>JACEVL010000777.1:0-677439 GCA_020284085.1 Aporrectodea caliginosa
TATTGCACATTATTGTGACATTAATATTGGTAAGATTCTTGTCGGATGAATTGCTAAGTGCTAACAAGACAACACTTCAACAAACAATTAGTTTTCTGTCTACCAAAATCATCTATATAATATATATATTCGTTTAATAGTGAAACACTAGGTTGACACACCGCAACCCATTACAGATAGTCATATTGCCAGATAAAAAGAAGAATGGAAATAATTAATAGTTTTTAAATATCTCTAGTATACCCGACAAATAATCACGACTTACACAGAGTTCCTGCTACAAAATCGTTGTCTATTAGTTCCACCCTTGGAGCCTTGACTAAGCCTGTGCGCTTGTGAATAAGCTGGTTCCCGCGACTTCGCTTTTGTGGCCGCTCTATAATCTCGAGTTTACGATTACGATTACTAAGTCGCATTCGCCTGCGGAATAGAGGAGGCCCCCGAAAGTTCTCCTGGCATTCAATTGTTTTATTCTGACTTTGTGAAGGACGTTGTTGTGATACTAATCAACCACGAGTCCACGACCTCTGAAGGTAGCTATTCAGCGGACATGATACCATTGATACATCTTCAACAGAAGCGTCAGCTGAATAAGACGTTGTCTTGTTGGATAGAAATATTCTCCTAACTAAAGGATCCTTGTATTTTCTTGTTCGAGAATCGTGGTCTCGGATTCCTGGAAAGTCGGAATGCAGGCCTCGCTATATTTAGGGCTTTTAGGCTCCAGAGCCTCCTTGTTACATCTGGAGATGATAAGGTCTTGGAATTTGACATTCGCTCGACCATTGACCCTTTAAGGAATTAAGGTTAATCTAGGGTCCGGACCGTCCGGTTTAAAAAAAATCATTTATATTCAATATAGTAGCACGTGGATTCGTTTCGAAGCGTCAAAAGAATGAAGTCTCACGTGTTCTGACAACGGCGCCATGACTCTCAGCATTAGACTTATAAATTAGTAGATGTATTGTGTTATATTGCACTGAAGTAGACTAGATTAGGCTATAGACCAGATTAGACATAACAATAGAACAGGTTAGAGCAGACCAGACTAGACTGAGATAGAACAGTTCAGCTTTATTATATTATACTAGATCAGATGAGATCATAATGGACTATATAGTAGGTCAGACTATAGACTGGACCAGAGTATTCCGGGTTAGACTAGACTACACCAGATTAGACTAGACTTGACCATGCTAGACTATAGACTAAACTAGACCAGAGTATATTTGACAAGATTACACTCGACCAGACTGTAGCCTCGACTAGAATAGAGGTGTTAAAAGACTTTTTCTCCTTTATCCAGTAGGCTATATCCTACATATAAAACGTCAATACTTAGCTCACAGAGTCTACTATTATAATATAGGCCTACAATGGCAGAGATGAGCGATAGTCTGGTGGCTAGTGCGCTGGACTTTCAACCATGCATGGTATAGAGGTCAGAAGTTAAACAAATCCATCTAAATGTGTTTGTTTCTCTGGTACTCATCGCTAACTCAGATGTAACTTGAGTACGATGAGAGTACACTTTCGGTGAGAATATTAGGAGAAGATGGAAATAGATAGATATAAGGGTGGATGGATGAATTGATTGATAGATAAATAGATAGACAGGCAGGCAGGCATACATACAAGCAGACAGACAGAGAGACAGATAGGCAGGCAGGCAGACAGGCAGGCATACATACAAGCAGACAGACAGACAGACAGATAGGCAGGCAGGCAGGCAGGCATACATACAAGCAGACAGACAGACAGACAGATAGGCAGGCAGGCAGGCAGGCAGGCAGATAGATAGCCTGGACTATGAGGGCTAGGCACCTGTTCTCATATGACGCGGTTAAGAAAATGAAGTATAGCTAACACTTTATCCCATGTCTGCCTCAATTGGTTTGGCTGAAGGGGCTGCTCGTATACTATTCTCTTTTTTCGCTGCAAGAAACACAATATAAGCTTAGTTAGACATCTACATTTTTGTAACTTTACGTGCATTATAGGCTTTATAAATCGTGCACATATATAAACAAATATTATATATTAATGTGTATATAATATTATTTAGGCCAATAAGGGCCTACATATACAAGCAGCAAGACAGGCAGACATACAGACACCCAGACGGGCGGCAGAACTGCAAAGCAGGCGGATCAACGAAACCTCTAAACATAATTATATACATAAAAAGACAAGAACATGCACAGGAAATGCATTTGAGGCTGTAGGCATAATATGATGATATATAGATAGCGCATGCTATACTAAGCCAGAGATTACATTCATGACGCTCTAAGGCATGGCTAAGTGTGGAGTGCAGATTGATAAGCTCGCCAGAAAACGCGCAATGGCGGCTTACAACGACGTTTGGCCCAATTGAATTACGCCTTGGCTCTCGGCGCACGAGGCAGAGACAGAGCCAGAGTGACAGAGACAGAAATAGACAGACATAAGACATAGACAGAGCGTCAAGATTGTAGGTCTATCGTAGGCGTGTCTTGTATTCTATATATGCTCGAGGAAGAAATGTCCAGATTGCTGAATAGCCCTTGCCTGTCTTAAATATTTACACACAATTAAAGAGATACAGACGAAGGCAGCGAGCAGTACAGAAGCGTCAGATGCAGAAAGAGGAAGAGAGATAGAAAAAAGACGCCGTGAGATATAATTTATGTACCGCAATTCAATTGGTTACTGAACATAGCGTCGATGTTTGCGAAACTGAAAGTGCATACCATGCACTCCCAAACTCTAGAAATCAGTTTAGTCTAATTCCAGTTAATCAGTCGAATATACAGCGACAACGAGGCAGCTAACATTAATCAATACAATACAACGCCCGTCGAACATACCAGAGCAGAGCAATGGCCATGGCGTCTGATTCTAAGGATATCCTGAATGTGTGATGGTAGATTGCTGTGTATATACGATTAACGTTTTCGTCGAACGATTGGCCAAAATCGAATACAAACAACTAGATTATCAACAGAACGGTATAACAGCGTTGCTGGGCTAAATTTACTGACATCAGCTGCTGTTAAAATTCCTCTGCTGCTGCTGCTGCTGCTGCATCAGCAATGCTGACAGCAGCGCAATTTGGTGTTGTGTCGAGAAGTCTGTTATAACCATTTCGTATGCCATAACTAAGCTGCACCTTGCCGATGAATGTCGAAACCTGCTGCAGAGAGAGAGAGACAGACAGACAGACAGACAGACAGACAGACAGACAGACAGACAGACAGACAGACAGACAGACAGACAGACAGAGACAGAGAGAGACAGAGAGAGACAGAGAGAGAGAGAGACAGAGAGACAGAGACAGAGACAGAGACAGAGACAGAGACAGAGACACAGACAGACAGACGGACGGACGGACGGACGGACGGGAGGACGGACAGACGGACAGACGGACAGACGGACAGAAAGAGACAGAGCGAAAGAAGGAATGAGAGAAAAAGAGAGAGGAGGGACAGAGCTAGTTAGAGGATGAACAACCACGTGAGAAATGCCATATACATTTTGCGTGGCATCTGTGTTCATGTGGAAAGTTGGAAACTACGCTTTCTCAGAGGTCAAGACCGGAAATACAGAGACTGAAGTTTCAAAGAGAGAAGATTTGGTTTTAGTAATAAACCATGTACTAAACCTAAAGGTCATCGCAGTCTGTCAATAAAAGAAAACCTACCGCTGGCAAAATTTCTGGATCTACCCTGTAACACCTGCATCTCTTGATAATGCTATCGTGTTATGATTGATTAAGCGGTGGGCGTTTGATCCCAATCTGTATCGACTCTCATCAGGTCGATTTTGGTCATATAGCACGAACCAGTGTTTAATCTAGACGTCTCTTGGGGGGCCATCCATAAATGACGTCACGCAACTAGGGGAGGGGGTCGGAAATTTGTGACGATGTGTGACATGGGGTGGGGGTCTGAGTAGTGTGACGTCACACCAGGTCTATGTTATTAAATTTAACAATTAACAACAATTTAATTCTAATAATAACAGCACTAATTTTGAGGATTAAATTTTCATTATTTTTCTTTTTAATTATTTTAATGTAGGCCTATACGGGCACCATTATTAATAATTTTCTAATTATTTCAATATTTGGTCACCGTTAGATTTTAAAATATTCATGCTTTCACTATTTGTTCCATGAAGGAGCACTTTGGTTCGCCATGGGAATTGGTTTTTTAGGGGGGGGGTCAGAGCTTTGTCACGTCATTTTCAGAGGGGGTCTTACATTTTGTGACGAAGTGTGACGAGGGGGGGTTAAAAATCGGCCAAAATAGCGTGACGTCATTTATGGACGGCCCCTTAGTCCTCAATGACCTATTCCTATTTTTTTTATCAAGGTATGTTTTACTGAGTGGCCTATACCTAATAGTTTCTGGCATAACGTTAACGCATAGGGCACACAGCTTTCTCTGCGTCTAAATCGGTTCTCATTCGGACGGCTTAGAACAATTTGAACAAACGCTTCTTCTGAATTCATCCATTTCTGAATTCTGCTGCTTAAGAGAACATCGCAGAACATGAATAAATCATGTGGCAGATTTAGCCATTGGCCCGGGGTTCGCCCTCTTGGTTGTAAGACGGCGCCCTTCAAGACCAGACCCGCTATGGAGGGCTGCCAGAACGGACCTGTCATGGCGGAGGTACAGCTAAAGCCATACCCATAATCATAATTTTTTGACTGGGTTACCGTTCCTCCACTTTTCCTAACCCGAATAAACTATGCTCATCGTTATTCATTCGGTTATAGGTCTACAAAGTGAGAGGCCCGTCAGACAGCCACGTACAGTTAATCGGAGAGATCGAACGACCGAACGACTGGCAGGATGTGGAAGATATGGCAGGACCCTCAATTGACCCTCACTCTCCGCGATCCAAGTGTCTCTGGATGTAGGCTAATGCACAAACGTTGTTCCAAAGTGCAACAGGGTCATCCACATAAGGTGCAGTCATCCTTGATATGAGCCTCTGGCCTCCTTCCATCATCGCCAGCTGTGCACTTATCCATCTTCAAACTAGCACATGTGCACCTTCGGGCTGTCATGGTTTGTAGTATATCAATTTTCTAGTGCAGTCTACCTCTACACCCAAATCACAGGGAGAAACATTTTAGGGATTTTGATTTTTTTACAAATTGCAATTCTCTACAAGTCGGTTTCGGATTGACGATCCACATATTGAATGAAACCACGTCGAAACGAAGAATAAGTAGGCCTATATGATCAGGGGCGTCCATCCCCTTACGCCTATGAAGCATTCCCCCCCTCATGTCATCAGATTCCTCCCCACGACGACCGACCCAGGCGATTGAAAGAGAAAATTTCGAACTGTTGAATTCTTTATTGCATTCTTTAACTTTTAGTTCCCTAATCAAGCAACATTAGGCTATGCATTATAAAATATGAAGGCTTTGCACAGCATAACACCACCGCTAACATACCACCAAAGCGGCCAGACAGTACTAACATAAGTACTAAAATTACAATAGGTGCTCCTCCAAGCGATCAACAATTTCGTCCAGTAGTAGGCCTAATGATAGCGTACTATTAGAGTAGCGTCTCCTGCACTGGCTAATACTGTCAGAGGTCAGAGAGATGCAAACCAGTCACCAACCATGGTTGATCTCGGTCGATTTTTTCACAATGCGGAATGCGGATGCGACTCATACCTCAGTGCCCTCACTCAGCATGCAGAGCAGCTGGTCACCACAAGGTAGACCAAGATTTTGGTAAGATTGTCGAGTTGCTGCGCGCCTCGATGATCTTCCTTCGGACGCCCATTTGCCCCCTCATAAACCAGGCGCGGATTTAGAGGGGGCGGAGCCGGCGTACGCCCCCCTAAACCTGCAGCAAATGTTCTCAAACTAAACTGACCTAAAACTAATATAACTGCAATTTGGGAATAGGATGTTTGAAGTAGCTGTACCGGCAGAATGGAGCTCTCTTACCGTTGTAGTGTAAGAGAAATCCATGCAATGCTGGACATCGTTACACAGCTGGGGATTTTCTTCAAGTATTCGCCAAAGCGCAGCCGACGTCTAGAAGAGGCAGTACTTGATGCAAACCAAAGCAAATGCAGTGAGAATGAAAAAATTGTTAAACGAAAGGTCGGAATTTTCTGTGAGACGAGATGGATTGAAAAGCACACAACTCTGTCAAATTTCATGGAGCTGTACGAACCGATTGTTGCCTGCTTAGACGCAATCGGATCCATTGAAGCAGATTGGGACAGTAAGACGAGCACTGCTGCTTACGGACTTTTGAAGAGCATTACAGATCATGCATTTATCGTAAGCTTTCATATCGTTCGCCATTTCTTTGGCTACGTCAAAGGACTCAGCGCAAAGTTGCAAGGCTCAACTTTAGACGTGATCCAAGGATATGAAATGGTGACGAGTGTTAGAGCAGCACTAAACAATGCCCGACAGGATGACAGCGATTGGGAGCATGTTTTCCAGAAAGCTACTAAAATGGCAGAGACAGCTGGCGCTGGACCAATTACTGCACCAAGAATAATTATGCTCAAAACATATTCACCGAAGCAACACACCCGCTGCAACGCCAGATGAACATTTCAAACGAAACATTTATCTTCCATTTCTGGACAGTCTACTTCAGCAGTTTAGCCTACGATTTGGAGATCTTGCGAAACAAGCAATTCGTGGTCTAAGTCTCATTCCATCTAATGTTTCAAACATCGAGGCACTCACTGCTGATGGTATACTTCATTACTATCATGATGACCTGCCTTCGCCGGATTCGTTTCATCAAGAGTTAAAGCTTTGGCAGCAGATGTGGAGAAACGCTGAGCAGCACACCAAGCACCCTGTCGGACACCCTCGCTGACAGCCGCTCCTGTCGTATTATGTATCCAAATATTACCACAATAATTCACATTTTGCTGCTCACTTCTGTCACGGCTTGCAGTGTTGAACGAGCAAATTCTAGTCTGCGATTTGTGAAGTCGTGTTTCCGAAGTACAATGAACGAGGACAGATTTAATGCACTCATTTTATTGTTTGTCCACAAGGACATCAAGTTAGACATTGATGACATTATCAACATAGGCGTAGCTACATGAAGGCAGGAGGAGGCAATTGCCTCCTCTTGGGTTTTCCATATAGTGGAGTTTCAATTGATCAACGACGCAAATGACCAGGATTTTGGCAAGTTGCCTCCTCTTGAATTGAAGTGTCGTGTTTCGTTGTTAGGCGCCTGTGTTCGAGGTCAAGTGGTAAAGTGGGAAAAAATGATCTAATGACTAAAAAAAGGTCATCCGAGTTTATAAAGAAAGTCTTAAAAAAGGCGCCTGTGTTCGTTCGAGGTAAAGTGGGAAAAAAGGTCAAATGACTAAAAAAAAGGTCATCGGATTTTTTAAAGAAAGTCTAAAGGAAGGTCATCGGAGTTTACAAAAGTATAAAGGTGTCATCGTCGGAGTTAAAAAATGTAATGTCTAAAAAGGGGTCATTGGGAAAAATATGCACTGGTCTGTGACGTGTGAAGTTGCCTCCTCTTGAATTTAAGTCTGGCTACGCCACTGATTATCAATGCCTATATGCCAGAAAGCATCCAAGGAGAATGACACTGCTTAATCCACTGGCATGTGACACTTAATTATTTTCTTTTTGGATCAAGGGTTGCATGATCAAAACCGATAACTGATTTATAATCGTTTGATTCGTTTCACTGTTAACCTTCAGTGGAGACCAGTTGTTTTATATGAGAAACTATATATTTTTTAAAGTTCCATAACATTTTCTATAAAAAGGATCATTATAGTTTTGCGTGATCTAATTTCATATATATATATATATATATATTATATATATATATTTACGGGATTGGATTGGTAGTATTTACGCCCCCCCTAACCAGAAATCCTGGATCCGCCCCTGTAAACCGTATCCATTGTTGTATAGTAAACACCAATAAGATGTCTGTGCTACTGAGGACCACATTTACTGTCCTTTTCTCAGTTTTCTCGTCATTATGCCTGCGTGATCTTCTTGCTCGATGAACCGGAAAGTTTACATCAACATCGAAGACCGTTGCAAATCGTTGTGCTTCTGTACCTATAGACTGCCATGAATGTTCATTTACTCTGAGCAGTTTCAGATTCTGACTGCAATGACGCATCAGCTGAGCAGCAACTGCCATGTCAGCAGAGGTTGATAGCAAGATTCTTGAAAGGGACCAGTAAACTAAAACATTTTCTGTAAGGTAGGCCTATGCAAGCCTACAATCACCTCGAAGTCTAATCGCTTGAGTAGGTGCATGTATGATACGCCAAAATTATGAAATTGAAGACTAATTGTGAGCTCGGTCCGAGAACAGCTCAAGAATTTTTATTATTTTTTAAACAAAGAAAAGCACTTTTCAAATGAAAAACACATCGATTAATTTCTGAAACGAAAAAACTGAGTAGACGTTTAATGTAAAAAATTCTTTCCCCCTGAAAAGCCAATGAAGATCTCTGCTTCATTCCCCTCCATAGGATGGACGCCTCTGTAGGCCTATATGATATCAGTAGGCCTATTGATGATGACATTGCCGTTGTGGAGGTTAGCTCATCCTCTTTTCATCAGCTTAAAGCATAGACAGTATGTAGGCCTAGATCTTGTGGTGTAGTTCTGAAAGTGAGTAAGAAGACGACGAAGAGCAGTCCCTTAGTCCAGCTCGAGAGGCCGCCATGGGTATAAAGTGTAAGCGACTTCATTTTCTCAGCCTCGGCACATGATGGCGGGTGACCAGTCCTCTTCCTTGTCGCTTATTAGACCTATCTACCCAACGACCTTGTACTCTCAGTGTAACTTACTCATTACACCTGAGTTGGCTGAGGGTGCAGATGGAGCAGAAATCTCAAAACAAATGTAGGATAGTTGAACTCCCGACCTCTCGGTTGATAGTCCACCATGTTAACCAGTGTTTAATCTAGACGTCTCTAGGGGGTAAAGTTCTCCCCCAGGATCGAGTTTCCCCCAGAAAAATTAAAGAGATGAAATTTTTGCCTGAAGAAAAATTAAAGACATGTAATTTTGTAGAATATTGTCTTGGAAAACTCTGGATAGTACCCCCCCCTCGAAAATTCTTCTTGGAAAAGTCTTGTTACTACCCCCTCGAAAATTCGTGGAAAAATTTTTTGAACTCTTGTTCTTGGTAACACTCGTCACTACCCCCGGTCGTCAACTTTTATAATAAGCTGGATACCCCCAGAACCCTAAATTCCCCCCGACAGCAAGGGGACTAGATTAAACACTGCATGTTAACCACTAGAGTGACTAGACTATCGCTCACCCCGAAAGTTAGAAAACCCTCGTTCAAATCCATCGAGCAAATTTCCCATGTTAGTTCAACCTTTTTTGGTCTGGTCTCGTTCTTCCTGTAGGTCTATGCCGTATAGGCCTTATATTACTTGATCTTCCAGCCATGAATTTTAGTATTTTTCCCGATGTAGCCTACATTTCCGTATTCAAGACTAAAAGAAAAACACAATTAGGCTACCGACGATCGCTGATATTAGTATAATATTATAGAGTAGTGATATTATTTTCATTATTATTTCTGTGTTTATTAACCGACAATAAGTCTTATCTAAGCTTATTGGTTAGCATGCTGTGTCTGACTATGGATGTCCTCTCTTCTTGGATGGCCTCCAATCGGCTACTCTTAAATCCCTCTAAAACACAGCTCATTTGGCTGGGTAGCCGTAGACAACTTCAGGGTATCGACTTTCCTCAACTTACCCTGCTCTTTCCTCACATAACCTTTTCCCTCACAGTTCGTGATCTGGGACTTTCTCTTGACTCCGAGCTTACTTTATCTCAACATGTGAACTCAATTGCACGGAGTTGTTATTATCAGCTTCGTCAGCTTCGAGTGGTCTCTCGCTCTCTCTCTCATGATGCAGTTGTGGTCCTTGTTCATGCCTTTGTTACTAGTCGAATTGACCACTGTTCCTCTCTACTTGCTGGCCTTCCCCTTGGTGTTTTGGGGCGACTAGATCGAGTTCTACGCTCGGCTGCTCGGCTTATTGGACGGCTTCCTAAGTACTCTCCTGTCTCTGCATACATGCGTGATGTGTTGCATTGGCTGCCTGTATCTCAGCGTATCTCATATCGCATTGCTGCTCTTGTTTCTCGCTGTGTTCTTGGCTGCGCTCCATCTTACTTGCGTGATCTTTGCCGCCCAGTGTCTGATGTTCCAGCGCGTCGGGTGCTTCGCTCTGCGACGAGGGGTGAGTTCCTTGTTCCACGGACTCGCTTGGCTATTAGGCAGCGCCGTGCTTTCTCGGTTGTTGGCCCTTCCATTTGGAATGACCTACCACTTAAGCTCCGTTTTTACTTGTAAGCCATCTGACAGGGTTCTACAAGTCCCTCAAGTCTTTTTTCTTTAGTCGTGGCTGGGCCGGGAGCGCTCCTGAGTAGTTTCTTGAAGGGGCGCTATATAAATGCTCTGAATGAATGAATGAATGCTGAACTGTCAACCGAGAGGTCAGAGGTTCAAATCCTCGCCAAGGCAGAATTCTGTGTCGAAATTGCACATATGTGGTTTTTCTCCAGTGTGCGCCCGCTAGCCAACTCAGCTATAGCCTAACGGGTACACTGACTACAAAATGTCAGTGGGAAAATGAGACAGCGAGGGAGAGGACCGGCCACCGCCCTCATAATATGCCGAGGTTAAGAAAATGAAGTCGCTAACACTTCATACCCACGGCTGCCCCTTAAGCTAGCTTAAGGGACTGCTCTTCTTCTTCTTAACAATTTCCAGATTTCCATCGCTTTTCATACCAGGTACACGAAGGGCACAAAGTGCGATATTACGTGAACGTTAAGTTTAATCGCTAGAAGGCAGATGTATCGATACTTCGACAGTGTATTTCTACTTATTATTTTCAAATTTTGGAACGCCATTTTGTGAAACGGTTGGAACGTAACTATGTTGTTAGCTTCATAAAGAAAACGATTCATAACTACTGTTTTCGTTATTATACTACTTTGTGGTATATTAATTTCGCATCCTGCATTTATTTGCTTGTGAAGCCTAATATTATATTTCGTTCTAGCCTATATCGAAGCCAAGGAATGTAGGCTATATGAGTGTAGGACATTATCCCCCCCGGACATTATCCCCCCCGGACATTATCCCCCCAGGGTAGGACATTATCCCCCCCAGTCTAAGATATAATCGTATAATATACGAACGAGTTAACTCGTACTTCAAATATATGCTGCCAATCAACGCTGCCTCTTGTAATGATAGCTCACATTTCGAGTCTGGCCCTGGCTTGTCGACGCTTTTCGACAGGGCTGACGCGTGTCAAATTTACGCCAGGAATGCCTCGTGTCAAATTTACAATAGGGCTGTCGGGATTAAAATGTTCTAGAGGGCTGTGGCGTACTGCTAATAAATGGTCTGGCGGTCAAAGTGTTTCGTACTGCTTATGAACTGAGCGACATTAACAAGTCTTAAGTTATATACATATATACATATATATATATCCATATATATCTATATATATATATAGGATAACATATGTACATGTATATATAAATACATTATATGTACATATACATATATTTACACAGAGGGGGGATAATGTCCGGGGGGATAATGTCCTACGCAAAATCGGGGGGGATAATGTCCGGGGGGATAATGTCCGGGGGGATAATGTCCGTTCCCCAGGCTATATATAGGCCTAGGCTAATGACTCTGTAATGATCACTTACATAATTATTTAGGTAAAGTCGTAGTTTACGTTGCTAAATTATTCTAATGTCTTCAATGCCGTACTTGACGTTGGTAAGTAAGAAGTCTACCTATGTGCATGTTAACTATAATCAATCCACCTTCCATTTCATTAAGAAATGTTTTCATCAATCCAACTTCTATTTAATTTGAAAAAATTACTTTTATCAATCCAACTTCTATTTCATGAAAGAAATATTTTTCATCAATGGAACTTTTATTTAAGCAAAGATATATTCTCATGGATCCAGCTTCTAATTACGGAAACAATTATTTTCATCAATCCAGCTTCTACTGAATCGAAAACTTAATTTCATCCATCCAGCTTCTATTTACGGTAAAAATTATTTCGATCAATCCAACTTCAATTTTGAACACAGGAATGTTTTCATCAATCCCACTTCCATTTATGGAAACGATTTTCTTTATAAATCCAGCTTCCATTTCAAGGTGACAATATCAAATAATTTAGCAACGTAAACTACGACTTTACCATTATTTATAATATCAATCTTTTATTTCAACGAACAATGCCTTCGATTTGTAATATAATCTTTAGCCTAATAGGCCTTTATTACGCATACTATTAAACGAATGCAATTTAGGCTAACTTTTTGGAGCTGTTTTAATTCAGCGAAACTTAACTATTATTCAGTGGTTATCTATGCAATCATGTGCTGACACTGCTGATGTTAAGAGCTTACTGTTTTCCGTCATTGCTTTGCAGTATGTGCGAAATTATATGGAATAATTAAAGTTCTGTCAGAAAGTATAGAAATAGCCCAAAAACATAAACCTTATCTCGTTTTAAGCAGTGACTTAATGTTACATGTGGTATACTTTTCAAAGTTTTAGACGTTGTAAAATTGTAAATTTTAGCAAAATACCATATCGTTTTTGCAGTTTGCAATTTAGTAAACACTCGTAGATGTAATCTAATTTGTGTAGTGCGTTTGTTCTATGGCATTCAGGGTTTGGTTTGGCAAGGATCTTTTTCAAAGTCTCTGCCTTTGGGCCGGTCCAAATGTCCAATGGCTTCTACCCTCTCGATGCTGGGCTTCTTCTCTCAGTTTACTGTATCCATCCACCACCATCCAGTCCAACAGCATCCGTCTAGATCTTCCTCTCATTATCTTTTCCTCATTCTTTTCTCTATGATAGTTCTCGGTATGAAATACCCCTCTACATGTGAGATGTGACCAATCCACTTTCTGTGTCTCTTGTATATTAGCAATAAGAAATCTTTCTTTGTCCGCTTTATGCAGCATATCTTCATTTGTTTCATGCTTTATTACATGGCTATAGGATCATGTTTATTAATTTTTCCAATAATTGTACTATCCAGATCTCAAGGTGGCTACTCTAGCTTTCTGGCCTTTCTTTGCCATACTTTAAATAAGCAACAGAAAGCAACCTTATTAAATCATGAATTTGTGTTGCCATGCTGCCTATTCCAAACTTTCTATCACC
This sequence comes from Aporrectodea caliginosa, assembly GCA_020284085.1. Lineage (NCBI taxonomy): Eukaryota > Metazoa > Annelida > Clitellata > Crassiclitellata > Lumbricidae > Aporrectodea > Aporrectodea caliginosa. Next base: position 13,230 of record JACEVL010000777.1, read on the forward strand.
ATGATCTCACATTTACAAAGGGTAAGAAAACTTTCAAATATCAATTCAGTGATCTGAGATTTACAGATGGTAGCATAAAAGTGTTCCCCGTATTCAAGACATCTCTCCAGTAACATCTTTGCTGCCCTACCATGCACCCTCTAATGCTATCCTAGTGACATCTCAGCTCTGTTGTAGTTCATGACTTTGGATTCACAATTAATCTATAAGTTGCATTTTCTAATTCATGATAGGTATGCAACAACATGAAAAAGCAGTAATAAATTCAACCTACAATTAAGTCCTTTGCTTGGGCTGTGTTCAAGATCTGAAGATGCAAGCAATTAGCCACAACATATACATATGTGACTTTTGTAACAAAACGTTTACAAGGAAGTACAGTCTCAAAATTCATATAAGAACCCATACTGGTGAAAAACCATACAACTGCAATTTATGTCATAAAGAATTTGCACATAAGACTAATTTGGTATTCCATAGAAGAATCCACACAGGAATAAAACCATACAAATGCAATTTATGTCACAAAGCATTTGTACAAAAGACTTCTCTGGAATACCACAAACGAACCCACACTGGAGAAAAGCCATACAAATGCAATTTATGTCAGAAAACATATGCATGTAAGACTAATCTGGAACGCCATAGAAGAACCCACACTGGAGAAAAACCATATTTGTGCAGTTTATGTCACAAAGCATTTGCAAAGAAGACTACCTTGGAACGACATAAAAGAACGCACACTGGAGAAAAACCACATATGTGCAATTTATGTCACAAAGCATTTACAGTGAAGACTCAACTGGAATGCCACAAACGAATCCACACTGGAGAAAAACTATATGCGTGCTGTTTATGTCAAAACATATTTGCAGAGAAGGGTATTCTGGAATGTCATAAAAGAATCCACACCGGAGAAAAGCCATATATGTGCAATTTATGTCACAAAGCATTTGCAAAGAAGACTACTTTGGAACAACATGAAAGAACGCACACTGGAGAAAAACCACATATGTGCGATTTATGTCACAAAGCATTTGCACGTAGGAGTTCTCTGGAGAGGCATGGACAAACTCACACTGGAGAAAGGCCATACATGTGCATTTTATGTCACAAAGCATTTGCAAAGAAGACTAATTTGGAACGACATAAAAGAACGCACACTGGAGAAAAACCACATATGTGCAATTTATGTCACAAAGCATTTACAGTGAAGACTCAACTGGAATGCCACAAACGAATCCACACTGGAGAAAAACTATATGCGTGCTGTTTATGTCAAAACATATTTGCAGAGAAGGGTACTCTGGAATGTCATAAAAGAATCCACACCGGAGAAAAGCCATATATGTGCAATTTATGTCACAAAGCATTTGCAAAGAAGACTACTTTGGAACAACATGAAAGAACGCACACTGGAGAAAAACCACATATGTGCGATTTATGTCAAAAAGCATTTGCACGTAGGAGTTCTCTGGAAAGGCATGGACAAACTCACACTGGAGAAAGGCCATACATGTGCATTTTATGTCATAAAGCATTTGCAAAGAAGACTAATTTGGAACGACATAAAAGAACCCACACTACAGAAAACCAATAAACACGGTATTTCTGTCACATATCATTTACAGAGAAAACTCCTTGGAACACCATAAATGAACCCACACTGGAGAAATGCCATAGAATTGTAATGTCTTTTACAAAGTATTTGCACAGAAGAGTGTCCTAATACCACCATACAAGAACCCACACCAGAGAAAAGCCATTCAAGTGCTATTTATTTCACAAACGATTTGCACACGGTGGTGCTCTCAAATGCCATGTAAGAAATTACACTGGATAAAAATATAGGCAATGTATGTAAATATCATCTGCACGGAAATATCCTCAGAAACGACATGCATGCACCCACAGCAGAAGAAAACTATACAAATGCACTTTATGTAACAAAGCATTTACACAGAGTGAAACTGTCAAAGTTCACTGAAGAAAACACTTAATAAAAGCCACATCTGTGTAAATTATGTGACGTGGCATTGCTTGGAGTGAGAGGATTGGCTACCATGCAAGATCCTATACTGGTAAAAAAAATATAAGAGTGAATTTGTGAATACGTTGTACTGAACATTGCACAAATATTGCCATGCAACTTATAATGATGCAAACACTTTATGTAAGAGATTCAGTACATTGCTGACTGAGAACTGTGTAGAAAGAGAACAGTTGTCAATGATAGAAATCCTGCAAGATCTTCATAACCACAGGACAATAATTCATAGTCCAGTTGAAAACTATTTTCTGGAGATATTCTAGAGTAATGTCTGATGTTATTACTCATTTAATTTTTTAGACCTTATAGATATGGAATATGTGATAAAATTAGTGAAATTGAGAAGGATTTTATGGAACATTATTGTTATGTTAAATCAGAACATTATCATAAGGTTATCATCACTACTCTGATGCTAGTATGCTACACAGACAAATATTTCTTGAAATATTTTAAATGTAGTCCTACGGGTTTCGTTAATTTCCTAGAACAAAGAAAACAGATTACATGATTATTGTGTAGTTTGCAAATCCATAGTTCCGCCGGTTGGCTTGACACCAGTTTTATGTTGTAAACATGTGTTTGATTGTCGTCCAGTCATATTTCATCAATGTTCACGAATTATACCAGCTTGCTGTTCAGTTTTGATTAGGGCTGCAGAAGTTAACGATTAATTAATTGATTAATCGTTAATTAATTTTAACGATTAAATTTATTTTTAACGATTAATCGAAGACCGCTTAACCGCTTGTCATATTGTCAACAAAACACGTTGCTCACTAGAATTTAGCAGTTTTAACAGGCTGGTTTGTTTACGTAATTGGTTGAAGGAAGACATTTGAACTGAAAAACACAAGCAAGACAACCAGTATGAACAAATAACTAGGCTACTAAGTACGTGGTAACTAGCCTAGGCTACTAACTAGCAATAAATATTAGGCTAATAATACCATTAAAAGATAAACAATTTTGTATTTGTCATTACTTATTGGGAAATACATGTAATCACAAGTTAACTATTAATTAATCGTTAATTCTTGAAAAGTTAACTATTAAAAATTTTGTAATCGTTAACAGCCCTATAGTTTTGATATTTTGACGTGCCTTCTGTAACTAGAACGGTATGGACAACGTTGAGCCTCGAGTTATAAGCTTACATGGGGGTCACCCATAGGAATGATAGGATAAGCGATGTACAATGTAAAGGAGACGATAGGTCACACAGATTCGGAATAGGGGAGTGCGAAGGTTATAGGCCTAGCCTACGATTGCGAAGGTCCGCATCTGAATTTGGTAGGCCTAATTAATTGGTAGGGCCTATAATTATACACGGTGGTTCAATGAAAAGTAAGCCAAACTTTGTATTTCGTATAAGTAGGCCCCTACTTCTAACATGAAAACAGTATTTAATATTTTTGTGAAGAAACTCTCAGTAGTATGGTTTGATTATTTAATGAAAGAAAATGTTCAAAATGTCCTCCTTCTGCTTGTATGCAAGCCTGGAGGCGCTGCAGCCATTGGGCAACAGCATCGTCGATTATCCTCAGATCCAGACCATCCCACACTTCCAACAAGCGTTTCAGATCGTTTACATCATGAATTGCTGTAGGCCTATGGTAGACTCGCTCTTGCATAATAACGCTCCACACTTTATAGTCGACAGGATTTAGATCTGGACTGTTCGGAGGCCATAATGTTGGAGAAATGAAGTCTGGTGTCTCTGTTGCTAGCATTTCGATGGTTTCTCTGGCTCTGTGGACTGGGGCACTGTTCTCGTGAAAAACAAAACAGCCTTCTGGGGCTAGATTTCTGATAACAGGCAGATGTTGTGACAGCAGAACGTCGCAATAATAGGCTACGTTAATTTTTACTCCAGGATCACTGAAGACCAAATGGGAACGACCAAGCGTTTGGCTTACTTTTTATTGAACCACCGTGTATAGGCCTAGGCCTATATGTGGTTATTTCAGGGACCTTGTCCATTAAACACCAAAGTTAACGGCATAGGCTACTGTCTACAGCGTTGAATCTTATTAGACCCTTTGCTAATAATTAATGCTACAATGGGCGAATAATGTAGAAAGCTAAAACGATAGAATATCCTAGCTTCAATTAGCTTCCTTGGGATATGCTGGAGTTGACGCGCCGTGTTTCGCGAGTCACGACTCGTGAGCCAGCCTATAACAGTTACTGTCGACATGATCCGCGGCTTGCTAAGGCCTAAGGGGCCTCCACCACATCGGTGCACTGGGGCCTCCACCACAGTAAATACGGCGCTGCCTAGCCCCCCCCCCGGTGTCGTCGCCATCCGCCGCCGCCGCCGCCCGCCGCCATGCCCTCGTCGAAACCAATTATTGCTAAGCTAGGCCTATCGACTAGCCTACTATCGACTTCGTTCACGTTAATATATAAAATTATATATAATTTTATTGCTTATTGTTTTAATCGCGGACATTCGCGGTCTCCAAATTCGATTTGACGAAGGCACCATGCATGCAGTAGCAGGACAGGAGCAAAACTTAATAATATTGCTTATAAGGTGTAAGAGTCAGTGTAGTCACAATGCAACAGACTAACAGTCAAACAATTCAGTCGATGTCATATCACCAGTTCTTTACTTAAGGCCTATAATACTACCTTCCCAAGTGGTGTCTGTAAAGATAGGCTACATGACGACACGCAATGTTTTAATTGAAAATGACATCTGCAGCTGTCAGTGATGTGGTCTGGAGACCGTGGTCTTGGTCTCGAGACCGAAAAAATACGGTCATGGTCTCGGTCTTGGTCTCGAATGTGCCGGTCTTTAAAGGTGCGGTCTTGGTCCTGCATGGTCTTGGTCTTAAAGGTGTGGTCTTGGTCTTGGGCGTCTGGTCTCGGTAGAGTATTTGTTAAATGTTGTTGTCTATAGTTGCCGGTAATTGGAAGTGATGGTCATTCTGGGACTTTTGAGTTAGCCTGGAATTCATGCGACGATCCGTCATGGACAAAGCGAGTGAGGACCTCGTTGTTAGCTTCTTATCAGATCGAGGCGACAAGAAAACGTTGAGGCACAGTTAACCCTGACTGCTGGTGCATTGGTGACTATAGTTACACTGTCACATTGAGTCACTGATGCAGCAGCTTCTTGTGACAAAATCAGTAGTTGGACAAGCGTTGCAGATCAGAGATCTGGTGGACTTTTTCCTTACTGGAAAAGTTTTTTTATACCCCAGCAACACATGGACCCGTTGAGAGAGAGTTTAGCAGTGGACTTTTCATGACACCTTACAGGGCATGACTTACGGACAAAACCGTGTGTGATTTAGTAATTAGTACTTATAACTACTTATAAAATGAAATAAACATCTGACTTGGACCGTGTGGTCTTGGTCTCGGTCTTAGTATTGGAGCACGCGGTCTTCTCTCGGTCTTAGTCTTGAACCGCGCGGTCTTTGTCTCGGTCTTGGTCTTGGTCTTGGTCTGGACCGATCTGACTTCTTTGTCCCACGAGCTAGGACTACGATTGCTCAAACTCGATCCTTTGCCATCATTGGGCCCTCTTTATGGAATGCCCTTCACTTCACTTTGCGTGAGACTTTCCTTTCTGGATCATTGTCTTCATCTCTCTCTCCTTAAAACATATTTCTTCTCTCGGGGTTCTCGCACTGGGAGCGCTACTGAATGGCCTCGGCTGTGAGCGGCGCTATATAAATTACTAATTACATTACATTACATTACAGTATAGTTTTGGTCTTGTGCACAACTGTTACACTGGCAGCTGTTCGTATAGGTAAACGTAGCGTTCAAATGGGTTGATTTTAACGTTTATGGCAATTGGCAAGTCGACTAGAGTCGCTAACGATTTAACGACTGACTTGATGAGTAAGCGACTGACTTGGCGACCGACTTGGCGACCGACTCCGGCTACATGTAGCCTAGATGGCTTCACGAAATCACGTTACGCCTACAATAATTTACCTATTGTATAATTTACCTATTGTTTGATGTTGCAAAACTGGTGATGTCATCCATCATGTTGGAAGGAGAAGGGAAAAGGAGATGAAGGGAATGAGGGGATTCGAACGCCACCACAACTTTTCCAGGCAAAGTTGCGCCTTTGGTCAGGTGGGACCAATCCGGTCCATCGACTTAGATTTCTTTGGGCGTTGTACAAAATTAATTAGGCTTAATCTCGAGTTTACCATCACTGTGCATCAGCAGCATCACAATAGGCTACTTGTTTCAGATTCTGCTGCTACTTCTTTATCTACATAGGCGTATAGGGCCTATACTGCACAGGCCATATAATCGTTATAGGATATAGGCCTAAGCCTAAAGGCCTATAGATATTCAAAAACAAGGCGTCGATCGGACATTGTTAAAACTGTAGGATGCACTTGCAAACGAATGAACCTGCTCCGAATTATTCCAGTCGAAACTTCATACATAGGCCTATAACTATTTATAGGCCTACTGTCTTTTAGTCTTTCGGATATCCATTATTTCACCGTTAGGCATACATGTACCTATGTTGCCATTACTTTATACACGGCGTAACAAACACAAACCTTGATTCCTGACATTTATAGGCTATCCATCGACGATTTGCCTACTGGCTCTTTAGCTTGTCTTGCAATGACTTCCCAGGATTAGGCCTACTGCTGTGGCTATGCCACTTGTATTGTATTGTATTGTATTGTATCTATCAATTTATATAGCGCACCAATTTATAGTGCACACCAATCAGAGGCGCTAACAGTGCGAAAGACCCAGAGAAAAGAAAGAAGTCTTGAGTCAACGAAAAGAGGCACTTGGCCCACCAGTTAATAAACAGGAACGAGTCAAAGGAGGAAGCTGGTTCCATAGAGAAGGGCCAATGAAGGCAAAGGCTCGCGTTTTAGCCATAGCAGTTCTCGCTCGCGGGACAAAGAGATCATGGCGGTTTAATGAGCGTAGCGGGCGAAGAGAAGTAGCGGAGGCCGGCAGCCGGATAAGGTCGCATAGAATACTTCAATACTTGGGAGCTCGGCCAGTATGCGACCGGTAGATGAATGAAAGTACCTTGAGCTGAACCCGAGCAGTAAGAGGGAGCCAGTGAAGGTGATCAAACATGAAAGCAGAAATGTGGGATGAGCGAGGCAGTCGGGCCACTAGTCTGACCGCAGCATTTAGAACAGACTGAAGAGGAGAGAGACGAACCTTTGGGAGACCAACCAAAAGAGAATTACAGTCGGTCAATAAGCGATGACTCAGCTCTGGGAGGCTATTAGAACTTTTACAATTTAGCCTAGGCTAGCCTACAATAATATTAGATATTATAAAACATTCTAATACTTTTGCATCTGCAATGGCGGCGTGAATGTCGCGTAAAATTTGTGACTGGGCGACCAATGCTCTAAGCAACATTCTCGGCTTCAGCGCGTGCGCCCAGAAAAGGTGTGACGTCACAAGGATGATGGCAATATTTGCCAAAAAATATAGTTGCACCGGACGCAGTAAGCATTAGCTTTTACACTTTGCGTTCGTACCCTGCTCCGTTTTAGAATTGCAATCATTGTTAAAATTTATAATTCTCATAAGCACTATGCCATTTCCAGATCAAGCCACCTTTTATAATTTAATGTGGATTCTAACCGCATCAGGTGCGTTCCAGTTGTCCGTGTTTTGCGCGTGCGCAGTTAACATTTATGCTTATCCAAGATGGCCGCGCTGTTTCTGCTTATTTGTTTATTAACTGTTGGGAAAAACACGGCGACGCTTTTTACCGATTTATTCATGACTGAAGTAATAGCATAATTGTCGATACGTTTCGCGACAAAACCGTAGAGGCAGTAATCAGCAGAAGGCTGCTGTTCGTGAAGCATGACCACTGAAGTGTAAGTAACGAGACAATGTGTGTTGATATTAAAGGGACTTGGGCTTATTTAGTACACAACAGTGAGTGGACGAATTGCTGGCGAATACGTTATTTGCGATGTAATGCGGTCTTTAACGTTTTAATTTAGTTGTCCTGTTGGCAAACTTATAGTATGGTGAGCTGAAGCATTATACAGTATCTTTGGGCATGCTGCGCGAACGCTGGACGATTCCAGGTTTTCTAATGACGACACTAACCCTAACGCTGACCCTAAAACCGATCCTCACGACGCCTAACTTGACCCTAACCGACACTCACGACGCCAGTAAACTTACGCATTATATCCTTCAGCCCCCTCCCCCGATGCTATAAGCTTGCCGTCGTGTCAACGATTGGTGCAGCAGAGCGTTAGCACTTAGTCGTGTAATAGATATTGCTCTTGTAGCGTCACCGTATGACACTTGTTTTGTTGGTTAAAAATGCGAAGACCTGCCGTGTCAGAGGCTGTTTATACAATACAATGCACAATACAATAAAGCTGTAATTTGATAATGCCATCCTTACCGAGTTAAGAAGTGCAGTGACGTTTAGTTAAGTTTGAATTTGACAAATTTGGATAGCTTTGTTTACCTGATGCAGGTATACCATGTGTCCTAACCATTTAGTTTAATTGCAATTGAAAATTTATTTAGAGCCACGTAGTGTTGTGAGGCGGAAAAATTGTCCGGAAAATTTCATATTTTTCCGGAAAATTTCGGAAAATTTCCAGTGTATTTTTCCGGAAAATTTTCCGATATTTCTCCATCAATATAATATTACTAAATAACAATTTAAATGCATAATAATGTTTAAACATCACTCACTCTATACTGTCTTATGTAGTTATAACTGATATAGAAGACTCAATCAATCACATTAAAGATCATGATTAAGCTATGCAGTTGGTCATTATGTTCCATAAAATAGGCCCCAAATAGATTATCTAACATTACCCATAATATTATGTTTATTCAATAGATGGCACCGTTAGTGCTTACTGTTCAGTGTGTTCACAAGGCTCAACAATGACAATACATTTAAGAATTAATTGGAATTAAACTTCACTTTAATTAATTTAGAGAAAGTATTTTTTATGATTTACTCTCCTTACTATTTTTTAGTTATGAAAATATGAGACAAAAACAGCAATTGATGCAATAGTACTACAGACAATTTTAATACTGCAACAGATTAATTGTTATGAGCCCTATTACACTATTATTTTATATCTTGAAATATAATGTTATTGGCATTGCCATTGCAGTCTGACACTAATTTCCAAATCTGCTTTTCTTGGTAAGTAGCAAAAAAGATAAGATAAGAATATTCTTTAATTTACCAATTGCTCTCCGCATTTTGGTGTACAGACATGGTAATAATCATACATCAATACGTAAGCAGATCAAGACAGTCAAATATTCTAAATTACACATATTATCCTAAATCCGAGATCCCATATATCATCCTAATGATGAATTTTTTTTCTCTCAAAAGAATGTGTTTTAGTTTAATTGTTCGTCTGTGAGCTGTTGCCTTCAGTGAGCGGTGTATGGACTAAGGGCAAAGCTGACTAATAGCTGAGCAGCTGACACAATATCAAATTGCCAGACAGTATATTATGCTGAGAGTTTATAACACTAACAACAAATCAAACTAGGGTACTGTAGCCTGAACTGCTAATGAACAGTTTTTAATGTTTATTTTAATTTTTTTAAGGTGAACGTTGCCCACATTGACAGAAATACTGTAAATAAAAGGAACTTTAAACAAATTAAATTTTATAGTGTTTTCTCATACTGAAAATCTGACATTATGAGTTAAATGTATTTTTCCGGTTCTGCGGAAAATTTCCGGAAAATTTCTGGAAAATTTCCGGAAAATTTTCCGCAAAATATTTTTCCGGAAAAGCTACATCACTAGAGCCACGTCAAGAGCAGGGGCACCATCTGTGCTAGCCTATATCATGTTAAATATAATTAAGAAATGGAATTTTTTTGGCAAAGCCGTGCACAAAAAACTAGGAAGTCGGCGGTGGTGAGCTCATGCGCACGTGAAACCAACCATGCCATTCAGGTGAAAACTTACTCATCTTTCAACTTGCGTACCCATTACCCACTGCTTCTGCTTTCCATGATCTGTTGGAATTTTTCCTGGCTTCTTCAGTCAATTATGATTTCAGATTATGATTTTACTCAAAGCGATCATCAACTGATGTCTTTTATATTTCTACAATGGCACTATAGAAGCTATTAGAGTAGATGGATTCTGATCCACATTTGATGGATAACGTCATGTTGAGAGTCTCTGGACCAAGTCGCGCTGATAGTTTGGAGAGACAACAGGTGGTAGCATTCACAGCGCATGAAGATAGATGACGCATGTCCAGCTATTCATCGAGCCGCTGGGTGCACATAGAACATAGTTATTTCCCAGTCAGTAGATTGAAACTACCAACCCTTAACTTAGCACAGAAAATAAATATAATCTATGGGAGAACTAATGTTTTCTTAAGACACAGACCTTTTGTAAGTGCCTTCATCAACTACTTCAGCCTCTCTGCTGCTGTCACTATGACCTTTTTAAGGTAAGAAACCTGTGATGTTTGTGAACTTCAGCTCTGGTAGGTTATTAAAAGCCAAATTGTTTGGCAGATATGGTTTTGACTATATTTAGTTTGCTTTTAAAGTACTTTTTACATTAATTTTTTCCAGTTTGATTGGTGATGCTGAGGGTAGCAGGACAAATGATAGTATAAGTAGCGTTTTTTTTCAAATGGTTACGAAAGCAATCTTGCAGTGATATTGGGCAATACTGCTTCAACAGGACTAGTGCTTTTGCCAGCCTCCAATATAGGCTGGGTGAACAATTTTACTAAAAGGGTCCCATACCAATACAAATGATTCATCAATGTGTTATGTATTTTCATAGTTCTAACATCAAATCAAATAAAAAATTAAATTTTATTGATCCATCCATAATCCAGAACAGTTACAAATTATTATGAAAATATATGCAGTATATCAATCGAAGATAATTCAGTCAGAGGCAAGTGTAGATGCATTGAAAAATCTCAGTTAGTACTGGAGAGAGGGGTCAGTATAGGAGATCTAAATGGAACCTAGGTCCCGCTAAGTAAGGTCCCCATTTCAGTAAAAGAAGAAAATGGCCATTACCCAAATACAAAACAGTAGGCTAGTGCATCAGCAAATCAAATAATGTCATGTGGACGGATAAAGCATTAGGCCTTGTACATTGTGTAATTCAATAATAGTCAACCAATAACTGTAACAGGATCAATAAGTGTAATCTATTCCAAAGTGAATCTTAACTAATCAGTTATAACAATAATATTTAAATTAACATTTATTAATATAGGAAAATAAAAATGATGAATATAATTTAAATAAACAAACTAACAAAGGAGAAATAAACACAAAAGAAGAGATAAACACAGAGAAAAGAGGATCACGGCTAGTACAGAATTATCAGACTTGCAAAATATTATCTGGAGATAGAAGATAGGCTGGGAGGTTTCTTTTAAATGCATAGAGGTTAGAGATATATTGTAGAACGTAGGGAAGACTTCCAAACTCTTTGCGTATGTTAGTGCGTGAGAATTCTACGAGATACCTGATTGCTTTTGTTACGTGTGTAGTGAGAGTGCAAGTCAATGATATATTTGAAGTAATTGAAGAATGCATTGGGGAGCACATTGTGGGAATAGCAGTGCATAAATTCAGCCACTTGATAAATATTAAATGAAAATATCTTGTTCGGATCATTGCCAAACCTTGTCATTATGAGTGATTGTATCGCAACAAGCACTCCATTGCTAAGCTGGTAATGCCCAGACCTAAACTGATGACTGCACAGACTCTAAATTATTTTGCTGAGTAGTGTCTCAATAGGGGAGTTTACAGATGGTGTGAATAGCATGCTTTTGTAGAATTGCAATTCGAGTTAAGTGGAATTGATAATTTGAAGCCCAGGTGATATTGCAATAAAATAGATATGGAAAGATCAAGAAGTAATACAAGGTAACTAGTACATTTCACAGTAGAATATAACTAATATGAGATATTATGCCAATATTTTTGACAATTCTTTACGTGCAATATCGTTAAATTCTTTCCATGTTAGATGCTCATCATCGTATACAAAGCTAAGAATTTCAAACAAGACACTTGTGTAGTATTTCAGTGCTAATGTTGAGGTTACAATTGGAGATTATTTTATGACGAAATTGGAATTATATGAAGTTTGTTTTATTTAAGTTCGGAGAAAGTCTGTTAGCTCTAAACCAAGTTTTAAAAAGTTGCAGTTCAAGATTTAATTTGTTAATTAACATACCTATTGATACGTTACTTAATAACGTTTGACATCTTAAATGCTTGAACATTCAAATTAATTGCCCTGTTAACCTTTTTGGCTGTGTTGCAGCATCCACGATAATGTGTGTATCAGTATGGGTAGTTGTCATGCAGTGACTATTGATTGATACCCTCGAAATCATGAGTTTGTGGACAATTGTTCTTTAAGTGGTGGATTTAGTCAAACTGGTTGATGGGAGCAGGCAGTGCTCTAAGGGTGCAAGGAGATGGGCATAGTTCAGCAGATTGTATGGATTTTTACACTGCATAGCTGTGGATTGCAGATGGCTTTTGTCAACGTCCATTATTTTAACATTCCACAGCTATAGCTCTATGCTATACCAGAGATTAAAAGCACAGGAGATTAGCTGATAGTTGCTTTGCAGCAAACCGCCAAACACAGTTCAAATTATCTTTTTGGGTCAGTCCTTAGAGACAGCGGCTGTTGGAATAAACTGTTGTTAAAATTGTGGAGGCAGAGCCATGGTGTGTATCGGTTGCTGCAGTGGGATCAAGGCGATTAAATTAAGAGCCGTGACCTTTGCTTTTTTCAATCAGTTTGCACAGCATGTTAAGGCATCTTGTTCAATTGGCATTTGGAATAAGCCAACTCAATTGGGGAGGAATTGCATTCTAGGGGGAACAAGTGTTATCGACTTCACTGTGGCATTCTTATGGATGCTATTAAAAGGAAGGTTATATTAAGGATTTATGGTTGTAATATATTTGTAAGGGTAGGAATATTACAGAAACTTTTGACATGAATACAGTTACTTCTATGCATGAAAACAGATAGCCTATGCAGAATAAATTTGTGCAACCATTAAGAAATGAAAGAGTAAAGAACACACTTCAGTGTCTAGTGGAGAAGGAAAACAATATATGAGGGGGAACTTGTGTAAAGAAAAGTATCTCCTGGGTAACCTAAAAAAGCTTGTTTTAAAAGCTATGATTATAAGGAGAAAAGGCTGTGAAGTCTGTTTATTTATACTTTTGGGATACTGGGTATTATAAAGGAATGTTGATTTCTTAAAGCTAGTAGTTTTCAAGCCTTGCTCTTAGGCTTTTCAAAGACAGATCTTTTGTTATTGAATTTACCTTGGCATAAAATTTGTCTACATCTATCAGATAGTCTTGAATAGTGCATGATCTCTTGGTAGAAGGGAGGGATTGCATAAGGTCTGAAGTCCTGATTGAAGATTGAGAAGGACAATTGGCCTTAACCTATATAGTTGACCATGAGTTCCATCTGCTTATCCAGCAGTTATGTCAAAGCATCTTATGTCAAAGTGTCTGAAGGAGACACGTTAACCAGTTCACGTGGTTCTGTTGTACTGGAGCAGAAGAAGAAGAAACTGCTGTTACTGCAATTGTTATTTTATGTTTTATTGTAGACCAACTGTCATGTTGGCATCTGATAAGAAAAAACTGCCATATGAAATGATGCAGCTTGGCCATAAATTTTAGGCACAGGTTATTTGTATGCATTCAGTGAATGCTTTTGTTATAACAGTGGAACAGATTGTTTGCAGATAGCACCTTTACTATGGTGACTATGGTCACTCTTCCACTTATGTACAAGCAGTACAGGCAGTATATCTCTTTCTCCTCTAATGTGCAATATCTAGGTGTGACTTAAGACTGGGAATTGACCTTCTCATAGCATCTGAAGAACGTACGTCGAAAATGCTTCTATCACCTGCATCCCGACTGTGCTATTGCGCTATATAAATTGTTTTATTATCATTATTAGTATTATTATCAGATAGCACAATATGTTGCTCACTTACAACTCAAGCTGCTAACGCAGATGCTTGCTTTCTTATGAACTAGGGTTGACTATGGTAATCCACTTTACTTTATTCTTTTTGCAGATGACACCAATGTCTTTTTCTGTCATAAATCAATTCAGTCTCTGCTACCACAATTAGTTAAGTGACCTGGTTAAGTATTATTAGTTAAGCTAGTTATTATTATTTCTCTTTTCTGACACTACTATTTATGTATACTAAACCATCATCCCTCTGCTAACATGGTACATGGGTATCCCTGACTTGGCGGGACTTCATTCCCTTCTGGGTACCCAGATTGTTTCCATAAAAAATTAATATGCTTATCATGTGATCTGACTGTTTTAAATGTCCAAACTTTTGATCGGTGATTAATGATTATTCTGGATCACTATTTGTAAACTGGGAACTCTGGAAACAATAAAGGGAATTGATTGACTGGTAAAGCCATTGATGCTGGCCTGACTGTTCTCCCATTAATGAGCTACAATGTGTTTTCAATGGTGGCATGCGTAGGTTTGGGCATATGTCTAGTTTCATGTGAGAGGAACTGCTCTAGTTATGTATGTGAAAATGCATCGAGTATAAGATTTTTTTAATGCTTATGCATAATTGTCTAGCAGGGTGTGCTCTTTGTTATCTTTGGGAGCTATGCATCTCAGTTTCTTCCATCCTTGGCCACAGGTTTCTTTGCCCTGCTGTGCAAGACGATCTGGTCATCCCATCAACACAAATGTTTGCGTCCAACACAGAAGCATTTGATGTTGGTTGTTGGCCCATTTTTCTGGAGTAAGCTGTCTCACAGCCCCGACACTAGCTTCTTAGCCTTTTTCTGCTTTTGCCATAAGTCCTTGAAAACCATTCTAACCAATCATGGTTTTGTGTTGTCAGGCTGGGAGCACTTCTGACGAGTTTCTCTTGTTATTACAATTAAAAACTACAATTACAAAATAGGTTGACCAGTAATTCTTGTACCTGTGTCAGTGCTTAATTCTTATATTTGTAGTAATTAATTTTGTGTGTGGTGATTTTGCTTATTGCCATTTAATTAAAGTTTGGAATGTAGGTGGTTTTGTAACATTTAAACGTTTTCCCTTCACTTAGTTATAGTTATTTCCTCTTCCTGTGTTTATTATCCACATTTCTTTCTTGTTGTCCACTTGCTTTTATGGTTCTTTTTCGTTGAGACAAGTTTTAAGTTTGATGGTCCTCGGTGCATCTGCTGGGTCATTCTCGACTCTTAGTTGAACCACTATTCCAGCTTGGGTGGTGAATGTATTTTCTGATTACCAAAGCAGTCTTAAGTCACATGGCTGAAACAACGTATGACTGTAGCAGATCAATGTCATACTTTGCCAAAGTCTGTGCCACAGTTTATTCTTTCTATCATTTATTAACTGTGCTAGATTTACATATTTTAATTTTAAATCATGATGCCTGAAATTTGAAGAAAAATAATTGGTGTTTGGGTGCTGAAACTATGGATATTTTCATGATTGATCACCCTCAACACTGGTTAGCATGTAAATTATGTTCGACATGCTGAGATCAACATTTTATCAGGTAGATTCGTTATGGACTGTCATAAACAAATAGGTCAACATCAATCCAACCGGCAAACCCTGACCTTTAAGAAATTTCAGATATGCATATAGCTGGACATTGACAACCATTATCGAATTTCATGTGGATTAGCTCGCTTCACCACATCTGCTATCAATTTCAACAATCCTCAGCATCATCCCAAGGCACTGTGGTCTTTGTTTTGTTATTCATTTGGGATTCTGCCAGTTTTAAACAGCCCTTAGTCCTACTGACTAGCACACTCCCAAGTAAGGTGTAGTTTTTTGTTAGCCTGCACCCACTGCTTCTAATTTGTCTGCACTATGATGTTTGTGTGCACAAAGAGTTGGTAGTATTAATATGGTTGAAGTGCTGCAAAGACTGATGCTAGATTTGACTGGGCTTGTGAGCGGCTGTTAATATCACAGAAGTAGGCAGGGATTACTAGCTAATTCTGGAAAATGAATGCACGGTGCATGTCTTGTAGCTGATGAATGCATTAGCAAAGTAGATAATCCTCTGGCTGACTTAACTGATATAAGGGGTGTGGTTGTGGTGCCAATAATGTCAGGGTTAATTATATAGGAGTGGAGCATACCTAGAATAATATTGCTGCCTACACTGCATACATGTATTTTCAGTAACTTGCGGGCTATCTGGTTGGGCAGGATTACATTTCAGCTGTAATAGGTCATAGTCAACACTGCTCAAGTATGCAGTGTAGTTCTCCTTTTTTCAGGGCAGTTTACCTAACTAATTCCTGTTGTCACTAACCTGTAGCCAGGCTGACTGTGATATGCAGCAACCTTTGCTATCTAGCATTCATATGAGTTTAAGAGCTTAGGGAGCTCTAGCAACTATGCTGTCTGGCATTGAACCCTTACTGAAGCTACAATCGGGCTTTAGGAAGGGACATCCTA
The DNA here is from genome assembly GCA_020284085.1 of Aporrectodea caliginosa. Taxonomy (NCBI): domain Eukaryota; kingdom Metazoa; phylum Annelida; class Clitellata; order Crassiclitellata; family Lumbricidae; genus Aporrectodea; species Aporrectodea caliginosa. The sequence goes on from JACEVL010000777.1 coordinate 29,798, forward strand.
TGTAGACGGTTCTGCCTAAGCTGATCTAAGACTTCTGTGATGCCATTGATGCTGCATGCTCTCCTTGATGTAAGTGCAGCTCATTCAACACAGTCTACTGATCTCAGCAGCTCGTTTGGAATCAGTGGTCGACCTTCGGACTGGCTCAAGTCCTTCGTGGATGAGCGAACGATGAAGGTGACCAAGAGCTCAGACTGTACAGTTTGGACAACAGTTACATTTAGTGCTTACACCAATATTGCACTTTATAGACTGGCTGCTTCCTGAGCAGATAATTCAGTTTAAAATCTGTTATAGTTCACAAAACATTGCAGTCAAATCAGCCGGCCGACATCTGCTCGTTGCTCTCCCCTCATGCCAGGAGGTATTGACCTTTTGGGTACTGTACCAACATACTTCAGAGAGTTTTATGTTCCAGTCTCAGGTTAACCAGGCCAACGATCATTGTGCTCTCCTGCTTGTGGAGACATCCAGGTGCTGAGCTTCTGTACATCAACATGCCCCATAGTGTTTCTCTTATGTCTTGAAACTTCCTGTTGGAACAGTCGTATGCTGCACGTGTATGTTGTTGCATTTAACTCCTTTAAACAAACATCTTCAGACTGTCATGAAGCACACTTATTTGGATCAGTTACATAGATAGTCATGCATGCAGTGACTTTGTGAGGTATGCAAATGTGCTATATTGTCTTGATGTATACATACATACATAAGTACATATATACATATCCATACGTATGTGTGTGGATCAACAAAGCTCAGAATACTTTTGTTGCATTAGGAAATGCACACTTTGCCCCATTTCATTCTTGAACATAAATACTGAACAGGCTGAGTGAACATAAATATTTCTCAAAGTAAATTTCCGACCTTAGTTTATGATTTGTTGCAATTGATCCTGTCAGCTATTAAGTCTCTCTTACTGCATTGGCTGTTCAGTATGTTAAAGCCAGAATATGAACCTTGAGTGATACTTTTTCATCGTTATGTATGAAGCCCGTCATTTAGTAAGAAGCTAGGCAAACCAACCTGTCGTACTAAGGCACGTAATGCTTGTGCACAACTTCTAACGTACCAGTTAGCAAATAAATTTTTTTTCTGCAATTGTCCAGAAAAAGACGAGTCTTTGTTTGTTATTGTCAGCTGATGACTGGAGAGTCTTATTTACACTGGCAAGCTATAGGTGGCTTATGTCAACAAACGGCCTTTCCACTTGGCAAGCTGTCTTGTATGTTGAACAGTTGACTGTTGCAGGTGACCACAGTCAGTCAGCTTGGGTTGTAGCTTGATGCCTTTTCCATGGGTGATATAGAAACCCCATTTTGTTTGTTTGCTTAAGTGTGAACAAGGGTATAAACTGCAGTTATTCTTTTAGGTAATCATTGATCTCCTTTTTTATTTCTGATATGTTCAATATGAGTTTAAACTGTGAAAGTGTTTATGTATACAGTGACGTTAAACTGCACAGTTGTTTTGTAGATCTGTTGATCCCTATGTTACTGATCATTGTCTGTATAAGAGTTTAAACTGTGCAACTGTTTCTGTATGTAAGTGTTTAAACCCTAGGAAATTTCTTTTGTTTTTAGACAACAACTAGTGGGCATCTAAAGGTTTAAACTGTACAATGGAAATGGGTAATCTGCAGAAGATTTCTCAGTTTGTAACGCAGACTGGAACATCCCACAAAGTGGCTCAAGAAATCCTACAAGGTTGAGAAATTTCCAATTTTCTGGCTTATTTTTGTGTTAACATTCAACATATTATGATTATGGTAGTGGCATCTGCTTTTAAACAGTGGGCAATTAGTGTGAACTGTATTTTTGTAATGTTCAGGATTGTCTTTTTAGAATTTCTTCTTTTATAATTTTGTAATTTCTGCATATGATGGCAAACGCCCGGTAATGTAATAAAATCTCCGGAATTTATCAGCACCATACAATAGCCAGGTCAAGGAGACCAGTTTATTCACTGGCGTTAGATCTTATCTGGCGCTGATTTATCATGTCAGTGATATGACCAGAAACAGGCATTTAATTTGTCCCTGCTAGAGCCCAAAGACAACATTTATAAGATCCTTAATAATCTTGCAGCGTTTTAGTAAATGGCTGTCATGGGTTGACTATAAGTATGCTTCCCGTGTTAGTGACCTACACTCCTTATTAGTAGTAACCATACTCTCCATCATATACAGTGGAATGTTTAATGTGCTGGTCCCTATAAACTATATTGCTTGTCATAAATGAAATCCTAGAACATTGTGAATGACATATGTTTTCTTTTAATCAGAGGTCACAATACAGTTGGGGCTTGTGTAAACTAGTGTCTGAAAATTCATTGCCTAAGGTTCAGTGCAGTCATAAATCATAAACTGAATGTTGTGCATTCACCAGGACAGTGCTGTGGGTGGATTCTTTGTCCTTTGTTTTCCTGTCCTCTTCAATTTAGTAGGTCGCCAAGTAAACAGTCATGGAGATACTGCTTGTAGTTGAACTGGTTCCATGTTACCATATTTCCAGACCATGCAGTATTCATAGGCTGCTGCTGACTGCTGTATTAGCCTAAACGTATTATGAGTAGAATTGCCACATGCATCGGACAAGGTTAAGATATGTGTTTGAAAATGCACCAATAAGGCATGGTGTGTTATGGAGTACATTATCAGCTGCATTACGTTGGAAAATTAGTTGTTTGAGCTGTGGTTTGTCAGAGGAGGAATTATCAAATGTCTACTCTATCATGGACTCGTCCAGATCATATCCAGACCACATGTCCAAATTGTCCATTCTAAGTGCAGCGTGTCAACAAGTCTGATTGCTCCTCGGTAGGTTAACCTGACAAGCACTTAATATTCAACAGATGTACAGACATGGTCATTGAGTCAATCCGGAATTTTTGCGTCATTTTCAATTTACATAAAGTTTATGCAGTATATTTTGCTGACAGAGAATTGTCCTTTGTTGGGTTTTGAATGTAGAGAATGGTTGGAATGTTGAGAAGGCCGTCAAGGTGTACAAGTACATGTCCCAGGCTGCCGCAGTTCCTCTAGGTGCACAGAAGAACACGGAGAATTTGCAAGCAAACTGGCGTACGACAGCTCTTCGGCCCAGTACTGCTTCCACTCATCTCCAGTCATCTGGCACAAAGGTGTCCAATGACCAGGCTAAGTCAGACGTCATGAACGGTCAAATTTCCAACAACTCGCCATCAAACACGCTAAGTATGTCATCAGGTGTCATTTGGCTGTAATTTGTAATCAGTATGATTATATTGATTATATGTTCGGCTGTGTTTAGCAAACGATTCTTTTACCTGTTTATATCTGGTTTTGGTTCTAAGCGTTAATGTTCATCATAAATTTAGTTTAATGGGTAATGGGTTAGACAATCTATTTGGGGACTATAATATGGGACATAATTAGGGAACAACCGGGTAGACATTTTCTACCATCCGAGTATTTGGATGTACTATTTGCCGGATCCGGGTAGAGTACCGTCTATGACTATGAGTCTGCTGAGACTATGACGTCATGTGCAAATTAAAGAAGTTATTGAAGGGCTAGAACAATGACAACCAATCTCAGCGCTAAATAGCGATTTTCGGTTAAATACTTAAATTGTTGCAGAAATTTAGTTCAGTTGTATAATTTATTTGTAAATTGTAACTATAATCTTGAGATTGATCGAATTCCAAAAATTGTAGGTATTTGCGTGGGTATTATTTGCCGAGGCGAATAGTTCCGAAAAACCCGATATCCGGCCGGGGCAAATGGCCGAAGCGATTTCCGGTTGTTCCCTAGACATAATTGACAAACTGTATAGTTTAATCATCTTTAAATGTTATTGATATGCTTGAGTTTTTGTACAGTACACCAAAGTGCAGTATGCAATTGGTTTCAATAAAGAATATTTCTTCTTCTTCTAAATAGTAAACTGGCTTTGTTCTCTTGATACAGCTGAGATGATGATTTCTTTCATCTCAAGACTTTTTATGGTTGATGTATTGCCTTGAACTGATGTGGAACTGAGAGACTTGTATTTCACATTTGACTGTATGAGCACACTTAAAGATTAGATCACATTTCGTCCCTGTCTCTGTTTACAGTGACTCTTGAAATGGCTTCGTTCATCTAGTTTTTTACATAGTTTAGTTTAAAAGTTGCAGTCCAGTTGATTGGTGGAAATTTTTCTGATCTGTGGCAGTTTATTCAGAATCAGTTGTGATGAAGGGATAAGACTGCAGGATGTAAGCCTTGGCTGTTCACCTTTCATATAGGTATGGGTTAATTTGAGCCACAAGCATTTGAATGGTTTGTTCAGCCAGTGTTTGAAGCCATTCTGTGTGATCATAGTTTTGTGTTGTTAATGTGAAGGCGACATTGAGTCATTTCCTTTCAGTGGCATTACATTTACTGTGCCTGAATGTGTAAAGTAATGGGTATTATTACTGAATATCACTGACTGAAATGGCTGTCGGTCTACTGTAGCCAATAACAGGATTTATTAGAGAGTCCTCACTGTGTTCTTTGCGCATAATTCTTGTACAGATCGGCGTATCAAGCGAGGTATTTCAACGACCGCCAATGATGCTCAGATCATCAGCATAGCACGTGACATGCTGCAGACGGTTCAAGAAGGCGATTCATCCAACTGCATCCAGGGTTTCATAGAAACACCGGAGTACACCTTCATTCTGCCAGACATCAGCCACTACCCAGATGACTTCAAGGCTTTCCTTAACAAGGATCTTATAGAAACATCGACACTCGTCTCCTTGGAGCAAGCAGGTCAGTTGGAACTTCTTTTCTAAGCTAAATCTCTGTAGTCAGTGAATCTGAATGCCAGGCTGCTGTGCTTATTGTTTATTGTTTAAATGGGATTTGATTTCCATGTGCTTGTGAAAATGTGATGTAATACAACAGCAGGAGGATTTCAAAGAAGATGTGGAATAGTACAAGTCTGGTGACATGTATGTGACAAGAAATTGCCATGGTGGCAAACATAGGTATTCAGTGATGTCTTTAACCACTAACAGATGATATAAAATGTAGTGTTTTGATAAATACGTATAGCACTACTTGAGGTTGTATTGTCTTGAGACTCAGTCTTGGTCTGGGGACATCTTAAGACAGGTTTTTGATGTCTTAATCTCACTTTTGTGCCTTGGAAACTTATTGTCTAGGTCTCAGTCTTAATCTTGAGGTTATGTTTTGGATTATTTTGCTGTGCCTTCTCTGTGTCTGGCCCAGTGACCTGGAATGGGCTTCCAGTGGCACTGTATCTGATGCCAGTAGGGCACTCTGCTCTGTTCTCTGACCTAAGACTGTCCTGCTTGACCGGGGTTAGGCTGGAAGCGCTCCTGAGTAGACTGTCTTGAAGGGGCACTAAATAAAACTGCTGTAGTAATAATATTGGAAACTGTTGTAAAGCAAAGGTCTTATTCTGTCTTGAAAAAATGATCTCGTAACTTTTGAATAAACTGTCTGGGTTTCCTGTGCTACAAAACTGGTCTGTTCCAATACAAACTGGTAACCTAAAGCTGGAAAGTCAATCACACTGAAATTTCGGAAAATTGGTTTTTCTTGTCAGATGTGTAGTTCTACTCTGCCACATATGCAGCTCTACCCTGAGTACTGAAACAGCTGCGATGTTGGTGAGGTAAGGTCTATGCCTAACAGCAAGAAAGTGTTAAGGACTGGACACTAGTACTCTTCCCTGGTAATAATTCACTGGTTGAGGTTCGTTTATTGAATGTCTCCTGAATTGGAGACAAAGCGGCTAATTTTTTTGCAAACTTGTATTTAATCATTAAAAGTGCAAAATGTATCATAAATAGCTGAATTACTTACATTGACACAATTTGCAATTATAAAAAACAAAAGAAATATGCATGCTTACCGTTGGTGTAAACCACTGTAACTGAAATTATCGGAACACTTCAAGCTTCTCTAAGTGAGATATGTTGCAAAATGGTCATCTTTTTTATTTGAATACTGGTACGGAATAATAATGGTGTTGAAATTTGTTTGGTAGAATTTAGACTTCCTCAAAGTATTTAAATATTGACGAATAAAAAATTCTTTAACGCCAGTAAATAAAGTGAATGGCAAAGGTCAATGGTTGCTCAACAGCAGCAAATCTTATATTAAATCCTGAGAATTAATTAAATATAATGGCTTTAAAAACTAATGGTGTTTAAAAAGGTCAAACCCATAAACTGATATGTAAGTAGCTGTTAATAATTTCTAACCTTTTCTACCCTTTGGACTTATTCCAAAAAGCCTTGGTCTTGGACTGACTTGAACCCCATGTCTTGGAACGGAAACTTGTGTTTCGTACGTGTCTTGAAGATTTGAGAATGTTTTTTGTCAAAGACAATAATACTCTATAGATGCTTCTGTAAATACGTCAAGGGATTGTTTATCTAACTCGGTCGAGACTATGGTCCACAAGATCACAGACATCAATTTGTCGATGTTAAGTTTGTGTGCTTGCATAATGGTAATGTATATCCATAGATATCAATACTATTGGACAGACTGTTCACTTGCAAGAGACGTATGTTAATGTGGATCTATTTTTGAAATCCATGCAGTACAGCAGGCATGACTGGAACATATGAGTTGATTTGAATGTTATGGCTTCTTCGTTTGCAGCTAAGATATACCAAATTACTGTTGCTTCATTTGTGAGTGGGACAGTGCATGAGATTCTCATTAAGTCAGAAAGGACTGTCCACTCTGCAAAGGTGTGGTGCCAAACAAAAGAAGATTGTATGATAACTACTTTTTGACCCCAAGTAGGTTTCCTGTCACTTCTTCATATCAAATGTGGACTAATGAGAAATTGATGAAGGCGATGAACAAAGAGGGAAAAGGATTGAAATGCCTGAGAGAGTAGTTTCCACATTATAAGTGATGCCAAGATAAAAGAGGCCACATTTGTTGGACTACAGATGGGTAATTGATTACGGACACTTTGATGAACTGGTAGATGGTGTCACTTTTTGACATGGCAGGCTTTGAAGGGTGTCGTGAAAGACTTTCTTGGTAACTATAAGGCACAAACTATGTTCATTTCATTGCAAAATGTTTAAAACATTCAAGCTGATGAAGTTCAGTATGTTACTGAAGAATATATGTTTTACAAATGTTTTCACATCTGGATTATTTTCCACCCAGTGTCAGTCTTGTTAAAAATGAACATGGTGACAAATTTCATCAAGACAAGGCCAACTTGAAAAACGATAGCAGGGCAGGTAGAATCATGGCGTGCTGGGCTGCTGGCTGACTATTGTTGGACATTGATTAGAAAAGCTCCTGACATTGATTACAAATGCAAATGAGACACAAAACACATTTTTATATTCTGTTCCTTTGAGTCTTTGACAATGCAAGTACATTGAAACCGAACTCAGTTACATGCATAACAAGAGTGTACTTTGCTCGGACACCTTATGTGATAAAAAATTCTAATGTGACGTGTTCATCATATTCTGCACTGCAAAGTCTACGAAGAACATCAAAATTTGTTGGAAAGCAACAAATTTTAAAAAAATTGGTTGTCTATTGATGCCACTATTGCTGCTTCAATATGTTAATTCTGGTTTAAGAGGGTTGGCTTTTTTTCTGGACAGTTGTTGCCCATTCCATTTGTTGTGGTTACTGCAAGCTTAAGGAGGAGAATGATTCTTAGACTTGCATAACTCGTCATCTGGCTGGTAATGGTTTCCTGCTAAAGTTTTGAAGATTCTTTAATTTGAATTGCGAACAGGTCCTACATCAGTAGGCCTATATTTTACCAATTTGGCGGTATTATGGGTATGTGTGTGTCTGCCTGCATCCTGTCTGTATGTTTGTATGTATATCTGTCTGTACGTTTGAATCTATCTGTACATTTGAGTGGTGCCACTTAGGAACCTTTGAAAGTGTTGGTACAACTTACAGTGATAATTATAAGCCTCTTAACGTTGTTTGAAAGGTCATTTAGCTAAGTCACAACACACTACAGAAGCAGACCAACAGCAGAAAGACAGTGATCTGTCTCTTAGAAGGTTTATTGTTTCTTCTTGTGACCAAACTGCTCACTGGTTTTTCTGTATGTTTTCTTATATTCTTATGGAAGCTGATTTGGCATGCAATTTATCTTATCAAAATAGTAACTAAGTTTGTGTTATGGTGATTCATTGCTCTAGGTCGTCTGAACTGGTGGGCCGATGCTGGTGCTTGCCAGCGACTGTTACCATTGGCAACAACTGGTGATGGCAACTGTCTTCTTCATGCTGCTTCTCTAGGTATCTCATGACTGGACTTATTGAATATGTATCTAACAGCTCGTGTTTTGTTTGCACTAAAAAAAGAGTCAATATGTGCTGTAGGACACGGGAGAAATGGCTGTTTGCTTTGCATGCCAGATATGTTTAGCCCTTATTCTGGCCCTAGTCAGATACATTTTTGATTTGGTCCATTCACCCCTTCAGGGTAAAAACGTTATGTCTCATCAACCACTGAAGATTGAGTTGAAGTGTAAACATGAAACCTGTTTAGAAGTAAACTTTTAACCACTTATGTCATTTGATTGTTTGAATGTTTATGTATTTTTGAGATATGGCAAATTGAAAGTGATGAAACGGTATACATGTCTCATCACATTGAGAATGCAGAAAGACAAATAATATATGTTACTAAAGAATTTTAATATAAATAACTAAATGTTTTCTAACAACCTGGTTTTGTCAACACTGCTTCACCCCAAAATTGCTGCTGGTATAGCTTTCATTATCATTTGAAAAGTTCTAAAAATCAGTAGTTTAAATGCTACTTACAATACTGTACTGCTGGTCCTGCTACCCATAGATGCTTGAAAGCCTGTAAAATTAATGTTTCATCCAACACAGAATTTCCAAAAATCATGCACCAAATTTTTGTTTTTGTTCACCCTTGCAGAAGCAAAATGCGAGTGTGAATGAAAACAGATTGTAAACTTTTAGGTCTAATATCTCTGGAACTATCAATGTTGTGTGTATAAATAACCAACAAGAATATTGTGTCTTGGTTAATGGCCAATTAATGGCTAATTAATGGCCAACTTATTTACTTAGACGGATGCTGGTCCAGCCGCTTCAGTAAATGCACTTAGTATGTTACAGTTTTGTGTCTGCAGCCTGCACGAAAAGTTTGATGATGTCACATGTTTGTATTTGTGATTACTTAACATGTGCATGCATTTGTTTAATTTCAGGTTAAAGCTAAACTTTGTTGAGTGGTATTTTTGGTCATGTAAAAGAAATATTTTGTAACATTTCTGTGTTGAGGCTGTGGTGTAGGAGGAGATTTTTAGCAGATGTAGAGTTTCTGTGTCAGGCAACTTTACAGATTACTGTGGGTCTGTTGTTAATGATGGTTTGGTTTTCGTTTTGACAGCCTTGTGGGGATTTCATGATCGGTTGTTAACGCTTCGCAAAGCGCTGTGCCAGACAATGACAAGTAGCAGTGTCAAAGCCGCTTTCTTCCGACGCTGGCGATGGCACCAGACTCAGATTAACAAACAGGTTGGTTTATCTGTCTCAGCCTACTGTTCACCAAAATAGACAGAGCCCTGCTGTTTTAATCTTTAGGAGACCTCACAGAACATTTTATATAACATCTATCCAAAGCATTACTTCCTATCTAAATGATCTAGACTAGTGTGATATATGGTAAGTAGAAAGTGTATGTTGAGCTGCCTTTAAATATGCATATTGTTTTCATGTTTTATCGGCGATTTACATAACTGGCTCTTGATCACCGTAGGTGTCATTGGTGTGTAAGAAATACATAGTTCAGTTTAGCACTGCAGTGCATGCAATGCAGCATTTGTGAAATTCTGTTTAGACATATGTACTTCCTCTTTGGATGTGACAGGGCTTAGGACAACTTTGGTTTTTGTGCAGACAGACTCTTTGGCTGCACTGCAGACTTTGTCATACACAATTACACATCTTTGCAAAGAGTTCAATATTTTCTATGTATATATTTAAGATGACTCAGCAGATATGTCAGATTTTTTAAAATCCTTTTGTCTAATATGTTATTATCAATACACATTCATATCCCCACCTGTTAGACATGGGCATATGAAGACCATGTGAGATTGTGAGAAGCAATTGCTGTTCAAGCGATTGGTAGTGGAGCAGACTGTTCTTTCAAATTGCTGTTGTGTTTTCCTTTTGATTTCTAGTCAGGGCTTATCTACAGTGAGCAGGAATGGCTAGAGGAATGGAATAACTTGGCCAAACTAGCTTCAGCTCAACCACGCATTCATCCTGTGGCTGCCCCTCCTCCGTCCACTGGAAGACACAGTCCAGCCACAAACAGGTCAGTCAGCCATAAATTTCACCCATAAATGGTGTTCAAAGGAATGGAGAACAAATGAATGAAGTCAACTGACTGATCCAAAGCAATCAAGCTAATGATGACTGATAATGTTTGTGTCTTGTCCATAACAGAAATGATAAAGGAGATTGACCAGTGACTACTTGTTGAAAACCAAGTTGTATGGAAGGTGAAGTTTGATGACTTTTAAAATTCTAATCTGAGCTCCTATCATGAGCACTGCCATAATATGAGAGAAACAGTGTGTGTTAAAATTCTTATTGTATTTAACCATTCAAAGTGCTGATAAGCTAAATGCTGTGAGCTGTGCTTTGAGTTTAGAGTTATAAAATCCAGAACTGTGCAGGCATCTGTTTCTTTCTTCCCAGCAGCAAATGTTCTTCTGAGGAGAGAGAGTCTGCCGATGAAGAAACGGAGGTGCTGTACGAAAGCCTTGAGGAGCTGCACGTCTTTGTGCTTGCACACGTTCTCAGGCGAACAATCATCATCATCGCCGACACGATCCTCAAGGATTCGAATGGCGAGGCACTGGCTCCCATATCATTCGGTGGCATCTATATGCCACTGGAATGTGACGCCAACGAATGCCACCGGTCTCCATTGCTTCTCACCTACGATGCGGCACACTTTTCAGCTCTGGTTCCGATGGAAGATTCCAGTGACTGTGCTACATCAGAGTCCATCCAACTGGCAGGTAAACAATTGGCACATGGCATTGCGTTTACATTTTTTCTTTCTGGTCTCAATCAAATTGGATCCGACAATAGCAAGCAGATACGGTTTTCTGCTACATTTATTGTAATTAATAACACATTGTCTTTCCTTAACAATTTCTAGTTGAGTGTGGGTCGGGCAGTGGATGTTGCCCTGATTACTTGCATTATCCTTGTCGATCTGCCTTGTTTTCTTGTCCTCAAGCATGACTCACTACTAGGGCTTTAAAAAGTTTAGTAAAATGCAACCCAGGTGCCTGAGGCCATTCTGAATGGGTAACCAAAAGCGCATCAGTCCATCATTGGGTAAATACTTTCACAAACCCACACAGAAGTTGTACTTATTATGCGATGCATGCAAAACTGTGGCTGATTGCTTGCTAGCCATTAATCACTACCATTCACTACATTAGTTTTATGCTGACATCCCTTGTGCATAAGTGGACTGCTACAACATAGCGCTCCTCTTGAAATAAATGCAATTGCCCCGACACAAGCAATGTTGGATCTGCCACTGCTCCACAACACGTCTTGGCTTTACAGCCAAGTGCCAGTTATTAAACTGTTATACCATAATTAGACAGTTTTCAGTATGTTTAAAACATTATGCTTGTCCAAGTTTTGCGTTTTAATTTTAGGACAGGTTGAACCGTTCAAATGGGTATTTGGGCCTCAGAGTGTCCACTGACAGCCCTACTCACTGCATGAATACATCACGAACGAATTCTTATGTAACAGTTATTGTATGAGATTATGCAGCTTTAGAGATTAGTATGGCTGTTTGGCTAAATACAATTGTGATGTTGTTTATTCTTTAGCTGCAATACCTCTGGTTGATGCAGAGTTTGAGCTCTTGCCTCTTCATTTCATGGTGGACCCTGGTGCTCAGTACCAGTGGAATCGAGGTGAGGATGAGGACGACGAAGACGCAGATCTCAAGATGGAAGAGATGAGTTTAACGGACCGACTGAATCTGCTTCAGAAGTACATGGACATTGAACAGATTCCTTTGCCATTCAATGAACCAGTGCTTAACGGATCCAGTGAGAAACCACCTGCAACTGAAGACACCTACAACGGCAACAGCCACTCAGACTCCATCGGTCGGACGATGTCCCTCGAGTCCGAGGAGGACAGCAGTCTGAGTACCAGCAACGGAAAGGAAAAGACCGTCACAAACGGCAAAGACAAGTGCTCGTCGAATGGAAAGGGCACGGATGAAGAGAGCGACGTCGGATGGGACAAGAAAAAGAAGGACAAAAGCAAGCTGAGGAACTTTGTCCGGTCGGTCGGAACTCTTCGGAGAACGCTCAGCAGAACATTCAGCCGGAACTTCTGCGCTTCCGCAAAATCCGGTCGACGATCAGATGTAAAATCCGAGGTGCTGGAAAAGCAGCAGAACAGTAAGTGCACGGTGCAGTCCGTGTCTTCGTCGGCAACCAATGCAGCTACGACAACGAAAGCCGTGGTCAGTGTTGTTGAGTGGAAGGGTCGCGATAAGTTGCTGTGTGCACGACTGTTGCACAAACGACTCGACTTTCAGGAGGAAATGATCGTCAACTATCTGAAGTCGGCCGCAGAGAGATTCCAACAGGAGAAGGATATGCTTCGGCAGCAGGATGCAGAGCTCCGTCATCTGACGGAACGTCGGCGCCAGGAGCTGGAGCTCGTACAGTGTGTGAATGCCGGGTGCGAGGGAAAGGCTTCTGCGGCCACCTGCTACCTGTGTCAGGAATGTTTTGAACGACAGAAGCAGGAAGAGTTTGATATGAAAATGATGCGTGGCAACAGTCCCTCCTCTTCCACCAACCAGGCTCCAAAGGTCGACCGGGTTGACAGTGGACCCTCTCTGCCACATTATGTGCCGCCAGGGGGAATTCCACACGCCCAGAAACATCCGGCCAATGGAGGACGGCCACACGAAACCATGTCCTACAGTGGAAAATCAAAGGGGTACGCTATGCCAAACAAAAATACCAGTATACTTCGCAGCCGGTCGCAGGAGGAAGCCATTAGAAATTCTGTGACGACCAGCGGAGGCGGCGCAGTAGCGGGAAGCAGAGGTACGGTTATGAATAACGCTCGGCCCAGTTCGGGCACCACACCTCCGAATTATGCAACGGAAGTTTCGCATCTCTTGTTTTACGATACGCAGGACAGCTGTAAGACTCAGATGACGCGGTCCTCGACGATTCCTGCGGGGACGGCGGTCATTGTCAATAATCTCTACCAATCGGACAACGACGCCCTGAAAAAAGCCGCCAATTCTACCGGTCCAAATATTAATCTGAACTGTGATTGGGAGAATGGGAGTGATCCACTCAAATACACCCAGCTGGGTGACATTTCGAATGCAAACATGGTTAATGCCTGTCCAGAAAATGATCATGAATTCATTGTCAGTCCGTGGGTGTCGCGCGACAACCTGGCGACAATGTCTGTTCAGCAGAAATGCCAGACGTCTGGCTGTGACTATTACGGCACTGAAGCGACGGAGCTGCTCTGCTCCGCTTGTTTCCGGGAGAAAGCTAACCGACGCAACGCATCGCTCGTTTCCAATAAGGTCGTCCGGTGACGGTGTCAAGAGTTGTCGAAGATGGGCAAGAGTTTTGGTCGTGCCTGCCGAGAGCATGTTCAATATGCTAGTTAGTTTCTGTTTTCTGCAGAAATTGAGTTATTTCTATCATCATCATCATCAATCTCAGATAATGATTACCATATATCTTCAGTTTTTCTTTGTTAGTATTATGATCATCACCATCAGTGGATGCATATTGGCCATGATGCAATAACATTTGGGCGCTGCAGTGCATGTGTGAAGAATCTGAGAGGGCATTTGGTTTTGTTGTTTTCGTTTAGTGTAACATGAGATTATAGCGTTTTTGTTTCGCCGTTTGTAGTAACATCGGAATATTTTAACTGTAAGCAAATATTCTCTGATGTGTTCATTAGGACAACGTCTTTTTGGATATTTAATGTATGGAGTTACCAACAGCTCCGTGCAATCTCATTAATTTTTAGTTTAAACTTTAGGATCTGTTACTCTCAGATTTGGTTCTATGTTTGAAGGTGACCTCAGATTTGGTTCTATGTTTGAAGGTAACCTTCTCAGATTCGATTCTATTTTTGACGGCAACCTTCTCAGATTTCGTTCTATGTTTGAAAGTATCCTAATTGTTGAAATGGCTAAGTAGATATGTGTAGGATTTTCGTTACACAAGCGAGGAGAAATTTCGAATGGGGACATTATTTTAGTCCGGAATTTTTCTAATGGGCTCATGTGTTGGTTTGACAATTCTGTGAGGATTTCTGACTATAAGGGGTTTGACCACTTGTGGAAATTTTTAGCCCGGACTTATGAATATTTTAGTTTGACCATCTTTAAGGATATTTCAAAAGTGGATGTGACAGTTTGCCTTTGAAAATCTTTTGTCCCAAATAATTCAATGGGTTTCAATGTCCTAGAGATCTTTGCCCCTTACTGGTATATGTTTCAGTTTAGTCTTGAATTAGGTTGACTTTTGGTTTGGCAGATTTTGATAATCTTTGAACCCACGTTATGTTTGGGTTTTAACCATCTGTGTTGGCTTGACTGCTTTAAAGAGACAGAGAGATGAAAACATTGGTGTCGCTGTGTTTAGATCTCTCTCTCTGGTCCTCGATGTTCTTGCCTCGCATTGCTTGGAACACTGGATGTAAAATCACCGGGAGACTTCTTTGCCAAAAAGATGTTACATTTCGAAAGTATTTTCGCAGATAACAAGTCGTCTGACTTTGTCATTGTTGCTTTATATCTGTTGTTTCTGTTTTATAACCCTATGACTCTACTATTCTGTATTAATTTCTTTTCCAGAAATTAGTTTACTGTGGTTCCTCATAATGCTCATTTGCTACTGTGTATTCTTTTCAATTTTCTTACTATCTTTCTTATGTTTTCATTTTCCAGTTAAGTAAAGTCATAATGGTTTGTTGGCCAAATGTTCCACCAGTATACAGAAAGTTGTTGAGTTAGCAAGCATAACTCATTTATACCTTTTCATTTGTAGACTGAAGGAGTTTCGAGCATTTTTTAACATTATGGTACAGGTGCTAATCTTTAATAAGCCTTGCCTGACAAACTTCCTTTCCCTGAGCTTCATATCATGTACCCTGTCCTCTTTATTTCAAGGCCTGCTTGATTATTGAGCCTGTTTGAAACACAAGCATTGTCAGTAATTTCAAGATAGAATTAAAACTTACTAAATTTCTTCTAGATATTGGCGTTATGTGAGGCTCGAACAATAATATTTTTCTCTTGCAAATTATTTCTTTCTTTGTGAAGTGGTTAGACTGTTGTGCTTCTTGGCATTCAGTGTGAAAAAGAGGCAACCAAGATTGGCTAACATGTATAAATGCAATGATTATTTGAACTTGTGTTTCTTTTGTAATTTTATCTCGTTCATCTATACAGCAAGTCGTGCATCATTGTGCCGATATGCAATGTAATGTATATATCAGCTTGCGAATTTGTGTATTGCCTAGTGAGCAGAAATTAGTAAGCTGAAGTAAGTGTGGTGCTGATGTGTTCAAATGATGCAGTTGTCTGTTTGAGTGTCAATGAAACGAAGCTGTGGTCATTTGTAATGTAAATCAGATTTAGTCAAGTTGGCCAACACAGAGCAGACGTGTAGTCTTTGTTGCAAACGGCACTGAGCGATAATGCACAAGTTGCTATTGGTCGCTATTCTGTCCTAAAACGACGTTTCGCATTTTATTTATTTGCTTTTATATAATAATTTGTGCTTGAGTAGCAGAGGATTAACCCAGGTTTGGTTTGTTTGCTATTGTTCTGGGTTGAACCTGTTGAACGTGGAAAATGCTACATCTTTGCAGAGTTCTTTGCTTTATGAAACTAGTCTTGAGTTATTGTAAATAGATTTGGGCAGATTTCTGCTGCAACTTAAATGTGCTGTGCTGGTTTTGCATATGTTGTATATAGTGTACAGATTAACTCATGCTTAGATTCATAGCATTTCATGCTACTTTTTTCATTCGAGTACTATGCGTAAATGCGTTGTATAGTTCAAAGTTGCAGCACCTTATTGCGTCTATATGTTTCCATTTATGTCGGTAGCTTAAATCCTGCATGTTTTATAAAGCGAACACTTGATGAGTTTTTTGGTGTTATTGTTTTCTCCTACCATATCAGATATTGGGATTTATTACAAAAGCTGTTAGCTGTTTCAGACATTAATGAATGGTATCAGTGTTAATGTGACAAGCGAAAAATAGACGAGAGATTGTTACAGCTTTTCTTTGAATCTTTTGATCTAAATCTGTCTTGGTTTAGTAGCTGTATATTTATGATTGCAAGTCATATGTATCGTCGGTCTTTAATAAATTATTTCCTTGATTGACAGTGACTGGTCTTCTGTGATCTATTGCCATTTAAAAAGAAAATGAACTGATCTCGGTGAATGTCGTCGCAGTGATTCAACACAGCAGAAAGGGTGGACTCTGCGTTAAATTAAACACTAATTTTGAACACACTGCATTTTCTGGGCTATTTAAGTTATAGATGATGGACCAGTCAACTCAAAAGCAATGACTTATTATTGAAAAGTATTAAAATTAATTATGGAGTTATCATATGAATGCGTCCTGGGATATTGATTTTGTGTTCACATTTTCAAATAATAAGCCAAGTTACGAACAAATAGCTATACAAGTAGGCCAGTGACTTTATCTTTTACTTCATTTTTACAGAAATTGCAAATATTTAGCCACCCTCGGGCGGGCACTTAGAATCAGCTCGCGGGCCGCATGCAGGTCGCGAGTTGGACAGCACTGTTATAGACTAATAATATGATTTTGAAAATGAGGTGGTTCCCACACTTTACTGCTGCATTGTTGCTCTGCTTTATGTAGGGGCTTGTAGCTGATCTGTCCATCAAAGTTAATGTCGATGCTGATGGCTGTATTAGGTGAATTTGTGTTAGTTCCACCTGGATTGCACAGCACTTATGTCATGTGTGTAAGTGCAGGTTGTGGGCGAAACATAACCGACGGCAATCCACCCTGTTGTGGCTGCCGAAGGAGTGAATCTGTGGCACGGGGGATGTTGAGTTTAAGTTTATGATTGTTGTGTGTTGATGCTTGTAAAGTCGCCTTGTAACGGCAAGTGCTGTGTTACGGCGCCCTAGAAATTGTTTATTATTATTATTATTGTGCTATTGGTCCAGTCTCCAAAGCATACACAGGTTGGCTGTCTTTGCTTTACTTCTGACTAGCAGCCTCTTGACACAGTCTGCCCAGCTGTAAAGAGAAACATGATTGCTTGGGAAACGATTTTGCCATAGCGGTCTTGCAGTTCAGAATTGGAATAATTCCGTGATGGGAGTAGGATTCTGTTAGAAGTCTTGGTGTTCTGGCTGATTCAGTTTCGTTATCTGGTCTTCAGAAGGGCAAAAGACATGATAAATTTGGAGATCAGTAGGTGTTGTATTTCTGTGGTTGTTTTTCTTAAGTTAAGAAATATACTCTTTATGAATAAACTCTAATGTATCATTACAATTTATGAGGTTTGAATCGTACGAGTATAAGAATGTATTAAAACATGACAAACTGCTGTAATACTTCCTTATCCTATCAGAACATGCTGCTTTACAGAAGGAATTATATGACAGCTAATTATACAGCAGTTGCAGTGATTGTCTTTGAGACTTGGTTGAGATGGTGATATTGACTCTGAGCAATGGCACTTCTTGCTCTTGTATTGCAGCTTTGGGCAAGCACAACACTGTTGCAGGTCTGGATATTAATGATATTGGTTATTAGAAATAGACACATTTGAAGCACATTCATTAGAATTTGTGGCAAATCCTGAACCAGTATTTAAAAATTAAATAAGCCTACTGAATGTTGTTACTTGTACCACACCATAAATAAATATATCTGCAAATATTGATTCATTTGGTTGTTGGATTTAAAATTTGCATTATTTAGACTGTAAATTAGAAGTGACTCATTAATAATAACGAGACTGCAATAAATTTTATTTCATGCAGACTAACAGTAATTTCATTTTGCTTGTCTTGCGACTTGCTTTCAGTTCTTTGCCGGAGTCATTCATTTGGATGTCAATCAAAAGTGAAAGTCAAATTAAATGTTTACTGAATGATGTACAATAGGAAATGCAAGTTATTTTAGAATTTTGCTCCAACAAAGAAGAAACACTGTAATGTAATCTTGCATTTGACTGAGTCTCTCTCTGTGGTTGGTGGAGGTTTCTGCCAGTTTTGTGTCTGCATTTCTACTTAAGTAAACCAAGAACTGTGCTGGCAGAGGTACACATTTGTTAAATATGCATTTAATGGTGGCACATTGCTCGAATGGCTAATGTTTTGGACTTTATTGTCAGCAACCTGGTTTCAATGCCACTGACTGGTAAATGTGATCTAGTGCTTGCATTGTGGAACTGTGCAAACTCTTGATGACAATACCAGTAATTTCATAAATGATTGCTGATGGGAACTGAAAGCAAGCACTGTTCTACATTTTCTTTTGCGTCTAACAAACAGAAATTCCTTCACAGGAAATAGACAAGATTTGTGATGAAGACTAATTTATTGTGGAGCTGTCCATTGCCTGGCCCCAAAGAGAAGGTATTTGCTTGAGAGTGTCGTGTACTTTTGCATCTAGTTGTAGTGGACATCACAACTTAATGAGCTAGTCATGGTACTAGCAGCGGTAGCAAGGCGGGGGGTGTGGTTTAGAGGGTTGGCTGCTGTGTCTTGGCTTCAGTGTAATCTTGCAGTACTATGTGCCTTTGGCAGTCCATCTCTTCCATTTTCTCAAATGTACGAGAAGGTGCAGATCATCTGTGTTCAGATACAGACTCTGATTTAGTTCATGATTTCAGTTGCTCAGAGTGCATTGTGAGTTGTGTTTGGAAAGTTTTTTCTATGGGTCCACAGTAAACATAGTTTGTTCAGTGTTCAGGAGTTGTGCAACACATTGCGTGATTGTAAGAGTCTCGAAAATGGTAAAACGAAAATTAGGACAAGCATGAATTGCTGTTTGGATACAAGTTAAGTTTTCCTGTAACTTAAGATTTCTTAAAGTTAGGCTATGCTTTGTTTATTTCTGTTTAATCTGTTTTCGTATCACCAATGTCCGAGGTGATTAGTAAGCATTTATCTGACAATAATAGATCTGTTTTTGTTAATGACCTTTAGTAAGAAGGACGCTAAAAGTAACAAGTTATGCATGTGTTGATCGGGCACTTTTCTGCTACTCTTATCCGTCTGAACAACTTCTTTAATCCTGTTTTCACCAGTAACTTTGATTATGAATGCTTTTCACATCTAAATCCGTATTCTGTGTCTTGTTAAGATGGTACGTATATGAGCGTTTCTTGCCGCGATAAACGCAGCTTCTAGTTCAGATGGTTTCACACTTTTATAGATGAATAAATGTGCACATGACTGCCTAATTACTATATTTATATTATAATAACATGATCCGATGGTCTGTGTGTGTGAGATGGTAAACACTGGCGAATACTATGAGAACATAAAAGGTTCTTTAGAAAAGCTGGCATACTGGGGTCTATTACTGAAATGGGGAAAGAGTTTGGCAGCTGCTTTCGTGACCCATAGCTAACGTGAACAATTGTGTATTTTCCCAGATGGGGCATTTTACTTGAGTAGCGCGCCTTTATATGCTGTGCACGTGAGAGGCTAGCTTATGACAGGTAGAATGTTGAGTTTCTTTGATTTAAGTTTTCTTAGACGTTATTTGCCTAGGGTAAATGATGATGAGGCAGACGCTAACTGGAGAAGGTGCATTATCGTCTTCGTGTGTGAGACAACTGACAATTCGAATCAGTTGGGCAAATGACAACGATGTGACGTGCTATTCTTCTATTAGCTCTTAAAACATCGTCTGCAAGCTGTTACAGTCACGTTAAATTGCAGCAAATCTCAGGCTGTATAAATTTCGGGAATGTGTGCCCTACACGTTGGACCAACATTGGCCCTACACGTTGGACCAACATTGGCCCAGCGTGTGTGTTTGTGTGGGCTGGCTTGGTACTAGTGCAACAATAAAATTATAACCTTTGGGTCTATCTGTCCTAATGATCTTTACTGCTGTGTTGTATTTGGGAGACTTAGTGATCCGAAGACGTAGGTCTTCAGAAAATTAGCTGCAATTGATACTCCAGTCGCCTGCAGTTACTGAGTGTGAATCTCGGATGAAATATAAGCTCAGTCTTGACGTCCAATACTACAGAAGCTGCTTGAAACATTGACGTCTGTACAAGGAGTCCGAGAAAGAGACCAGGCAGTTTAGTAAGTAGGCGTAGAGTAGAGAGGCAGAGGTGTTGAAAAGATGGGTGGGACAGTTTGCCAAAGCAGATTGAAGCTGTAAACATAAAAGAAGTCAAAACTTCCACCATCAACTCCTCAACCACAACAGAGACGTTGATTTCCTTTCTCAACAAACAACTTCTAGATCTGCTAGTGCTGCTGCTATCAGACCTTACCACCCACACTATGCTCCGTCCCAAAGCCATAATGACTGATTTAGCACCACGATCATCATTATACAGCCAGGTACATTGTGTTGGTGTGTTGACTGAAAGGCCGACGGGACTTCTGTATTCGGAGTCATCGAAGTCACATAGGTCATGACATGGGTCATGATTGTGTATGTGGAAGGGAATGCGGCGGCGGCGTCATGCCTTGCGAGTGCCTGGTACCACTGCGTACGATCGTCTGCTCTGGCCGATCTATAAACCAGTCATCAGTAATCTCTACCGAGCAGTCCTTCTGTTTATAGCAATCTGTAAACGAAATGATATCAGGACTCAGCGGTGAATGAAAGGCATTGAAAGCACGTATAATTATACATCAATATAATATACAAAAATATATATAAACTAAACACACCTACACCTATACACACATAATATATATATATATATATATATATATATATTATGGCCTACGTAGTGTTCATTCACCGCTGAGCCGTGATATATATAATATATATGTATATAATTATGGCACAAATCATTGAATACATTGTATCAGCGTAGGATGGCGCAGTGCGTGGTGGATTCGATCGCTGATGGGTATTAATTATCGCCAGTGGCTGACGTTGTTAGACACTCATTTGGCTGGAGTTAGTTTACTGTCAGAAGTTGAGATGTAGACATTGCAGGCCTAGCTATCTGCTGCTGCTGCTGCTGCTGCTGCTGCTGCTGCTGCTGCTGCTGCTGCTGCTGCTGCTGCTGCTGCTGCTGCTGCGAATGGTAATGATGATGATGGAAAGATAAACGAGCCATTAGACAGACATTTATAAACGACACAAAAGTAAACCAACGAAAGGCAAAATGCATAAGCTGCAGGTCACGCGGGCTGAAACGAAATTAAGTATAGGGCCTACGATTCACTCTGAAGTGCTATATGGCACACGGGCACAATGACCAGTCCGCCGCTGAGACCCATGGGTGCACTGACAGTCTGTCAGTGGTCGCTATTAATCGAAATCGTGCAAATCAAATTCTACGGTGAGTCGGATCGAAAGCCAAGATTCGAAGGTAGTCCGAGAAGACACGGAAAGAAAATACGGAGGAGATGAGTCAAGGAAAAGATGAGTTTTTAGTTGAGATTTGAAGGTCACAACTACTTTGCAATCAGATCGATAAAGTCAGGTCTGGTTTGAGCACAGATCGAGAGGTCTTTGGAGTCAGCAAAGACTGATCAGGATAACATGGTTGATTGTCCAATTAGACCAGTCTTGGAAGTTATTCGCTTTGATCTAGGCCTATAGTCATCCAATGCAGTGATTTAGTATCGGTGTTATAAGCTATGTTCATATTTTGAAGTTTTAGTGATAGTTCTGGCAAAGGTATTTTGGACTCTTTAAAGCTTCATCGATATAGCCTACATCACGATATAGGATCACAACATTCGAGACCTATCACTCACTGGTTTATCTGGCAGCCTCACTCTGACTATCTCTGGAAAACCCCTCTGACTTGACGAAGCGCTCGTGAATAATCTGGTCTCCACGCTTAGCCTTAAAGTAGCGCTATAGAAATGTTGAGTTTACGATTATAATCTGTAGGCTACTCCGGTTAGACCAAAACCCAAACCGCCGATTCACAATGATTGCCACGCGGCCAGCGTCCTTTTGTCTGTACATCTGTCTGTCTGTCTGTCTGTCTGTCTGTTTGTCTGTCTGTCTGTCTGTCTGTCTGTCTGTCTGTCTGTCTGTCTGTCTGTCTGTCTGTCTGTCAGTCTGTCTGTCTGTCTGTTTATATCTCTGCTATATAGGCCTATGTATCTCCGTGTGTGTGATGATGATGATGAGTTCTCTGCCCGAAAGCAGGTCCATTCTATGCCACCCGGGGATGAGATGAGTGAGGTGGTTTCCCGTTGCCTTCCTCGCAGACAATTATAGTGGAAGATTATTACTTGTCCATGGTCGCTACGCAGTGGCTTGAGATAGATTCGAAGCTCCGGTTACAAGGCACCGAACATACCGCAACACCACCGCGTCCCACATGTGTCTATCTGAAATCTATCTGATATATTATGTAATATAATTATGTAATATATATGCAAGCCTCTATAGAAGAAGACTACGCTTATCACCTCTGTTACGGAACAACGTCGCTAATACTGCAGAAGTGCTGCAATAGTAGATATCTGTACGTCTGTGTTTCTGTCTGTCTTTCTGTCTGTCCGTCTGTCATTGTGAATCAGTCTGACTGATTCGCGTGCTTTAGATAAACATATAAACTGTTGTTATTGTTAGGAAATAAACATATTCGTGACGCCTGATATAGGCCTACAAATGCACAGACGCCTCTGAAAGTCTCGAGGAGAAAGGCGGGTCAGCTGAATAGGCGCCATTGGCAGATCTATAGGGAGGAATCCGGGGCCATGGGCGGATCTAAGAAGGGATCTGTTCACCTTGACTATAGGAATGTAGCGAAACGCTCTCTAGTGTAAGACCTGTCTTGTTAAAGCGCGCTATAAATTTTAATTTGTATTGTATTGTAGTGATTGGCGGATCTATAAGGAGGGACCAGCTAGGGCAGGACCATGACTCCACTGTCGGCAGTTATGGGATGGAGTACGCGTAGGCCTACTAGGGCTAGAATACAACGCGAAAACCTTTACAACAATGCAAGGAAAATACCAAAATGCATTTACTTTACAGCAAACATAGATGATAGACCCTACTTTTGTAGAAGCTGTCTAGGCCTTATCCTCCTACCTAGTACTGGCATATATCCTATATAGTGTCTTAATGCATGTGAAGATTGTGCTATCTATGCAGTTACGCTATTTCTCTTATAAGAAAGAACTCGTCATGAGCCTCTGACGAGTCTCTCTTGACCAGGCGCTATATAAATCTGTGAGTACAATTACAGTAAAAACTGTAATCATGTGGTAGAATAGAGGGAAATAATAGGAAATGCCGATTGGAGATTGTATCTACTAAACTGAAGTGAAGATTGTGTCTTGTGTTAACCTATTCTCATGTGAGCATATTTGATGTCCGTGTTAGAATTTGACCACTGATATATACTGGACAGTCTGTTAAATTCTGCATAGAATTTACATCATATTATGGTTATTTTGGAAACGGTGGAGTATAAACACAAATCAGGATCTTGTAAAAAAAACAGTCTTAGCCTACTCTTAGGCTACCGTACTTTATTTTATTTTGGAATGCGTCAGAGGAAGAGCTGCCTGCAGGACCAGCAACGATCCTTTCAGTTGAAAGTCTGGTGCTGATATATTCCGTGATGCTGTAATCATTTTCTGGTCTCACCTCCTTCTCCCCCTCATCCTCGTACTCCTCCTCCTCCTCCTTTTCCTCCGCCCTTCTTCTTCTTCTTCCACCTCCTCCTCTTCTAAATTTATCTTCTCAGCACAGAGACTACAACGGCCGGTTCTCAATACTATGCACGCTAAATACATGGTCATGAACTCTTCCATTGTGCACATTCCGCAGGAATTAAAGACAGCTCTCCTCTCACCCTTCTGACATGTTTGCCTTATCTGAAGCCTGGGTCAATTTAAACAAAACGTCTGCTCAATATCAAGATTGTATTCTTCCTGGCTGATGCATCCATCCAAATCACCAACCCCTGCCATAATCAGTGCAGGTGAGGGCAGTGCTTTCTCACCATGGCAGTAAACCTGCCACCGTTAATCTACATTAACCTGGTCACTGATTCACTGCTTTTATTGCACATCAATTATTACTAAACATCCCAACCAGTGTTGTACAGTAACGAAGTAAAAGCAACGCGTTACTGTACTTAAGTAAAAGTTTCAGTACTTTTACTTGTAACGAAGTATCACAAAACTGAAATACTTTTACTTGTAAGTTTTAACGAAGTAAAATTTAACACATTATTTAGTACTTTTACTTCATTACAATTCGCGTAATATTCATTACAATGTTCGTTATTAAAAATTTCGCGAATGCATAGCAGGTGAGCCTGGTCTGATTTGAAGGAACTAGGCCTATTTTATGTTAGTCCCAGATTGAACATTCCACTTCCTGCAGTCGAACGTCTTTTTAGCTTTTCCGGTATAACAATGAACCATAAACAACCTCGATTGAATGACAATAAGCATTTTCAGAATTTAGTCATCTTGAAAGTAAATAATTTGATCGAATTCTAGACACAAGACTGAGTACTTTTACTTTTTACTTTAAAAGTATTATTTCGAAGAATACTTTTTACTTTTACAAAAGTATTATTTGCGATGAGTAGGCCTAGGCTACTTTTACTTTTACTTAAGTAAGAGAAGTCCTGTTTACTTTTCTTTTACTTAAGTACATTTCCCCGATACTTTTAACAACACTGATCCCAACACGAATCTGATTATCTTCAATGTCTTTAGCCCTCCTTAACATTAGTAGGCCTAGGGCCTGCATAATAGAAGTAGGGCCTACTACGCACACTTCTTTAACACGCCTATTATTATATCCACCTTTGTAATTATTAGTAAACAATCAAACATGTTAGATTTTAGGTTTGAAAAATGAATTCTATTTAATTTTGGGGCCTTTCGATTCTTCTAACCGAATTTCTCACGTCAGGCTTTCTAAATAGTGCCACCATTGTAGTTTAGTATCAAATGTTGTCACCTTTCTTTAGAATGTGCAGCACATCGTGCATCGACCCGACAAAATTAATACAAGGTAAAACCTGAAAGACATTGCAAGAGAAATAGGCTAGCCCAAGATTATGTATTTAGGGGTTTCCGGCCTTTTAATCTCGACCAGGGTCTTTCCCTCTGGACCCCTGTATACGTATGTGGTCCAAGCTGAAATCATAGATGCGCCCTTGATAGACGGTAAATAAATGTATGTATGTATGTATGTATGTATGTATGTATGTATGTATGTATGTATGTATGTATGTATGTATGTATGTATGTATGTATGTATGTATGTATGTATGTATGTATGTATGTATGTATGTATGTATGTATGTATGTATGTATGTATGAGCACTTGTTATAGCACCCCTTCAAGATTTCTACTCAGAGGCGCTCCCGACTACAGCGCGGACACTGAATCGGAGTTTCACGCCGAAGCGCATGAGCAATTGCGAGTGAAGGACTTGCCCAGGATCCCTACGCGGCGGCTTGAGGTGGATTCGAACCCGCAACTCTCCGGCTGCAAGGCACCAAACATACCCCTACACCACCGCGCCCAAATGAGTAATAGTATACACGTAGACGACCACAAATTAACAGACAACGATCAATGAAGACGGAGCAAAACCAGAGCAAAGAGATGAGGCATATTGGCCATTAAAAGGAAATAAACGGAGGAGAAGAGAGAGCGTTGAATGACGAAACAGAGCAACGGAAAATAACTGCGTGTTTAGGCTACACACCTGGATCTACTGGCTATTACTACAATTAGGAATAGAACAAAGAGGAAACTATATCCGTCAACACCAAAACATAAAGACAGATATACTGCATATATTATAGCTTCTGTTATAGGCAATTAAAGGTGCTTTCTTTCAGGGTACTGATCTACAGGCCCTACATGAAGACAGTGGGATAACTGTATCACCGAAATTTTCCATCTATTAACCAAGGGTCCGCTCTTGCAAAGTCCTATAAGTCTGACCAATGTCGACAACGATTAACCTCGTCTACAGCGCCATACTGTCTCCCCGCCTTGATTGCCCTCCCGGATTCTGGAACGGGAAACCGAAACGGGCCAAGTCAGAATCCGAGGACCTGACTCTTGTGGCTTGATTTGATATAGCGCCGGTGCTTGAGATGGTCTTTTTGTGTCGATTTTTGTGGCGCTGTGATTTTACTGAGATTTACAATGACACAGTGTATATAGTTGGCCACTGGTTTATGGTATGAGATGACAACATTCACGCATGGCCTGATTGCATGCCTCTATATGAACCATCGACGTAGATTGTATGAACTGAAACCGGTATATGAACTGAGAGAGACGCTGTACAGAAAGAGAGACATATAATATATCTTGTGAATATAGGCCTACACGGAGGCATGCTTGAGACATATAGACACAGACAGAGAGTGACAGTGAGAGAGAGGGACAGTGACAGTGACAGACAGAGAGAGACAGACAGAGACAGAGAGAGAGAGAGACAGACAGAGAGACAGACAGACAGACAGACAGAGAGACAGAGACAGAGAGAGAGAGAGAGAAAAAATAAGATAAAGAACTCTTTACCTTAGCCTATAATTATGTGTCATAATTATGTTGATTGTACAAATATCGTAAGCTCCAAATTTCTAAAGCGCCCTAAAACATAAGCGCAGGGCACCAGCTTCTCTGCGAGCGCTGTTTCCAGGTCTATCAAATGAAGCTATATCTGCCAAGAGGAAGTTGTCTGCTAAGGCGCGTTTCATTTAAGACTAAAAGAATGAAAGGCTTGGATAAACCAGGGTAAGAATTCTTGAGGAGTTGTATCCTAAAGGGGTGATATCCTAAGGGGTGATACATATATTAAGGAGCCGGAGGCAGATGATTGTGAATGAGCGATGTTATTGGCGAAGGAACTGAGAATTAGCAGCTGATACAAAACTAGGCCTATGTAGATTGTAGAGCATCCCATTTACGCTTTTCAGTCGTTTTAGTGGTTGATGCAGTGGTTGATGAGGAAGAAGGATACTGCGGGAAGATCTAAGAAGAATGCTCAGATGGGTCACAGGACTGGCATATGCTCTTTAATGTGGAAAAGTGTTCAGTGATGCATAATTGCGGAAGAGAAACAGCGAGTTTTCATATGAAATGGGGGTATGCATGGTATTGAAAGTGAGTGAGGAAGAAAGGGACTTGGGAATGATTATGCACAAAGAGTGCAAAACCTTCAAGGCAATGTGCTGAAGCATCGAAAAGGCTAACTCAACTTTAGGTATGATCAGAAGGACAATAATCGCCAGAGACAAGGACACAATACTGAGGCTGTACAAATCACTGGTTAGTCCACAGTTGAAATACGGCATCCAGGTATGTAGTCCATACCTGAAACAGGACATGGAAAAACTGGAGAAAGTGCAAAGAAGAGCTACAAAAATGATTTGGGGCTACAAGGATTTGAGCTACGAAGAAAGGTTGAAAAGGTGTGGACTAACAAACATTGGCGAGAAGAGAAAGAGGAGCAGAGAAGATCTAATCGAAGCTTATAATAGGCTACACTGGAAAGGAAGCACTACATTGCGAGAGGTTCTATTTGAATTAAGACCAAACAAGACAACTCGCGGACACAGGTGTAAATTATTTAAGTAGCAAAAAGGACCATTTGGGCCGAAATTCTTCTGTGCAAGACTTATAGACTTGTGGAATGGCTTGGATAATATAGTACTGTCTCAGTGGATACTGTCACGGCTTTTAAGAGGAAGCTATAGAGAAAATGGGCTATTAAGCGTTCGAGGTAAATTTGCAGCGGTTCTAACACATACTAAACGTCTTCTGAACCACTTAAAACCCTTGTTATGTTATGTTATGTTATGCTAGTCAAGGTGTCGCCGTGTGGTATACGGATTTTTGGGAGAACTTGAGTGGTGACGGCAGACGGGAGAGAGTGAGATAGGATGAAGATCAAGTATACAACGGAATGGCTGTTGTCTTCAGCCAAAGGATGCTTAAACTCGGCGCCTTCCAGAACAGGCTTTGTATATATAGGCCTATATATTTTTGTAGCTCTTCTGTGCACTTTCTCCAGTTTTCCATGTCCTGTTTCCGGTATAAATATATATATATATATATATAATATATATAGGCCTAATTATGCATAATATTGGAATTTCGTCATGTCTGACTGCCATACCAATAAGAAGTGATGCGATGCACTTCTTATGCCCTTATATCTTCACGCATTTGTCTGGCAAATGCATTTGATTCCAGTACACTTAATAATAATGCGAATAATAATAAAACGAATATCTATCAATGATAATAATAATAATAATAATAATAATAATCATCATAATCATTATAATAATATTCGTTATTAGGCCTAATTCAACTGAGAAGTACGCAGTAGGATTACATGATATAGTAGTAACAGATGAGAACAAGTTTAACGGGAGTCGAATTTAACTGTATGGCAGCCTGCAAGGCGCCCATCTGTTCTACTGCTCATTTTACAGTCGCGCACTATAGAGAGTTGAAGACTTAGTCAACCTTATTGGGGCTAGCGGATATCGAACCCGCGTCCTTCTGATCTTTGTGCCAACTTGTTACCATTCAACCATCTCTCATCAGTCAGATACATCATTGGAGACACGAGGTCACAACGCCTAATTCTGTAACCCTGTGTATGTCACGAATTTACGTATACGTGCCGATTGCCGACTTACAAGTGCCATTTAGACTTACAAAGTTGGTGAGAGACTCAGAGACATCGTGGAATTAAAATAACGCCCAAGTTACCAGCAGCGTCTGTCAAGTCAACAAATGAGTTGTTATCCCAGTTTCAAGTATTTAAGTCATTACAAATTCTCTAAAACTGTAGCTGCGGAATGCTCAGTAGTAAAAATTCAGTCTGGGTTTATTGGCCGCCATCCAAGACTGCACTTTCTCAAAGACAGCAGACAATAGCTGCACTGACAAGACAAACTGTCAACTGAAATGTAGATTTGGGCATCATCAGCACAGTGCATGATTGTCGAGCAATTAATGTTCTCAGTGGTGTGATGTATAATGTAAACAAAAGAGGACCGAACAACGAACTACTTTGGGGCGCCACAGTCATGCCAACAATTGGCACTAGGTGAATTATCACCACTTAGATATACTGATCATTAAGAGCGTGGACTCAGCTAAGTAGCAAACCAGTTCAGCGAAGGCAGGACCAGAAACCGCAAACCATTGTTGGAGTGGATGCGCGAAAGCGGAGAATGGTCCAAAGTGAGAAGATAATCTTCTTTTCCTCTTCCAGTTCTCTGCCCTCTGGGAGGTTCAAGCATCCAATGGCGCCACTCCTCTTGATAGAGGGGGAGGCAGTGGTCTTCCTCCTCCTTCAGTTTCCTGTTTCCATCCGTCATCATCCAGTCCACTGAGTCCAGTAGTATCCGTCAGGTCTTCAACGCGTTCTCTCCCCCTCCGACGATAGTTTTCAGAAGGGATTCTTGTCTCCGTGTGTGGCCAATATACACTGGTTTGAGTGTAAGCTGCGTCCCATAGGCTACTCCTCTGTGTAAGAGGAGTGTAGGACATTATCCCCCCTGGACATAATCCCCCCGGACAAAAGCCCTCCTGGACAAAATCCCTCCCGATTTTGCGTAGGACATAATCCCCCCGGACAAAATCTCCCTCAATTAGCCTATTTCGGCATGTCATTGATAAACCTTAATTCCTCTGTTTTTGTTCGATATGTCATTCAGATGTAGGGCCTAGGCCTAAACTTAAGACTTGTAAGTGTCATTCAGTTCGAAAGTTAAGACTTCTTAGTGTGAATCGGTTATTCAGTTATACAGTGAAGACTTGTTAGTGTCATTTAGGCTAAAAGCTAAGACGTGTTAATGTCGTTCAGTTCTATTTACGGAATTTTATATTAGCTAGAAATAGTTTCATCAAACAATCAAAATTCCATTTAGGCCAACAATTATTTTCATCATTTTGCTGCTGCTGGTAACAATTTTGGACAGACTAGTATAATAAACTTTTAAAATAGTATACGATTATATCGTAGCCTGCCATGGGGGGATTATGTCCTAGGTTAGGTCCGGGGGATTTTGTCCGGGGGGGATTATGTCCATGTCCAGGGGGATGAAGTCCGTTCCCCGTGTAAGAGAGCGTGCGTGCGGATCGCGGTTCGCTTCCCGATGCTGGCTTATTTAAGAGATTTAAATCTCGGGCTAGCACGGTCCGTGCACGGGTATACTAAATGGCGTGGCGTCCATTCAAACAGGCAGCAATAGTGAAGGATCTCACCCGATCAATTCATTGAAAACTGAACAGGGTCGAGGAGGTCATAGGGTCGCTATATAAGATCGAATAGATTTACATTTACTTCCTATAGCTCACTCTTACTGTTTCCATAAAAGATCTTTCCTCTCCCACTTCTTCGTTCGTTCAATGTTCTGTCCAACTAATTCTTTTCCATCCTGCGCCGGCCATACCCACATCTCAGAGACTCAGACGCCCCTAACATTCTGACGTCCTCTCTTCTTATGGTTCATGTTGCAGCGCTCGGGAATAAGCTGGTGCCCTTTCGAATGGCGTTTTAGAAGATTGGAGATTACGATTACGAGAGCCATAAAATGGTCCTCTAATATTCATGCTACACCGATCAGTGTTGCACCGATCAGTGTTGCAGTAGAGTAGACGGATTGATCCTTCGAGGGAGCGTTATAGGAGCGCTCAGACAGACTGAGACAGACAGACAGACAGACAGAGACAGACAGACAGACAGACAGAGAGAGAGAGAGAGAGACAGAGAGAGAGAGAGAGAGAGAGCATCCTATTAACATGATTCAGATGGATGGGGCCTAGACTAGAGGCTACGGTTGAAGTTAGAGCGTTGTCTATATATAGCCTACTTCTATAACTAATTGAAAATGAACAGGGTCGAGGTTATACGTGTCATACGATGCAATTCGTCTGCTCCCCCCCCCTCCGCCCACTTAACATTGAGCGGTAGCGTGACTATTGAAGGACATCCACATTGCCATTTAGTACAGAACTAGCAAATATAAATTTCGATTAACACATATTTTAAATTGAAAGTTTAAAAATGAACATCGTCGAAGCCAAAGAACGTGTACGTGGTCCTATAAGAAATTTTCTATGAAAGATTAATTTTTCGGGAGTATGTCACTGTTGCATGGTGATCGTTGATGTAGATTTTATAAGTAGGCCTATGCTCCCTATTTTGACGTGCAGCACCCTGGGTCAGCTGTCCTACCCCAGCCTCCCTCGCTACAGCGCTGTGTAGGTACCAGGGTAGGCTACACATAGGCTATACCGCGTTTCCCAAAGACCAAAGTGTGTTCCGCGGAACCCTAGGTTCCGTGACAGGAAGGAAGACAAGGCTTCCGTGAGGATAAAAATTTGATAAAATTGTTGTTTGGATGTATTGTTGCATCATAAATCCGACTCCAAGGTGAAGACAATAATAAGAATGCCCTTGGAAAATTTCATGTTGGATAATTTCTAATCTAATTTTTACGAATTAAAACCGTATATAGATTAAAACTAAAAACTGTTTAACTGTAGGCCTATATCCCGATAAAATAGAATCCAGCTATTCATACTGTGTCATTAATTAAACCTTTCTTTCTTTCTTTTCTTTCTTTTCAACTGACTAACCAGCCATAATTGAATATTGTTAAAAAGGGAAGGGTAACCCTAATTTTCAGATTAAGCGGGGCTTGTGCCCCTTTTGGGTCTCCTCTGTTCCCTAGCCAATGCACCGATATGTAATAGTCAAGTCATAATTGTTGTTAATTGTTATTTGCATTGTGCTTCTGGAAATAAAAAGTTGGCAGTACTGTTGTCAGTATATTAATTAAGCCTGTATTGGTCTGCTTCGTAGGCGCTACGTATGCAGGGCCGTATTAAGGCTAGTGCGGGCCCGGTGCTGTGGTAATAGTGTGGGCCCCCCTCTGACGAAGGTCCCCTCTGCCAACAACCGGTCCACCACGCACATATTTATAGCATGCTTACTAATGAGTAGGCCATATTAACTGCCTAAAGACACGATATACAATTAACGTTACATTACTATCTGCACATCTCGCTCTGTACCATGATCATCAACTCACTTCTACTACTGTACGGTATACATACTAGTAAAGATATTGCCAACTTGATTTGCTGCATCGTTCGCCTTTTATGAAATTGAAAATGCAAGACTTTGAAGAAGTATCTGTCTCTCGTTTGTATTCCTGACTTTCACTAATCTTTCTTTCCTTATTAGGCTCCAGAGTTCTTATGATAATTTATCTTCTAATTCATAATCAACTTAATGGAATATAATATCAATATATTGCTAATTTGGCATCAATTTTATTATGAAACTTACATCCAGCATTAAGTTAAAGAATTATTCATTTTGATAGTCTAATAACTCAAATTTCAATTAATAAATTTACATCCAGTAAAAAGATTCGATGCCTGCCAGAAAACCAATAGGCCTAGCCGAATCAATTCTAGGCCGTCAATTCTAGAATCTCAAAATACTGATAGACACATTCTTGATCAAATTCAAGTAATTCAACAATAATATGACCACAGAAGTTTTGACCGAAATAATCAAAATCGTCCGACAGCCTTTATAACGACGTAGCTAGGATTATCATTTACCAGAGGGGTTCTTAATGCGAAGTGCTAACCACGCATACGATTCTGGTGGAGTATAGAATTCAGTTAGAAATCGAAATTTGTCTGCATCAGTTAACTTTGCACCAACAGCTAATCCAAAATCATTCTTATGAGTGATGAGTCTGTTGACCGGCTAATCAAGGGGTCCGTGGATGGGTACAGGCATAGTGTATGCAGTGGCTGTGCCTGTACGCAAAAAGATAATCATCCTTGGCCGTATATTGAGTCATTGACGCGTATCTTCATGTACAACTGTGTTCGTTTCTACTGTGGGTCAAATTCTTCGACCCACAGGCGACCTAGATAGACACAACACATGTATGCCTATGTGGAACTGTGTATCGTGTTTCATGAAGCATCCGTCTACATACTGCATTTGCCAGGGGTCTAAAGTTTTCCAGCAGGGGGTTGCTGACTTTCTAAACGCTCCAAGGCCAAAACTCCGAAGAAAAAAACTTCTCTGTGCGCAGCTGTCCAGTAATTGAGTAATGCGATGAATGCGTGGATTCATAACGTCTCCGAATATTGTACTCTTTAAGCACTGTAAAATTGCATATCAGGCACAGTGCCTTACAAACACGATATGGATTTTGGCAATATGCATGTCAGAGTACAGCGGCGTTAAAATTTTCAATTTTCCCAATTTAGTTTGTTTCTTCAAGGAGAATTCCGCGGGCCAGATTAAAAGCCGGATGCGGGCCGTACTTTGGATACTGTACTGCATTAAAACAAAACCCACAGGTTTCTTCAGTTTGAACTATGTTTTAGACATTTCCAGACCCTGCCAGGGGCCTCTGCCATAGAACATGGCCCCGGGTAGCAACCCCTCACTGACTCCTCGGGTCTCCCCCTCTCATCGGCCCTGGTTCAAGCACATTAAAAAATTCACTTCCGAAAATGCGGGCCCCTCAAAACTGCGGGCCCTGGTGCTGCAGCACCCTTAGTAATGCGGCCCTGTACGTATGCGGTATGCCAGTCAATATTTTGTTTCGGTCGGGGTTTCGTCAAAATTTTTCAGATTACAAGGGTTCCTTAGCCAAAAAAGATTGGGAAGCACTGGTGTATACCGTGCGTGAGACGCTCCACTACCTAGACCCTGTTTAGATTCCGAACCTACGCGTTTTCAACCTGACGCGTCACTTTTCATTGTGGAAACGAGAGCAACTCGATCAGTGGCTATGATCGCAGAGACAAGTGCCTGCCGATAATTCAGCCAGCGCGGTCTGCTTTGATTCATTTAACCGCATACAAATGAATCGTCGACCTTCCTAATATGTATTTATTGGAGGTAAGACTAAACAAAGCTCTTCTTATTTCATGCTATTGTTTGTTCAGACCTGCGTATACATATCGGATAAATCGTATTGACAGTAGCTAGACCAGTAGAGAGCTCTTTGGTCTAACTGGGTCCACTTAAGATATGTAGGTCCTAAGCATGCGTGGACGGACTACGTGTAAAGCAGCCGAGCATTTAAAGTAACTACACAACCATAGAGAAAGTCCGCCTATCTGTCTCCGCGCATAGGCCTATAGTTCGAGTGTTTCGACCGGGCATAGAACACCTGTAGCATAATAGGCTGCAGGTCTACACGGACGTTTGATCGTTTGATCAGGTGTTAGTCCTCTACTACACAGAGGCTTCCTATTTGGTCTAACTGCCCGAGACCCCTTCGGACACAGGAAGATGCGCTTCGTAATCTAAGACGGCGGTCGACATCAGCGAAAATCATTCCGTGTGAGTTTTATGTGGCTAAAGCAGCTACATAAGAGACACGGATGATAAGATCATCATCACCCCATCATTAGACTATCACAGCGCCGGCAGCAGCAGCAGCAACAGCAGACGCATGCTGGGTTCTGTTGCCACTCCTGCCGCATCCCTCCGCTCTTCCCCCACCCTCCCCATCTTCCTTCAATGCATAAATAGACAATAGGACCATTATGGCATCTTCACTGCTACTCCGACTCTGTCGAAGATGATGACACGTTCAGCCTCACCTTCAGCAGAGCTTTGACTAGAATTATTGGTCGACGTTTGGTCAGCTCGTAAAGGACAACGGAGGGAGAGAGAGCACCTGCTACGCCGCGGTCTGAGTCTGAGCCTCATCCCCACCGGTCAAGAAGAAGAAGAAGCCTCTTATTGCTTGACGGGAATGGCATTCCACCTTGTCGGATTTCTTCTGGTCCTTGCTGCAACTGAACTCCTTGCCAGTCAAGCGGAAAGAACTCATCACCGCGATCATCAAAGGGGTGAGTTAGTCTCATTATGTCTTTGAAAGCGTACTGCTATTGAAACACCCGATAATTATGCGTAGCTCACAGGAGGTCAGAGTAGTATAAACTATCATAGTATAAACAATACAATGCAATACAATTAGACATTTATAGCGCGCTTTAACACGACAAGTCTTGCACGAAAGCGCGTTTGCGCTGTGTTCTTAGTCATAGTGTAATGAGAATAGATGAGTTTTTAATTTTGATTTAAATTGCATGGTTAACAGATGAACATTGACGGATTGTAGCTGGAAGACTGTTCCATTCTCTGGGTCCGGAGACAGCAAAGCACGATTTCCAAACTTCCTCTTGGTGCGAAGAACGGTAAAGTCTCCTCGCGTGGCCGATCTGAGTCCTCTAGGATTTGAAGCAGAGCATGGCACGACCATGGATATATGAGGGGAGGTTCCAGAATGGATATGATACATGAGGAGGGAGATTTTGAAAGCGATACGGGCGCGAATGGGAAGCCAGTGTAGTTGTTGAAGAGATTGTGTGATTTGGTCTCTGGAACCAAGACCTTTTATTAGGCGAGCGGCGGCGTGCAGAACAGATGTTAGATGTTGTAGCGTCGATGTGGGAAGGCCAGATAGGACGGAATTGCAGTAGTCGATGCGAGAGATGACAAGGGCTTGAGTAAGAATACGGAGGCAGGTTTCATCCAGGCAGCGTTTCAGTCTTGTCTAATTCGGCGAAGGTGGAAATAGCAGGCTCTGGCAATGGAGGAAATGTGTTGAGTCATGTTTAGATTCTGGTCTAACAATAGGCTACTCCAAGATCGCGAACCACTTCTGAAGATGGAATAGAACAGCTTGAGTCAATGTTAAGTATTTTCTGTGATTTATCATCATCCAGATTGTTCCGACGGTCGAACCAAATGAGTTCTGTTTTCGTAGTATTTAGTTTCAAACGCATACATGCACACCAGGATTGAATATCACGGGTGCATGCTGCAATTTTGATTTTGATGTTTCCGATGTTTCTTCCAGAGAGCTTTATGTAGAGTTGGGTGTCGTCAGCATATAAGTGGATCAGAAGACCATGCTGCCAAGCAATGTTGATAATATTGGTGGTGTATAGAATGAAGAGAAGTGGACAACAGTAGTAGACAACAGTAGTAGAAACACACAGTAATATGAAGATAGTATAACATATATTATTATATTATTATTAACACAGTAGCATAAACTATATTATGTTATTATATAGTCTACATAAAATGTCTAATAGGCCTACCACTGGACTTCAGTAAACGCGTTGCACTTCGATGTGAACGGTTGGCGAATGGAATGATTGTAATCAAGACCGCTAACGTGGTCCGCTATCTGTTCTGACCAGTGACGTAACTAGGACTTTTCGTTTGGGGGCCTTTAAGCCCTGAACATAGCGAGTGCGAAAACCCAGAGGCTATAGTAAAGCCGGGGGTGAGTCATTTTGGGGGCTTCAACTTCGTTTGGGCTTAAGCCTCCCAAGCGCAACGCTAGTTACGTCCCTGGTTCTGACCATAATATGGGATAATTCAGCATAAAGATAACATTTCTTTCAGTTAGAAATATATTGACCTACAGAAGCTTTGACGAATTATAATTATCATCAAATGCATCAGAAGTACACTCATTCGGATGTATTTATTAATCAGCGTTTACTCAGGCAGTCACGGACGGTAAAATTTGACAGCAGGACAGCTCAACTCAGCCACAGAACAAACATATGCTGCATATGACACGCAGACGAAGAAGAAAGAAGCTGAGGAAGAAGAACGTGAAGAAGGAGGAGGAGGAAGGGCAGGGCGTGAAGAAATATGAGGGAGGAGGAGGAGGCAGGAGGGAAGGGGTAGGGGAGAAGGAGGGAAGGGAAGGAAGAGGAGGAGAGGAGAGGGAGAGAGAGGAGGGAGAGGGAGAGGAGAGAGGAGAGGGAGAGGGAGAGGGAGAGGGAGAGAGAGAGGAGAGAGAGGAGAGGGAGAGGGAGAGGGAGAGGGAGAGAGGGAGGAGAGGGGAGGGAGAGGGAGGGGGAGGGAGAGGGAGAGGGAGAGGGAGAGGGAGAGGAGAGGGAGAGGGAGGGAGAGGAGAGGGGAGGGAGAGGGAGAGGGAGAGGGAGAGGAGAGGGAGGGAGAGGGGAGGAGGGGAGGAGGAGGGAGAGGGAGAGGGAGAGGGAGAGGGAGAGGAGAGGAGAGAGGAGAGGGAGAGGGAGAGGGAGAGGAGGAGAGAGGGAGAGGGAGAGAGGGAGAGGGAGAGGAGAGGAGAGGAGAGGGGAGAGGGAGAGGAGAGGGAGAGGGAGAGGAGAGAGGGAGAGGAGAGTGGAGAGGGAGAAGAGAGGAGAGGGAGAGGAGAGGGAGAGGAGAGAGGAGAGGGAGAGGAGGGAGGGAGAGGAGAATGTGGAGAATGTGGAGAATGTGGAGAATGTGGAGAATGTGGAGAAGAAGAAGAAGAGAAGAAGAAGAAGAAGAAGAAGAAGAAGAAGAAGAAGAAGAAGAAGAAGAAGAAGAAAAGGAAGAGGAAAGGAAGAAGAAGAGGACGAGGTGAGAAAGGAAGAGAAGAGGAGAGGAGTAGAAGGAGAAGGAGAAGGAGAAGAGGGAGAAGAGGGAGAAGAAGAAATACTCATAGGCATGAAACATTAGCAACTTAATTTGTCCAAGCTTCGGCATATGAAGGGAGAAACAGCGCTGTTCCTCGCCGTCTGAATTTCTCACTGATAACGTAAGGTCGGTTTGGTCACAATAGATAAGTTCACTAAGGTGCATGCGCAGCGAAAATCCCAAAACGCATTTCTGCCCTGTCATGGATTTGAACCCCAGTCCTCTCGGCTGATAGTTCAGCATGCTCGCCACTAGACTGCCACGCACGCCAGGTCTGATGTTAATGATTGCTTTCCTACCACTTCTAACCATGCATAAAATACATGAACAGTTTAATAGTTAGCCCCAGGCAGGTTCTTGAGCAAAGAGAGATTTGCATTCAAGCTCTCTTCTTCTCACTCTTCAGGCTCACTGACTAATGCTCTCATGCTATTTACCCAAGAGATTTGGGATATACTACCACTCGATACCAGACATAGATATACCACCATTCAATGCCATCCACCACTCTGTCAATCGTGCACCACTCTACCAGGTCCTCTGATAACTCTTACGGTGCGGAAGAAAAAGACGGTTGAGAGCGAGGGCTTATTTTCAGTCAGGTCTGACCCAAAACTCGTTCAGTCTGGAAGTTTCTTTATTCCCACTCTGTGTGTCCCAACTTCTTGCCTCTGTTCGTGCTCTCTGCACTAACCAATAGGACAAGAATATAATAGAATGGAATAGAATAGTACTATAGAGTATAGCACAGTCCATAGTAGGTCCTATAATATGATATGGTACGGCATGGCTTGGCGTAACATGATATAATTATTATAGTAGACTAGACTTTATTTTTTTTTATCTCGAGTGTCGACAGCTTCTTGCAATTGAGTTTTATCACCAGGTGTGAAACATTAATCAGGTGCAGATTCGATCGAGATACGTAACCAGGAATCCAGGGTTTCTGCGAATAAACCAGCACAAAGACTTAACACCAGACTTAAAAAGTCTCACAGAAACATTGATAAACTTCACACTTCTACATAAGCTGCAAGCTTTCAACAAACCTAACTATTAATAGGTTACCTCTATATCTGCGTATACTATACACTACGCAGACTTTTCTTGGCTCACTGCAGGTGACAGAGACTCAACCTCTCTTAACCCTTTAGCTGCCGATTGGTCATAGGGCTAGCAAAGCCTCGTGTGCCAACAGCTAACATGCAGATGTAAATGTTTTTTATTGTTGCAATCGTAGTTTCTGTGCAACATTCACTGATGCAATGACTATAATTTGTGGTAATATGAATAAGACTATCATGTTTATGTGAGCATTGCTGTTCTTGCTCATTTATTTTCAATAGATACTGAATACTTAGTAGAAAGGTATGGGTACTTGAAACTGAATGTTCAGAGCAACTGCTGCTGACTGGGTCACTATTTCACCCAGATGATATTTCCAGTACTTTTTATTAGTATGATATGCAGCGAAGCAATCATTGGTGCAAAGAGCAGGTTTTGATGCAGCAGAAACGGCTTTCACCTCGCTTGCCTTTACTGCAAAACATCTGCGATAAAGC
Source organism: Aporrectodea caliginosa (assembly GCA_020284085.1). Taxonomy (NCBI): domain Eukaryota; kingdom Metazoa; phylum Annelida; class Clitellata; order Crassiclitellata; family Lumbricidae; genus Aporrectodea; species Aporrectodea caliginosa. The sequence goes on from JACEVL010000777.1 coordinate 69,143, forward strand.
AACTACATGTACACCTAAAAACGCAAACACATTTAGCACTTCTGGCACTAACAGCATCTTTACAAATAGAGTACAAAAGTAGCCCAATAGTAGTCCAAACATTGCGGAATATACTGTACTTACTCTCATGTGCCTAGGATTTGAATAATATTGAGTGCCTAAACACTGCCTACAGTGCCACACTAAGCATAGAGGTGACTGTATGTATGACGAGCGGCGCTCGTCATAAGGGCACACAGCATACAGATAATGCATGACTCGTCAATACGGCAGCTAAGGGGTTAACCTCAATATTACTATCCATTAAAGTATTATAATTGCTGATCATTTGTCAGATCGTCTATGACTGTCAACAGCAGAAGAAATTGATCTATATGTTTAACTGAACCACCGGCACATTTTTCTAGTCTGCCAACAACTTTCCGAATGGTCGAGAAAGACTTCTTGGTCTTCTGATTGTCGCATCAAGTTTTCTCGAATGAATGTCACAGCTCACGAGCCATGGCATTATTGGCACGTTTAGGTGCTCATCGATCATAAGGCTATTGTGCCGCTTTTCTGTTAGTCTCTTCGTCGTCCGTCTGTATGTATGCATGTATGCTTGTATGTGTTTATGTATGTATGCGTGTAGGAATGTATGTATGTGTCTAGACATAATATAGCGCCGTTTAAGCAACTATCAATAGCGTTGCCCTCGCCGAGCTAAGTGGTGCTAAACTTCGTTAAGAGCATCCAAGTGATGCTTGTGTAACTGAAAAGACACCACCTGTGGGATCTCGCATAACAAACTTCAGAGTCCGATCCAAAGATGAAACTTGACACCAAATTTCTTAGTCCTTGTTACTTAACGGATGACGTACACGTATACATGTACATGTATGACGACAACCGAATAATATCAATAGCACACGGTAATAGCCTCGCAGGTGGTAGAGGATGTAGCATTCGAGTATCCTTAAGACCGTTAGGTCTCTGCAAGACAAGCATTTTGCCAGTAACCTATCGATCGGACGTAGAACGTCTCCCTATAGAACTTCTCCGCGACTGATACTGATAGTCCTATATATATATATATATATATATATATATATATATATATATATATATATATATATATATATATATATATATATACTCTATATATATATATATATATATATATAAGACCCAGTCTTATAAGAACCTCTCTGCCTGTTGTAAATAAATATTAAAGATGAAGGGTAGACATGCTGTCAACAGGTAAGTGTTACTGTATGTTGCAAACACTTGATTCACCTGTGATCTTTTCTCATTATCAATGTCACGAAGACCATGAAGTCTGAATATGGTGTCAACTGTCAACTCCAGTGATTAGGTTCTATGTCTGTGCAGGAGAGCCATTGGCGCTAGGTTCTTAGAAGGCGCTATATAAACCTTCTTTCACATTATACTACATCACATCTGCCTATAACTGTTCAGAGTCTTAGAAACTTTTTCATAGATTCAGAAGCATGTTTTTATAGCAAACCTAAAAAGATAGTCCATAGAATGGCTCTGTTTGTGTTTGTAGATGTGCTGATGATTGGACTGTGCAGCTTGGGAGGCTGTTTAAACGGTGGAAGATGTAATACTGGAAGCGGAGGAGCGTATGCGAGGCGCTGTTCCTGTCCTCTGGGTTTCCATGGCAACAGATGCCAGTACGGTTAGTAACCGTTTATCATAGTGAGGGCGAGGACTGTGATGATTGTGACTATACGGGCGTTGCTGATCCATAAAACTACTGCGATTACCAATACTTTTGCGATTGCTATTAGGCCTACTATTGCAGTATTGCCGTTACTATTGCTCTTACTCTAACTTTTACCATAACCAATGATGGACAGTTGTTGACTACTGGTAGTAGTTGTGGTTGACGGGCCACAAGGCTTGTATGAAGGTCTATCAATAACAATATCCTATTTAAATACTGTTGCAAAGTAGTGAGATGGATTGATTCCATATACATGTGTAGTGCATGGAAAGATCAATGTTGAGAGTAAACATAATACTAACATTGAAATCTGGGAAACGAACGTTCGCAACACCAAAAGTGAGTCTGCCTTCTTCCGAAGTGTATATTGTTTTTATTTTATCTGGTGCCTACAGTTTCAGCTACTCAGTTCCCATCTTACAGCATGAGGAAAACTAGTTACAAAAGTAAATTAGCAAGTATATATATGAAAGTTACAAGGCTAACTAGATAGTAGGTGAACTTTAGTGCCCATCAGTGATTGTTTTTATAATACTATTGGTATAATTACAGGGTATCCCTCAATATGGACGCGCACAAAAGGGCGCGACACAAAAGGGCGCACACAAAAGGGCTCTATCACATAAGGGCGCGGCCACATAAGGGCGCGGTCACATAAGAGCGCTGGCTAATGAGACCGTCTTCCAATATGAGCGCGCCCAATATTAATGGGGTCGCTGATTATTAAATACATGCTTATGAAAGTAAACATAATACTAACATTTAATCAATATTAATGGGGTCGCTGATTATTAAATACATGCTTATATGAAAGTAAACATAATACTAACATTTAATCGTTAATAAAAGCAATGGCACTTCAGAAATCATTGTCAATAAAATAAACTGTTATTACAAACACATTTAAATCTCTATTAGTTCAACGAATAAAATGTTTTAATTGCTAATAAAAGCAATGGAAATTCATAAATCACTGTCAATAAAATAAACTCTAATTAGGTTATCCCGTAGTATACGTTGCTAAATTATTTTAATGTCTTCAATGCCGTACTTGACGTTGGTAAGTAAGCAGTCTACCAATGTCTACAATAACTGTCATCAATCCAGCTTTCATTTAAGAATTTTTTTTTCCATCAGTCGATCTTCTATTTAAGCAAAATTATTATGTTATCAATCCAACTTCTATTTAACCAAGAATTTTTTTCATCAATCCAACTTCTATTTAGGCAAGAATTATTTTCGTCAATCTCACTTCTATTTAAGCAAAAAACTTCAACAGTCCAGCTGTCTATTGAAGCGAAGTCTTAGTTTAATCAATCCAGCTTCTATTTACGGAAACAATTATTTCCATAAATCCAGCTTCTATTTAAACAAAGAATTAGTTTCACCAATCCAACTTCCATTTAGGCCAACAATTATTTTCATCGATCCAGCTTCCATTTTAAATTGACAACATAAAATAATTTAGCAACGTACATTACGGTTTCATCCTCTTATTATAGCCTAGGCGCATTTAAATCTCTATTATGTTTCCTTTCTAATCAGTGTGTTATGAAGCGACAACCTTATCTACACATTTTTATTCGTTGGATTAACGTTTTCTACACATTTTTATTCGTTGGATTAATTGGGATTTAATTGTGCTTATAATAAAAGTTTACTTTAACGACAATAATTTCTGAAGTGCCATTGCTTTTATTAACGATTAAATGTTAGTATTATGTTTACTTTCATAAGCATGTATTTAATAATCAGCGACTCCATTAATATTGACGCGCGCTCATATTGGAACACGGTCTTATTAACCAGCGCTCTTGTGTGACCGCGCCCGTATGTGATATAGCGCCCTTATGTGATATAGCGCCCTTCTGTGTACGCCCTTTTGTGTCGCGCCCTTTTGTGCGCGCCCTTATCGATGTAAACCTAATGATAGTACTGTATAGGCCTGTATATATATGAGACCAACTAGTAGACTTACTGTTCGTCCTGGCATATGGTGCCGAAGAAATTAGGCCTATGGGGTAAAAGCGAAATGCTGGATTCGAAATGTCAACAAATTTCATGTTGTATAAAATGAAAGTCATTCAAATAATAATAATCTTCATCTGTTGATTCAAACTGACATGAACGTAGTATGATTACAAGTCAAAGTATGAAAGGATGATCACAAGTTGTTACAGGAGTCGAATTTATCTGTATGGCAGCCATGCAAGGCGCTCATCTGTCCTACTGCTAATTTTACCAACGCCATCTGGCGAATTAAAGGCTGAGGCGACTTCCGGGAGGGTGATCGATCCCGCGTCCATGCAGATTTTCTGCTCTTCGTGCCTAAGTGTTAACCATTCACCTAAACCCTCCCCATTCAAATGCCTGGCTATTAATATTCATGAACGTACACCCGTGTGTACCGGGTCTAAGCAACAGGTCTATTGGCCGGGTCACACAGCTGGCCACATTTTTTATGTTACCGGAAGTGAAAGGCATGTTTTAAAATGGGTCAATGGCCCCAGTGCCTTTTTATGTTTGTATATGCCTACCTGTACTGTAACACTTATACGATTTCCAGGTCATTTGTGCTAGCACACTTAAGACCCACTCAGTGATGCTACTTAGCATCGAGAGTGTGGCTGAAGGATGTATTAGGTTAGGAGACCACGGTATAGGAATGCGAAACTTTGGTATACTAATCGTAGGGACAGTTTACTGCCTTTCCCTAATGGCCCAGACTATCTCCCATTGATGGTACATTTACAGTTCATTTCTCTTCAACGTGCTTAGAGTTAGAGGTATATCCTCGACTGCTGCCGACCACTTATAGCAGGACCCTCATCTTAATATAGACTCCTGCTATCATATTATGTGTCTCTTATCTCAGCTGTGATACCGTTGCGAAACCTACTCTCACTATATAGACTGTACTGGCCAAGTTAGATACATTGGTAAGAGCTTAGGCTCTGTGTAAGAGAGCGTGTGGATCGCGGTTCTCTTGAGTCTCTTCCCGATGCTGGCTTATTTCAGAGATTTAAATCTCGGGTTAGCACAGTCCGTGCACAAGGACCTTAAATGGCGTGGCGTCATTCAAAATGGCGAGCGGTGGTGAAGGATCTCACCCGATCAATTCATTGAAAAATAAGCAGGGTCGAGGCCAGATATATACGGTCGCTGTAGAAAAACGCGCAGCCTAGGCCTATAGGCCTACATTTACATTTATATCATATCGTATGTACTGCCAATAAATTCTTTTGCGATAGCGGAAATGGGGATTAAGATTATGGAGCCATAAAGGCACATAACAATTATTGTATTGGGACACGGTTGCCGACGCTACTGGTTAGAGCGCTCGCATTGCAACGCGGAGAGTATGGGTGCGAGCCTCACCTGAGACGGCTACTAAGTATAGGACTTTGAGCAAGTCCTTCACTCTTTCACTCAGCGCCCTCGAATGAAGCTTGGTCATTAGACAGTGGTTCTTAATAAATGGATATAATATACTAACAAATGATATTGTTTATATATGCAATATTAAATGCAATTCAAATGCGAAGTTTGAAGCTATTACGGGATTTACGACGCTATAAGCTAGTTGTCTTGTCCATGTAGGCCTAGGCCTAAATGCTTTAACTGACAAAATTGTGTGGCAGGAGAAAGAGGAGAATTGCAAGTTTTGTAAACCTTAGTTAGAAGCCACTCGATGGTGGAAATTACATTTTCGACCTACTAAGAAAAGAACCTTGTTGGGGCTGAATGTCTAAAGGCGCATTTAGCTAATTTTGCGGATTTTAGCCATTTTAGCGAGTTGATCAAGTAAGAAAATGCGCTGAACTGCATCTACTAATAATAACATATACCACGTGTTTTCACTGAAAGATCTAGGTTACCAGATTAATTGTCTGCGCCTAAGCGATTATCAATTGGTCAGTCGCTAAAACTCGAAAGAAAGGATGGAAGAAAGGAAAAAAGGATGGACGGATGGATAGTAACTATTAAGAGACGGAAAAGGATAGGAGAAAGATAAGGTGATCGAAGAGGATTATGAAGAGGGTGATAATTATATGAAAGCATGCCAACAGCATTTATAAGATACAACAGTTAAGTGTACAGGTAGGAAGGAAGAAGAGGAGGAGGAGGAGAATAAGAAGGAGATGGAAGAAGAAGAGGGAATGTGAAGTTGTAGATAGCAAAAGAAACAGAGAAGTTATGCTGTTGCTATTGCTTGCGATTTCATTACACTCACCGTCAGAAGCACGAGCCATGTGATAAGAAGTTCCGCTGCGGTATGTCTGTCTATAGGTGTCTGTGTCTGTCGGACTGTGTCTGTCGGTCTGTATCTGTCGGTCTGTGTCTGTCTATAACTCGTTAGCGTCTGTCTGTGCATTAGCTTCCGTTGCGTCTGCAGACTGTCTCCTCCTCCTCATGTAATCAGTCGATTCTGCGCCAACAAAAGATCAATTAATGCTGTCGAGAAATTCTTCTGTTGCAAACATTTCTCCGACATACATAAATACACACATACATATATACATACATACATACATACATACATACACACACATACATACATACATACATACACATACATACATACATGCATACATACATACATACATACATACATACATACATACATACATACATACATACATACATACATACATGCATACATACATACATACATACATACATGTACCATACATACATACTGTACCATACATAGACATATACGTGTATATATATGAACTAGCGGAGAAATATTCTTTCACCAAGAACAAAAGTTATTTTAGGGGATATTAAACTTACTTTCCTTCTCTCTCCCCGCCAAATCTATAGATCAATGACCATTTTCTGATCAAATTTATTCAGTAGAGATTGTAGCTATTAGGGGCCTACAGTACAGAATGTACATTATTAGTGGCTTCGGAAAAGATAAACCGGCTGTCTATATATACAGCCAGGCGTTTTCTCCTTTTCGAATTATTTATATAACCCATTTCGATAACTCGGTGCATGTAAGTCTATTTGGGCGGCATCTATCACACCAAGGCCATGGCCTGTCTAGACCCATAACCTTTCCTCCAAATCGACGGCGGAGTCGTCAAAAGATCTCCGTAATGGTTATCGGCGTGCATTATAGTATAGTAACCCAGACTTTTCCAGACAGTGTAACAAGGTTTATGTGTACCTGCTCTGGCTGCGTAGTTGATTTACGTGACAATCGAGACTGTAGAAGCAGCAGAACCATTCTGGCCAATGCATAAGCCTATCATGCTCACTGCAGACCTACATATTATTAATGTAGATCTGGAAGTCACTTAAGTCTGCTAATTTTATCCCACTTGACTCTAGACTGACTTGAGGGCGACTTGAAGTCGATGACTAGGAAGAAAAAACGACTTGATTCGACTTAATAAAGCAACTTTCTACTTGGAAATGACTTCTGGTAAGCGGCATAAGACCATAGTTATAATTGCAGACGTCTCTCGTAGATGGTAGATGACGCAGCGTCCAGACATCGCTGAACCATCAGGTCTGTGTGATTTGTGATTGACGCTTGTTAGCCACCAATCAACAGATCTGCTTTCTGGTCTCTCTCTGGCAACCGTACTCGGACCTCCACTGGACATCAATCTCTGGGCATCCGATCGGATAGACCCAGCGCTCGTGAATAAGCTGGTGCCCTGCGCTTAGTTTAGAGTAGCGCTTTAGAAATTATTTTGGAGTTTACGATTACGATTACGATCAGAATCGATATTGGAGTAAAGAAAATATAAAGAGGCACCCATAGGTGAGACAAAAAGACAAATAAGTTCCGTTAATAGTGTCATCAAATTCCTTATAGCCTAACAGATTTCGTAACGTAATTTCCAGCAATTACTTATTTCTTCAGTTTTTTGTTAGGCCTAACTTTCTAAGTGCAGTACGTGTTATGCGAAATATTTTTCACAAAAGTACAATGCAGCCAACAAGTGATAGGCCTACTTTAATGGTGTTACATTAAATATGAAAGATCAACCCATAGGCGCGACAGCAAGAGAAATAAAAAAAGAAACAGAATAAACCCATACAAAACATTGTTCTGTAGGCCTATGCGATTTAATTAAACTTATTTGCGTACGATCAAAATTGTGATTCCTGTTATCATTCCGCGGCCCGTAAACCAATCATTTGCGGACCACAGTTTGAGTAGCACTGCACTAGAATGTATAAATAATGGCCTTTTAAGGGCTTTTAAAATTAAATCTGTCAGTTGAAGGGGTTCCGCCGATCAAGTGCTAACAGGTGCGAATGCAATACAAAGTACAGGAATCGCCATACAAGTTTAAACTCAGGCGTCGTATAATACGCCCATAATAATGCAATTGCAAATGCAATTGTTTGTAGGGCGCGTCCTCGTTTCTGCCTCTACTTAATTATTTCTAAGAGTCTCAAAGAAACTCAATGACTTAATTAACCTGATTGTGTGACCGACTGCTTTAGAATGAAGCAGATCAAAGGAAAAACAGGCCTAACTAATTAGATTGGTATAGGCCTACGTGACAATTATGTAGAAAAACTAGGTGAAGAGATATAGGCAGTTGGGTAGGTCTTTTGGGTGGCTGGGTGGGTGGGTAGATCGTTAAGTGGGTGGATAAGTCGCTACATGGGTGGGCAGTTAGATCGGTCGTTCGTTCTTTAGGTAGGCCCATGTCGGTCGGTCGGGCGGGCGGGCGGGCGGGCGGGCGAGCGGGCGACCGAGAAAAACTTGAGAGAGACCGTTAGCGGCATTTCGTGTCCTTGATATTCCTATCAATCGTTTGACAAAAGCGTCAATTATCTGCTTCGCTGCATGAATTACATTGTTTTCGCGTGGCTGTGGGAGGCAAAGCACGCAGCAGATCGTTACGAGTATGTTGCAGATTTAAAGTAGAAACTGCAAGGTTCACTGACCTCCATTTTGTAACTACCGGCAACATTAACACTGTAGAACTATCCGGCCGGCCGCAAATGTCAGAGGTTCTTAATAGGCCACTTCGTTTGTAATGTCTAGCAGCCCAGCTGCAGATAGCGGTGACTGCAGGGTTGAATTAATCACTCAGGGTGTATGCAAGCAACCCACGGGGCTCTTGTCGTAGCCTACTGTCGCAAACGCATGCAATGATCAAACTGCAGTATGATGGATCGATATTACTCTGTGTTGCAAGTGCATATTTGGCATACTGGTTAATCCGGGTCTAATTCGGCTTTATCGCCATACATTATAACTTCAATAGTCGTCGCATCATTTAGCCTCTCATGACCAAAAAGTACCAGAGTGCAAAGACATCGTACGCAGACAATTTGCTTGGTAGGCTATCTTGATTAACGCCGTGCATTTTCTGTGTCATGGCCCTGCGACCTGGAATGGACTCCCGGTTGCGTTAGGCCTCTGCGTCACTCTGTTCTCTTACTCTCTGGCTTTAAGATTGTACTGTATGACCCGGTTTGGGGCTGGGAGCGCTCTTGAGTAAATAGTCTTGAAGGGATACTATATAAAATTACTGTAATAATAGGGCCTAATCATAGTAATAACTAACAACTTTTTCTCCAAGACACAACTCAAAGACACAAGACAAAAGTCAGACAATCGAGCAACTGCAGTGTCTCTATAATTTATATATACTTACTTACTTACTTACTTATATCGCCGAATTTCCATGCAACGCATGCACTGTGGTCACCGAGAAATTGACAGCTTTTCCGAATCTAACGTTTTTGTTTGTTTCTGCACCAATTAGCTTTCAATGTCTGGCTCTGTATTCGTCAGATATCAACGAGTGCGCCACAAACAACGGAGGTTGCGAGGACACCTGTTGCAACACCATTGGATCGTACATCTGCCAATGTCCGCCAGGTTTCGAACTGGCCCAAGACGGAAAACACTGTCAAGGTCGGTGTTAAGTAATTCCTACACTTCCCACCCTCCTCACACTTGGTACCAGATGCTGCATGCGTTGCAAGTTATGACTAGGATGCTACGTACACTGGATAATATCCAGTGGATAGGCCAGTTGTTGGTTACCACAGTATATCAGACTTCTGCTCATGGCATTTCTCATCGAGTAGCAGATTGGACAGTCTTGCAAACGATTCTCAGTTGCAATTGATCATAATATCGAGTGGAATTCAATCCACATGCACAAAGGGCAATTGATCCTATTACATAATAAGTAGGGCCCCTATTCCCATTATTCGCTTGTATGGTTCATTTGCATGGACAACTTTGTTGCTAATGCGTCAGTAATATTTAATTAATATTAATAACTACCTGAACTTCTGTCATACAAATGCACACTTCTGTTTCGATCTCTGTCTCTGTGTATGTGTGCACGTTACTATTATTAAAATAGTAACTTATATTGCGCTCAAATTGCCAGGCGCCTATAGTGTATCAAGGCATCAACCAATGGCACATCAAAACCAATCCATATTCAGGTCATGTTATTATAAATATAAATATAAATATAAATATAAATATGAATATGAATATGAATATGTACAAATGAATATGAATATAAATATAAATATAAATATAAATATAAATATAAATATAAATATAAATACAGCCGCATAAATAAATATAAATATAAATATAAATATAAATATGTATGTTCTCTTTCTTCTCGCTATCTCTAGCTCTACCTTTATCTTTATCGATCTATTTGTCTGTCTGTCTGTCTGTCTGTCTGTCTGTCTGTCTATCTATCTATCTCAAACGTGCATGGTGAGATATAGATATTGACGAATGTCGAAATGAGAACGGTGGTTGTCAGTCCACTTGTGAGAATTCCTACGGTGGGTTCGTCTGCAAATGTCCGGAAAACCAGCGCCTCCACTCCGACAACAAGACCTGCGTTCGTAAGCAGCACCCAAACGTCCTAAATTATATCTATCTATAGCAACCTGTTACCTATGGCAACCGCTCATTGTTTGATATATGTACATGTAAAGTAATTCGTGAACTTTCTTCCATACGGCTTGGAAGAAAGCCCGGAGTAGATGAGATTGGCGACTCTTACCTTACACGGCCTACACGTACGGCAGCGCGCTTTCCCTGTAATCTAACGATTGCGGGTTCGAGCTTGATGAGGGGACTCGATCTGTGTAACGACATTGGACAAGTTGTCTGTGTAGGCCCTACCGCCATTAAGCACTGTAATTTCGTACAGCCATACAGAGCTGTAAAGTAAACGGGAAGTTCTGCGGTGCACTTGATCCATTTCCAGGACCTTTACAGTCATTTACTCAATGTCTACTGCTGGCTCAATGGCAGAAGAACTGAACGCCTTTTCCTGAGTTCCACTAAGGACATGGGAGATTTCCTCTTAGGCTACTCGTTAAAGGCTCAACACCCACTGATGCACTTAGACTTGATCGATCGATGCTAAAGTAGCAGATGAAAACTGCCCTCAACTGAGGTCTGCCATTGGGCGTCGATCGCGATGAACTTATCTCTGTAGGCCTACGACTATTATTGTTATTGTATATCTGGAAGAATAAGTTCGAAGAAACTTGTCAGTAAACTTGTCTTACATGTCCGACAGTTGCAAGCAATGCAACTCAAAATCAAAGAAACTCACTTCATTTAAACCATTGCATCTTTACTCGCTGAACATGGTGCGAGTTATATTCTAAAATGGTGTTTAAAGTTGCTTAATTAGTTCTTCATTCATCAACATTGAGATGAGGATAGAGACAGGGTGTGATTTGCCGGGGGGGTTGGGGGGGTCGGACCCCCTCTTTGCTAAGGCCCGACCCCCACACTTCGACCTCCAAAAAAAGGTGTGGGGGTCCAATTTCGACCCCCTCTTTTGGCAGTGCGGCCAGTGCCACAAGAGGGGGTCGAAATTGGACCACTGCAAGCAGTTAGTAGGACTTATTCGTTTCATTTCCTCATTCTTTCAACAGTTGACAGTTGTGAGGCTCTAAAGAAGAAGAAACAAACAACAAAAACAACAAAACTGAGCGATAATAGATGATTGTATAATTTGTATTTCTTTTCACGATTTCTGAATGCTAGTCAAATCTGGATGAGAAAAGCTGTAAGTCACTGTTAAAATTTACATAGCCTAACTTAGGCCTACTTAAATGTAGGCCTACAGACTACAGTAGGCTACAGATTAGATCGGTTGAGGTTTCTGAAAGAGTGTGTTTAATATTGATGCAAGCAGCAAACTTAAATCAATTCACCTCGTTTCATCCAATGACGTCAATGAAATAGACTGCGCTATATTTTTAACAATTATTTTAAATACTAGACGGGGAGACAAAAAAAATTTATATTGGTACCCGGACATTGAGTGTAACAAGCTGATTTTTTAGGGAACTATCCGGAAGGTATTAAGGAAGACTCCTGCAAAAATCGTCCTTTATCGTTCATTGGGAAAAAAAGTTATGAAGGTTTTAGTGATGAGTTTATGCTTGAGCGATATAAGAGGTCTTTGAGTAGTAAACAATGTATAAACAATGCATACACAAATTAATAGTGCAGGATCTTAGCGTCAAAAAGCATTAGGAATATTTCACTTCCGGAAGCGAATTACACATATAACTTTTTAAGTTTGAGAGAGTGTCCTGAAACAATGTCAGCCGAGAAACAGTTTGGGGGACGTACAGGGAATCTGTAATTTGAGTTCAAATTGTAAACTTTTATGTTGATTACTATTGAGCGATAATAAAGGTTGATAAAATCGTATTTTAGCGTTTTAAATTCATGCATGGTCAGTAAGGTTAGGATTAGGGTCAATAGGGTTAGGATTATGATCATGAATTGGGTTAGTATGGTTATATTTAGGGTCAATAGGGTTACACTTTCAGTCAGTAGGGGTTGATATTAGGGTTAGAATGGCTTTTAAAAACGTTAAAACATTAGATTTAGTAATTTAGTATACACAAATAATTTATAACGCTAAAATATGATTTTACCTAATGGTTTATTATGTAATGTATTTAGTTGATGATTCATTTTCCCAGATTTTTCAACATTCGCGGCCATTAGCACTGTACAAAAATTGCTCCCAAAGTGTTACTTTGACCCATTTCGGCAAATTTCTTTCGATTTTGATAATTTTAGGCCAGTATGGTCAGAAATATCTACCTGTATTATTCTCACTTTGCGTTGTACTAAGTAACAAGTATTTTGGTGCCAACTTCCAAGTATGCTCGGCTTTCCAAGGGTACATATACTAAGTATGATCATTGATTTTGGTGCTAACTGCGAAGTATTGATCGTGTGCTGGACTGCCGGTAGAAGTTTCAAGTTTTTTGGTTACTACATTTTCTGATTTCATTCGCTTTAAATTGTGACCTCAATATATCCTGCACCTGTGCATTTTACTGCATTTGTACAGCCAACTTTTATGTTGAAGTTAGACTTTTATGTTCTTATGTTGCACTATGCCACTATTATAAACTTCAAACCCTTTAACATAAATAACATGTTCACTGATCTTTAAAAAGGTGATATTATTCAATTCATTCAATTCACTTTCAATAGAAGATTTTGCTTTGGATTGCACCAAATCAATAGCGGCCGGGGCTCCGCCCCGGACCCCGCTGGGGAGCTTACGACGCTCCCCCAGACCCCCTAGTCGGATATGCCGCGGCGTATTTTGGCCCCCCCCAAAACAAGGAAATTAAGCCGACCCCCACACTTCTTTTTTGACAAATCACACACTGGATAGAGACCATGCTCACAATTATTGTATTGCTCCTGTTGAATATACCAGGGCCGATTTTGACGCTGTACAGTCCACAGAAGAGTTCAATTACAATGTAACGGTCGTCATTTGAGAAAATGCGCTCCATAGAAAGTTAAGAAGTGCACATTGAAGCCGAGTAAACATTAAGACCCTCAAGTAGCCTGGAAGAGGTCAGGTTTCTTTATAGCGACAGACACTCTCGGTAAGAGAGTTGCGAACGTGAGGAGGTAGAGAGTTTCAAATGCAGGGAATGAATTAACGTCGGCCAAAGACAATACACGTATACCAGGGACAACATAGGCCTAATTTCCAGCAGCTGCTGATCGAAAATAGGACTAGCCTTTAACAGAGATACAGGCAGCATGAGTAGGATGGCAACTGATTTCCATGTGCTCGCTGGGTCCAAGGCTCCAAGACCATTGGATCCCTGGCTGTAGTTGATCACCAGTTGCCACCGGTAGCAAGGCGCGGGTTCGCTATGGGCTCAGTGAACATAGTTCATTAATTAATTAATTAATTAAATCGTTCATTCATTCATTCATTCATTCATTCATTCATTCATTCATTCATTCATTCATTCATTCATTCATTCTGGGGACTTACATGGTTGTATGGGTAGGAATTCGAGATGAACGAAAGAAAGAGTAGGGCGTTGAGGAAAACAGAGGAATAACAAGGAAGACGAAAGAACACGAAATTGAACTGATGATTAGAAACAGAAAAAAAACAAACAGAACCGTTCAGAGGTCAGAGAGAACCATGCATAGTTTGAAGACGACAAATTAATGGGGAGGAGAAAAAGAAGCAAACTGATAAGAAAGATCGATGGAGCCGAGAATAGGGCCTATAGGAGGTATAGAAGAGGACTAAGGCGATTGAGAAAGGGGCAGGGACGTAGCGAGACTTAAATTCAAGAGGAGGCAACTTCACAGACAATTGGCAAAATCCTGGTCATTGGGGTCATTAGTCAATCGAAGTTCCAGTAATTTATAAAAGCAAGAGGAGGCAACTGCCTCAATGTAGCTACGCCTATGGTAATCTAGGAGGACGAGAAGAAAACTAGGGCATTTGCCTATACGTTCTGTAGCTTTTAGAATCGTTGTTTAAGCAATGCCTACTGATTTATAGCCTATGAAAAAGATTTCTTTCATGAATTATCAAGAAATTACTCGATCATCGTCCGCTACATGGCCGCCCGTCTGCTTTCCAACACAGACACATTCACATTGGCCTATAGGCCTATACGTAGGCCTCCTTCTAGATCTACATATATTATGCCCTCAGATAAGTTGACATATTTACAAACTACACAAAACGATAAACTTCAAGCACTCGCGTGTGTACATGTATATAGGTTGTTTGCAAATTTGCTTAAGGTCAGACGTTTAGAATGCAGATGTATGGTCTGCATATTTGATAGCTTACAGCTAGGTCGATCGCAGACAAGTAAAAACAGGAGATACGTAATTCCGTAAACAGTAGGCCTATACCCGAGCCGTGGCATAGAGCAAGTCGGCTGCAACCACGGCTAGAGCACGGATACAATCAACTGCATGCAGATTCGTCAATAATTTACGACGGAAACATCTGACACAACAGTCGATTAGCATAAGGCGTCTCCTTCGAAGACCCATAATGGCTGCGATAGGTTGAACCCAATTCAGGGGGTGGGGTCCCGTGGGGAGAAAGGGAAACATTAAGCTGCGTTTTTGCATTTTATGGCATCTGTCTATCTGTCTGTCTTTCTGTGTGTGTCTCTGTCTGTCTGTCTGTCTGTCTGTCTGTCTGTCTGTCTGTCTGTCTGTCTTGATGCAACACCCATGCCTGTGCGTCTTTTAATACAGCCAGTCTCTTAATTATAATCGGCTGTTAATCACTTCTTGCAATTGTGTCTTGTTCCGATGTTTTCTCCCACCTTTTTTCCCATTTGGCCAACTTATAGGCCTAATAGTTATCTCTGCCGAAGGCTACTTTCCAAGTTTCCCTCATGTTTTAAATCCGTTTTAGTCAAACCTTTACTTAATAAACCTGATCTGGACATCAACAGACTGTCATATTAACCCATCTCCAACCTTAATAACATTTCAAAGATTCTTGAACGTCTCTGAATTCCTTGCACGGATCAAGAAACACATTAGGTCTACTTCATCTCCTAATTTCAATCAGCTTCCGTGAAGGCTACTCCACTGAAACTGCTTTCTGGACAACATCTTCTCATCTATTGACAAAGGAAAGGCGTACCTGTCAGTATGCCTTGACCTTAGTAGGCCCTACTGCTTTCTACACTGTCAACCAACAGCTACTGTTACCTAGACTAATTAAGAGCTTCGGTGTCTCTGGTAGGCCCTACTGCTTTAAACTGGCCATCCTCATACCTCTTCAATCGGTCTCAGTGGGTATTGGTATTTGGTACTGCTCGGTCTGAACATTCTCTTGTGTCCCACAGGGATCTCGGCCCCATATTATTTACTATCTTCGCTTCTCCAATCAGCCGCATTGCCAATCACTTTGCAGTCTAATTACATCAGTAGGCGCCTACGCCAATGATACTCGGCTTATCATTGGTCTGCCACCAACGGATCAGTCCGCAAGTAATCCTTGAAGAGTGCCTTTCTCCAGTGCGTGCATGGTTCTGCTTCAACGGTCTGGCCATAAACCAGGATAAGTCTGAAGCAATCATGCTTGGCTCACGCCAACGAATGCGTTCTTTCCCTTCTCATTCCAGCGCTGACCTTGCTGGCACTGTTCTTCCGCTGTCTAAGACTGTCAAAACACTTGGGGTCACTATGGACAGTTATCTCATATTCCAATCCCACATAACAAACCTGTAAAAAATCTTGCTTCTACCACATCAGCAGAACAATAGGCTACGTCATATAAGGCTGCTGTTAGCCTGTTACCAAAGACATGTCATAGATCATAGCCTGCTATCTCGTCTGCTGTCGCCTTGATTATGTCAACACTGTTTGAAGGTATCTCAGATCTTGAAGTCATAGTCAAGAGACTTCGACGCATCGAAAATTCTCTGGCTCGCGTTGTGCTGCGTGCGTTCCCCCACTTCATTTTTTAGGACTACACCACTGCTTCAACGCATCGAAAATTCTCTGGCTCGCGTTGTGCGGCTTCAATGTTTATCCATTGCTCGAACTGCTTCTTTCTAGAAAGAGCCTCGAAACTCACCATTGAAAAGTGGCCTTCAAAAGAATATCTAAGTTATTGAAAAGAGTTATTGAAAAGAGTTATTGAAAAGAGTTATTGAAAAGAGTTATTGAAAAGAGTTATTGAAAAGAGTTTATTGAAAAGAGTTATTGAAAAGAGTTATTGAAAAGAGTTATTGAAAAGAGTTGTTGAAAAGAGTTATAGAGTTATTGAAAAGAGTTATTGAAAAGAGTTATTGAAAAGAGTTATTGAAAAGAGTTAGTTATTTGAAAAGAGTTATTGAAAAGAGTTATTGAAAAGAGTTATTGAAAAGAGTTATTGAAAAGAGTTATTGAAAAGAGTTATTGAAAAGAGTTATTGAAAAAAGTTATTGAAAAGAGTTATTGAAAAGAGTTATTGAAAAGAGTTATTGAAAAGAGTTATTGAAAAGAGTTATTGAAAAGAGTTATTGAAAAGAGTTATTGAAAAGAGTTATTGAAAAGAGTTATTGAAAAAGAGTTATTGAAAAGAGTTATTGAAAAGAGTTATTGAAAAGAGTTATTGAAAAGAGTTATTGAAAAGAGTTATTGAAAAGAGTTATTGAAAAAATTGAAAAGAGTTATTGAAAAGAGTTATTGAAAAGAGTTATTGAAAAGAGTTATTGAAAAGAGTTATTGAAAAGAGTTATTGAAAAGAGTTATTGAAAAGAGTTATTGAAAAGAGTTATTGAAAAGAGTTATTGAAAAGAGTTATTGAAAGAGTTATTGAAAAGAGTTATTGAAAAGAGTTATTGAAAAAGAGTTATTGAAAAGAGTTAGTTATTGAAAAGAGTTATTGAAAAGAGTTATTGAAAAGAGTTATTGAAAAGAGTTATTGAAAAGAGTTATTGAAAAAGTTATTGAAAAGAGTTATTGAAAAGAGTTATTGAAAAGAGTTATTGAAAAGAGTTATTGAAAAGAGTTATTGTTATTGAAAAAGAGTTATTGAAAAGAGTTATTGAAAAGAGTTATTGAAAAGAGTTATTGAAAAGAGTTATTGAAAGAGTTATTGAAAAGAGTTATTGAAAAGAGTTATTGAAAGAGTTATTGAAAAGAGTTATTGAAAAGAGTTATTGAAAAGAGTTATTGAAAAGAGTTATTGAAAAAAGAGTTATTGAAAAGAGTTATTGAAAAGAGTTATTGAAAAGAGTTATTGAAAAGAGTTATTGAAAAGAGTTATTGAAAAGAGTTATTGAAAAGAGTTATTGAAAAGAGTTATTGAAAAGAGTTATTGAAAAGAGTTATTGAAAAGTTATTGAAAAGAGTTATTGAAAAGAGTTATTGAAAAGAGTTATTGAAAAGAGTTATTGAAAGAGTTATTGAAAAGAGTTATTGAAAAGAGTTATTGAAAAGAGTTATTGAAAAGAGTTATTGAAAAGAGTTATTGAAAAGAGTTTGAAAAGAGTTATTGAAAAGAGTTATTGAAAAGAGTTATTGAAAAGAGTTATTGAAAAGAGTTATTGAAAAGAGTTATTGAAAAGAGTTATTGAAAAGAGTTATTTATTGAAAAGAGTTATTTGAAAAGAGTTATTGAAAAGAGTTATTGAAAAAGAGTTATTGAAAAGAGTTATTGAAAAGAGTTATTGAAAAGAGTTATTGAAAAGAGTTATTGAAAGAGTTATTGAAAAGAGTTATTGAAAAGAGTTATTGAAAAGAGTTATTGAAAAGAGTTATTGAAAAGAGTTATTGAAAAGAGTTATTGAAAAGAGTTATTGAAAAAGTTATTGAAAAGAGTTATTGAAAAGAGTTATTGAAAAGAGTTATTGAAAAGAGTTATTGAAAAGAGTTATTGAAAAGAGTTATTGAAAAGAGTTATTGAAAAGAGTTATTGAAAAGAGTTATTGAAAAGAGTTATTGAAAAGAGTTATTTATTGAGTTATTGAAAAGAGTTATTGAAAAGAGTTATTGAAAAGAGTTATTGAAAAGAGTTATTGAAAAGAGTTATTGAAAAGAGTTATTGAAAAGAGTTATTGAAAAGAGTTATTGAAAAGAGTTATTGAAAAGAGTTATTGAAAAGAGTTATTGAAAAGAGTTATTGAAAAGAGTTATTGAAAAGAGTTATTGAAAAGAGTTATTGAAAAGAGTTATTGAAAAGAGTTATTGAAAAGAGTTATTGAAAAGAGTTTGAAAAGAGTTATTGAAAAGAGTTATTGAAAAGAGTTATTGAAAAGAGTTATTGAAAAGAGTTATTGAAAAGAGTTATTGAAAAGAGTTATTGAAAAGAGTTATTGAAAAGAGTTATTGAAAAGAGTTATTGAAAAGAGTTATTGAAAAGAGTTATTGAAAAAAGAGTTATTGAAAAGAGTTATTGAAAAGAGTTAAGAGTTATTGAAAAGAGTTATTGAAAAGAGTTATTGAAAAGAGTTATTGAAAAGAGTTATTGAAAAGAGTTATTGAAAAGAGTTATTGAAAAGAGTTATTGAAAAGAGTTATTGAAAAGAGTTATTGAAAAAAGTTATTGAAAAGAGTTATTGAAAAGAGTTATTGAAAAGAGTTATTGAAAAGAGTTATTGAAAAGAGTTATTGAAAAGAGTTATTGAAAAGAGTTATTGAAAAGAGTTATTGAAAAGAGTTATTGAAAAGAGTTATTGAAAAGAGTTATTGAAAAGAGTTATTGAAAAGAGTTATTGAAAAGAGTTATTGAAAAGAGTTATTGAAAAGAGTTATTGAAAAGAGTTATTGAAAAGAGTTATTGAAAAGAGTTATTGAAAAGAGTTATTGAAAAGAGTTATTGAAAAGAGTTATTGAAAAGAGTTATTGAAAAGAGTTATTGAAAAGAGTTATTGAAAAGAGTTATTGAAAAGAGTTATTGAAAAGAGTTATTGAAAAAGTTATTGAAAAGAGTTATTGAAAAGAGTTATTGAAAAGAGTTATTGAAAAGAGTTATTGAAAAGAGTTATTGAAAAGAGTTATTGAAAAAAGAGTTATTGAAAAGAGTTATTGAAAAGAGTTATTGAAAAGAGTTATTGAAAAGAGTTATTGAAAAGAGTTATTGAAAAGAGTTATTGAAAAGAGTTATTGAAAAGAGTTATTGAAAAGAGTTATTGAAAAGAGTTATTGAAAAGAGTTATTGAAAAGAGTTATTGAAAAGAGTTATTGAAAAGAGTTATTGAAAAGAGTTATTGAAAAGAGTTATTGAAAAGAGTTATTGAAAAGAGTTATTGAAAAGAGTTATTGAAAAGAGTTATTGAAAAGAGTTATTGAAAAGAGTTATTGAAAAGAGTTATTGAAAAGAGTTATTGAAAAGAGTTATTGAAAAGAGTTATTGAAAAGAGTTATTGAAAAGAGTTATTGAAAAGAGTTATTGAAAAGAGTTATTGAAAAGAGTTATTGAAAAGAGTTATTGAAAAGAGTTATTGAAAAGAGTTATTGAAAAGAGTTATTGAAAAGAGTTATTGAAAAGAGTTATTGAAAAGAGTTATTGAAAAGAGTTATTGAAAAGAGTTATTGAAAAGAGTTATTGAAAAGAGTTATTGAAAAGAGTTATTGAAAAGAGTTATTGAAAAGAGTTATTGAAAAGAGTTATTGAAAAGAGTTATTGAAAAGAGTTATTGAAAAGAGTTATTGAAAAGAGTTATTGAAAAGAGTTATTGAAAAGAGTTATTGAAAAGAGTTATTGAAAAGAGTTATTGAAAAGAGTTATTGAAAAGAGTTATTGAAAAGAGTTATTGAAAAGAGTTATTGAAAAGAGTTATTGAAAAGAGTTATTGAAAAGAGTTATTGAAAAGAGTTATTGAAAAGAGTTATTGAAAAGAGTTATTGAAAAGAGTTATTGAAAAGAGTTATTGAAAAGAGTTATTGAAAAGAGTTATTATTGAGAAGAGTTATTGAAAAGAGTTATTGAAAAGAGTTATTGAAAAGAGTTATTGAAAAGAGTTATTAAAAAGAGTTATTGAAAAGAGTTATTGAAAAGAGTTATTGAAAAGAGTTATTGAAAAGAGTTATTGAAAAGAGTTATTGAAAAGAGTTATTGAAAAGAGTTATTGAAAAGAGTTATTGAAAAGAGTTATTGAAAAGAGTTATTGAAAAGAGTTATTGAAAAGAGTTATTGAAAAGAGTTATTGAAAAGAGTTATTGAAAAGAGTTATTGAAAAGAGTTATTGAAAAAAAGAGTTATTGAAAAGAGTTATTGAAAAGAGTTATTGAAAAGAGTTATTGAAAAGAGTTATTGAAAAGAGTTATTGAAAAGAGTTATTGAAAAGAGTTATTGAAAAGAGTTATTGAAAAGAGTTATTGAAAAGAGTTATTGAAAAGAGTTATTGAAAAGAGTTATTGAAAAGAGTTATTGAAAAGAGTTATTGAAAGAGTTATGAAAAAGAGTTAGAGTTGAAAAGAGTTATTGAAAAGAGTTATTGAAAAGAGTTATTGAAAAGAGTTATTGAAAAGAGTTATTGAAAAGAGTTATGAAAAGAGTTATTGAAAAGAGTTATTGAAAAGAGTTATTGAAAAGAGTTATTGAAAAGAGTTATTGAAAAGAGTTATTGAAAAGAGTTATTGAAAAGAGTTATTGAAAAGAGTTATTGAAAAGAGTTATTGAAAAGAGTTATTGAAAAGAGTTATTGAAAAGAGTTATTGAAAAGAGTTATTGAAAAGAGTTATTGAAAAGAGTTATTGAAAAGAGTTATTGAAAAGAGTTATTGAAAAGAGTTATTGAAAAGAGTTATTGAAAAGAGTTATTGAAAAGAGTTATTGAAAAGAGTTATTGAAAAGAGTTATTGAAAAGAGTTATTGAAAAGAGTTATTGAAAAGAGTTATTGAAAAGAGTTATTGAAAAGAGTTATTGAAAAGAGTTATTGAAAAGAGTTATTGAAAAGAGTTATTGAAAAGAGTTATTGAAAAGAGTTATTGAAAAGAGTTATTGAAAAGAGTTATTGAAAAGAGTTATTGAAAAGAGTTATTGAAAAGAGTTATTGAAAAGAGTTATTGAAAAGAGTTATTGAAAAGAGTTATTGAAAAGAGTTATTGAAAAGAGTTATTGAAAAGAGTTATTGAAAAAGTTATTGAAAAGTTATTGAAAAGAGTTATTGAAAAGAGTTATTGAAAAGAGTTATTGAAAAGAGTTATTGAAAAGAGTTATTGAAAAGAGTTATTGAAAAGAGTTATTGAAAAGAGTTATTGAAAAGAGTTATTGAAAAGAGTTATTGAAAAGAGTTATTGAAAAGAGTTATTGAAAAGAGTTATTGAAAGAGTTATTGAAAAGAGTTATTGAAAAGAGTTATTGAAAAGAGTTATTGAAAAAGTTATTGAAAAGAGTTATTGAAAAGAGTTATTGAAAAGAGTTATTGAAAAGAGTTATTGAAAAGAGTTATTGAAAAGAGTTATTGAAAAGAGTTATTGAAAAGAGTTATTGAAAAGAGTTATTGAAAAGAGTTATTGAAAAGAGTTATTGAAAAGAGTTATTGAAAAGAGTTATTGAAAAGAGTTATTGAAAAGAGTTATTGAAAAGAGTTATTGAAAAGAGTTATTGAAAAGAGTTATTGAAAAGAGTTATTGAAAAGAGTTATTGAAAAGAGTTATTGAAAAGAGTTATTGAAAATTGAAAGAGTTATTGAAAAGAGTTATTGAAAAGAGTTATTGAAAGAGTTATTGAAAAGAGTTATTGAGTTATTTGAAAGAGTTATTGAAAAGAGTTATTGAAAAGAGTTATTGAAAAGAGTTATTGAAAAGAGTTATTGAAAAGAGTTATTGAAAAGAGTTATTGAAAAGAGTTATTGAAAAGAGTTATTGAAAAGAGTTATTGAAAAGAGTTATTGAAAAGAGTTATTGAAAAGAGTTATTGAAAAGAGTTATTGAAAAGAGTTATTGAAAAGAGTTATTGAAAAGAGTTATTGAAAAGAGTTATTGAAAAGAGTTATTGAAAAGAGTTATTGAAAAGAGTTATTGAAAAGAGTTATTGAAAAGAGTTATTGAAAAGAGTTATTGAAAAGAGTTATTGAAAAGAGTTATTGAAAAGAGTTATTGAAAAGAGTTATTGAAAAGAGTTATTGAAAAGAGTTATTGAAAAGAGTTATTGAAAAGAGTTATTGAAAGAGTTATTGAAAAGAGTTATTGAAAAGAGTTATTGAAAAGAGTTATTGAAAAGAGTTATGAAAAGAGTTATTGAAAAGAGTTATTGAAAAGAGTTATTGAAAAGAGTTATTGAAAAGAGTTATTGAAAAGAGTTATTGAAAAGAGTTATTGAAAAGAGTTATTGAAAAGAGTTATTGAAAAGAGTTATTGAAAAGAGTTATTGAAAAGAGTTATTGAAAAGAGTTATTGAAAAGAGTTATTGAAAAGAGTTATTGAAAAGAGTTATTGAAAAGAGTTATTGAAAAGAGTTATTGAAAAGAGTTATTGAAAAGAGTTATTGAAAAGAGTTATTGAAAAGAGTTATTGAAAAGAGTTATTGAAAAGAGTTATTGAAAAGAGTTATTGAAAAGAGTTATTGAAAAGAGTTATTGAAAAGAGTTATTGAAAAGAGTTATTGAAAAGAGTTATTGAAAAGAGTTATTGAAAAGAGTTATTGAAAAGAGTTATTGAAAAGAGTTATTGAAAAGAGTTATTGAAAAGAGTTATTGAAAAGAGTTATTGAAAAGAGTTATTGAAAAGAGTTATTGAAAAGAGTTATTGAAAAGAGTTATTGAAAAGAGTTATTGAAAAGAGTTATTGAAAAGAGTTATTGAAAAGAGTTATTGAAAAGAGTTATTGAAAAAGAGTTGAAAAGAGTTATTGAAAAGAGTTATTGAAAAGAGTTATTGAAAAGAGTTATTGAAAAGAGTTATTGAAAAGTTATTGAAGTTATTGAAAGAGTTATTGAAAAGAGTTATTGAAAAGAGTTATTGAAAAGAGTTATTGAAAAGAGTTATTGAAAAGAGTTATTGAAAAGAGTTATTGAAAAGAGTTATTGAAAAGAGTTATTGAAAAGAGTTATTGAAAAGAGTTATTGAAAAGAGTTATTGAAAAGAGTTATTGAAAAGAGTTATTGAAAAGAGTTATTGAAAAGAGTTATTGAAAAGAGTTATTGAAAAGAGTTATTGAAAAGAGTTATTGAAAAGAGTTATTGAAAAGAGTTATTGAAAAGAGTTATTGAAAAGAGTTATTGAAAAGAGTTATTGAAAAGAGTTATTGAAAAGAGTTATTGAAAAGAGTTATTGAAAAGAGTTATTGAAAAGAGTTATTGAAAAGAGTTATTGAAAAGAGTTATTGAAAAGAGTTATTGAAAAGAGTTATTGAAAAGAGTTATTGAAAAGAGTTATTGAAAAGAGTTATTGAAAAGAGTTATTGAAAAGAGTTATTGAAAAGAGTTATTGAAAAGAGTTGAAAAGAGTTATTGAAAAGAGTTATTGAAAAGAGTTATTGAAAAGAGTTATTGAAAAGAGTTATTGAAAAGAGTTATTGAAAAGAGTTATTGAAAAGAGTTATTGAAAAGAGTTATTGAAAAGAGTTATTGAAAAGAGTTATTGAAAAGAGTTATTGAAAAGAGTTATTGAAAAGAGTTATTGAAAAGAGTTATTGAAAAGAGTTATTGAAAAGAGTTATTGAAAAGAGTTATTGAAAAGAGTTATTGAAAAGAGTTATTGAAAGAGTTATTGAAAAGAGTTATTGAAAAGAGTTATTGAAAAGAGTTATTGAAAAGAGTTATTGAAAAGAGTTATTGAAAAGAGTTATTATTGAAAAGAGTTATTGAAAAGAGTTATTGAAAAGAGTTATTGAAAAGAGTTATTGAAAAGAGTTATTGAAAAGAGTTATTGAAAAGAGTTATTGAAAAGAGAGATTTATTGAAAAGAGTTATTTGAAAGAGATTGAAAAGAGTTATTGAAAAGAGTTATTGAAAAGAGTTATTGAAAAGAGTTATTGAAAAGAGTTATTGAAAAGAGTTATTGAAAAAGAGTTATTGAAAAGAGTTATTGAAAAGAGTTATTGAAAAGAGTTATTGAAAAGAGTTATTGAAAAGAGTTATTGAAAAGAGTTATTGAAAAGAGTTATTGAAAAGAGTTATTGAAAAGAGTTATTGAAAAGAGTTATTGAAAAGAGTTATTGAAAAGAGTTATTGAAAAGAGTTATTGAAAAGAGTTATTGAAAAGAGTTATTGAAAAGAGTTATTGAAAAGAGTTATTGAAAAGAGTTATTGAAAAGAGTTATTGAAAAGAGTTATTGAAAGAGTTATTGAAAAGAGTTATTGAAAAGAGTTATTGAAAAGAGTTATTGAAAAGAGTTATTGAAAAGAGTTATTGAAAAGAGTTATTGAAAAGAGTTATTGAAAAGAGTTATTGAAAGAGTTATTGAAAAGAGTTATTGAAAAGAGTTATTGAAAAGAGTTATTGAAAAGAGTTATTGAAAAAGAGTTATTGAAAAGAGTTATTGAAAAGAGTTATTGAAAAGAGTTATTGAAAAGAGTTATTGAAAAGAGTTATTGAAAAGAGTTATTGAAAAGAGTTATTGAAAAGAGTTATTGAAAAGAGTTATTGAAAAGAGTTATTGAAAAGAGTTATTGAAAAGAGTTATTGAAAAGAGTTATTGAAAAGAGTTATTGAAAAGAGTTATTGAAAAGAGTTATTGAAAAGAGTTATTGAAAAGAGTTATTGAAAAGAGTTATTGAAAAGAGTTATTGAAAAGAGTTATTGAAAAGAGTTATTGAAAAGAGTTATTGAAAAGAGTTATTGAAAAGAGTTATTGAAAAGAGTTATTGAAAAGAGTTATTGAAAAGAGTTATTGAAAAGAGTTATTGAAAAGAGTTATTGAAAAGAGTTATTGAAAAGAGTTATTGAAAAGAGTTTGAAAAGAGTTATTGAAAGAGTTATTGAAGAGTTATTGAAAAGTTATTGAAAAGAGTTATTGAAAAGAGTTATTGAAAAGAGTTATTATTGAAAAGAGTTATTGAAAAGAGTTATTGAAAAGAGTTATTGAAAAGAGTTATTGAAAAGAGTTATTGAAAAGAGTTATTGAAAAGAGAGTTATTGAAAAGAGTTATTGAAAAGAGTTATTGAAAAGAGTTATTGAAAAGAGTTATTGAAAAGAGTTATTGAAAAGAGTTATTGAAAAGAGTTGAAAAGAGTTATTGAAAGAGTTATTGAAAAGAGTTATTGAAAAGAGTTATTGAAAAGAGTTATTGAAAAGAGTTATTGAAAAGAGTTATTGAAAAGAGTTATTGAAAAGAGTTATTGAAAAGAGTTATTGAAAAGAGTTATTGAAAAGAGTTATTGAAAAGAGTTATTGAAAAGAGTTATTGAAAAGAGTTATTGAAAAGAGTTATTGAAAAGAGTTATTGAAAAGAGTTATTGAAAAGAGTTATTGAAAAGAGTTATTGAAAAGAGTTATTGAAAAGAGTTATTGAAAAGAGTTATTGAAAAGAGTTATTGAAAAGAGTTATTGAAAAGAGTTATTGAAAAGAGTTATTGAAAAGAGTTATTGAAAAGAGTTATTGAAAAGAGTTATTGAAAAGAGTTATTGAAAGAGTTATTGAAAAGAGTTATTGAAAAGAGTTATTGAAAAGAGTTATTGAAAAGAGTTATTGAAAAGAGTTATTTTGAAAAGAGTTATTGAAAAGAGTTATTGAAAAGAGTTATTGAAAAGAGTTATTGAAAAGAGTTATTGAAAAGAGTTATTGAAAAGAGTTATTGAAAAGAGTTATTGAAAAGAGTTATTGAAAAGAGTTATTGAAAAGAGTTATTGAAAAGAGTTATTGAAAAGAGTTATTGAAAAAAGAGTTATTGAAAAGAGTTATTGAAAAGAGTTATTGAAAAGAGTTATTGAAAAGAGTTATTGAAAAGAGTTATTGAAAAGAGTTATTGAAAAGAGTTATTGAAAAGAGTTATTGAAAAGAGTTATTGAAAAGAGTTATTGAAAAGAGTTATTGAAAAGAGTTATTGAAAAGAGTTATTGAAAAGAGTTATTGAAAAGAGTTATTGAAAAGAGTTATTGAAAAGAGTTATTGAAAAGAGTTATTGAAAAGAGTTATTGAAAGAGTTATTGAAAAGAGTTATTGAAAAGAGTTATTGAAAAGAGTTATTGAAAAGAGTTATTGAAAAGAGTTATTGAAAAGAGTTATTGAAAAGAGTTATTGAAAAGAGTTATTGAAAAGAGTTATTGAAAAGAGTTATTGAAAAGAGTTATTGAAAAAAAGAGTTATTGAAAAGAGTTATTGAAAAGAGTTATTGAAAAGAGTTATTGAAAAGAGTTATTGAAAAGAGTTATTGAAAAGAGTTATTGAAAAGAGTTATTGAAAAGAGTTATTGAAAAGAGTTATTGAAAAGAGTTATTGAAAAGAGTTATTGAAAAGAGTTATTGAAAAGAGTTATTGAAAAGAGTTATTGAAAAGAGTTATTGAAAAGAGTTATTGAAAAGAGTTATTGAAAAGAGTTATTGAAAAGAGTTATTGAAAAGAGTTATTGAAAAGAGTTATTGAAAAGAGTTATTGAAAAGAGTTATTGAAAAGAGTTATTGAAAAGAGTTATTGAAAAGAGTTATTGAGTTATTGAAAAATTGAAAAGAGTTATTGAAAAGAGTTATTGAAAAGAGTTATTGAAAAGAGTTATTGAAAAGAGTTATTGAAAAGAGTTATTGAAAAGAGTTATTGAAAAGAGTTATTGAAAAGAGTTATTGAAAAGAGTTATTGAAAAGAGTTATTGAAAAGAGTTATTGAAAAGAGTTATTGAAAAGAGTTATTGAAAAGAGTTATTGAAAAGAGTTATTGAAAAGAGTTATTGAAAAGAGTTATTGAAAAGAGTTATTG
Organism: Aporrectodea caliginosa; assembly: GCA_020284085.1. Lineage (NCBI taxonomy): Eukaryota > Metazoa > Annelida > Clitellata > Crassiclitellata > Lumbricidae > Aporrectodea > Aporrectodea caliginosa. Next base: position 96,473 of record JACEVL010000777.1, read on the forward strand.
AAAAGAGTTATTGAAAAGAGTTATTGAAAAGAGTTATTGAAAAGAGTTATTGAAAGAGAGTTATTGAAAAGAGTTATTGAAAAGAGTTATTGAAAAGAGTTATTGAAAAGAGTTATTGAAAAGAGTTATTGAAAAGAGTTATTGAAAAGAGTTATTGAAAAGAGTTATTGAAAAGAGTTATTGAAAAGAGTTATTGAAAAGAGTTATTGAAAAGAGTTATTGAAAAGAGTTATTGAAAAGAGTTATTGAAGTTATTGAAGAGAGTTATTGAAAAGAGTTATTGAAAAGAGTTATTGAAAAGAGTTGAAAAAAAGAGTTTGAAAAGAGTTATTGAAAAGAGTTATTGAAAAGAGTTATTGAAAAGAGTTATTGAAAAGAGTTATTGAAAAGAGTTATTGAAAAGAGTTATTGAAAAGAGTTATTGAAAAGAGTTATTGAAAAGAGTTATTGAAAAGAGTTGAAAAAAAGAGTTATTGAAAAGAGTTATTGAAAAGAGTTATTGAAAAGAGTTATTGAAAAGAGTTATTGAAAAGAGTTATTGAAAAGAGTTATTGAAAAGAGTTATTGAAAAGAGTTATTGAAAAGAGTTATTGAAAAGAGTTATTGAAAAGAGTTATTGAAAAGAGTTATTGAAAAGAGTTATTGAAAAGAGTTATTGAAAAGAGTTATTGAAAAGAGTTATTGAAAAGAGTTATTGAAAAGAGTTATTGAAAAGAGTTATTGAAAAGAGTTATTGAAAAGAGTTATTGAAAAGAGTTATTGAAAAGAGTTATTGAAAAGAGTTATTGAAAAGAGTTATTGAAAAGAGTTATTGAAAAGAGTTATTGAAAAGAGTTATTGAAAAGAGTTATTGAAAAGAGTTATTGAAAAGAGTTATTGAAAAGAGTTATTGAAAAGAGTTATTGAAAAGAGTTATTGAAAAGAGTTATTGAAAAGAGTTATTGAAAAGATTGAAAAGAGTTATTGAAAAGAGTTATTGAAAAGAGTTATTGAAAAGAGTTATTGAAAAGAGTTATTGAAAAGAGTTATTGAAAAGAGTTATTGAAAAGAGTTATTGAAAAGAGTTATTGAAAAGAGTTATTGAAAAGAGTTATTGAAAAGAGTTATTGAAAAGAGTTATTGAAAAGAGTTATTGAAAAGAGTTATTGAAAAGAGTTATTGAAAAGAGTTATTTATTGAAAAGAGTTATTGAAAAGAGTTATTGAAAAGAGTTATTGAAAAGAGTTATTGAAAAGAGTTATTGAAAAGAGTTATTGAAAAGAGTTATTGAAAAGAGTTATTGAAAAGAGTTATTGAAAAGAGTTATTGAAAAGAGTTATTGAAAAGAGTTATTGAAAAGAGTTATTGAAAAGAGTTATTGAAAAGAGTTATTGAAAAGAGTTATTGAAAAGAGTTATTGAAAAGAGTTATTGAAAAGAGTTATTGAAAAGAGTTATTGAAAAGAGTTATTGAAAAGAGTTATTGAAAAGAGTATTGAAAAGAGTTATTGAAAAGAGTTATTGAAAAGAGTTATTGAAAAGAGTTATTGAAAAGAGTTATTGAAAAGAGTTATTGAAAAGAGTTATTGAAAAGAGTTATTGAAAAGAGTTATTGAAAAGAGTTATTGAAAAGAGTTATTTGAAAGAGTTATTGAAAAGAGTTATTGAAAAGAGTTATTGAAAAGAGTTATTGAAAAGAGTTATTGAAAAGAGTTATTGAAAAGAGTTATTGAAAAGAGTTATTGAAAAGAGTTATTGAAAAGAGTTATTGAAAAGAGTTATTGAAAAGAGTTATTGAAAAGAGTTATTGAAAAGAGTTATTGAAAAGAGTTATTGAAAAGAGTTATTGAAAAGAGTTATTGAAAAGAGTTATTGAAAAGAGTTATTGAAAGAGAGTTATTGAAAGAGTTATTGAAAAGAGTTATTGAAAAGAGTTATTGAAAAGAAAAGAGTTATTGAAAAGAGTTATTGAAAAGAGTTATTGAAAAGAGTTATTGAAAAGAGTTATTGAAAAGAGTTATTGAAAAGAGTTATTGAAAAGAGTTATTGAAAAGAGTTATTGAAAAGAGTTATTGAAAAGAGTTATTGAAAAGAGTTATTGAAAAGAGTTATTGAAAAGAGTTATTGAAAAGAGTTATTGAAAAGAGTTATTGAAAAGAGTTATTGAAAAGAGTTATTGAAAAGAGTTATTGAAAAGAGTTATTGAAAAGAGTTATTGAAAAGAGTTATTGAAAAGAGTTATTGAAAAGAGTTATTGAAAAGAGTTATTGAAAAGAGTTATTGAAAAGAGTTATTGAAAAGAGAGTTATTGAATTGAGTTATTGAAAAGAGTTATTGAAAAGAGTTATTGAAAAGAGTTATTGAAAAGAGTTATTGAAAAGAGTTATTGAAAAGAGTTATTGAAAAGAGTTATTGAAAAGAGTTATTGAAAAGAGTTATTGAAAAGAGTTATTGAAAAGAGTTATTGAAAAGAGTTATTGAAAAGAGTTATTGAAAAGAGTTATTGAAAAGAGTTATTGAAAAGAGTTATTGAAAAGAGTTATTGAAAAGAGTTATTGAAAAGAGTTATTGAAAAGAGTTATTGAAAAGAGTTATTGAAAAGAGTTATTGAAAAGAGTTATTGAAAAGAGTTATTGAAAAGAGTTATTGAAAAGAGTTATTGAAAAGAGTTATTGAAAAGAGTTATTGAAAAGAGTTATTGAAAAGAGTTATTGAAAAGAGTTATTGAAAAGAGTTATTGAAAAGAGTTATTGAAAAGAGTTATTGAAAAGAGTTATTGAAAAGAGTTATTGAAAAGAGTTATTGAAAAGAGTTATTGAAAAGAGTTATTGAAAAGAGTTATTGAAAAGAGTTATTGAAAAGAGTTATTGAAAAGAGTTATTGAAAAAGAGTTATTGATTGAACAGAGTTATTGAAAAGAGTTATTGAAAAGAGTTATTGAAAAGAGTTATTGAAAAGAGTTATTGAAAAGTTATTGAAAAGTTATTGAAAAGAGTTATTGAAAAGAGTTATTGAAAAGAGTTATTGAAAAGAGTTATTGAAAAGAGTTATTGAAAAGAGTTATTGAAAAGAGTTATTGAAAAGAGTTATTGAAAAGAGTTATTGAAAAGAGAGTTATTGAAAAGAGTTATTGAAAAGAGTTATTGAAAAGAGTTATTGAAAAGAGTTATTGAAAAGAGTTATTGAAAAGAGTTATTGAAAAGAGTTATTGAAAAGAGTTATTGAAAAGAGTTATTGAAAAGAGTTATTGAAAAGAGTTATTGAAAAGAGTTATTGAAAAGAGTTATTGAAAAGAGTTATTGAAAAGAGTTATTGAAAAGAGTTATTGAAAAGAGTTATTGAAAAGAGTTATTGAAAAGAGTTATTGAAAAGAGTTATTGAAAAGAGTTATTGAAAAGAGTTATTGAAAAGAGTTATTGAAAAGAGTTATTGAAAAGAGTTATTGAAAAGAGTTATTGAAAAGAGTTATTGAAAAGAGTTATTGAAATTGAGTTATTGAAAAGAGTTATTGAAAAGAGTTATTGAAAAGAGTTATTGAAAAGAGTTATTGAAAAGAGTTATTGAAAAGAGTTATTGAAAAGAGTTATTGAAAAGAGTTATTGAAAAGAGTTATTGAAAAGAGTTATTGAAAAGAGTTATTGAAAAGAGTTATTGAAAAGAGTTATTGAAAAGAGTTATTGAAAAGAGTTATTGAAAAGAGTTATTGAAAAGAGTTATTGAAAAGAGTTATTGAAAAGAGTTATTGAAAAGAGTTATTGAAAAGAGTTATTGAAAAGAGTTATTGAAAAGAGTTATTGAAAAGAGTTATTGAAAAGAGTTATTGAAAAGAGTTATTGAAAAGAGTTATTGAAAAGAGTTATTGAAAAGAGTTATTGAAAAGAGTTATTGAAAAGAGTTATTGAAAAGAGTTATTGAAAAGAGTTATTGAAAAGAGTTATTGAAAAGAGTTATTGAAAGAGAGTTATTGAAAAGAGTTATTGAAAAGAGTTATTGAAAAGAGTTATTGAAAAGAGTTATTGAAAAGAGTTATTGAAAAGAGTTATTGAAAAGAGTTATTGAAAAGAGTTATTGAAAAGAGTTATTGAAAAGAGTTATTGAAAAGAGTTATTGAAAAGAGTTATTGAAAAGAGTTATTGAAAAGAGTTATTGAAAAGAGTTATTGAAAAGAGTTATTGAAAAGAGTTATTGAAAAGAGTTATTGAAAAGAGTTATTGAAAAGAGTTATTGAAAAGAGTTATTGAAAAGAGTTATTGAAAAGAGTTATTGAAAAGAGTTATTGAAAAGAGTTATTGAAAAGAGTTATTGAAAAGAGTTATTGAAAAGAGTTATTGAAAAGAGTTATTGAAAAGAGTTATTGAAAAGAGTTATTGAAAAGAGTTATTGAAAAGAGTTATTGAAAAGAGTTATTGAAAAGAGTTATTGAAAAGAGAGTTATTGAAAAGAGTTATTGAAAAGAGTTATTGAAAAGAGTTATTGAAAAGAGTTATTGAAAAGAGTTATTGAAAAGAGTTATTGAAAAGAGTTATTGAAAAGAGTTATTGAAAAGAGTTATTGAAAAGAGTTATTGAAAAGAGTTATTGAAAAGAGTTATTGAAAAGAGTTATTGAAAAGAGTTATTGAAAAGAGTTATTGAAAAGAGTTATTGAAAAGAGTTATTGAAAAGAGTTATTGAAAAGAGTTATTGAAAAGAGTTATTGAAAAGAGTTATTGAAAAGAGTTATTGAAAAGAGTTATTGAAAAGAGTTATTGAAAAGAGTTATTGAAAAGAGTTATTGAAAAGAGTTATTGAAAAGAGTTATTGAAAAGAGTTATTGAAAAGAGTTATTGAAAAGAGTTATTGAAAAGAGTTATTGAAAAGAGTTATTGAAAAGAGTTATTGAAAAGAGTTATTGAAAAGAGTTATTGAAAAGAGTTATTGAAAAGAGTTATTGAAAAGAGTTATTGAAAAGAGTTATTGAAAAGAGTTATTGAAAAGAGTTATTGAAAAGAGTTATTGAAAAGAGTTATTGAAAAGAGTTATTGAAAAGAGTTATTGAAAAGAGTTATTGAAAAGAGTTATTGAAAAGAGTTATTGAAAAGAGTTATTGAAAAGAGTTATTGAAAAGAGTTATTGAAAAGAGTTATTGAAAAGAGTTATTGAAAAGAGTTATTGAAAAGAGTTATTGAAAAGAGTTATTGAAAAGAGTTATTGAAAAGAGTTATTGAAAAGAGTTATTGAAAAGAGTTATTGAAAAGAGTTATTGAAAAGAGTTATTGAAGAGAGTTATTGAAAAGAGTTATTGAAAAGAGTTATTGAAAAGAGTTATTGAAAAGAGTTATTGAAAAGAGTTATTGAAAAGAGTTATTGAAAAGAGTTATTGAAAAGAGTTATTGAAAAGAGTTATTGAAAAGAGTTATTGAAAAGAGTTATTGAAAAGAGTTATTGAAAAGAGTTATTGAAAAGAGTTATTGAAAAGAGTTATTGAAAAGAGTTATTGAAAAGAGTTATTGAAAAGAGTTATTGAAAAGAGTTATTGAAAAGAGTTATTGAAAGAGTTAGTTAGTTATTGAAAAGAGTTATTGAAAAGAGTTATTGAAAAGAGTTATTGAAAAGAGTTATTGAAAAGAGTTATTGAAAAGAGTTATTGAAAAGAGTTATTGAAAAGAGTTATTGAAAAGAGTTATTGAAAAAGAGTTATTGAAAGAGTTATTGAAAAGAGTTATTGAAAAGAGTTATTGAAAAGAGTTATTGAAAAGAGTTATTGAAAAGAGTTATTGAAAAGAGTTATTGAAAAGAGTTATTGAAAAGAGTTATTGAAAAGAGTTATTGAAAAGAGTTATTGAAAAGAGTTATTGAAAAGAGTTATTGAAAAGAGTTATTGAAAAGAGTTATTGAAAAGAGTTATTGAAAAGAGTTATTGAAAAGAAGAGTTATTGAAAAGAGTTATTGAAAAGAGTTATTGAAAAGAGTTATTGAAAAGAGTTATTGAAAAGAGTTATTGAAAAGAGTTATTGAAAAGAGTTATTGAAAAGAGTTATTGAAAAGAGTTATTGAAAAGAGTTATTGAAAAGAGTTATTGAAAAGAGTTATTGAAAAGAGTTATTGAAAAGAGTTATTGAAAAGAGTTATTGAAAAGAGTTATTGAAAAGAGTTATTGAAAAGAGTTATTGAAAAGAGTTATTGAAAAGAGTTATTGAAAAGAGTTATTGAAAAGAGTTATTGAAAAGAGTTATTGAAAAGAGTTATTGAAAAGAGTTATTGAAAAGAGTTATTGAAAAGAGTTATTGAAAAGAGTTATTGAAAAGAGTTATTGAAAAGAGTTATTGAAAAGAGTTATTGAAAAGAGTTATTGAAAAGAGTTATTGAAAAGAGTTATTGAAAAGAGTTATTGAAAAGAGTTATTGAAAAGAGTTATTGAAAAGAGTTATTGAAAAGAGTTATTGAAAAGAGTTATTGAAAAGAGTTATTGAAAAGAGTTATTGAAAAGAGTTATTGAAAAGAGTTATTGAAAAGAGTTATTGAAAAGAGTTATTGAAAAGAGTTATTGAAAAGAGTTATTGAAAAGAGTTATTGAAAAGAGTTATTGAAAAGAGTTATTGAAAAGAGTTATTGAAAAGAGTTATTGAAAAAAAGAGTTATTGAAAAGAGTTATTGAAAAGAGTTATTGAAAAGAGTTATTGAAAAGAGTTATTGAAAAGAGTTATTGAAAAGAGTTATTGAAAAGAGTTATTGAAAAGAGTTATTGAAAAGTTATTGAAAAGAGTTATTGAAAAGAGTTATTGAAAAGAGTTATTGAAAAGAGTTATTGAAAAGAGTTAAAAGAGTTATTGAAAAGAGTTATTGAAAAGAGTTATTGAAAAGAGTTATTGAAAAGAGTTATTGAAAAGAGTTATTGAAAAGAGTTATTGAAAAGAGTTATTGAAAAGAGTTATTGAAAAGAGTTATTGAAAAGAGTTATTGAAAAGAGTTATTGAAAAGAGTTATTGAAAAGAGTTATTGAAAAGAGTTATTGAAAAGAGTTATTGAAAAGAGTTATTGAAAAGAGTTATTGAAAAGAGTTATTGAAAAGTTAGTTATTGAAAAGAGTTATTGAAAAGAGTTATTGAAAAGAGTTATTGAAAAGAGTTATTGAAAAGAGTTATTGAAAAGAGTTATTGAAAAGAGTTATTGAAAAGAGTTATTGAAAAGAGTTATTGAAAAGAGTTATTGAAAAGAGTTATTGAAAAGAGTTATTGAAAAGAGTTATTGAAAAGAGTTATTGAAAAGAGTTATTGAAAAGAGTTATTGAAAAGAGTTATTGAAAAGAGTTATTGAAAAGAGTTAAAAGAGTTATTGAAAAGAGTTATTGAAAAGAGTTATTGAAAAGAGTTATTGAAAAGAGTTATTGAAAAGAGTTATTGAAAAGAGTTATTGAAAAGAGTTATTGAAAAGAGTTATTGATTGAAAAGAGTTATTGAAAAGAGTTATTGAAAAGAGTTATTGAAAAGAGTTATTGAAAAGAGTTATTGAAAAGAGTTATTGAAAAGAGTTATTGAAAAGAGTTATTGAAAAGAGTTATTGAAAAGAGTTATTGAAAAGAGTTATTGAAAAGAGTTATTGAAAAGAGTTATTGAAAAGAGTTATTGAAAAGAGTTATTGAAAAGAGTTATTGAAAAGAGTTATTGAAAAGAGTTATTGAAAAGAGTTATTGAAAAGAGTTATTGAAAAGAGTTATTGAAAAGAGTTATTGAAAAGAGTTATTGAAAAGAGTTATTGAAAAGAGTTATTGAAAAGAGTTATTGAAAAGAGTTATTGAAAAGAGTTATTGAAAAGAGTTATTGAAAAGAGTTATTGAAAGAGTTATTGAAAAGAATTATTGAAAAGAGTATGCATTGAAACATAATATCGTTAAGAACGTCCTAGGTTAATGTAAACGTTCAGCCTTATAATAGTTGTCACATTCCGGAATAGAATGTTGATCATTGTGCATGAACTGCATCAGCCGTTGATTTGATGTTTAGAGGTCGGAGGATGTGCTAATGAGAACGGTGGATGTGAACACGTCTGTATCAGTGGATTGGATGGTCACTTCCACTGTCGCTGCCATCCAGGATATCAACTGGCCAGCGATGGAAAAGATTGTGAAGGTAGACCAGTTATCTTTTCCAGTCGAATAGCCCCGGACAATTACGGATTATCATATTTTGCAGCATCTACTGTAGTAGTAATATTCTTAGCAGAAGCACCGCTGTTTCACGAACTTTTCTGCACAGCGGACCTAGTGCTAGGTGATTGGTACAGATGTAATGAACAGTGTTTTCTTTATAGTATAATTTCTGTAATAATATGATATACTGTAATAATGTAATATAATATGCTATAATATAATCTCATATAATCTCATCTAATGTAATATAATTATTTGTAATTACCTATATGTTAACACGTATTTAGGCTCCTATAGGATATTGAATATTTGTGAAGTCATGTTATTGAGATTCAATTAAGTTAAGGCTGGAAGGGTGTCTTTGAACACTACCTTGGTTGAAGATTTAAGATCATTGCAATATCTGAAAATTTTACACAGTTCAATAGTTCATTGAAACTTTCTTAGCGCACGTAGAGGCAGCTGTGTAATAGACTTTGTGTAGCTAAACAAAATGATGTTTTATTTACACTAGTCTTAATGATTACAGTGGTGGGTCCTTTTTTGCTTTAGATGTAGATGAGTGCGTCGATTTGAGTACTACTTGTACTCAGGGCTGCGTCAATACCATCGGTTCCTTTGTGTGCAGTTGTTCTCCTGGTTTTCAGATGGGTACAGATGGTCAATCTTGTTATCGTGAGTTGCCTTTGACAGATTTCTTTGGTTTTAATACTGTCATTGCATAGAAATAGCTGTTTAAATTTTTTATGGTGTTTAGCATGATCAATACGTGCAATTGTGTCTGTATGAATGTATGTGTGTGACTGCTCACAAAGCTCACAAAGTGGCTTTTAAGAGTCTCACAAGAGCACTCAATATGGCAATCAGCAAATCTAAAAAGGTCCATCTTAAGATGGCCTGAAAATGTTTCTTAGGCTATCTAATAATAATAATAATAATATCTTTTCTTTAATGAAGCGCCTGACAAACGCACTGCGCTGTACATTTACATGTTATGACAATTAAACAATTAAACTGTGTCCATGCATGTATCTGAACAATTCTATAGGTTTTTATTTACCGTGTTAGAGCACTGCTGATTAGCCTAACTGATGCTAGAGTTGTGAAAGAGTGTCAGATTTGTCTGCATATGAATGTTGCTTATATAGTTGGAGAAAGTCTCTTTGGAAGTCCCGCACAAACATGTAGAGATGTACCAATGAATTATCATCTACGGTTGGCAGTTTACACATATTCAGAGTTCCTGGTTCATTGACAAAGAAAGTCACCAGGGTGGATGAAGCTGTTGCAGCGCATTGTGTTGTTCTCCAACCAATCTCTCCAAACATAGATTTCCTGGATTTGGTTAATGATCAGATTACTGCCTTTTTATAAGATTGAAAAAATGCTTTTATGATTGCTTAGAGCATCTTTTTGGAAAGACTTTGTGTCATCATCAAAATTATCATAATAATCATAATCGTTAGCTCCAAACTTCTAAGGCACCACTTGAAAGCCAAGCGCAGGGCACCAGCTTATTCGCTGTCTTTTTGGTTTGAGTTTTTCTTGGATGAGGCCTTCTAAAACTTTTGTTTGCGGTCTTGTTGATAAAACAGAGCAAAGCAGATGTTTTCTTTATGCCGATAGGAGTTGAGATTGATGTCATTGATGCATGTGCTGAAGACAACAATGGATGTGAACATGATTGTCATCACACGTCACAGGGCGCACTTTGCTCGTGTCGCAATGGATATTCACTTCAGAATGATGGAAAGTCATGTGAAGGTCAGCCATTCAATTAACTTAGAGTTCATGGAACTGACGAGGTTGGTGGTATTGGTATTCCAGGTGACAGCAGTGAATGTCCAGGGTAAAATTAATGAATTCCTTGTAACTGAGCTTAATTTAAAGAGGAACTTTCTACATTTTAGTTTCCATACATTCCCAGGTATTTAACATTAGACTAATGCACAGACAGTTGTGTTGCCATTTGCTTCTTTGTTTATGCTGATATTGACAAATGCTGCTTATTGTCAAAGGCAGTGTTTGCATTAACACAGTAACACGGTGGCCATCTTTGTTGTCCAATGCCTGCTTCAGCAGATGTGAAACCTCTTTCTTTTTATGATAAGCTAAATATATAACTGCTTCACACATTGGTCTCAGTGTAAACAGGGATGTAACTAGCGTTGGGCTTGGGTGGGCTTAACCAAACGAAGCTGAAACCCCCAAAATGACTCAAGCCCCCGGCTCTACTATAGGCTCGGTCTACCGCACTCACTATGTTCAGGGCTTAAAGCCCTCCCAAACGAAAATTTCTAGTTACGTCACTGACCACTAGAACTTTGAAGACATGGTCATTTAGACTAGGTTCTGTCGGAGACCAGTGAAGATCAGTGTTTGGATCAACACTGGATGAAGATATAACTTCTTGGTGATGTATTATTTCCTGTTTTAGATGTGGATGAATGTTCGTCAGCGTTGTCTTGCTGTGAGCACACTTGCGTGAACACCATTGGCAGTTACACATGTCAGTGCCAAGAGAGTTTCAAACGTGACACTGACCCCTGCAAATGTATTGGTATGACAGATCTTTCAACTGGTATATGTCCGGAATTATAATTGTAAGTCAGTAAGTACATTTCAAAATAAATTTCCAAAGTTTCTCATTGCCACACAAAAGCATTGTGAGAGAGAGAAGAGACCAGCCTGTTGAAATCAAGTCTTCAAAAACCAGGTTGTTTGGTTGGTTTTGGCATCAGGTCTCTGGTGAGGTCAAACCAAGGACACAGCAAGCTATGATAGAAATGCTTTCCAAGAAGATGCTCTTAAGTCTTAAGTGTTCAAGAAAGTATTTTTCAATCTTTGTAAAAAGCACTGAAATATGAGTATCTAAAGAGATCTAAAATGGTGCAATCTAATATAAATAACTCTTATTAGCTCATGAATTTCAGAAGAGTTGCTTTTAATTAATACTTAAGATATGTAGTAGATCTGGGTATTCAGTTCCTCACTTCAGGTGATTCTGCTGGAGCCTGGAGATAATATTTAACGCTTTGACAACGAAAGTGTACTAAATGTGGCTGGGAACCAATGCAGCTCATCATTAAATTGTTAAACTAGTACTGAGTATTGAGTACTCTGAATAATCAAACAATAGGACTTAAGATACCAATAACTTTTTCTGTCTACTTTGCTGTTTTGTATTGCTTCTTTCAGCTGATGGCAGCCTCTTGCTTGATGGATATAATATCGATGATAAGGAGGTTACTTTAAGTCCAAATCCTATCATTCCACGATTACAGTACGAGTCGTCTCCCATCCACATAATTTCTGAAGATGACGATGCACCTGAGAAACAGGAGTTCAAACAGCAGATCATCTGGAAAGGCAGGTTTATCTGATTTAGATGACAAAAAATTCTTAACTTGGTCAGGCATAACCAGTCGTTTGGAGAAGTTTTCTGATTTTGTTTTAATCAAGACAGTTTGGAATGTACCAATAGTTTAATTCTGCAGTTATTATAGTGGTGATTCGTGGATGACTGCAAGTCTATAAAGCATTTCGAACTCATCTGTGACAATAATTGTATTTTTTCCAATCTTGTGTGTAACACAGTGTGACACAAAAGAAGTAGAGAATCCATGAAGTATTACAGAGTTGCATTAGTCAAATTAGGTCAGGATAAAGATATGTTCAGTTGACCAGGGACTGGTATCAGGTAACAATGCAATGCAATACAACTGTAATTTGATATTGTCCTCCTTAAGGCAGGTTTATCTGATTTAGTGCACGTTGAAGCCGGAAAAACAACCATTAACAGCCATCAGTAGACTGGAAGAGGTAATGTAATATGAAATAGTTGGAGTTGTAATATTGCTCTGATAGAATCTTCGGAGTTTAATTCTGGTTTGTGTTTTTCAGAGTGTATTCCAGGTTCTTTTGGTGAGGGCTGTAGTTTCTCCTGCTCATCCTGTTCAAATGGTGCCAGGTGTAACAAGCAACAGAGTGGATGTGATTGTACACCTGGGTGGACAGGTATTCTGTGCAATCAGTCATGTCCTCAGGTCGGTTACTTATTCACTTTGGACATTTGTTCTCTTCAGTAGAATTTCGGATTTGATTTTTCCATTCCAATCTGTAAACTGACACTGTAAAAGTAGCTATATAAGAATAAAATTGAAACTCTCAGGAGTTGTAGGTTGTTTGGATCTACTTTTTAGTTTAAAAGTAATTTAACTTCCAGCATTTTTCTTATCTTAAACCCTGCTGAGTTTCACATCTGAGATAAGTGCAAGAATAGAGTTGGCATTATCAAGGCAAGGATGTGGTGCGTGTCTTTGGCAAAAGCAGATCTTATGTGATGCATTACTGTGATATAATATAAACAAGACTTTCAAAGACTTGTTATGTGTTTTTGGTGTCCAGGGATTTTATGGAGTTGATTGTAAAAATCAATGCAGTTGTGAGAATGGTGGAACATGTGATGCCGTATCTGGAAGTTGCATTTGTCCACCAGGCACTACAGGCGAAAGGTGTGAGAATGGGTGTTCACCAGGTATGGCTTCCTACAATCACTAGATCTACCATTATAGGTATAACCAGGTTGTCAGGATGTAAATTTAGGCAACCATGCATTTCCTACACTGTACTGCTACCTTTCCTGCTCAAAGAAATTGCCAAGAGTTGTTACACACTGCCCATTGAGTTACCTGAAGCCTGTAACCACTGGATCCATATATTCCTCTCAATTAAACCACCACATAACACTTTTCTGCTAGCTATAATTCTGTCATAAGCAGAGCGCTGCTACTGGTAAAAGAGGTAATTCATTTTGCTTTAATTATTATTAACATTAAATGTTTACCCATACAAGCAGAACTGTGCAATGCTCTGTGATTGAAGTAAGGAAGTATGATAAGTCTTGAAGTATGGCTCTGACAGTTTGAAGGTGATGGTTTCATCTTGGCCTGAATGCCAGTAACTTTTGATAATTTCTGCTTGTGATTGTCATTTGAGGTTGGTATGGTAGCGACTGTGATCAACGCTGTCCTCAGATGTGCTCATCTGGACGTTGCAATCGTATTTTTGGCTACTGTGAGTGCCTGCCTGGGCTGTTTGGACCGGCATGTAACCAGCCGTGTCCTAAGAACAGCTGGGGACCTAACTGCATCAACCAGTGCCACTGCAACCATAAAAATGAAGATGGATGCAATCCACAGGTATGATCTACTTGATCAATTTGAGCAGGTATTATGCAGTTGGGTGGTACAGTATTGGGCACTAACCATTTTAAAAGTTGTAGTGTAAACTACCACCACTTTTTAGTTACTTTTCTGAGGTAGTTTAACTAGTCATTAGCTGCTAGTTTGAGAAACAGTAGTTTTGTAATTAGTTTTCTAACTGCTTTTCCTCAAATCATGAGTGGAATTTGAGATGTTAATAAAATATTTAAGCGTACAAAGCAGACTTGCTTGCAGCAGAATAAATTTCCACCCCATACAACAGGTGAGGGTAAATTAATGCTCCATATTAAAACAAACATCATGCAACAGGAATTCCTTAAATTAGAGTTCATAGTATTATGTATGTATCTATAAAAATCTCATGCAACATTGACATTTGTATCAAACATACGAGAAATCAGATCGTTCAAAACAAAAACAGCAGAGGACCAAGCACAGATCCCTGACCTGAATGCACATGCCACTGTCTAACATATTAACAAGTACATTTACCAGTGACAGTGACAACATTGGATTAGCTTGTGAATGTTGTGACTTGAAACTTGGATTCAGGTTATGAGAGATTTCGAGAAATGTTTTCTAAACAGTAAATAAATACGGCTGTAGCAAAGTTTTTCAACAGAGGCTGAGAGATTTTCAGTAAATGTTTTTAGCTGCATCCTTTTAGCATCGATGAATTTTAAATTATAGTTTATAATTTAAACTATAAATTATCACTCTGTTAATTCGTAATCAGATGACTTTTCTAAAACCAGAAATACAGCCTAACAAGCAACTTTTCCAACTATAACAGACAGACAAATTTGTAGACGCTGGAGGCAAGTTGTTAAGTCTGCAACTGGAAACTCTTTTGTTGAAAAAGTAGTCAGAAAAATAACTAACGGCAAAATGAGATTCTGTAGTGTAACTACTAGTTACGACTACGCCTACACCTATTAGATGTGGTTGTGTCTTTGAAAATGCAAAAACTAAGAACTTCACAAAACTTGAATACGATGCTAATTTTGTCAGTTTCAAAATCTTGGCCTTGATATTCAGTCTGATTAAATTTGTGTTGTATTAAACTTGGCCAGATGGACTTAAGTTTAGTTATTAGTTATTACAGTAGAATAGACTGCGGTAGACTACGGTAGATACCGTAGATTATATTAAAGACACTCTGTGGTTAGCTTCATCAGACTATCAGGGAAATCGTCTGTCCCCAGATTTCAGTGTTCTGTCTTAATTTCTTCCTTTTAGAATGGAAATTGCATCTGTCTTCCTGGCTACCATGGTGACCGGTGTGAGCTGCCCTGCCCAGATGGAAAATGCTTGGATAATTGTCCACGCGGATTAACAGGCATCAACTGCAGTCAACGTAAACAATCAGCTTTGTTGTTATTATTAGTAGTATCACCATATTTTCATCATTATGATGATTGATTGATTGATTGATTGGTTTGATTGATTGATTGATTGATTGATTGATTGATTGATTGATTGATTGATTGATTGATTGATTGATTGATTGATTATGATTCTAAATGTCTAAATAACTATTTAGAATTCAGCCAGACTCAGGAGCTAGGTTTTGGTACAACATTTTACCAGTGTTGTAGAAATCAGATGTTATAGATTAAATTAGGTGAGATATGATTTTAAAATGTACCACATCTTCATTACTACTAAATACAATGATCCCAAAATTAGGTTAGAGTTAATTAGATTACAATACTGATGGAAGCATGTTTAAAACTCTCAGTTGCATTTCATGTAATGTTGGAGACACAAAATGACAGTTCTTTGTCATGCTTCTGAATGTTAGTGCTATTGTTTTGCAACTTTTAGCCTGTTCTCATGGGAAGTATGGTAACAACTGCTCTTATGAGTGCTCCTGCCTTGGAAATGGCTGTGATCCAGAGTTTGGAAAATGTTTTTGTGCTCCTGGAAAAACGGGACCAAAGTGTAATCTTGGTGAGCTGTTTCGTTAGTTATGATTAAACGGTAGACCTGGTAAAGCTATGCTTTGTAGAATTATGTGTTAATAATTTCAAACTTTTATTGATTTTTTGTTACACCTTAGTAATTCAAGACCAAACTTTGAGCAGCATAATTATCCAGCCAAACTAAGCTAACAGTAAACGTTGCTGAAAAAGATGAAGTATTTGTGAAACTAATGACTTTTATTAATAATTATGGTAAGTTGTTTCTTAAGAGTACATGTAAATCTGTATGGTACTTGCATGCTCTTTCAATGTTTTGGTCTTGTTGACTTCTACTGTTTTGGTAAAACAGAGATGTTAGTTCACTGACTGAAGTTTTGGTAACTACATCTAGTCATACTCTTAAATATTTCACACCAAACAAACAATCTTACTAAAATTCTGAATCATTTGCAGTGTGTCTGATGTAATTATTAAGTATTTATTTATTCTAATGACTTTTGTGAGTCATTTTGCTTCTAAATGAGTAGTTTTAAGGGATGCTGTGCTCTTTATTTTGTTAGACTGTCCTTCCGGAAGGTGGGGAATTGGATGTCTGAATCTCTGCGACTGTGAGCATTCTTCAGGCTGTGATTCAAGCAACGGCCGATGTCACTGTGATCCTGGATGGTTTGGTCTCAAATGTATACATGGCAAGTACCACTTATGCGTCCATTTTAGTTCACTTAGGTCCATTTTAGTTCACTTAGGCAAATACTTGTATGGTACTAGGCTACTCTTAGGAATCTTTCTAGGTTATGGTCAGATTTATGTAGTAACGGCTAAGAATGATTTGTCAGCTGCAGTACAATGCGAATGATGCATGTATACCTGCAAATATGAAGCACCAATTCTATAAAACATTTTTGACTAGTCATCTGCACTGACATCAATGCTTGTAAAGTAAGGCCAATGTCCCGGCACTATATCACCTTCTAACAGACCATGTCGTCCACAAGGCAAAACATTTGAAAAGTGATCAGAGCATTGTCATTAAAGGAGAACTGTGAATTCTTTCATAGTTTTTGCTCTAAGGACAATGTTTTTATCAATTTTTAATATGTTTCTAATCTTGAGATTTTTACAGCACCCAAAAAGCTAAGTCCCGGGAACCAGCTAATTCACAGGTGTATGAAAACACACAGGCCATGACAAATCCTTTGTCATATTAGCCTATTTGCTTAAATATTTATGGGGGCTGAAGGCTTGTCAAAATTAAACAAGGTTTAGTGGTGAAACTATGGCAAACCGATTGCTCCTGAAACTGTATTTGGGGCCATAGAGATTTCCACTATCTAATCATCAGTATCAAATTTTACATTGACTGATTCAGAGGTTTTGCTGGTGGTGAAGAGACTGTTTCTATAAACATATACATAAACAGGTTGCCTTTAGAACAGCCACACAAATATCCAGCCTGTGTTAGTGAATTATATAAGTGAACCTTGTTCCACATTTTTAGTTTTAAACTGATTTGTGGCTGAATGTTTTTCACCAGGATGCCCTTTGGGACATTTTGGCTCACACTGCGTGCAGACATGTGAATGTGAGAATGAAGCTGTATGTAATGCAGTGGATGGCAAGTGCAGCTGCACTGAAGGATGGACTGGAATACATTGTGACGAACGTCAGTTATCTCATCACTTGTTTTCACTGTTATACAGAAATGATTTAGTAATAGTGTGCAAAATGAGTTGATCGATTCAGTTTCTCGCTCTGAAAGCGTGTTTTGTTGCTACAAAATGCAATACCAATTCAATGAAATTTCATCTGTCTGCTTGTGCCATGTACCCAGTGTTGTTTCTTATGATCAGTTCATTCCGAGTCATACATTTGCATTAACACTATGGTCCATGTGTCACACCAAGCCAGAAGCACCTTGCATTGTGAATGATTGATCTTTGGTGTAAACTGATAATAGCAGACATTGTAGAATAATAGTTTAATATGCTACCAGCCTAGAGAAAATACATATGGATGTTTCTGTTTTTGTTTGTTTATTTAGAACTCTTATTTCTTGATTTCTGTGGCTTATATGTATACATATATAACTTTTTACTTTCCTGTTTTGAAATATATAGATTGGTTTTGTCCTTTGAAAATCATTTAACTTTGATTCAATTGTTATTGTAGCATGTCCTGCTGGTAAATTTGGTGCCAACTGTTCTGCGATTTGCTCATGTAAGAATGGTGCTGCGTGTGATCCGCTCACTGGAGAGTGTATCTGTGCACCAGGGTGGCGTGGACCTTCCTGCACAGATGGTGGGCACTTCACTCTATTTAAGATTCCAGAAGACACCTGAAACCATTATCATAATCATGATCGTAAACTCCAAATTTCTAAAGCGCCACTTGTAAATCAGGTGCAGGCCACCTGCATATTCATGAGCACTGAAATGGTGAATTATCACAGTTGCCAATGATTGATGATGATAAAGTTTCAGTTATCTGTTGCCTACATACAGCAGTGCTTCTCAAAAAACATTCACTTGCTAAATCACAAAATCAAATTAAATAATCACTTATCTGTGTAACTTTATTTAAGTTCTTCAGAATATTCCATCGTCTATTTAGATTGCATATGATGCTTCATTTCTGTATATTATATTGTATTGCATTGTATTAAAACATTTATAAAGCACCTTTAGTAGGGTAAACCGTTCAGAGGTGCTCCCAGTGCGCAAGGCGTCAAGAGAAGAAATAGGTTTTGAGAAAAGCAAAGGAGGAGGAGGGTTACCAGCTGGAATTTGAGAGTGAGTAGATGGAAAAGGTGCATTCCAAAGACAGGACCAGTTGAGGCTCTTCCACTCTCTTTTTGTCATGCTCTCCTTTGGAACTGTTCAAACGCAACTGTGAGCAGTATACGATAGCTTTGGCTTTGCCATTTGATAACTTTATTTGAGGTTTCCTCGTTGGCATTAGAGTGTTATAAATGTTGTTCTGCTGTTACATTTTCTTGCTTTAGAATGTGGCAATGGCACTTTTGGAGCCGGATGTAGGTATACTTGCCGTTGTGGAGAGAATGGTGTATGTGATCGTGTGACTGGTGCATGTGTCTGTGGCGCTGGTTGGGTTGGACGCTTCTGCGATCAACCGTGTCCAGAAGGATTCTACGGACTGAGCTGTTCTGAAATATGTTCTTGTGAAAATCATGCTCGTTGCCATCACGTCTCTGGGAAATGTTTCTGTCCGGCTGGTACCATGGGCAAAGGATGCAAACAACGGTGCTTGGAAGGTTTCTGGGGCATTGATTGTAAACAGGTCAGTGCTTGCTTATGTTTCTCACTAGACATTTATATTGCACCCTTTAAAGATCTCTTAAATGCAATGATGGATGCATGGTGGTGTAGTGGTATATTCTGTGCCTTGTAACCGGAGGGTCGCAGGTTCGAATCTACCTGAAGCCACTGAATAGCGACCCTGGACAAGTTACTCACCCGCTATTGTCTGTGAGGAAGGCAACAGGAAACCACCTCACTCATCTAGGCGCCCTTGTAACGGCAGGTGCTGTGTTACGGCGCCCTAGAAATTATTATTATTATTATCTCATCCCTGGGTGGCATAAAAACCAATGGACCTGCCTTCAACCAGAGAACTGATCATCATCATCAAATGCAATGCATGTGGCTGTCTGTACAGGAGATGCAAACCAATGCCAGCAATGAGTTAATTAAAGATGCTTGCCTATTTTTACGATCATTACTATAACAACAATGCATAGAGTGATTAATGTAATCTCACTGATTCTTGTAAGCCATCTCTCTAATTTGTTAATTGCAAAATTACTAACTGAAGGCATGGCTTTGATTTCTGTCAGAAATGTGAATGTCAGAATGGTGACAGATGTGATGCTGTCAGTGGATTTTGCCAATGCTTTCCTGGTTGGATTGGACAACACTGTACGGAAAGTAAGACTTTACAGGTTTTCTATTAAGTAGCACAGTGATAATTGTGAGACACAACTGCCTTTCAATTATACTGGTTCATGAGAATGAGTCTTTACACTTCATGCAAAATTGGAAATTCATTTACTGAGCGTACAGCCACTCAAGATATTGTGCTTTGGTTTGCTTTTGTGCTTTGACCAAAAGGGGTTTTAATAAAGATGTTGACCTCAATATTTGTGTAAATATCTACCTCAGTATTCAAGTACTGTTTATGGTATCCAAGGAAACTTTACTGTTTGTAGCGTGATAAATTTGCAGAAAATTTACTTCATTCTTTGGTTAACTTGACCTATTTGAGCAGACTTTTCAACTATGAACATTTTAAAATGAAAGTTGAGATACAGGCTAACTACAGATAATTCTAAGAACTGCATAACTAGTTATCAGCTTCTGTATGGAATACTGGCATGCAGCATACTGAGCAAGATTTCTTATTAATTTTCTGAGTAATCAATTGATACAGATAACTGCTTTTCCTTTGAATTTTCTTGTGTACAATTTATTAAATATTCTCGGTGCTATTTTGAAGTCCTAAATGACAATCAAGCACAAATTTTGTATTAAAAAATCATGCTTACCATACCTTCTTTAAATCTTCTTAAGGCAGTCTCGCTTGAAAAACTTGTTGATAATTGCCATATGTTGTTCCTATGTTTATCTACAGAGTGTCCCCCTGGATTTTATGGCAGTGGTTGTCAGACGAGATGCCTTTGCGAAAATGATGGTACCTGTGATCATATCACTGGCGACTGTTTCTGCGAATCTGGTTGGAAAGGACAATTCTGTCAAACAGGTGAGCTTTCTTTTAATGAGTATCCTGATACCTTGTCATTGCATCCTCTATCTGTTAATTCCCAAGCAACTGCATGTGATAATCAAATGCTAAAAGAAGTTTGTGTCCCATGTACAGAGACTAAAACTGATGACCAAGCCATTTGTTTTGGTATATGCAAGTCTTTTTTAGCCAGAGTGCATCTAAACATATGCAGAAAGTCCTCCTTCAGTTGGCTCATCCCTAAACTGTATATTCTCCTGACTTCCTCCCATTTCTCATGGAACATTTCATTCTAAACTCAAAACTGAACTTTCTAATTTACCATAATCTAATTATAATTTCTCTCTTTCACTTCTTGCAATATATCCATGCATGTGTGTGTGTGTTAGTGTGTGTGTTTGTGTACAGTATGTTATAGTAAACTAAAAGGGAGTACGTAATTATTAGTAGCACTTGTAATCAGTTTCCATTGGCTCCTATTCATCTTATGCTTGTTGACTGAAAATACCTTGCATTTCTTCCCTGTTATACATATATTCGTGTTTATTATTAATTCAAACTGACACACCGCAGTATGATTACAAGTCATAGTCTGAACGGATGATTACAGGTTATTACAGGAGTTGAATTTAACTGTGTGGCAGCCACACAAGGCGCCCATCTGTCCTACTGCTCATTTTACCAATGCCACCTAGCGAATGGAAGGCTGAGTGGACCTTTGTTACTGTGGTTCAAATAACTTTAGACTGGCCTTTTGGTAAATCTTGGAGATCAGGGAAGGTGAGAGATTAGATTATGTAGGCAGTTGGAAATAGACTGGTCACAGCACACCAAAAGTTTTATGATGCCTGATACTTCCTTGTATGTTTCACTTTTCCAGAGTGTCCTGCAAACCATTATGGCAAGAACTGTAGTAAGACGTGTTCTTGTAAGTTTGGTTCTTCATGTGACCGAGTGATCGGCAAATGCAACTGCAAGAATGGATATGAAGGCATCTCATGTCAGAAGAGTAAGTTTGCCTCAGAGGTGTTTTAGGATAACAGATCATTTTCTTTTAATATTTCAAATTCTTCATCTTTTCCGTCATACATAATTATATCTTGTGTATAAGAGTTTAAGAATATAAATAACAGTATAACTGCATAGTGGTCTACTTTATATTTCTGAACAAGTATAGGATTTATTTCATATTTTTATTATAAATCTTCACTACCGTAGTTTTACATGGTTCTGAAAACATCTACTGGGTGATCTAAATCTAATGACATCTATAGTGTCACTATCGTAATACACAAAGCGTCAATCAATCCATGTTCGATTCAAGTGAAACTCAGTCAAAAATTCTACCCAATCCTAATCTGCTGGAGAACTTGGTCAAAATCAGTAATTGTAGTTAGTAACTTCTGTTGTGCCGGTGTCTGATGCACAAGGCATCAGCCGATGGTCAATTTTAAACTTGTCCTTGCCTGCACCAAAATCAGGCTGTAATCAGGTAAAATCCAGAAGATCAGTCTGCCAAGACTGATAGGCAGCCTATGGTGGATGAGCAATTTGAAAAGATAAGTTTTAAGTTGAGAATGAAAATGACAAAAGTGAATGAGCAGAACTGATAGGCTCACTGGGAGAGCATTCCAAAATCTAGGTCAGCAACTGAAAAAACTTTTTCACCAAGAACAGTTCTAGATTTAGGTCTGACCATAATCAGCTGACCTGGTTGAATACTAAGTCTGAGTATTAAGGACTGATTTTAAGTATTGTTGTTAGCTAGAGTTCAATGTTTTATACGTGATGCTGAGCTAAGGAAATGTAACAGTGGTTGGTTTGAATTCATCTTATTTGGTTGCTGTTATTAGACTATTTCTGCTGTCTTGTAGAATGTGGAACTGGCTACTATGGCAAAGACTGCTCTGAGTCGTGTAACTGTGCCAACGGTGTTAGTTGCAACCATCGAAATGGACGCTGTGTGTGTCAACCAGGATGGAGAGGAAAACGCTGCGATAAAGGTTGTGATCAGATAGCATTTGCCTTTCTTCAGGCCATGCAGAACCAGTCTCGATATGTATTTTGATAGACTTCCTGATAATAAGCATCTTCTTCCCTGTGCAGTTGGTAACTAACTTTTCTTGTGATCTCTCTTCCTTGGTTTATGCTTCCAGAATGGAACTCTGCAGGGATCCAAAGCAAGTTATTTGCAAGTCATCCACTGGCCCTGTGTCCAGGCTCCTTAAGGTTCATCCCCCGTTTGTCTGGAAATGCAAAACATAAGCACTCACTCTACATCCTTTTTGGAAGATTTTAGTTTTGCTTTGCTTAAAATGGATTCTTTGCATGAGCAGATACTGTATGTTGTTGCAAGGAAGTTGGAAACTGATTCTTCTTATTTGAAGCAGTGCAGCTTTGCATGTGCACCATTTGCTATCATTCCTACTTTAATATATCATATTCATATCAAACATTTGTATTGCGCTCCTGCAAAAAAAATACTCTGAGGCGCATATCATATGATAATTATATGGACTTCAGATGATATCTTAAATCAGGCAACCACCTTTGTAATTTCATTGTAATTGTGACTGTAATAGAGCATGTGCATATTGTATTTTCGTTTATTGATCTACATCTGCATGTATGTATGTACGTATGGATTGGGTTGTTTATGTACATATAGCTCTTTGAGGAACCTCTGAGATACAAGAGAGCTATAGGTGGCTGCTATAAGTCAAAAAAAAAGGAATGTGGGTCTGAGAGATATGTAATGTAAGGCACACCAAACTGGGCCACAATAGCCATAATAGTTCAATTAATATATCACTTATCTAACTATGCTAAAATATGTTCTTTCATGTCTTGAGTTAATAATCTTTATTGAACCTTGCTGCTAGAATTTTATAAGCTCATAATAGGATTTTTATACAATACATACTGTGTATTGGTTCATTTAGCATGTCCTCCTGGTTTCCATGGATCAAACTGTAAACAGGCTTGTTCCTGTAAGAAGGGGCAACCATGTAACTTCAGAACTGGGGAATGCCAATGTCCTTCTGGATACACAGGTCCTTCTTGTGCCAATCGTAAGTCAACAGGTCAACTTGATACAAATTTAGTTCAAGCAATACTTATTCAGATTCATATGACGTAAATAACAAATTGGTTGTACATGTGTTAATCAACAGATGTGCTGTTTAACATAGCTCAATCAGCACAGCAAAAATCATCTATAATCACATAGGCATTTTTATTTGGAGACAATTGTACTTTAAAACCTGACATTTAGTATCTGTTAATTTAGGCAAAACTCAGGCATAGTGGCAGGTCAAAGGTTTAAGTTTCAAATGTAATTCTTGAATTTAATCAAGATAGATATAAAATTTTAATTTAACTTAAAATATATTTTAGAGTGTGTTGCATAATTATAATATTTTAAGAAACAACTCTTGTTTTGGTAGTGAGAGCATTTTAATTTTTTTTCTTGCAGTTTGTCAACTGGGTACATTTGGCATGGATTGTGCTCAGATATGTAACTGCAGTGGTGACAGCTTGTGTGATCCTCTTACCGGAAGTTGCTTATGTAAACCTGGTCGAACTGGTATCCATTGCTCAAAAGGTATTACCAGAAGTCAGTTCAGACTGTTTATTAACAATGACATTCATTTAACAGATTTATTGTTTTGTTCATATCTATTCATCTTGACAGATGAAACTCATGAATTAGTATAAAGTCTAGGCCAGATCAAATTTGCAAGTCCCTTTGTCACAGTTAGTCCCGATATTCAGAGATATTGCATGTGACAAAGCCAGGTAATGCCATGCCAGGGCACTCTGATCTGAAAGCACTTGGAGATTCTACTGAGACAGTGAAGTCCCACTTGAGCATGGACTAAACAGCCTGGAAATAAGGAAAGGATTGGGACAGTGAAGTGGACATTGTGGAAACAGCATGGCTGTAGAGATGATGATGATGATGATGATGATGATGATGATGATGATGATGATGATGATGATGATGATGATGATGATGATGATGACCTTAAGCACTGCCTGCGATGACAATGATAGTACTTTGTGTTGTTAATGATGGTTGCAGGTTGTATTGATGGTCGATTTGGAGTGAACTGCCAACAGAATTGTTCCTGCCAGAATGGAGGAACATGCCACCCAGTCACAGGACACTGCACCTGTCCTCCTGGGTGGGTAGGGCCAACATGTAACCAGACATGCCCAGACGGTCATTATGGATCCGGCTGCTTGGAAATTTGTAACTGTACTGGTGGAGGATCGTGTGACCACAAAACAGGCATCTGCAGCTGTCCACCAGGGCACATGTCACCTAAATGTGAAAACGGTAAGTCCAAGACTCTGCTGTTGTTAGTAGATCAAAAGCAAAAAGCATGGATTAGTTATTATTATGATTAAGCATAATCATAATTTATATACTGTAGTACCACTTTACAAGAAACTCATCGGAAGTGGTCCAGTTTTTAAGTAGTTAACACTTCCATTTGGAAGAAATTGTAGAATTTATGTTGAACTATAATTTACCATTCTGTTTCAATAGTGTAACTAACAGTCTTCGACTTTGATTTACAATGATTTGCAATGGTTAAAAGAGACAGAAATCGAGGGATTTCTATCTCCTTAGAACAAGCCAGTTAGGGAAAGAAAGGAAAGAAGGGAAAGGGAGGGAGGGAAGCTGAAAGGATGGATGGACGGATTAGTGGAAGCTGAGACAAGCCAACAAAATTGGCTTACCGGTAACTAATCCATGCTTTGTGCTTTCGATGTTCCATCTTTAGTTTTCAAATTTATTAAACTCTGGTGTTTGTTGATTAAATGTATTGTCTTTGAAAAAATAAATTGTGAACACTATTGAGTAGTTCCAGTAATATCATAATAACAATAGCATTGCCTGTGATAATTACATTGTATATATACGATGTACTAAATAGGCTTGAAGTTTTTTCACTAAATTCATTTCAAAGAGACATTTGACAGAGACTCTTGAAACTGTACTTTTATGATATATAATAATTCAAACTAAAATATTGAAAATGGAGAACCCTTGAAAGTTCTTGTCACCCCTTCTCAGCCATTTGATTTTGGAGTGTGTGCAGTTTTTGCTTTACATATACGAGTATTGACAATAAACCAGTTGGAGATACAAGTGACTGTGGATTACTCTTTTCTTAAAGGCTGTCCAAGTGGGTTTTTTGGTTTCAACTGTAAAAAACCGTGCCGTTGTGAGAACAATGCCACATGTGATGCAGTGTCGGGCCAGTGCTACTGTCCATCGGGGTGGACAGGAGACCACTGCGACAGTGCCTGTCCACCTGGGAGATTTGGGTTCAACTGCACCCAGGAATGTCAGTGTTACAATGGTGCCACTTGTGATAAAGAGACAGGTTGCTGCAATTGTTCATCAGGGTGGTATGGACAACACTGTCAGTTAGGTGAGTTATACTGCATTGTCTTTCTAGTGCTTCATCTCTCCTTCCCTTTTTCTGATAGTCATCAGCATCATTAGTTGTCAAACTTATATGTATCATGAAAATTATCCTTTCCCACAGTCTGTAATCTTCAAATATGGGTCTTTTGGTCAAGCCACAATGTACTGTAGTACCTTCGTGCAGTCCTTGTTGCTGCCCCAAGGGATTGGTAACTGACTACTGTGTATCCAATGCTTGAGCTCTTATTCTTATTTCAAGAAACACCTAAAAACTTACTTTTTTCATGGGCTTTCTAACATTTCTTTGCCTTCAGTTACTGTTGTGTGATTTGATTCTGGTTTGGGTTTTTGTAGAATGTCCTCCAGGTTTTTATGGAGTGTCTTGCAGTAGAAGGTGTCAGTGTAGAAATGGTGCCAAATGTGATCCTGTGACAGGACAGTGCTCATGCCAGTCGGGTTATACTGGATATTTTTGTCAAAAGGGTATGTCAACTGAATATTTTTGGAAATTTTGAAACATATTTGAAATTTAATTGGTACAGGTTTTCACTGGAGTACCATGCCTACTACAGTAGAAGTAGTAAACAAGTAATCCAGTAGTAATAATAATAGCACTAGTAGAAGTATACTGTACTAATATAATAAAATATATATACACTAAAATATTAATGTACAGTAGTAAAATGTGCAATGGCTATTAAATGATTTTGCAGTTTAGCACAGTAGCCTAATGTTATGCAGTGTAAACATCCATTATATTGCACCACTTCATGGAAACTCCTGTGCTTCCAACTCCATACAAAGCTACCACTGAATACGAAGGTGTTCAGAGAGTTTCTTGCTGACCTATGTTCATGCCAAGATCATGCACGGAGATGCTATAGCATCAGGGAGATCACTAATGTGATTATCGGTTTGCTATTTGAAATTGCATTTTCAGTAATTGTATTATTAAACTGTATTCATTGTATTATTGACTAATTTGTATTATTATTATTATCATTATCGTATTTTTAATTACAATGCATTTACTGTTTACAGTTTGTCCTAACGGACACTATGGCATAAACTGCTTACAGAAATGTAAATGCAGTGAAGCATATGGATGTAATGCAGTTAATGGGACCTGTAGATGCCCTCCAGGAAAACACGGACCAACGTGCAACAGACGTAAGCTTTTATTTCAATGTTTCAGGACACCACAAGTAACACAGAGTCATGGACAAATGTACACAAAGATGCACACACATTTTTTAAGTGTTACACATTATTTGTTCAGTTCATAAAACCACTGCTTCTCAAACTTTCTTATGTTGAGGACCGGTGCTTGCTTTGCCAGCCTTTCCATGGATCGTTGCTTTTCAAACATTTACATTACATATATAACATGCTATATTAAATTTAGATTTCAAAATAATTTATTGTCACTGTTTATTGTAATTATACTTTTGTTACCGTTGCATGTTTCAAACTGTTTATTGTGTATGAAAACTGTTGTTTTATTTTTCATGTTTTACGCTGTAAACAATTTAATATTTTATTTGAGTACAATCAAAATTGTGATTCCGGTTATCATTTTGCAGCCCGGTAACTAATCACTCGTGGACCGGCACCGGGCTGCGGACCACAGTTTGAGTAGCACTTCATTAAACCATTAGTAAACTGCAAAAATTTAAAGTTAACATTCAACATTTGTTTAAAAAGCTGCGTGCATAATTTCTTTAAACTGTTTACTGCAACAGGACATTTGCACAAACATTTAGCAGCACCTTATGCTTACCCTAAGGGGTAGTCATGGTGTGAAATGTTAGTGACTTAATTTCTTGGTCTCAGCATATGAAGGCAGGTGGCTAGTCCTCTGCTGTGCCTCACTCGTCACCTTATCTTCCACCTAATAGCAAACACGCAGATGTACATTATATACCCGATCATGCTGTGCTAGCAGACGCTAATGGAACATGTCTTCAAATATCTTGCTATCATGGCCGAGATTTGAACCTGCCTCTTTGCTGACAGTGTAGCTGGCTAAACACTGGACGATGTGCACCAGATTGCAGTTGCACAGACATTACTCATAAGAGACCTACAAGGAGGTGTAGATGTTAATACTGTTGCCTTGAAATCTGTTGCAAGAATTGGGATCTTTAGTGATTAGGCCTATGGTACTTACATACGGTTATGCACACAGCACACACACATTTATTACACATGCAAAATCATTTGAAAAAGTGCATTTTGCGCTTGTAATAAACACATGTACATGTACATTTAAGCCATAACAGAAGGGGTCTCCCTTTATCATGTATAGACTTATAAAGAAATTGCTGGTTACATTTACTTAGCGTCTAACATAGGATCTTTTGTTTTATTGTGCTAGCCTGTGGACATTTGCGATTTGGTCCAAACTGTGCATTCGTCTGCAGCTGTGCTAACGGTGCAACCTGTGATGCAGTGACCGGACAGTGCAACTGTCCTGCTGACTGGACAGGTCCACAGTGCCACATCTCAAATGGTTACCACATCTCAAATGGTCAGTTACACTAAACATTGTTATTATTCAAGGACAGATCCTGGGGACCATATCCAGGTCATGCTCATCTATTCGATTTAAGGGGCATTCCATTGATCCGTCTCCAAATCGGTTTGGTTCAATGAGGGATTTGCACAGAAACTGTAAAGCAGTGCTTTTTTTCAGCCGGAGCGGTCCGGAACGGCGTTCCGGGACCTTTTTTCAGCTAGTAAATATAATTTCATTAATTTAAATTTTTAATAAAAATTATTTAAAATTACTTAGATACTTTAATTTAATTTTAGTGCTTTCCAGTGTTTATTGATCATCTATATCGAAATATTAAGGTAAAATATGCCCCTATAATTGTTCTGAATTTGTTGAGTTCCGGAACCTTTTTTTTCTAGAAAAAAAGCACTGCTGTAAAGCAACTACCATACCAATAAAACTGTAAAAGGAAATAAAGGAGGTAACATAAAGCAAAAAGTTCACGAAGTGGAGTGTGCTAAAATGTATAAAGGACTAAAGGACAAATGGGAATTGAATCAGAGGAAACGAGCTGTTGATTGGCTGTATGTGCTCAGAAATTTGTCCAGCATGAAGCTGCCTCCAAAAGTCATAAGAACTAAAAACGCCCTTAAAATTTTTTTAAATATGAATCCTGGCAGTGGAGGCGCCAGGATTTCAGGTTTGGGGGGGCTAAAGCTCCGAGCCCTTCCATTTTGTCCCCTCCTCCCTGTGATTTGCAGTGATTTCCCACTTTTTCGGGGGGCTAAGCCCCCCCAGGCCCCCTCTGGCGCCGCCACTGATTTCTGGACTACGGTAAACTTCTCAATTTCTGGACCTATCAGTGTTCATATTGTTACCTATTAAAATTGTAGCCAACAAGACTTTTCAGGCCCATTGTTGGGGAGGGTTAGGGTAATGGTAACACTCTGGTAATGGTAAATGGTAACACTCTGGCATGAAGAGCAAAAGATCAGCATGGACAAGGGATCAATTCCTGCTACCCTCCTATAAAGTCGGCTGATCAGCCTTTCATTCGCCAGATGGCATGGGTAAAATGAGCAGGACAGATGGGGATTGGGGACCTTGCATAGCTGCCATACAGTTAAATACAACTCCTGTAATGACTTGTGATCCTCCATTCATACTGTGACTTGTAATCATTATTACTGCATTCATGTCAGCTTGAATTAATAAACAAAGATTATTATAAATGTGAAAATTTCTTCTTTCAACGTGCACTTTGGAGTCTTTGATTAGTGGCAGTTCCAACATGATTTGAATGGCAAAGTTTAGAAATCATTGTCCAGGATCCCACTCAATCATTAGTTGCCTTACAACAGCTGTATCACTTTTCTTACATGATGATGAGTGCTCAAGTTTGAGAAAAGGCTCCATGTAAAGTGTACTTGTACTTCTTTACTTCCTGATTGGTTGTCAATACTTTACTTTCTCATTGCTCATCAACTTTTTCTGACAATTCATCATTAATTGTGAGCTTCCTTGTAGTAATTTTTCATTTAATTCCAGTTTAAATGATTCATATTACTACAAAACTTGTGTATCGAAGTTTAAATATGAATTCTTTGCATTTCAGTTAATCAGAAGAGAACTGATGAGCAAGACGTGTTGAAGGGAACTGAAGGCAGTACATTAAGAGGCAAAAGGGTTGCGAAGAATTCTTAGGCAATTGCAGATTGGTTGACATTTTACAAATGGTTTTTCAGAGTTGAAGCTCAAAGTGCTGCCATGACTTAAAGCTTAATTTAGGCTGGTCTAGTCTGTGTCACGACTATTCTCTGTTAACCTATCAGTGTTCAGCAATACTTCTGTCCAATAATTAAGCCAACAAGGTGGGAGCCTCTGCCATGACTCAAGGTGGTAGCCACTGTGCGTTTAGCATTTCAGGGTGTTTCTAAACAACAGAATATTAGAACTTGCCCAACATAAAGCTTTCATTATTTTGACTACAAATTTATGTGGCTTCCCTCGAGTCAAACAACGAAGAAACGGCTCCACGAAAGGAGACTTCAATACATTATAGAAAGGTACTATAAGTCTTTCTCCTACATGATCTCTACGATACGATGACGACATAACCAAATTTAACAGAATTATGACATCTAACACAACTCCACCTGTTGGTCCAGTGCTAGAAGCTGCTGTAGTGAAACACAGAACCTGGATGCAATTCTGTGTACCCCACTCATCCACACAACTAACAATAATATTGCTGAAGTTCTGGGATAGTAGCTTCTTCTCACTGTTCCAACTAGGAAATCGATCGACTTGTTCTCATCCACACGATCAGTAGCACCACTGGGTTCAAGATTGCCTTGACCTCTTAAAGTGGAGTTAAGCCAAACATTTTCAGTATGTGTAACTGCCATTACCAGGAAGGCCAAAGAACTGTAACATAAGTTAAGTAATATTAGAATCCTTATTTCATAAATAATTGGAAGCAATGGAAAAACACTTTTAACAGAATTTAAACTGTATTGGCATGTCTTTAATATTGTTTTATCTTCAAACATTGTTTGGTTACATAGATGTATCACCAAACGGGTGGGTTGGAGGAAAAGAAATAAAAACACAAAGATTTTCCATTAGAGATGGGAACAACCCAATATCCAAACTGCATTTCTGGTTGAACTTTCAGGTACACTATAGTCAACGCGTATTGCTTTGTTGAATCCATGGTAACCATCAGTCTTGATAAAAGTACCTGATATTTTGGGATAAAACATGTCCACTATTC
Source organism: Aporrectodea caliginosa (assembly GCA_020284085.1). NCBI lineage: Eukaryota > Metazoa > Annelida > Clitellata > Crassiclitellata > Lumbricidae > Aporrectodea > Aporrectodea caliginosa. The sequence goes on from JACEVL010000777.1 coordinate 127,201, forward strand.
ACTCTTGACAGACTGCCACAATGTTTAATTTTACAATGAGCTAGAGTAGTCGACTGCAATTCGTCACTCATATCCGCAATCCAGTGTTTAAGATGTGAGCTGATGCATATTGCATTTCTGAACAGTGAGCAAACCTTGGTAAACAACATTGTAGTGCTTCTTAAAATTCAATTAATTTCATTCTTTGACATGCACCTAACTTTCATCATTAAATGCATCATCTAAATAGTTTTGGTTATTTTCTGTAATATATAAATTAAGCTTAGCTAACAAACCATAAGGACTATGTTGTTGTCAATACTCGAACTTTACCTCAGTTTGAAGAACACTAGACTGCCATCTAATTTAGTGCTGACTGCAACACAGAAGACATTATTTCATATTAAAAGTGAATGTTTTTCAGAGTCATGGGTGTTAATTAAAGTTTTTTGTGTTATAAACTAGAATTTTAAAGTGCTTCTGGATCACATGTTACAAATCCAAAGCAAATCATGGTCCAGAATAGTGTAACATTGTGATGCTACTTGCTCAAGACCTTTTGTCATAAATTTTGCACATTGCATTTCCTAAGCATTTAATCAAATCAAATGTTAATTCACAAGATGACTGCTCAAGCTGTTTGCGCAGGATGTCACCAAAGATTGTGAAATAGTCCAACAATTCTTAACCTATGCTCATTCATCCCTATCACATGAGAAAGCGACAGAATTTTACACTTTTGTTAGTATTTTAATTTAGATAACTACCGGTAATCAACATGTAATACATAGGATAAACAAAATATACCACAAATAACGATAATTTGTAAGAAATATGTTGAAGCATTTGTCTTGCGCCTGCATTGCTGTACACTGCATGAATTTGAATTAAATGTTAAAATCACGCAGAAAATTTTTATCGAATCAGATCCGAGTTCAATAAGTAGTCACAGGATGCCACGAGACAGTACCAGTAGTGTCATTTATACCACAGATCATGGAAATATGGCAAATACCTGTCATAAACTGGAGGGGCAAGTTTACAGCAGGTAAGCTTGGCATGACAGATGACAGTAAGTTGTGACAGTTTAAGCCTATAGGTAAATTTGCACAACTGAAAAAGAAACCTGAATAAATCTACTTTAAGACAGAGTAATCTGATGTGTTTTGTCATCCTAGTTGCACCACTCGGCAACAAAATCTCCCTTTCAGATAGACTTCTTTGGTTCCATTGTGGCTGTTAGACTGCCGAATAATGTTCTGGAACATGACGAGTCATTTGATGGGCACAGACTTGGACTGTTTAATTTATTTCCGTTCTTAGTTTGACGTATTCTCCATCGGTGCTTTCATGCTGCAACTTCCTGGTGCAGGTCCCATACTTGAAGTCAACCCCTTCTCAACACCTACTATCATACAATCATCATCACCAACCTCTTTCAAATTCGGTCTCTTGGGTTCAGGCGCGTAACCATCACTCGGGCGTTTTGGAGGCTGGAGACTCGGGTGACCAGTGGATTGAATGACATCCAGCTGTGTTCCAGAAGACAGCGTGGAAGCCACCTGATTGTTAACTGCAATGGTTTTGATTTTTCTTAACATGACTGTTGGATTTTTAAAAAGCTCATTGGCAACTGTCTTTGGTGTCAACATATCGTTTGAAGCGGATGATTTTGACTTCAACGTCGTATTCCCTGACGTCATCTTCGACTGACCTGCACCTACCGTTACAAAGCAATGAATCAAAGATGGATTAATCGTCGACTTTTTCTTTCCAAGTCGCTTCACACAATGCTTTTTCATGCCAGAATTCTTTGCAGTCTTCTTTGAAGTGCTGATTTCTGCTTCAGTTTCTTCTGTGTTCGTTTTCAATGTACTTTCATGTGTCACAAGTTCAGCTTTGTCGTTTCCTACTGATGCACAAGCTGAACCAGCTGTAGATGGCAAAACTGATGAATCAGGTCTGGGAAGATTCAACTTAACTGGTTTTTCTTGAATTTCACCAGCGTTTGCTGCCTTTTCTAAACTTTTCCGTGATTTGTTGGGAAGTTTAGTTATCCACTTCCACTGATTTGGTACATGCAGTCCAGTCAGCCCATGTTTCTCTAAGCTATCCGAACAAACGTACCAGCACCTCTTGTGGAAGATGCTTGGGCGACGTTCATAAATGGCAATCTGCCGAATTTTTGCATCTAACTTTCTCTTTGATATCAACGTAAGATTTTCTGAGTCCTCTTCCGCAGGCTCCCTGGCACTTTCCGCTTCCTGGTTAGCGTTGCATCCTGAAATTTCTTTGGAGGCATTGTTAAAGCGCCAGAACTCTTGGAATTCCTTTACCACCTTAAAAATACTCCATTCATTTCCATGAACCAGCCTTATCAAATCAGGAATAGCTGAAAAAATAAAACCAAAGAATTTTATAATAAACAAAATATTCACATTGAGTAATACTGATAAGATATTAATGCAGTGCTGCTTCAACAGATTGTCCTTGAATAATATTTCTATTAATTAACTAAATAAACATAACTTTAAAAGTAATCTTTGAAACTTACCAAGATGCTGTAGCAGCATTCTATACACTTTTTAACAAAATGAAGTGCTACAGATGCATATGCAGCCAAGATTTGGCAACTTAGTTAACAAATAAGAAACATGCTTATTTACACCACATAGTTACTTGGGAACAACGTAACTTGGAACAAAAGTCCAAGTAAAGTAAAGTCCCTAAGTATGATGGAACAGAGTCAACAAGACAATTACGCATAAGGATACTTAAACTAAATATGCTGCTGGATGGGGAGCCACCTCCAATAAGATGGGCAGCGGCATTAAGACTAGACTGAAGCTTCAAAATACAACCTCTGTGCTTAAATGTTTGCATTGGCTTCCTGTTCAGCAAAGAATTAGTTTAAAAATGGGGCTCATAGTTTATCAAATTTTGAACTCTGGCCAACCACAATACTTGGAAATCAGTTCTTATTCCCCAATGAGTATTGTGGTTGGCCAGAGGATCTTAAACTAAATATGCTTTTATAAACTATGAGGTAAGATAAGGTTATCTGACTATCCTTATCTGGTCATACCTTAGAAATCAAACACTGCTCTTGGTGAACGAACTTTTTCGGTTGCTCTACCTACTTTTTGAAACTCTATCCCCGTGTCTGTCTGCTCAATCACTTGTATCATTTCATTCTCAAGTCAGAACTTTCCTCTTTCAAATTACTTATCCACCATGGGCTGCCTCTGTCTTACAGACTGATCTTCTGGATATTGACCTGATTACGGCTTGGTTTTGGTGTGTCATCAGTTGATGCCTTGTGCAATAGAAGTTACTAATTATTATTATTAGTATTCATTATGTATGTTCAATTTTTGTGTGTAAATTATGGACTTGATCTGATTATTTAAAGAAATCAGTTTACTATGTATGTATACATACCAGCTTCAGGAACTGGAATGTATGTGATTCCTTTTCCTTTTGGTTTCGTGTGTTTTTTTCTAAATGGTTTATTTTCATCTTGAGATGAGCAGCAAGATATGTCAGGTAGAGTTATCGGCTGTGGCTCAAACAGCACAGCCTGAAACAATCATAAAAAACTGCTAAAACATAATTGCAACTTCCAAAAATTGTAATTGTCATCAGAGTTAGGTGGAACCTATCCAAGGGAAACCACTTAGAGGCAAGACTTACCTGAAAACAAAAGTATTATTTAAAAATATGCTTACAACTAAAAGAATACACCAGACATCATATTCTCTCACCTGCTAATGAAATATGTTTATTTAATTTATTTCCTATAAATGAAGAATAGTTACCTGTAAACAGTTCTAACTATTATTAAAAAAATGCTTACAACAAAAAAATACACCAGACATCATAGTCTCGCACCTGCTAATGAAATACATTTCTTTCATTTGTGGCCTATAAATAAAGAAACAGTATATTTGAAGCTCACCTCGTATTCCTTTAATTTACTAGAGTCCGTATTGACATCTGGTGTCCACCAACAAATTCCTATGCAGATTGGACGCAAGGCCTCAAAGCGCTGCTTTGTGTTTATCGCTGCATCCCAGTTACGAGCCTTTGCCAACTGACAAGCTTTTAGCTCATCTGGAGATGCCTAAATTAATATGAAATAAATCTTAGCAAAATCAGTATTAATGTATTTTAACTATATCTGACAAAAACAATGTCTTAATTATAAACATTCTGGCAACAATATTGATCTTGCCTGCAACATTGCCTTGTACATTTCTTAAGTGACAGTATAAGTTGCTAGATTAGATCAACTGCAAATTTCTCTGGTGTATGAAACATAACAATGAACCAAAATTATTATTGATTAGAGGCAACAACTATAGCATTGTTACACTTGACCAAAGGTGACTTCTGGAAAACCAGTGTAGGCATGGCAATTAACTATATAGTATAAGACAAGTAGGCAAGTAGTTCAGTTGATTAAGTCATATGTGTTGCAAAGCACTTGTTTTAATAAATATATTTATCTGACGTTACAGGCATCAGTTAAACTGTTCAATAGTAGGGCTGTCAAAATATTAGAAGACGCGGCCCGGGGCCCGACCTCAGTTTCAGCGGGGGCCCGTCGGCCCGTCACTTAAAGAAAGCAAGAAATACTTGCGTTACCTTACAGTGTACACAGCACATAAAATGGCGGCTGATAGCTTGCTAGTCGCTAAAAGTTATAATTCGCTAAATTACATGTAACTGCTAGTCCGCTAGATAATTAATAACTGATGCCCACATTTTATTCCCAAAGTTTAAAAGTTACCTGCAGTCTGCACTGACGTGATTAGACAGTTAAATGCACAAAACAATGGAATGATTCTAATAAACTACTAAATCTTTATTTCAAACGAAAGCAACAGCAATGGCGGTTTGGCGGTAAACAACGAGATCTCGCGTTAAGATCTAGACAGTCCAAGTAAGTCAGTAAGTAACCAATCTTAATGGTAGTATTATTAACAAATTGCGCTAGGGCTTAAATTAAAAGTTAGTCACTCGTCGGCTTGCGGGTCAGCTACGGGCGGTAGGGCTGACGAGTGACGATAGGAAGCATGTTTCCCAATTTCTGTTCATAAGCCGAATGCAATAACAGCCAGTGTGTCACCAGACTCACCACCAATTCCCGATATAGCGATCTTTCTTCTTTGATTGACAGGCCTAATGGTCGCCGGCGGTCTGTCGCCGATACAGGGTAGCCCAGTGGTTCTTAAGATTTCAAGGGAGCCGAACCCCAAGAGAAATCCATGACCACTCACCGAACCCCTCAAGTTTGAACAATAATTTTTTTAACTAATGGGAACAAAAGGAAATAAAAAATTGTACCAAAATGTGATACAATATTAATACATTCAATACATGAACTACTAACAGTTAACTAACCGTACCAACAAAATGTGTATGCTTGTAAATCAAGACCAAGTGCTGTTCATCTAAGTCTTAGCTGAACAGCACTTGGTCTTGATTTTTCACTCACACTCACTGACCCTGGATGTGTATATATTTCAGAGGACCTCTGCCGAACCCCTGGCACTGGCTCACCGAACCCCAGGGGTTCGGTCGAACACTGGTTAAGAAACACTGGGGTAGCCTATACTGCGAAGGCGATCCGATATAGCGATCTTTCTTCTTTGATTGACAGGCCTAATGGTCGCCGGCGGTCTGTCGCCGATACAGGGTAGCCTATACTGCGAAGGCGATCCGATATAGCGATCTTTCTTCTTTGATTGACAGGCCTAATGGTCGCCGGCGGTCTGTCACCGATACCGGGTACCCTATACTGCGAAGGCGATCCGATATAGCGATCTTTCTTCTTTGATTGACAGGCCTAATGGTCGCCGGCGGTCTGTCGCCGATACAGGGTAGCCTATACTGCGAAGGCGGCAGATTTGAAGAGGGACACAAGGCTCTAGCAGCACATCATCCACAGGTCTGGTAATAGCAGTAATACCTCAACGCACTGCAACGCATGGCTGGTCTTAGCATAGCCAGCCGACAAGTAAACAGGTACGGGTGCCAAGTTGCCAACTACCCCAGCGCCGATGACTAATACACCACTGTAGCTGGCCAACACATCTTCAAATCCACAGCGTTTTAGGCGACAGAAAGTCTGTATTTAAGCTTTTAAAATTTACTTAAAATAATATGCTGATTCGGACGGGTTTTCGGGCCTTGATTTAAGGGCCCGGGCCGGGCCCTTGCAGGCCCCGGGGGTGCCCGTTGACAGCCCTATTCAATAGAAATGAATACCCAGTGGGTGACCACAGCCAAAGAACAGACAACCAAGACAGAAAATCAGGCATAGTAACATACCATGACAGTATACTACAAACTAAGCTGAATCAGCCTGTCACCGACCCCATGCCTACATGGCTGCAGAACAATATGATGGATCCTCCACTAGTCCTTCACTAGAGCTTGTGTGACAAACCATCTATCTTCGGCTATGTCGCACAAGCTCCACCTATGAGGAACATAGTAGTAGTAGTGTCCTGCAGGCTGCAATAAATCAAGCCCCCAAAAACTGGAAGAACCATGTGGACCAGAACAATCAAACAGAATAGGAACAGCGACTGTGAAAAATCTTTGCCACATAAGCAAATATATGATGAAACTGCCAATGGTCCACAGCTGGAGCCCATATATCAAGTGATACATCAACAGCTTAACACTGCCCACTGGGTGGAGAAAGGCCCAAGCATGGCACCATGTTGTAAATAAGGCTATGCATACTCAAGTTCACCCTTAGGCCTTAGTGACAGTTCTAAGTATGATTAAAGTCAGACCTTACCCTAACATCATCCTCGTCCTCACATCCTTCCCCCTCTGACAGGTATCCATGAGGCACCATAAAGCTACCATCTTCATCGTCGTCAGGCTCAGCATCTGGTTCAGTTTCATCTTCTCCCTGTCGGTAAACAGTAATGAACAAACCTTAGGTTTTCTATCACAAAGAACTGCCACATTGCCAATGCATTTGACTTCACTTCTGCCTCCATATATGAATCCCAGTTTGTCATGTGAATTAAGAATAGTGAAGCCATGCAAACTAAGAGTTAACTGGTTCTGATAGATGTTAGCCAAAATCTAGTTAACTCAATTGCCAAAATGATTCTGATGATGGCTCACTGATGAAAAAATGAGTGATTACCTTACAGTACTTTCCTTTAACACTTTCAAACCCATGTAATTACATATCCAGTGCTGTCATCTAGCATATTAAACTAAAGTGTTTGGTCGACTTCTGTCGACAAGTTGCGCTGGAAGCAACCCTCTACCCCTACATGTCGACTTTTGTAGACAACTGAGCTCAGCCCATAAAGTGGACTTAGCGGCCTCAAAAGTGTTAAGCCAGAAATTTGACTTGCATTGTAAGAGAATTCTTATCACAAGTGCCTCAACATCTACATAAACATGATACGTGGGAACATAGTTACTTAGTGATTTAAACAACCTAAGCATCTCCAAAAACTGTCTGTGACTCATATACTGCATATTTATTTTACCAAATTTAAAATTCACAAAAGATGGGCTATTTTTATAATTTAAAAAATTGCAGACTTTTTACTTGAAACTATATCGTTGGGAACTTTCAAGTCTTTAAACAAATAATATTCTACATTTACTTTTCAAGAAGCTGATAGTACTAAATAAAAATAACCCTTCATACTTCAGACGGCATTAACACATCTGCTATGCCAAGGCAAATATAGCCATTATGTTGAATAGCAATGATGTCTCCTTTGAATTCAATAAATAGCCAATACAACTGTTAAGAAAGTTTGTTGACTAACACTTGAGCCATAGATAGATCTTTGGATAATGATTTGCTATTACTTGAAATTGTAATAAAAAACCTTAGGCTAATTGACATGGCGATAAAGACTACAGAACTTTGCTACACAGATATTTTCATATAGAGCCCTAACTGGCTGCCTCACACGCTAGTTTCAAAATTGCTATCTAGCGTGGATTTATTCAATTTTAGGGGCGTCAGCCTTGATTCTTCCAGTTGACCTGGTTGAAATCAATGTTGGCCTTCACTAATATTAATATATGCAACAAGTGATTCTTGTATCTGGTTGTGGTTTGACAACCAGACCAATAATAAACGAATATAATCAATATATCTATATATACAGATACAATGTAAGTTCAACCTCAGAATGTGACAGGCTTTCTCCTGGCTCCACCTCTTCCCATTCATCATCAGAATCTACTTCGTAGTCCAGATGTTTTGTGTCCTTAGCAAATGGTCGTCTCCCATTGATAAATTGACTTTGCTTGTGCCAAGTGCCATAGTAAGCTGGACGATAATTCTCACTGAACTGGAAAAGCTTTGCCTTCATCGTGGATGCATTCAATGCCTCTACCACAACCACGTCTGCTGTCAACATCTCTTCTCTGTTCATTACAATCAACAAGAAATCAATCACAGTTACCACTTACCAGGTTAGTCTAAATCCAACACAGTAAATTCTGGAATTCTTCCAAAACTGAAAAATCCTCACCATACAAAATTAATTATTTCTGACATAATCTAAGGAATAGGAAATGTTGCCCCAAATACGTGGCTGTTGAGTGAAAGTGGACATATTTAACTGATTGATCAGTGACAAGCATACACATTGTAACATTCATAACATTTAATGTGGCAAAACAAGCCAACATTTGCAATTTGGATCATTTGCTATCTAAACACTACAATTACCATGTAGTTATATTATACTGCATCATTTGATTTGTCCGTTTACTCTCTTGTGCGTCTGTTTTTACTGTTATGTAGGCACTTTTGTTTCAAAGTGTGGGCATATGTCTTACACTCAGAGAAATTACTTTCTTACTTATTTTACTTGCCAAATCGAGACTGGAAGTCACACCAACCGGTACACCAACCGGTACATTCACTTTCACACTTACACTACCTAGCAACACACTGCCTCAAACAACAAGATATCAAAAGAGTACAATTATTATTACAGATGGTACTTTAAACAAAGACAGTTTGCATGAAAAAATCCAACCTACCTGGGCCATGTTTTGCTCGATGTACCAGGTCTACAAACATTCTTTTTCAGATCTTCAAGATACAGTTGAGCTGAAGACTGAAAGCAACCGATATAAACATCAAACATCTCGATAAAGCAACAATACCACAACATCCTAAGAAAGACTAGCTGAATTCTTCAAAATCTTAGCTCAATTATTTACTTGAGACTAGAACAAATCTTTTAATTCAGCAGTCTTTCAGTACACTGAACTGTATACCCAAAAGCCAAAAGTTAATTACCATTATTCATTTAACCACTACTTATTTAACTGAGCCATTTCTATTTACAGTTTAACTAATTTCCCCCATAATTTTTAGTCTGTTGGTCTTTTGCAAAATATTCAAACAGACCACAAAACAGATCAAGTAGTAATCAGCTGCAAAACATCATCTTTTCTGTCTGAGTTATCAAATTAAATTTATTTGGATTTTAACCAACATTCCTATTTTGCTACTTACACACACATTGACCAACAGCACTGAACATAGTCAGCCTGAGCAAATCCAACCAAGAGCATCTTACGTCCACACTCAAATGCTCTAGCATCACTCATCTGTGCCAGGGCTGTGCTGCTTGGTCTGCAAAGGACAAGGTACTGTATGCAGCAAAATTAGTTCACCTTGTGTGATGCTACCTCTGTATATTACAATCAATTTACAATAGACATCCAAGTGATCCATTAACACCACAGTCACTGCAAGTGACATGATGGCTGGATATATGATGAAGATAGGTATATCTGCATAGAGTAAGACTAACTACAAATTATCTCATAATGTCTCTTGGTACCATAACAGCAAAACTGACGATTTAAATGACAAAAAAGTAACAACCTGTGAAGCCATTAGCGAATCAAGATTAGCCGCTCGATCTGTCAGAGTGCTGCTATCAACACGAGATTTAGGCGCAAGACGCATGTTCCTTTTTGGTTCAAACGGCATAAAAGGCCCGGTCTGAACTGCCTCCTAAAACCAAAGAAGCACGGTACAGAATAAAAAGTAGCAAAAAGCTGTTAAAATTTAGTCTGATCAATGTCACTGGGTACACTCCTAAACCTTTATGCAGCACCATAGGCGTAGCTACATGGAGGCACGAGCAGGCAGTTGCCTCCTTTCTTTATATACTGGAACTTTTATTGACCAATGACCCCAATAACCAGTAATTTTGCCAAGTTGCCTCCTCTTGAATTTAAGTCTGGCTACGCTCCTGTGCAGCACCAGGTCTTTCAAGAGACAAAATATTTCTCACACCCATTTTCAAGAGTCACTATCGGGACTTGTAATAAAAATAACACAGTTTGAGAATAAACACGCAGTGATACGAATATGATTTGAAACTAATTTAGTTCTTGTGATCGGAAGCAAAACAACTTGAAGATATTGAGATGAGCAGAAGTGCAAAACTGTTGTCTGTGTTGCTGCCCACGAACATACTAAACAAGAGTCTGTTCACGTAGTAGACCCACTAAGAGTAAAATTCCAGCTCTTACATTCTGCTGAACTGATGAGTTGGTGTCCTTTGATGTTTTAATAAAGAAGTTTTGCATCAGCTGCTTCTCCTTTTGTGAGCCTTTCTCCTAAAGAAAGTTAACATGAATGTCAATTTACATGTCATTTAAACAAAATAATAGAAGAAAAATTAAAGAAACTTCAGTGTTACTGCTTGTCAGAAAATTAAGCACCTATGAATAGAAATCTTCATTTGGAAGTGCAATTGGTTGCTGGCTTATAATTTCTTACAGAAAAATGCAAACAGCAATTATTCAACAAATAAATGTTCAAACAGCAACTCTTTGATACAACAATGTTTAAACAGCAATTCTTTCATAAAATAATGCTTCAATCGTTGTTGATATTTGTGGAGTTCAAAAATATAAAATAAATCTTAAAAAATCAAGCCAGAGGTTTGATCACCTGTTTTTCCTCTTCCTTTCTTTTTTTCTCTTCTTCCTTCTTTTTCTTCTCTTCCAACCTAGCTCTAAAAAATGAATATCTTTGACCATTACCCTTTCTATCAATGTCTATTTTAAAAGTTAAACTGTCAAATATTCAGAAGACCCCTTTAGCTGATCGTAATATTCATGGGAAATGCCTCCAAGGCACAAAACCACAACAGAATGATTCAGAGGGCTAACAGATCAACGCATTGTACTGCTACAACACCTTGACTTGGAAACTAATGCATTTTAATTGGAAACTGGCCGTGCTTTGACAGAGAATTGATATCAATAGCCACAGATTATATATTACCCTGGCATAAAAAAGAAGCAATGATATACCATAAATACTCAGCTATACAATATGTACAATTACGACAGTCTAAGAGATTGTTTCAGGGTACAGTGACACAAATTTGTCGCAGATCAGTGGCAGATCACATGACACATCCTTGGTGAATAAAGCAATGTATACCAGTAATGTTACAAAGCAAATGATACTATAAAGAAATGAGTTTTTAGCAAAGTGAGCTACACATTTGCAAAAGATACTGCCAAAATAACTGGTAGAATAAAATCAGATTGTGTTTAAGTTAAAACCATGTACCTTTGTCAAACAACAGTTCTTATTTATTGTTTTTGTTTACTGGGAGCAGTGCTTTCAATGCAAGGATTTTAAGTGCAGAATTTTCTTGGTGCCTATACCAAAAATTCCAGTTCAGTAACATGACAGCGTTGGGCTTTCTCAATCGTGGGTCCTTCTCTTTGGAATAGTCTTCCCTCTGACCTGTGTTCTCTTCTGCAAGACTTCTCTGGCTCTTTTTATGAATTATTTAAGACTCTGCTTTTTGACTGGGCCTGAGTCGGGAGCGCCTCTGAGTAGTAATCTTAAAGGGCGCTATATAAATTTCATAGATAGATAGATAGATAGATAGATAAAACGCTATATATTTTACCTGCCTGGAAACTGGACTGTTAATGCTGTTGGAAAAAGCACTTGAATGACAATATGATTAAAACTTGTTTGACCGCTTTAGATAATTGGTTGGAGAATACTCCATTTTGGGCAAAGCATGTGCTCGTGCATTACTGTTCTCATCTTGGTGCCTTTGGTTGGCATTTAAAAGGGCTATAAAATGTTGAAATTTAAATTTAAAATGTAAAAACATCGACTTGTATGTGGTCATACTTTTCCCCTCTCCAAGGTAAAAACTTTAGAGATCTACTAATATGCGATGTTGACATTTAGATGAGGATATATGGTAAGTCAGTAAGTAGGTTGAAACTCATGCGCAATTAGTCCGATCTGTTACACTACTCACTCTTCCTTCTTCTTTTTCTCTTCTTCCAGTTGTTCCTGTTTTTTCTGGCGTTCCTCCTCCTTCTGTCGCTTCTTATCCTCCTTTTCTTTCTCTTTTTCCAGTCTTTCCTTTTCCTTTTGCATCTTTGCCTCCTGTCGGTCCCGTTCTTTTTGTTCCTAGAAAGAATTAATACATCAATAGCAGCTGCTATGGAAAACTCAAGAAAAACATAAGACAGTCATGTATTTCATAAAGTTGTTTGACTACACAGTCAAGCAGTAGCCAACATGCAAGTTCAACTCAATGGAAAAGAAATGCTGAAAGAGTTCATGACAATAGTGGCATTCATTTATTACTACAACATGCTTCATCTGAGGATTGACATTTATCATGCAAGGAAGTCCTGTTTGTATGAGTGAAAATTTTTGCAAGGGCAGTAAATGAAGTTACACCAATATGTTCAACGAAAACATCATTATAATACCAATAAATGTGACGCTTTTGTTGAACATGTTTTTATATGTATATTACAAGCAAGTTCATCAATAAAATGGCATCACATAAAGACTGGAATAACAAGGTACAAACCACAGATGCCAAAGTAATAGAAATTTTATTTAAGCAGCAACTTCCGCAATTCAACACTTTGCAGTACACATGACCATTTAAACATTTTTAAGTAGCTCAAACAAACCTTTCTTTCTTTTTTCTGCTGCTGAAGATCTTCCTTACATTTCTTCTTTGCACTCAGTTCTTTCTCCTATGTAACAGTAACATCCCAAAAATTCTAACCTAAGTAATTTATTACCTCTAAAACAAAAATACACCAAACATATCCAAATAAATGTAATCTGAAGTACTGCCCTAACCTACCGACTGTAGACCTGACCTGATGTAAGTCACCGTGAACTTTTGAAGACATATATTTAAATTTACAGTATATGATTCACAGAGTCCAAAAGAACAGCTAAAATGAGAAAGAAATAAGCCCTCCTTTGAGCGTTGTCTCCACCTTTTCTTCCCTCATTTTCCAAAAGGCAAATTACCTGTTGTTCTTCCTTCTGTTTCTTAGTTGATGGAAATGGAACCTAAAGATATCCAAAATATATAATTACATTTTTAATTTATATATATATATATATATATATATATATATATATATGTAGATGTATATATATAAACCAGTCATTTCAACTTTTCTCCATTATAGAAAGTTTAAAAAACATATATTTAAACGCATCCAATCATGGAAGTGATGATTTTGGTCAGTACACAAATAGGACACTGGGTTTCTCTCATATTTTACCTTTACTGTCGAACAGCCGTACCAATGACATTCATTTCATGACAATTACTGTAGATAAAAAAGCCACATATTTAAAATTTATAACTGTACAATTAATATTTATTATAATTAGAATCAAAGACAACCGCTCCTTTTATTTCAGTTAGGGAAAGCAATTATGATACTTTATCCGTAAATTTTAAGAAACACTAACTTTTGGACGCTTGGTTTTTACTTTTGGTGGTTTTTCTGGCACCTTCTCATCTAGGATGATTGCTTTTTCTTCTGACTTTGTTGATTCATGATTAGAAGAGGATGATTCTGTGAGTTTATATTCAACAGCCTCCCCTGATGTACTGCTATCATTAAGATCCTGTTCACCAGATTTTCCATTGTCACTCTCCAGTTCCTCTTCCACCACCATTTCGCTAAACTCACTACTTATAACCTTCTCAACATCAGACGATGATGTAATCTGAAGTTTCGTGGCAGCATCATCACTTGTGTGAGGAACACTTTTATCAGCATCACCACTGATTGATATGTTTTCCTCATCAACCGTGGCCCGATCAACAGCGCTTTTATTGGCTGTGGTACCATTACCAGCATCCTCTTCAACTGCGAGATCCTTTTCAGCACTATCAGCTGAAACACTTTTAAGAGCATCATTATTGACTGTGGCACTCTCACCATTAAGGTCATCACTTGTCATGCTTATATCAGCATTTTCATCAACCATGGCACTATTATCAGTGGTCTGCACAAGTATTGCACAATTACCAGCACCTTTTTCAGTGGTGGTCTCAGCACTAATGTCATCATTTGTCTTGCTTATATCAGCATTTTCATCAACCACGGCACAATTATCAGTAGTCTGAACAAGATTTGCACAATTATCAGTGGTGATCTCCTCGACAGCATTTTTATCAACTACAACACTTTTGACAACAACAGCATCATCATTGGCTGTACTTATTTGGTTGGCATCTTCATCAACATTGGCACCTGTTCCAACATCTGCATCAGACAATAATACTTTGCTGGAAACATCTGGATTTCCTAGGCTGCTGTGCGACATTTTCGGCTGTTGGCATTCCTCAGAATCTGGAATGTTCTCCTTATTCTCAACACTTGTCTCATCTTGCGACACCCAATCTTTGTTTTCTCCAGTAGAAGTTGGTTCATTTTCATTCTCACTATCAGGTGCTGTTTCGACTGCCATTTCTCCATCCTTACTAGACGTGGTGGACACTTCGACCTGCTCTTTCTTATGAATAAATTTCATAAGAAGGTCAGATGAATTGCCAGGCCGACTGGTATGGACTGCAGTCTCTGTCACTGGCTGTATGCCCTCCATCTCACAGCTTGAGCTAACTTCCTTGTCTCCTTCATCAACACCACTGCCAACTGACTTCCTTTTCGCAGTGTCTGAATTGGCCTTTTTGGCATTCTTGGCAGACTTGGAGAAGGCTGAAACATCTGAAAGTCTTCTCTTCTTTGATGGCTGAGGGTTGGTGATGCTTGGGATGGCCGAGTTGGGGTCCACAGCCTTGAAGCAAAGCAGAGCTACAAGCACACAACACATACACACTTATACAATAACACATCAATATCAATATGTATGTCAACATGCCAATCATTGACATTTGTTTCACATAATCAGAAGCTAACCAAAAAACTAAAAAGATAAATTCAATCAAATAAATTTTATGCACCAGAAAAACTACAAAATTAGGAATAAATTCTTATAAAATAAATATATATAATATATATATATTATGTCTATATAATTATAATATAATATATATATTATATATATATTATGTAGCAAAGACTCTTAGGCTAGTCTACATCACTTTTTACCCTGAGTTTGCAGTACGCAGCTCATCAATGTTAGTCCATAATGCTAAAAGCTTTAACCTCTCTTGCCACAGACATCTTTTGACTCAGGTTTAACTCACAAACTATTGAATTAGTAACAGGAATTTATTTAATTACATATGATAATTTATAGTTATTATATTCTTAATTATAAGGTAATTACAAGGATCACTATTGCTAGTGTTAAAGAAAAACAAAAGGTCAGAATTTTAGCAAAATAGTATGTGTTCACTATACTTTGCTTCAACTTCTTTGCTGAATTTTTCTCTGTTGCCTCAGATTTTTTCCCAGTTTCTGGAGAAAGAACTGAAACAAAGTTGAAAAGGTTTACAAAATTTATACTGGTGGGTTCAATGTATATTGCTTCACAGAGTCTACTGTCACTCCTTGCTTATCAATTCTGTCCCTGACAGTCAGCAAAACGAGCATTCTACATGGTCTCTAGTAAGACTGAAGCCACTTTCACTGCATGAATCAGTGGTATTCTTGAAAGAGGTTGGCCTCAGGAAAGAAATCAGCTGGTCATTACAGTTCCAGTAAGGATTATTGCAAGAGCAAACAACTTGCTAAAGCATACCTGGAAAGCCACTAAATAGAGCACATTGGTTCTATTCTAATCTAGAAACTTTGATAGTGGTGCAATCATAACATAATCCACAACAACTGAACAAATTTAATTCTTTGAATTCTATCCACCTGGGCACTTCTGTCATACAGCACTGGTGTTCAGACCAAAATGTTGACATCGTGTTTGACTCAGAACGTATTATTCAGTGAAAATATTAATTATATATGCAGGTCTGCCCACCGCCACATTGCCTTATCTGCCTTGATTTGTCTGACTAATGCCCTGGTTTCCAGCTGTCTCAACTAGAACAATTAGCCTCTTACTGGGGTTTCAAAAGCTAACTTGATGACACTTTAAAGAGTCCAAAGCACCTTGGCCAGAGCTATCACTAAAACTCCAAAATATGAACATATAGGCTAATGAGGAAACTTAAATCACTGTCATCGCTGCCTGTAGATTGTAGAAAAGTGAATAACTTTAAAGACTGAGCTAATTGTATTCAAGACTCTACATTTAGGTAAATCTGAAGTCTATCTTCAGTGTTTGCTGACTCCAAAGACCTCTCAACCACATCCTCTGACTTTCTCAATCTGACATGGACAAGTATGGCTCTCAGTAGGCATGTCATATCTGTTGTTAGTCCCAGACTCTGGATATCGCTTCCTGTATCTTTGCAAATGCTTCGCGGACGCAAGACGGTGTCAGGTTTTCTAATGACAACGCTAACCCTAACCCTGACCATAACCCACCCTCACGACGCCTAACCTGACCCTAACCGACACTCATGACGCCAGTAAACGTACGCCTTCAACCCCAGATTCTATAAGCTTGCCACTGAATTTCCATCGGATCCCATATATCTATTAAAGGTGAAAACCAAATACTTCCGTAAATCGAACTTTTCCAAATATTACTTTAGAACATGCAATTCAAGATATTGGCCGACTAGTTCATTATAGTTTCGGAATTCGAACGCTTGATAGAGAAGTTGTTTTGGGGATTCATTCAGTCCATTGTGCATATTCACGGATTTCGGACAGAGACCCCTTTCTAAAGACCATCATCACTCTAATAACACAACAAACCTTTCACGATAACACAGTCTTCATCCATGTCCTAATAATCCACAAGTTGCGAATGATAAACAGTCAAATCACAGATATTTATCACAAATTCGCTGTTCAATTAGAAAAGAAAATATAATCAATTATTAGGGGGAAAATCACGTTAGACACCACAAGAAATACATTCCCCAAAATATTGTCCAACAACAACTTCGTGCAAGGGCGGGAAAACAAGATACGACAGATCGCACTTGGTGGAGTAAGATAGTTGATCATTATGACAAGTTAATAATAATTATTAAATTATAATTTAAATTGGTACAAGAGCAAAAACGAAACGTAATGGATACATACAGATGATCTATGTTTTGTTGACGGTTGACGTGTAGGCCAAGTAAACTATGTTCTTATTTTGGGTTTTTTGCTTGCGTTTAATAAAGAAAATACTTACTTACTTACTGGTAATTTAAGTATACTAATCTTATTTGACCCAATATGATTGTTTCTTTTGCCAAATGAAGGAACTCACAATCAGCAGCGGCTTTAAGAACCAACATTGATTGGTCGAAACTTCAATTAACAGTGGCTATTCGATTTATGTGAAATTTTATTTTGAAGGCACATATACCTTTCATGTCTCTCCAGTTTTCTACGAAGAGATAAATGTTAAGTGAATGAATTTTTTATTCACCAAAAGTAAAGCAGTACAAAAAGCTCATGCATCTCTTCAGTGGCCTTGACCTTAGTTTGTGGAAGAGCTACAGGCTACTGAAGTGACAGAAAGGCCAAATGTTGCAGGAGGTGTCCGAGGTGTGTGTGTGTGAGAGAGAGAGAGAGAGAGAGAGAGAGAGAGAGAGAGAGAGAGAGAGAGAGAGAGAGAGAGAGAGAGAGAGAGAGAGAGAGAGAGAGAGAGAGAAAGAGAGAGGATAATATGCCAGCTTCGAAGAATCAAATTACGATCGCAGGTTACTGAGTCATGTATCCTATATAAACTTTCTCGCTACTATTTGATAACTTTGTATAACTTTGTATGTCTTTGTATGTACAGCGCCGTGCGTTTGCCAGCGTTTAATAAAGAACACACTTACTTACTTTAACCATCACCATAATCAAACCAGCTTAGGATAATATGCCAGTATGTCTTTGTATGTACAGCGCCGTGCGTTTGCCAGCGTTTAATAAAGAACACACTTACTTACTTTAACCATCACCATAATCAAACCAGCTTAGGATAATATGCCAGCTTCGAAGAATCAAATTGCGATCGCAGGTTACTGAGTCATGTATCCTATATAAACGTGTCGTTATGGAACAACAGTGGTAGGTATGTATGTACATTCGTTTGTTTCTTACGTGTGAGGCCCATGATCGTTATGATGGTGAGGCCACCGAATAGACCTGGGAGTCACTTTGGTCAGCCAATCTGACCCCACTTGACCCTAAAGTGACTTGAGGTCGACTTGAAGTCGACAACTTGGAGTCAAAACGACTTGACCCGACTTGGCAGAAAAACAACCAACTTCCGGTTTTTCGACTTCTGACATGGTAATTTTGATTTTTACGGCTAATAATACAAAAATGTCATGCCAATTTGCCTGGCAAGCATTAATTTCTTGTACTAATGAGTAATGAGATCTCAACACCTGATGAATAAATTGCTTATTAGGCCTATTTTAAGCTGTTTGTGTTTGTTCTTGAACAATTTTGTTAATGCTTTAATGGGTTAACAGAAAAATCTGCAGCGGACCGCGGACTGGTTGCACTGAATGGCGTGTTATAATGACACAGTTTAATTCTGTTGTCATGATTATTTGGCCACTAACTTCATTCAAATAGCAATGCATGCGTATCATCCCACAGTACTGTACTACCACTCACCGACAAATACGGCGACAATAAAGTCGATCATTGTCTAATACAACAATAAAGGTGTTCGTACCCCGTACCCCTGCATTATTCAAATCAACTGTAATCAGCAATTTCGAACCTTTCCCGCGTTATTAGTACGTGCTCAGTATACAAGCTATATTCAGTCAATGTTTACGTAAGACAAGCGGCGCTGACCGCCCGCTCAACTAGATCATGTTTATACATATATATACTGTATATACAGGTGTATTGTCATGACACAACCCTAACACAGAATAGGTCTTAAAAACGCTTGTTCACACTAAAAACTTAGTAACTATACAACTGCTTAAACGCCATCGTGGCCTCACGGTCATTAGTGTGGCGAGATAAATTTAGATTTGTTTGTGTTCCAAGTCGGTTTAAGTCGACTTGTGTAGAAAACAACTTGAGGTCACTTTTCTGTGCAAATTCGACTTGGGGGTCAGTTGCGCTAAGCAGAAACGACTCGACTCGACTTGGGATGCCCAAGTCGACTGGGGTCGACTTATTGGGGTCGACTCCCAGGTCTACCACCGAACCAACTGCAAGCAGATATGATATCTTACTTACTTGGTTGGTTAAGACTTCATTGCATACCTTAGTTGTGATTGGTTGCTATGCAGAAGATTTAATATTAAAAACATTTAAATCCCAAAATGAATTGATGCGGATACTTAATAAAGTGTAAATACAACATTTGAGTAGAAAGTACCTGTTGCCGAAATGTCTTCGAGTAAAAAGACAGCCGATTAAGCTCAAGGTAACGCACCACGCAGTAAAATTCACGCATTTGTACGACGTTTTAGATCACTGCCTTACCAGCATGCCCACATGTAACCCGTATTATAGGACCCAGTATGCGGTCGTTGTAGAGAAATGTGCTTTTACTCAGGTCTCTCTCAAGTGGTTAAATTAATCATTGAGAGGTGGCGGATCTCCATTTATCAAATCTAAAGCCTAAGCTATCTGGTGAATCTATAATCGGTATACTCACTATTCGATACTCGAGTAAACATAAAATGTGTGAAACATGGTGCGCTTGGTCGCTCTTGTAACCAGAAACACATTTAGATGACGGGTCTTCTCTTTTAAGGTAGCGGATCTCACAGATCAGGTGGTGGAACTCAGATCCGAAGTGCTGCCGCCCATCTTATAGGTGGCATCCCGAGGTTTGCCCATCCTTTCATTTGAGACTCCCTTCCAGTTTAAGATTCTTTTATCATGCTTAAATGTCTTGTTGGTTCTGCTCTGCTCTGTTTGATGACTTTGCACTCTGATCTCCTCTCTGCCTGGCCAAGTTTCCCTTTTATTGGTTGGCTGCCCGTGGTCTCCTGGTGGTATCCCGATACGTGCAGTTTTGCTTTTGTTGGCCTGTCCAGCTGGAATCATCTTCTTTAGGACTTGTGGCTTGAGATTCTTAGTCTCTTTCGCCTTAGTTCCATAAGTGCATGAAAACTTTCCTGTTTGTCAGTGATGACACTGGCCCAGGTCAGGAGTGCCATTGACCTTTCTGAGTGACGCTTTATCAAAGTTTAGTTACAATTACATTCTATTCTGATCTAATCTGGAAACTTCTGTAGTGCTTTTCTCAAAATGCACAAGGCACCAGTTGATCCACATAGATACAGCTTGATATAATTATCACATCTTACATGAGGATAATGGACATGCATCTGATATGTTTTAATATACATATTATACAGTGAATTGAATCGTGACATGTACCGTGTGTCATAGAGCATGACGTGACTTCATAACATGAGTGGCAGAGATTTACGGAGCTTTATAACTCATCATCGTGCAGATGAAGCAGGTTTGCCTTTTGTTTCCTTTTTATTTATTTTTATGATTCTTGTTGACTTCATGGTATTTATACATTGATTAGAGATCCTTTAACCATAAGATGCCATTATAATTAATATTCCATTATAAATGTATAATTATGATTATGATGATGCTTACATGCAAATAGCTAAATTTTAAGTTCTAGAAACTTGCATGCCAGGTATAGGTAAGTGCAAGCCTGCATTAGTGTACTTGTAGATAAAGAGCCTTGCAGCTTCCATTCATCATCTTGCCTGGATTTTAAGGCCTTTATGAATAACCTGTGCCAGGGATTAAGTCCATGCCCCAGAGGGGATTTATCCAGGTTGACTCGGTTTCTCAGCCTTAGGGTAAACAACTTTCTTTCTACCATGAATTTTTGATGAACGTGACTTACCGTAAGAGTGTTTATTATTCTGGCACAAGTAGGAACACAAGTTGATTTTCACAACAGAGTTAAACTCACAATTTTAAGATTTGATTTAAGATGATTAAATTGGTACAGATTTTGAATCATGCACTATGAATTTGTGTTTCATAGAATTTCATTGCAAAGATATTCGTCTGTTATGTAGTGCAATTACCGAAATCACATTTTTCTGTTTAATTGACACCACTTTAATAATATTTTATGAGTTATAATCATAGATTTGAACATTTTTTAACCTGTAAGTGCAGGTTTAAGTATTCACTTTGAAGCTATATGTGCTTTGATTGTTGTATACTTCTTGCTGCAATGCTTGATTCTAGTTTTTCCGTTTACTAAAGAACATTCTCATCTGCTCACGCTATTGATTTTTCTGAATGAAAGTTGATGTTAGAATTCATGTGTTGTACCAACCTGTGCCTCTTATTAGCAAATCAAACTGCAACAAGAGTGCAGAATATATTTGCATAATTTCATCACCACTCGTACAGAAACCACCTCTGACACTGAACTACCACTGCTGACACAGACATAATCTGCATAACTAGCATTACCACCTTCACTCACTGATTTCACCATCACTGATACCGCCATGATGTAGATACTTAGAATGTTAACATGAAGGCCTGAATTCTGTTCATCAGAGAAACTCGTTCTTCAAGCCAAGACTGGAATGCTAAGCGGGAAGATAAAGCCTGTGGACTATGACAGTCTTAGGGCTTTGGCTGCTGAGAAGAGAGTGGCAGGAAAAGTAGCGCTTGTCAAGGTAAAGAAGCTGCAGGATTTATCAAAGTTTCGGAAAGAACAGAATGTCATGAAACAGCACAAAGCCATCTGGCTCAAGGAATTGGTTAGACTCAACTCACTGGCAAAGAGGCTGCAAGCAGAAATTGACATGTTCACAGATGAAACTGCACATGAAGAAGCAACTAAAAGCACCTTTGCAGATCTTGAAGCCTACGAATCAAATCTTTCAAGAGATTTCGTTGAATTTAAAAAATGCACGCTGGATCCAGTTGTGAATTTAAGGTAGTTATTTGTTTTATGAAACATTTCTTTTTCGTTTTCTTACCATACAGTGATTTTTATGACTGTTGACTTGGTCTCACACAGGAAAGATACTGATAGGTTCAACTGACTACTTTGGTAGCCAGTAATCAAGACACTGGGTAATAACACATTAGAGTTGTATTAATACAAATATCTTACATGCTCAACATTTAATCCACTGAAATACAGAGATATCTTGAAGTACAAACATATGTAAGAGCATTTGCTGTGACTTTACTAGAATATCTAATTTGTTTATGTTCAAGATTTTGCGTACTTGTGTATTTGTAGACTTGCACAGGCTAGATATCACTTTGCACTTTTAAGATCAGCTGTATTGTGGTTTAAGTTGATCTCAAGCAATTAAGATTTAGGGTAATTACGTGGTAGAATGTGCAACACAGTGGTTGATTTGCTTACTACTGTGGATGTCTAATCTGTAGGCTGCAGGTTTGTGCATGCTGAACAGATTCTGTGTAACAGCTGTGGACAAGTTGTTTGTGCAGACCTGTCTGTTACCCAGTAATATAATTTGGTAAGAGCCTAAACTAAAAAGTAATTGCCAAGTCCAGCAATGCACTTGCCTGGGTTTAGGGCCTTAGGATGTGTCCCTTGCTGGCATAGGGGCCAAAGAGCGGGAAATGAGTGTCTCCCCTATGTTTCACTGTGGATGTTGCAGCTTACTTACTTTACGTATGTGGTAGAATTTATGTGTATGAACTAGCAGGTTGCTAGGTGAGAATGGGTTATGGAACTTAGTAAGGGAAGAGTTGCCAACTGTTTTTGTTAGGCAGTTGGTTGTCATGCAAATCGAGTGAATGAGTGTTGTATTCATTAGTGTGTATGCATTGAGTCTAATCCAGATGGCTGTGTTTGTGGACTCGTTGTAGAGATGACCTTAAGCTGTGGCTTCAGATGACTGCTTCTACACCTTCATCACTAAGTCCTGGCTCTGGAGTTGACAATGTTCAGTTTGACGATTCAGAACAAGTCAAAGAAACACTGGAATCAGTCAAAACACAGCAACAGAAAATCACCGAAAGACTTACAATGGAACAGCACAGGCTGGAAACTGAGCTCAACATCAGTCAGTTCCTACAAAACTATCCTAAGCATTTGATATTTTTCACTTGGAAAGAAGCTTTTGCTATGAGGGTTCAGACATGGGGAAACTTTCACTCTGAAGTTAATCAAGAAGAGGCACAATGGTATTAATAGCAGCCGTCTGCTTGTATGGGTGATGACCTAGTCATGAACGGGTCTTCAGTTAGCTATATGGATTATTCCTTTTTGTTTCATTGTTATGTTATTCTTGCCTAAGCCATCGGATAAGTGATACTTAGGTATACTTTTGTTAAAAGGATGTACTAAATTAGTTATTACCATTCCTTACACTAGTGTCAATGTATTTGCTGCCATGATTTTCATTTTCTAATTTGTTTTGTCTCTTCCTATTCCAGCTGGTATCTATGATAGTTCATGCCCTCCTTATCGAACAATGCAGACGGGAATTCCAGAGGAGGCTTTTGACCTGGAATGCCCTGACCTACTTCTCAAGACATCAGTTCTACAAGAGTTCATCCTTATTGATGGAAGATATGTGGAAAAGTTGACTGAACTTGAAAGAGAACACTACACAGTTCTGAAGTATGTGTTTCGTAATTGCTGTAGAGTGACATTAGCGTCCTCTGAATGAAGTTTGCTCTCAGTTTTTAATGTGCAATCTTTCAGTTTGAAAGAATTGAGAATTATTCCCTTTTTTTGCGTAGGACAATAAAACGTATTGTTTAGCAGTTGAAATTTGCTTATCCTGTGCATCAGATTTGGGTAACCAGCAAACCTGTTCTGAAATTTCTTAGATAGAGACTGATGTGAAATGAGGTCATTCAGGATGAAGTGTCTGGGTTACTGGCGTCCAGAAATTCAGTAACTATATA
Organism: Aporrectodea caliginosa; assembly: GCA_020284085.1. Taxonomy (NCBI): domain Eukaryota; kingdom Metazoa; phylum Annelida; class Clitellata; order Crassiclitellata; family Lumbricidae; genus Aporrectodea; species Aporrectodea caliginosa. The sequence continues at coordinate 151,417 of JACEVL010000777.1, forward strand.
ATTAGACAGGAGATGCGGAGCAGATAAATATTCTTAATATTTATGTTTGCAAAACTGTCATGCCATGTTGGTTTTAGTACACTAAGATTTACACGCATGAGTATATTATTGCAGAATTTGACAAAACGGTTTTGTCAGTGATGAATTACAATACAAAGTTGCTTTAAAATGAACATTTTCATATATATAAAATTATGATGCTAGCAGTTTATCTTCTGCCCACACTTTGTGGTTGCTTATAATCGAGTTCAAACAGTACCTGCAATAATACCTAACAATTACAAAGACAATTCACTGATGAACTATGCTCTTTAAGCCTACATTCTACACTAACCTACCTAAGCTAGCATTGGAAGTCAGCTATTTTTTGTTTCTTAGTAAAGTTTGCTGTATTAAACTTTGTGTTTAATATGTAACTTTCCTTTATTTTACTTTTGTATGGTTTGCAATTTTAGTGTAAGAAACGGTGGATGGAGTGAAAAGGATCATTCATTTTTCCTGTATGTCAACGATCAGTATGTTCATGAAGTCCAGAATAGACGTTCACTCTTCATTGACTGCTTGAGAAAACATTTGCCACACAAACCTAGATCAGACATTGTGAGAATTTTTCTTTTACTGCACATATAAAATAATATCTTTGTAAACTTCGCATAGCTGGAAAAATAAAGTTGACAACTTTGAGAACTAGGAACATAAGTCTGTTTGTGATATTATTGATTTTCAGTCTTTTCATCAGGAGTGAAGAACTCTGCTTTAGATGTTAGAATCAAATAGTCTTGTTGTAAGTGTTTCACATGTATTTTGACAAATGATGAATATCGTGCATATCTGTATATGGGCATGTATGTAGCACCTTCTGAAACCTCCAAAGTATGTGCCTTACTAGACGTAATGATGCTAAAGTTCAATAAGACCGATAGCATGTAACACTAAACTTGATGGCACTGTCCAAAAGGATAAAAGTTGCTGTTGACTTGTTCTGAACATGGTCTGACCTGCATGAATCCACACTCTTGCAACTTGTCAAGTTCAGATTCATCAATGGCAGTAGTCTGAATGGTAAGAATAAGAAGACGACAGGAAGGTGATTCAGAAACACGGCTTCAAACACAGAAGTACCCTGAATGTATGAGAATTAGTGATGAGCATTATTCATAGACTGTAGCCAGTTTCGTAATATATGTGAGAAACATTACTTGCTTTTAAATTGACTAGTTTATTGTTTTAATTTTGAAACAAGAAGATCGCTTTTAAGTCAAGTTGTTCAGGTACACGTCTACCTGTACAGACTTCACTCTCCTCATGCTGCAAACTCTCACTGACCTCTCCGATCTTTGGACCGGCATGATCTCTTTGTCCCGCAAACTAGGACCACTTTGACCCAAACTAGATCATTTGCCACATTGGGCCTGCCCTGTGGAATGCCAACCCCTCATCCTTACATGTTTCCATTCTTTTTGGATCTTTTTCCTCAAAACCTGAATGGCCACTGCTGTGAGCACACTATATAGTAATATCAGCTTCACAAGTTGTATGTAATCTAGCACTCCTTAAATTTTGGTGGCAGTGTTTATTCTTTTGGTTTTTTCTAGGTGGAGCATGAGAATTGGTGGATGCATTTTCGTTTCTACTACAGACGACGTCATGATCTCTTATGTGCGTGGAACCGTGATCGTACCGAACTTCTCAACCGTGCAGAAGTTGTCTTCAGTGAAGTGTGTCGAGCCAAGGAATTACAGGAGGAGAGATTAGAATCATTGCAGAAACAAAGAGAATTCTGTGAAGACCTTTACTTTAAAGTTGGTATACTGATTAGACTGTGACCTTAAATTTAAATTAACTGAAACTCTTCTGTTTTTGATGTAGTGCTCACTCATCAACTCACTCGTCAATGGTTGAATAATTCTTTTTATTTAGTAAGCCTGAAATTTCTTATCAGTTGTAGCAGTAGCTTACTTTCACACTTATAATGTGCTCACTTGTATAATGCACCTACATGCATTTCAATTCAAATTGATATTATGATTTTCATGCCGTCGAGATGTGAATTTGATGATCAAATGCTCAACATGAACACTTCAATAACGCATTATGGTACATGTTAAATTAACTTCACGATGTCATTTTCTTATGATGTGAATTTGATGGTTGAAGGCTCATCAAGAATGCATCTAGTTGAGAATGTGTACCTAATGTCAGAATAAATCTTATCATTGTGCATGTCAGTTTGATGATGTAATTTTGATGGTAATTTTATGTGCATGTACATGCGCACATATGCATGCATAATGTGAGCATGCATTCATATCCATACATACCTGCAAACCATGCATCAGATTCACATTTCTTAGTGACTTTGCTTGTATTACAAATTTTTTAATAGCAATGTTATTACATTCATCTTGGCCAACATCCTAAAAAATCACCATGACTGCATGAATTCTTATTAATCAAGGTTTGTAAAGCCTTGATTAATAAGGCAAATGATTCATTATATACTGAATGAGCTTGATTGAAATCATTAATAATTAATTAATATAACTGAAACAAGAACAGAATCATCACTTTACATGCTACGTTTAATCTAATTTGACTATGAAGTGCCCAGTATGATGCTTCATGTACCAGGTACCTAATTTGATATCTTTCCGGCATTAGAAGTCAGAAAATATAAAACACACCATGCATTTTGCTTATATAGAAGCCTCAGTAGCAAATATAAGTAGGTGTGGCACGTCTTAAATTGTGTTGAAATAAAGTGACAGAATGTGCCCAATTCCGTTCCAGATATCTGCATCCCATCTCATTAGAAAATCATTGATACTGTCAAGTATCTTATAAATACAATGAGTAAGATGATATCTTGCACGATGTTAACTAAATTTCGCTTTTAAGGTTCTGTAGTGGCAAATGAAACTCTGGTTGCAACTTCAACTTTCAGTTTGGTTTTGTATGTTTTCCAGGTGAGAGAATGGAGAGAGAATAAGATGGAGCTGATGAGACTGGAACAGGAGATGTCTAATAAGAGGAGACGAGAGATGGAGGCTGCGGTTGCTGCAGAGGAAGAAAGACTGAAGGTTAAACAACAGGAACAGAAGGCGAAGGTATGACGCTGTGGATCACATTTTCTGTTTCAGAGATAGCCTTCCATTTTTCATTTCATATGTTGAGCTTGTAAACTTAAAGATATATTTAAAGTGGCCCTCAAAATTTCACATATCAAAAGTCATCAGGATAGGTCTGTTAGCTTTTAGAAAGTATGGAGAGCTTTATAAATAAGTAAGTAAGTATATTTTTTATTGAACCAATTGCTAACCGCATTTCGGTGTACATTCTGAAGTATATAAAATCATGAGTAAATCATCCTAATAATAAATGTTTTGCATGCTAGACTGTCTGCAACAGGTAGAATTAATGTTCTGATTTGATGCAGGTGCAGTCTTTAATGTAATGCGCTTTGGTTCTAAGTTGTGCAGCTTGGCAGTTTAAACTAATGTGCATTAAACACTTTCTGATTGAATGTTCTTTTTGTGGTGTATTCCTAAACCGGCTTCAGGTACGGATTCTTTGGTCCAAATCAAAATTAGCACAGAGCATGGTCATAAATAAATCTGGCCAACACACGTGTTTGCAGTTCAAACACACAAGTTTTATCAGGCACATTGTTGACTATGTGCATCATCATAAAAGGAATGTTGATTGGTCTTAGCCAATTTTTCACTCATAACACACCTACAGACATTGCTGCCTTTCCAACAAGGCTTTATTTTTTACTGCTATATTCATCTTGCAAAGGCCTGTTACGTAATGATCTGTGATCTCAGAAGTGATATACGATTATTTTGCTTGTTGTGTTGTTGATTTTTTCTAGATACGAGAATTTCATGAACGTGCTGAAGCCCAAAAACAAATTAAGGAAGAAAAAGACAGACTTCGCCTGGAAGAACTGGAGCAGTATTTGGCAGAACAAGCTGTTTATGATAAAGAAAGGTTTGAGGGAAGCTGTGGCTCTTAGCAATGTAAAAACATGCTACCAAGTAACAAAATATTCAAGTACAATATGTAACGAACTAACAAAGTAATTGTCACTTTTCCTATCTGTTAGACTACTACACTGCATTGCCATAAGCACTTCTTTATACTGTAATCTCATGAAATAGCGTGAAGTCTTTGCATGAAATAATGAATATTTGCTTCCATTTTCGATTTTTTAGAGTTTTTTCATTTCCAAAATGTCATTAATAATGAACATATTCATAGTTTCTCCAAATTGTGGGTTAAGGATATTACGTCAATTCTCATCTCGTCGAGACCTGACTCCAACTGAAACTATTAGTTGGCTAAGGATATCAATGGAAGGTATTGCTGTAAGGTGCTGATGGCTTTTGCAATTAATTTTTAGGGTGAAGTTCCGGGAAGAAGAAATCCAAAGAAAGGAGGAAAGTAGAGTAAAGAAACAAGAAGAGGCATTGGCTGCAAGAGAAGAAAAAGAGCGAATTCTTGAGGCCATACGTCAGAAAGTACAGTAGTTTCTTGTTTCTTTTCATTTAGGACAAATGCCTATTCTAATCCTATCCTAAGCATATCTTTTGTTTAATATGTCAAAGGTCTTTCCTTGATTTTCGATTGCCTTTTTACATGATGTGCTTCCTGTTCAAGTATACGTATAGCCAGTCTTTATTCTTTATTGTGTTGGAGAGCATAACTTATTTAGTTTGAACTTATGGCTGTTAATATTGTAATAGTTTATCTCTGTGATGTCGTGTTGCCAATAGTTTACTTACTATGGCATCAGTTATTGCAGTTCTGTACTTATTCTGGTATCACTTCTGTATTACATATCCTTTTAGTTCGTAAATGTGATGGTCAGTATTGAAATTATTCTCCTGCCTACCGGTAATTCATATTTCCTCCAGCAGAAAACTGAATAAGGTAATACATTTCCATCTGGATATTTTTACCTAGCAAGGCTTTTTAATATTCTTTCATGAGTGCAGCCTTTCACTGCAGTCTCTTGTTCAATTTGAGATTCATCAGCATCAGTAGTTGATTTGTGCCTTTTGTAATTGTTTAAAAGGTTCGGCCTCATGTGGAAGGTGATCTCCTTCGACTCTGGAGTGACACACTAGCGTGGCAGGCGAGGCAGAAGTCGGAGAATGAAGTGTGTTTACTTAAACCCCTCTATGATGTCAAGTCCTTTACGTCTGAACAGGTGGACATACAGTTGTCTTCACTTTTTATTCTTGGCACTATTGAGAGAACACAAGGCACTCACCCTCACATAGAGTAGTGTTCTACACCCTCTCGATTTTATCATATGGGTTGAAAAATAATCTCTTTCCTGCTTTGCCTAATAGTATCAACCACAGATCACACCATATTTATTAACCTAGTACTATTTCATTGTAATTGTTGCCTTCTTATTTTGATATTTGATTTGTTTACTGTGGTTGTGTCGTATTATTTTGTTAGGTAATGGCTGATCCAAGGTTTCGCCTTGAAGAGCAATTACGCCGGGTTGGTCTTCATGACGTTGCATGTGCCAGAGAAGCCTTGGCTGCAATGAAGCCTCTTCACCCACCACGCAGAGATATGGAATCAAATGTCTTCAAAACCACTTAAATGATAACCAAGATGCAGTCTGTGATTGCAGTGCAACACAGTAATTTTGGCACTGTACAGTATTATGATTAAAAGTATTCTGTGATCATATGAAGTATGTTCACTAAATGTTATTGAAGACTGTCTCAGACGGTTGTCGTATTCAAGCATCTAACTAATAAACATGTGATGCACACCTATTCTTGTTATGTACTGGCCTGGTTAGAAACTTGGGTAACATGCCCATATTGTGTCTTTGGAGAGGATTGCAGATTGAATCTTGCGTGTGACTCTATTTTACAACATGCATTCAAATTTTTGTTTAGGGCTAGTACGGCTCATACACTAGAACAGGGATGACACGTGTGCCCAAAGTGGCACGCGTTCAAATTTTTGGGGCATCCAGAATTTGGAGTGTACCCAAAAATTTCAAACTTAGAAATACAAAATCACTCAAGGAATCCACATTTTCTTTTCCGAAGGACTATTTTGACTCGTTCTAAAGCCATCATTGAAATAATGTATGTTATTTCATTTTTTGTTATGCTTTGATAATTAAGACCTATATGCGAAAAACAATTGCAAACTGCAAAATTCTGAGGGGCACGCAATTGTATTTAAAAAAAATGATTTAACGGCATTTTGGCATGCACCTTAAAAAGGTTCGCCACCTCTGCACTATAAAATGATGCCTCACATGCAGTAAATTTCATCTGATAAACTTGGTGAAAGATGAGCAAGGTAGAGATGCCATTTATGGATGATGAGTGACTCGTCATTTGTTAATGTTCATTACAGCTTTGGTTACCTTGTTTCATTCATGGTTCATGATGATTCACTGCTAAGTAGTAGGTTTATTAGTAATAGTGCTAATAATTTCGCTAACTGCATAAATTACTCTAGTGGCAAATCTAGATCACTGATGCATTGCATGATCAGGCATATGGATTTGTTCACGATACAAGTGCTGAATAGTGAAGATGGCTTTCTTGTTGTCTGCAGTGAAACGAAACCATTAACAGTTTAACAACGAGATTATTAAAAGCGACTTGGACACCAATGCTGCCTCGTCGTTAAAGTGTTAAACACTGTGCCTAAAATTGAATTTCCAATCTGCTCATTGGGAATGGCCACCATTGACTGTTTACATTTAACTTAGGCCACTAGCTGCAGTTCTTTTGAATAACCTCTAGAACAGGTTCCTTATGAAAATTTAGGGGTCGGCTCAAACTGTAGGAAGTCTTGTTGACTGAAGTTTTCATTTATGAAACTGACAATTTTGTGCCAAAATTGTAAAGGGACAATTATACAGGCATCACCTTTATCAAATCTAATATGGGACACTTTCTTCCCATTGCCACAGGTGTGCCTATGACGGCAGGTGCTTTTAAAGTTTCTAATCTGTAACATTTGTTATTTAGGCAGAAATCTAAGTAATTAATTTGCTACATTTAACATTTAAGTAAAATTAAACACCCACCAATTATATGGGGTACCGTATGGTTGCTGAATTGATGGAGTGCTCGTCGTGTATGGGTGACTGGGTGTAGGACATTGTCCCCCCTGGACATTGTCTCCCTGGACATTGTCCCCCCTGGACATTGTCCCCCCCAGGGTAGGACATTATCCCCCCCAGTCTAAGATATAATCGTATAATATTCTTGCGGAAATATGTATATGTATATGTGTATATATTTTTTTATATGTATGTGTATGTATGTACTGTATATGTATATAGATAAATGTGTATATGTACAGGTATATGTACATATATGTATATATGAATATATTTGGATCTAAGTATATATATGTATATATATGTGTGCATATGCATATATACATATATATATATATATATATGTATGTATCTATATATATATGTAAATATGTATATATATATGGTTTCTCATCCAGGGTGACCAATCCGGCCATGGCCCCCCATTTGAAATTTACATAGGGCGTGCCCCCCCCCCATTGCCAAGTACACTATATTCACTCCGTGATCTTTCGTGAAGAAAAGAAAATGAGGATATATAAATAAAAATATTATCTCTGTACAACTAAATAGCTTCTCTCAAGTGTTGTCTCTCAAATTTCAAAATATCAAATTTTAAAATGTTGTGTTCCTTGAACATTTTAGTAAAACTACATCATTACAGTATGGATTCCCGATAAGGTAGTTGAATCCTTTTTTCCTTGGTTTGTGTTAACTATTTGTGCTGAGTCCTGGTAAGCAATTCGTTTACCTTAAGGCTTATGGCATTCTTGAAAATTGAACATATTTTCTAGGTTTTATATTAATTTCAATAAATGTCTGGTTTCCTACTACTGTCTGCAGTCAAACTCAAACACAACTCAAGCAACATCTTAGCTACGAGTGACATCTGATTCCTATCAGTTTTGAAATAAATTATAATAGAGAAATTTTTTCACATGACAGCCTAAAATGCAACCATTGCAGAGTGCAAATTCAAAAATTTTAAAGTGGGAGGGGCACATCCCCCTCCCCAGACCCCTTCCTGCTCGGCGCTGCGCGCCTCAACGATCGTCCTTCGGACGCCCATTTGGCCCCCTCATAAACTTTCTGGATCCGCCCCTGTATATATATATGGTTTCTCAGTGAGTTGTGACGTTTCGAAGTAAGCCTATATTGCAACAAAAAAGTATTTGGCGTCCGGGGTGCATGAACCCCACATAGTATGCGGCGGTTTAAGGTTAAGTTTAGGCCTACACCTGAATGAAATAGCCAACAAAAACGGCAACTAAGGTTTATCAATGACATGCAGACTATAGGCTATTTACACAGAGGGGGGGATAATGTCCAGGGGGGATAATGTCCTACGCAAAATCGGGGGGGAAATGTCCAGGGGGGACAATGTCCGTTTCCCGGGTGACTATATATGGTTCGAGCCTCTACTCAGGTGCCATCGATGTTCTGTCGTCAGCCTTTATGCCCTTCTGTATTTTGGAAGTCAATTAAAACTATCTGCAAGTAGGAGCCTACTGTCCAACCCCTCAAGGCTGGCATGGTAGAGGTGTGAAATAAAACGGTGTTTGGGTAATGTAACTTTACATGAATCATATTTTCCGAAATTTCACAGTTGAATGAAACCACAGTTTCTTTCAAATTTCCCTCTTGTCTTTCGCCTGAACTTGCGATGTAAGATGCAAACCGTCTTCGCTAATTAGTAGGCCTAACGACCATAGACTGATACCTTCAGCTTTATCATGGTGGCGCTATAGAAGTTTTGGCTCATTATCGTCAAGGTAAGTTGATCGAATCCTTGCTATAATAATTCTGTGTCAATTAAACGCCGTTCTGGTTCTATTGCCATAGCTTTGCGTCAGTGTGATTCTCGTTAACGATAACGATAACGAAAATGTTCGTTAACGAAAATAAAATGATTTCGTTAACGATAACTATAACTATAACTAAAAAATATAATTAACTATAACTATAACTATAACGAAAATAACAATAACGAAAATTCATCTTTATAATACAAAAAATAAAAATAGAAAGTGCAATATGATTCGATCTAGCCTAAATGAGAACGAAAAATTCGATATTTTTATTATGCACTTTGTCAGTTACTTTGGAAACTCGTGTATTCATGAAGCTGAATGCACCCTTGCTTCAAAGGTTTTCAAAGCTCTGAGCAAATTGTGAAACAGCGTGTTAATACGCACAATTTTGCATATAGGCTAGCCTTAATTATTGTAACTAAGTAGTAACTAAAATTAACTAAAATAAAAATCCATTAACTATAACTATAAATATAACTAAAAAAATAATACTAACTATAACTATAACTATAACTAAAATAAAAACCATTAACTATAACTGTAACTATAACTAAAATAAAATCTGTAAGGAGAATCACACTGCTTTGCGTGCCAAAATATCGTCGAGTTTTGTCTTTCTGTCAGTCTTGACGCAGCTGGGATATTTCAACGATCAATCATTCAGAACACGAAAGCTGCCCTTTAAACTGCCTTGCGCGTATTCCCGTCTTTCAAAACATTCAGAAACGTATCAACAAGGCCGTAAATGTTTCTCCGTCTCCGTCTAGCTTCTGTGGCTCTCTTGGCTTCGGCTCTCGAGTCCATGCCACCGAATATACCAAACCTGACTATTGCGGAGCTAAGCTAAGTTACAGCTAAGAACCAGGTCCTAACGCAAACGTAGTTTCTTGTGGCACAGAGACATTTTTGTGATTTATCTTTTCCAATGCATTGCATCGCAATATTTCGCACAGCAAAAAGTTGAAAAACTCATTCGGCTTGAAATCTAATTTAATTGATGTGACGTAGCCTACGCAGTGCGTTTGCAGGCGGTTCAATGAAGCATGTACTTACTTACTTACTTACTTACAAGAAGCCACTTCCGGTTGGTTGACCCGGAAATGATGTTTTCTAGGTCACGTGTTCCTATTGGCTGCTGAGGCTACTAGGTCACGCGTTCCTATTGGCTGCTCATGCTATTCTGTGATGGGTTCTCGAGAAAAAGCAATGATTGGAGCCTAGTCTAGTTCAAAATGGCTGACTTTAGATGCATCTGATGGACCGGAGTGGCACTTGTTTATTATTATTATTATTATTAAGAACCGTATTCCGATAGAATGGATTTAGGAAAGACGAACTGTTCTGACACTGCCAGTGAAATGTCCAGCGATTCCGATGTAGCACAGTACTTCCGAGGACCAGGTAGATTTTTTTAATAATTCCAGAGTTCGGAGTCTTTTATGAGTCACTGGCATCATAGATAATAACAACGTTCCATTTGCACCCTTCTCCAAGAAAGTATTCTCCCGGACAATTAACTTGCATGTGGTCGGCTGAATTTTTCCTATTTTCAACCCTGCTTGTCAACCGGCTCAAATTTAATCCTGATCAGAATGTCTTTGAGCGGAATAATTGATGCGCTCATTACTCTGGGTGAGTTGTAAAACCCGTTTCGAGAGTAATGCAAGAAATTACTCTGCTTTAGAACTTATTTTTTCATTTAAATATGGGCAAAACAGAAGACCAGTAGGCATTCATATATTCTGTAAAGGGCCTACCAATGAATTTAGACACAGATAAAGAAAACACTACATTTAAAAACCGATGCCAGCAGAAACTACCAAAGAATGGATTGAATAGTGACTGGAAATAGAAATTCTAAGGCAGTGCAGCAAAAGGGCTTTTTAATGCCATTGCCAATGCTTTGCCCTACATTACAAGTATTTAACTGAATTGCCATACATTACACAATGTTTAACTAATCTGTTATCTGAAAGTTTACCACATTACCTTGTTGGTAATAGGGAGAGCATCATTATGTCAAAGTATGTGCTTCTAAAACATTCTACCCCAACCTGGGTTCACACCGAAGGAGCCGTGAACCTGCTCTGGGAGTGCTGTGGCTGAATGGCAGAACCACAATTTTTTTCAGTTAATTCTTTCAAAAAATGTGAAACACTACTGTTCATTACTGCTGACATAGGTCTATTACTATTTTTTGAAACTTAAAATAATATAGAAATATTCACAACACGGCGGTTGAATACAAGGAACGTTGAGCTCATCATTAAAATAGAGAACTAATTGGAAGAAATGTATATGAAATTAAGGCCAGGTGCTGTTGGCAGAATGACTTTTAGTAAGTTGCTCTGAAAAAGGTTGGGGCCACTGTTATAAAAGATAGGTAAAATGGAGAGAATTTCATACTAGGGAAGAACTGGCTGTTTGAAGCAACATCTGCAGTATACTCGAAAACATGTGTTTAGTGCTATGTAAATATTTGTGAATATGTAGATTAGGTAACAGATGACAGTTTATCAGAATTCAGAAGTTTTGGATAAGCTTCTATAATTGTCCTCATCTATTTGTTTTGATTCAGGAACACAGATAGCATTTCCTTGGACATGTTGCTGAAATATCCCAGTCCATGGTTCATGGAAGAGCCATCATGAATAAAACTCTTCAGGATAGAAGACCATATGGGGTAAAGGGTTTGAGCTAAACACTGAATGTAGGAAGGTTCAGAACAGGAAGCTTCCCATTTGAAGCGAGCGATTGATTGATCGCTCTGCTTGGTCGCTCGCCTAACAAAGGTCGGCGCAAGTGGTAAATCGCTCCCCTAGCCAAACCGCACTGTCGGCCATTGCTCGATGATTTAGACTCCAAGACAAACCTGGAGACAGACCATTATTTTATTTATCTAATTTACATTACTTGAATTTACTTACTTGCAGCAGCGGTGAATGCATTTCATGACGTAATGACTTCTACCTGGGAATACTGTTATTGTAGTCATTACTTGTAGCTAAGTGGCGTGGTAAAACTTATTACAGCTATGATGTGGGACAGATAATGAAACTGAATTGAGATAGCCTACTAGATTAGTACTATATACAGCTATACGAATGCAAAACACAAAATACGCTTTACACAAAAGGTCCCGAGGTTGACCACGTATCACTCACCTACTCAATCCAGCGTGATTGATTCTCAAACCACCTACTATTTTCAAATCGGATGCAATGTGTATATAGCATCATGTTTTGCATAGGTTCTTGATGTGAGTTTGCTGACAAACAGAGAGGCAGGCAGACAGACATAAACAAATATAGGCAATGAGCCATTAAAACAAGAACACCACTCATAATTATGTTTACAGAGCATCACTGCTGTTACCTGTCCGAACAAGGCTGCATTTTAAAATTAGTCTCTGTTCCTGCATTCTGGTCAACACAAAATGCTGGTACTTACATTCAGTCATTAACAGCAATTTGTCTGTTTCTGGATAGATTGAGAAATGGCCTTAGTAAGTTTAGGTTTTATAGCTGCTGGACCAAGTCTATAGGACGATTCTGTGCTGTTCATTTGGTTCAGTGTCTGATGTAAAACTGAGCACTGATTTCAAGGCCTACTTCAAAGAGCTAATCTATTGCAGGTTATCTGTCTGCCTGGATGGACTAGCTGACTTTTTCCACCTGGAAATTAACCGAACTTGGTGCTAGCTTTTGATGTGCTTTGCACGCAAGTTTGTATTACAGCTTTTGGGTTAAACTGCCACCTTTATTTTCAAAATTTTTAAAAGTGGGTAATTACACTAGAGTAACATTGCTTCTGATGAGTAACATATGAAACTATTTGCAAAAAGAGCAGTCGCTTAGGTTAATGCGATAAACATATGGGGCATAAGTGCTTGTGAATTCGGTTTCTTAGCATCAGTGCATGAGGGCAGGTGGCAGGCCCTTGCTGCCTCATCTTCCCACCAACAGTGTACAGTTCGAGCACTCATTTTTAGCAGAGTGTTTTGGGGAAAGTAGGATAGAATATTAAAAATGTGTTTCTATCATAGCCGGGATTGAACCCTCAATCCCTAGGTTGACAGTCTAGCATGGTAACCACTAGACTATCGTGTATGTCCATGAAACTGTGTAACCTAATGATTATTTGAAATTCAACGGAGGATTATGCACAATGTAGGGCACTGGCACAGATCCATTTGATCAGCATGACCAAAGGAATTGGTTCTGATATAAATATAGTTTCGAACTAGTTTTGATAAAGTTTTCATATATAATTATTTTTGTGTGTTTCTTTCAATTTAACATTTAGTGTAACGTAATTGATCACTTCAAGACACTAGTTGGACTGTTGTTGTCATTTAGACATGTTGGATACCTGATTCTGTACTGATTCACATAAACCAATACATTAATACTGCTGAATAACTCTCAGGACATGCTGTTTGGTGATCTTTCACAGACTTCATTTGTGCTTAACCTGTTTCTAATATGTAAAGTAAGTAAGCAAGTATATTCTTTATTAAACCAGCTGATAAACAGAAATCTGGTGGACAAACAGCAAGGGTAAATAAACAAACATGAATGAATGTATGAATGTACCAGTGACAATGCTAGCTGAAGATCTGAAGTCCTGCCATAGTTTTACAAAACTGTCCAAAAGTAGCTCAGCCCTTACTCAAAGTTGCCCAGATTTGCTTGTAAATATACCTAAAACTGGCTGACTGTGACACCCTGCTTGAAGGCCATAGTTGGCACAGAAAGAGGTCATTCCATCTCTTGCAGTGTCCCTCGTTGGTATCTCCAAAAGCTTAAAAATCACTCTTGCAGTAATTTTAATGACTACAATAGTTAGAATACAATCCTGATAATTTTTGAGTTAACGAAAATTGAATTTAATGTTTGATACTTCATACGTTGTAAATTTCATATTGCGTACAATAACATACACGCTTAGGAGCTTTGCTCCTGCTTATTTGGAGTCTCTAACCGTTCATGTCCTCAAGGCTGCAGGACTTGACCTCGTAAGTTAAACCCATGCACTGCCACTGCTTTTAATGACCTTGTTTTGGTTTGTGGGATTAGTGGGGTACATAGGGGCATTTCTCCAATAGTTTATTTTTAGGTATAGGCTTGTAATTTTGTATTTCCCCTGTATTTCTGTATGTTTTCATGTATCAGCACCAGTACTTTTCTTGCATTCTGACTTGTTTGTCACTCTCTACTGACAAATTACCCCCATCTAGTCCCATTAAGAATGTGATGCTAAGTGATCCTCCTATGAACTGTGTGGGCCCAAAATTCAGATTCTAATAGGAATGTTGATGTAAACTTTTCTGATTTACTGAAGGCAGCTAAAAAGTTTACCTCCCGCACTTTGGCTTCACTTTGTTCTCATGCGCTGACTGTCTGCTTATTGATGTAGAAAATTATTCCTGATGCATCATCATCTGAGATATGCCTTTGGGAGACCATTTACAGCTTTCGGTGCTTTTAGCTTAGCATATTTTTAGGTGCTGGTGAATCGTCAATGGACACCCTCATTAATGGTAGCATATGGTATACTCTTGGGGAGAATTTCTGGTCTTTACATGATGGTGATTGATATCTTGCCAGACTTGTGCTGATATAGGGCTCATGTGGTCACTGATGCTTGGGTTGCACTGTTGCCGTATAAAAAAAGTCCAAATCCAAAAGTCGAATTGTGTGCAAATTGTTTATTTTGTTTCCTTGGTTTTGCATATAAAACATTTGATCCAGTAAAGCAAGATGTCATGGATGTCTTTACCTATCTCAAAGGTCAACCTCTATGTATCTTTTCAAAATTACTTACAGGTAGTTTAGAAATTCACAATGATTAATTGTTTCCTATTTTTATAATTCAACAAGTTTCATAGCAAGTTAGCATTATTTCAAAAACATCTGTTCTAAATTAATCAGATTTGTTCCTGAAATTGCTTGTTTCATGCTCTCATAATTGTTCTTAAAAGAAATAAAAATCTTAATGTTTCAGAGATCTTTCTTTAAATTGTTCAGATGTTTTACCTAACCGGCCAATATCTAATGCTTTAAACTTCTCAAAAAATTCTATGAAGTGCCTCAACATATTTGATGGACTCCAGCAAAAGGTTAGAACTCTGCCCTTAACCCCTATCTTTCTTGATTAGATAGTGTCCTTGGAGTAACACTCCTTGTGATATCAGATGATAAGTGATTATATATTGTAACCTTAGTAAATTGCATTGAAATTCAAGAAACTTCTCATGATTTGCTATTGTCAACCCTGACCCAGTAATATGTACTAATCTGAAATTTTTACATTGCTCTATAATGCCTTCCCTCTTCAGACATAATGCTTGATCTTAATGTCTTCTTTTACTGTCCCATTGACTGTAGTTATTGGATACTTGTGGAGGCTAAAATTCGACAACACATGTAGCAACTGACGAATGAATTCCTAGCATAAAAATTATGTTTGTAGATTACAACTGAATTTAGAAACCTCTGAGCTGTTGATATTCACAGAGGTCCTTATCCAGTTTGTAGTTTCTCTGCACTCAGTCCAAGTCTGTGAAACTTAGTTAGAATCATAGGTGATTATGGCAAGGAGACTGGTGTCCAAAAGAAACCTGTCATTGTTGACCTCATGAAGTGACATTTCACTGACGCTGTTGAGTGACAATTATATGATTAGGCTGATTGCTGAGAAAAGTTTGCCACAAACTGCACTGGATCCAAGACAAGCTAAAGCATAATGCTTCATGAGCTGATGACAAGCAACCATTAGAATCAAAATGTGGAAAATTGATGAGGGGCCGTCTGAGCGCCTCTGAGTAGCCCTCTTGAAGGGGCGCTTATATAAATTTATAAAATGAATGAATGAATGAATGAATGAAATAAATGACGTCACGCTATCTGGCTGATTTCTAGTAAACTTTGTCACAAAAAGTAAGACCCCCTGTGAAAATGACGTCACAAAGCACTGACCCCTTAAAACCAATTTCCATGGTGAACCAAAATGCTCCTTCATGGAACAAATAGTAAAGCATGAATATTTTAAAATCTAACGGTGACCAAATATTGAAATAATTAGAAAAATTATTAATAATGGTGCCCGTCTGAACATTAAAATAATCTTTAAAAATAATGAAAATTTAATCCTCAAAATTAGTGCTGTTATTAAAATTAAATTGTTGTTAATTGTTAAATTAAATAACATAGACCTGGTGTGACGTCACACTACTCAGACCCCCCTCCACCCCCATGTCACACATCGGCACAAATTTCCGACCCCCCTCGCCCCTAGGTGCGTGACGTCATTTATGGACGGCCCCTGAGGTATTATTAAATCAGTGACTGGAGTACTCAGTTGGGCTGAAATTGTTGCAGCCTTAATACATGTTACTAAACTGTATCATCTGCTGGTCTTGCTCCGAAGTACCTTTGTCCCTCATGCTTCGCCCACTCTCTGCCACTTCGCTGCGTCCTCTCCGCATCCTCTTATCGGCTTTAGAATCGTGTCAGGACTGCAATGGCTCAATCCAGATCCTTCGCCTGCATAGGTCCTTCTCTGTGGAATGGACTTCCTCCACCGGTTCGCTCTGCCATCCTTTCTGGTAGTCTCTCCTCATCTTTTCTAAACTAAAATCCTGCCTTTTCTCTCGACAAGCAACCTAGTGTTGCTCGCACTGGGAGGTATTATTATTCTGACAGTGACTTGCTGTACTCAGTTGGGCTTTATAAATAGCCAAATACAATACAATACAATAAACTGGGTACATATAGTCTATTAGGACAAGATCTAAATTCATTTGTAGTTTGACATTTTGTACCAAAGGCATACAGGTATTTAAGGTGTGAAAATCAGAGCAAGTTACCCAATAAAAAGGTTTTTAAACATAACTACCATTAATTAGCTGAAGAATATTTGTTTGGAATGTATTTGTATTATGGTTTCTAACTCCCATAGTTTGAACGTGAAAGGATATTATGGATGTCAGCTGTCTAAGTGCACCTCAAAGATAATTAATTTCCTTTGATGGACCTGAATCTTGATCGTTTTATTCACAGCAAGTTAATTATGATGTCTATTATGTCATGAAGTGGGACTTGAGCAAACTTTACTCTGTTGTTGAAAGTAAATAAAATACAGATGATATTGTTGTCTTCCAAATAAAGGACCTCAGTGAAGGTTAGATTATTTGACCAAACTGTTATTGTGGAGATTGGATTGGTTTACATTTCCTGTTTACCTGTGATTCTGCTTATAATATGAAGTGGCATCCCCACAGCTATTAACTCAGGCTGTGTTGTTTAAAGCGAGAAGTAGGAAGAACTGCAGTATAGAACTGAATATATTAATATATATAGTAAATAGGTTTAAAAATTAATTGCACAATTACACAGGTGTCTCCTTTATCAAATCTAATGGGACACATTCATTCCATCACAAACATGTGCCTGTGAAGGCAGGTTCTTTTAAAGTTTATAATTTAAAATTTGTTGATTTTAGCAGAAAGCTGTGCAATTAATTAAGTCACTTGAACATAGTGCAAAAAAGTACAGGCGTAAGGCTTTTTCTTTTTACTCCTTGTCATTGTTTTTGTAAAATGTATTGCGCTTAGACATGCTACATATATATGTAGATAGTTTTTGTAAGCATTTCTTAATAGTAGAGCCAAGCATTGGCATTTACACCTTGTAGAAAAAAAATAGCTGTTTCAGATTTGTTACATAGTGGTGATATGCAAGTTAAAAAATTTCTCAGGAGATTGGTTTTACAGAATAAATTATGTGAGGTTGGGTAAAACATGAGACAGCTGTACGAATGCTTTAAGAATGCAGTTCCTGAAGTTAAATTAGAGTAAAAAAACAGGTGCACCATTTTGTGGAGCAAAGATTGCCCGAGCCAGAGGGAGCTGCTGCCATCTGTCTAAGGCTAGTACAGTGACCTGGCCAATTGATGGTAACCTTGTGGAATGCATAAAAATTTAAAACCTATGTAGAATGACCATTTTTTGAAAGAAGAAAGAGCTCTGTGCCAGAACCGAAGGAATAATAAACTTTAATCTAAGCTAGATAAACATAACATAAGTTAGGGTATGAATCTTGGAATAAAAACTGTTGAAGCTGTGTTTAATTATGTGCAAGATTATGTAAATTGTCTGTGCTAATAATTTTCAAAACATTCTGCTGTGTATAATATCTGTATGGTTAAATTTGAATATATTTTATTACATTTTATTTTAGAAGGTTATGAGGTTGTGAAAATTGGATCACAAGATACTTGTACATGTAGACTATATTGTGACTTATGCTGAATTAGAGAAGTGATTGTATCTAGCCTTTGTGTACTATTTACAGGATTTATTTAGAAATATTTCGGGTTGTTTCAGCATTTATCTTATTGGACATGTGGTCAGATTTATGCACGGCTAGGGATGCATGCCAGGACAGAAATTTGTTTCAAGATTTCTGATCCGTATGAGCCCCTTAGCCAACTCAGCTATAATGAGTAAACTGATCTTACAGTGGGAAGATGAGATGGCAAGGGAGAGTTCTGGCCACCCACTCTTTTGCGCCAAGCTAAGAAAATGAAGTTGCTAACACTTCATACCCATGGCTGCCTCTCAGGCTAGCTTAAGGAACTGCTGTTCTCTTCTTCTATCTGTCATGGGCTTTGCATTAACAAGTCCACACTACATGAAATACCTACAGTATATAGGGATTTAAACCTACAAATATCTCAAAGACTATCCATCGCATATCCTTAAGTTGTTGGATCCTGATTACTGTTCCCAAACCTTCTCTGGCCAGCTGCATTTTAGTACAGCCATCATTTTTTATATCATGCCATTCGGTTTATTCTTAAACAGAAGTTTTGTCCTTATCTTTTACAGACTGGTTTTGCCAGAAGATTATGAGCTATAACAAAATATTTTGTGACCTTATTATTGAGAGGTTGTCTAGTTTCTAGCAAGGCATTTGGCACAGTTTCTTGTGGTTCTAATAATAACCTGCTTAATGCTTATAGCCTGCTTCATATAACAATATAATTATGTTGTAAACATTTGGTTTATGTCTTATACGATAATTAAACCAGCTGATATACTGAAAGGTCTGAAGTTGTGAAACTGTGGATATAATTTAAACAATTTAATGAGCATCTCTATAGCAAGGTTGGTCTGTTAAGAATTAAAATTAACGTTAAATGTCTGTATTAATCTGTTTCCTTGAGTGTGAATGCAAATATCTATAAGAAGTAAGTATGCAAATCGCTAATTGTCCATGACTAGGGCTAGACAAAAATCACAGTCAAAAAGTGAAAAGATCACAGCGTGCTTTTTAAAAAGTGCCAAATTCATGGTGAATTCACGGCACCAATTGACAGTCATATTGTGTTCATGAAACATCACACTGACAAACACTTTTCACTCCGTTTACAACGTTACGTCAGTGCAGTAAGTAAAAATTAACGATGTCATGGCTCCAAGTCAGAATACAGTGGTTTAATTTACTTTTGGCGCCATCTGGCAGTTGGTTAAAAATGCCTTTGTTCTTGGCCAGTGCGTTATTCATGATCAAAGCGACTGTTTTAGGTCCAATTTGTTATGTTTAACATCAGAAATTTATGTATTCCAACACAAAAAGTGCAGCATATGTGAAAAATCATGGCAGATCATGGCAAATCACGGCAAACGAAAAAAATTCACAGTTTCCATGAATTCGTGATTTTCGTCTAGCCCTATCCATGACTTGAATAAGAAACATTAGATTTGCAACTATTCCACATGTTGATGGGGTGTCTGCACTCTTTCCTCAATCCAGTGGTCCATGCTCTTCCTAATCTTTACATGGTTATTGTTAGGTATAATTTCTGCCATGATGCCATCTCTTGGCTGACTCTTGTCATTATTAGTGGGACCTGTAGGATTGTGTTGGGTGGTACAGTTTCTTCAAATGAAACAGTTGTTTGCCACCTGATTGGTCTATTCCCATGGTAAATTAAACAGTATTAGAGCCTTTGTCTTTAAATGTTTGTCACTTGTTTGTTTGTTTCATCTAACTTCCACCTTTGAACTTGAATCACTTACCTTCAAAGGTTATGTGGCTGTGTGAGGTGAGTGACCTGTTGCAATCATGTCATGGGGTGCAGGAACCAAGTTTATAACTCAGTTACTGACCTATTGCAAATTATATCTTGAGGTGTAGGAGCCGTGTCTCAGGTTACTGACCTACTGCAGTCATATGGTGGGGCATAGGTTCCAGATTGTATAACCCAATGGATGTCGGATTGTTGGGTCTGTCATCTCTCCTTTCAGATACCTAACTTTTGTTGCAGCTTTTGGAGAATTGTCCTGTCCCAGTAGTTTACGGGGGCCTGATAAATATCCTGTGCTTGTGCTGCTCCACTTGAACAGTGAATTAACCAGTTAAGAGTATTCTGCAATTACTCAAAAAAGCTCACTTTTGAATGACAGGATGAGGAAATTCACTGAGTGTAGGCTGATGAAATGAAAATAAGGAATTAAGTTTACTTGCACACTTACAAATTGCCCTTAAAAATCGTTTGAATCCTTTTTATGCTTACGCATGATGGTGCATATAAATGATGCAGCCCTTGTTAGTGAATTTGTCATTTGCCAGCATCTTGAAATGTGGCTCCTAAGCTTCAAGACATGATTTGCAGTATAGGGCAGTCGTCTGAAGCAGACTATAAACTTGGCTCCTGCACCCCATGACATGATTTTGTTAAGTAAATCAGCCAATACAGTACAATACAACTGTACTTTGATATTGTCCTCCTTACAAAGTTTAGAAGTGCCAAGTGCCATGGTATGTCAGCATTTGAAACTTTCCCTCTGTTGTAACTGCACTGGAAGTGCTTCTGCATAGACATCTTGAATTGAGCTCTAAATAAATGTTCAGTTACATTTTCATTACATCACATACATGACACTACATCACGTTTTTATGTTAGTATCTGTCAATGACTGTCATTATGTTTTAAGCTTACCTTATTTACAATGTAGGTTTGTCAGCCTACATAGCAGTTTGTAAATTCTCTTATTAAAGAGGACTGGTTGCCTGTAGTTGAAAAGGTGGACACTGCAGCGTTTTTCTGCAAACTTAGCTCATTTGTTCTAACTTTGTAATTACAGGCTATTTATTTAAAGAGCCGTGGTATATGTAGTTGTCACTTGGACTTTAATAAAATGCGCATAATACTTTGCTGGCATATTCTCTATAACAATCTTCTGGCACTTCCAATCCAACCATTTGTGGTCCTGACAACTACCCCAGTTTGTGGAATTGAAAGCTTCTGTTTTAGGTAATTCTATTTCTTGGGCAGATATGTAAATATTTAGTACATGCAAGTTTACCGCTTGCTGAAAGTGACTATATTAGGGGATGTTGCTGTTGGTAGTGGTGAGTTTTTAAATTTGGTGTTGAAGATGCTTTTAATTTAGGAGTCAAAATACTTTCAGGTTGTTTTTTGTCAGCTGCTGTGGTGTCAAATTCTGAGCCTGTGTGTGTGGACATAGACCAGGAATCATTCCCTATTGCTTTTCAGGTCTTTAAATTGTTTCTGAATAAGAAGTTGTTTTGTGGGAAGGAGATGTTTTTCAATGCTGTACCAGTCAAGTGTCGTAGCTATTGCCCGAGCCACATGAGCTCTAATTTGGGATCAGTATTAAAGTGTTCTCTTCATAACATGTGCAGTGAGTGAGTGAGGGAGGGAGGCATGTTAGGACCGACTGAATGGATGAGGTTGTGAGTGGCAGTGATGGAGTAATTCTCTGGTCGATATTTATCTGAGCTGGATTTTTCTGTTGCTTTCTGCCTGACTTTTTCATGGTATCCATTCCTTTGGCTCCAGAATTGCAGGCTCCAGTTTGTGTTTGTGTGTCCGATGGACTTGCATTATTGTACAAATAGAGCTTAACTGCTGCTCTGTGACTGTTGCTGCTGTTGCTGATGCCATGGCTGTGGCCGGACATTAAGACTGATCATAGCAGACATGGATCGCTTCTGCGTATTCCATATCTGGCCGTCAGGAAATGACTGGCATGCTATCAACCTCCTTCTCTTGTGACAAAGCTCCAGAAATTAAATGCATTATTGCATGACTTTGTCCAACAAACAGGCAGTTGACTGCAAAACATTGTCAGCAGGCAGATCATCCAAAGAAATTTCTAATTTCGTGCAGACGTGGTCATCTTAAAACACACACGCTGTCCCTTAAAATTTATTTTATGGGGCATTTATCACTTCTAACGTGACATTTTGTGGAGTCATCTCAGTGCAACACATTGCAATTAATGCTTTGAAATTAATTGCAATTAATCAGTGCTGGTGTTGAGTAGTATTTATTTCTTTACAGTTATTTTGATTTCAGCTACTGTTATTGGTGAAATTGAGGGAATCACCCTTGATAGTGAACTTGATACTGTAGTTTTATTTTGGTATCTTTGTAGTTTCATTTTGGTATCTTTGTAGTTTTTTTGGTATCTTTGGTATGAGTTAATTTTTTCGCTCTTTGTAAAATGCCAACAATTGGTTCATCATATTTTTTAAGGTCAGTGATTGTGTATGGCAGTGAGTACTGATTTTGCTTTTGATATTATTATGCATCACCGCAAAAAATTAATAATATTGAATTAAAGTAAGGGTTGCATTAATTATTTTTTATCATTGGAAGTAAGATGACGTATGAAATAACAGTGTTGGATACTTGTAGCTTCGATTCTAGCTAAGCTTTATGTTTTCAGTATTTAGGTGAGCTGTACCACTATTTGAATCTGTGGGGCTGATGCGTAAGCTTGGCTTTCTTTGCTGTAAATTGCTTGTTGTTACCCTGACCAGTGGCAACTTGAATGAAACTTGTTCAAGGTTTCATTTTCTAAAATACAGCTGTATTTCATGTAGGAAATATATGTTCATTAGTCACCATTTTATTTCTATGTGAAGCCCACGTGTTTTGGACTTTCTTTTGTGCCTCAAAAAATGAGGTGGAGGCAGTTTTTCTGTTACTGCAGTTTTGTCCATGCTGTGTCGGCCACCTTTTGCTTTATCTTAAGTTGAGTAGGTAGGTAAGTAGGTCTACTACAGGTAGGCAGGTAGTAGTAGTACTTAGTAGTATCGTTTGTTAGTCATTAGTCATGCATAGTTGATGTAGACAGACAGACAGATGGTGAAATGGACAGGTGGAGGAGCAGGGATTTCTCTGTTTTACAGCCTTCTTAGAGGGTTGAAGGCTGTTGGTTGGCACAGGCTGGTAATGTATAATTCAGCAGTCTGTAGTTCTTACTGCACATCTTGCTGAAGGATAAATTTAGGTACAGTGTTTGTCTGGGTTCTGGTGAAGGTAAATCATCCTAAGTTCATGATGCACATGTGGTTGCTGTTCATGCTTTCTCAGCCAGAGGAGATTGTGACAAGGATGGAGGAGCCTATAGATGAAGGACTTTGAAATTAAAGTTCTTGATGGTCTGTCTTGTTTTTATGTAATCCTTCACAATCTATAATTGAAAGCCTCTTCATCTATCCACAGCTCAATAACCACTACCAGAGAACATCTGTCTGCTAGCATTTCTCGTGTAAAGATGCAATGTGAACGTGGAAAGCAGTTATTGAAGATAGTACAACTCAGTGACTGGATTTATGCATCTCTTAAACAAAGATTTTTGTCTTCAAAACTCTTCTGAAACAGATACCCATTTAATATTATGGATGCCAGTGCTTGTCGGGATTGAGATAATTTTGACAGTGTAATGCCAGTTAAAAGATTTTTTGTCAGCTAAAAGATGTTTAGCAAGGTCAGTAGACTTTAGAAAAATGCACCGGGCTGTCTGCTGAGAGGGATTGACTGTGAATGTGATGGTATTGCTAATTCAGATTTACTCATCTGAAGGAAAGCTGCAGACTAACTTGACTGTTTGGGAGAATACTGAAATAGTTTAAAGCATTTTGGGGACAAAGTCAAAGAATTGTAGTCATTTACTGAGATTTCCCAGCAGCCCAATTTAGCGTGAATCAACCCTTTGAAATGTTGTCCGTGACGAGTCATTGTTTGGCTGATTGTATGGAGTGGATCAGAGGGATATCCCTACTAAGGACAGTGATTAGTGCTGTGTGCAAATGCTGGTCAGGGAGATCCTGTCAGCAGAAATTCAGTCATTCGTGGGCCATGGATTATGCATGTATTATGGATGCCAGGACTGATTAGCTGCACTAAAGGAACTAGCTGCAGGAGAGGACAAATTGATTGTTGTCAGTTATACAGCAGTGGATGATAACTCAGTCTTTCCACGTGAAGCATTACAGAAGTGGACCAGGTGCAGGAGCAGCTTGTACTGTGACCAATAGGTGGTAGCTGTATCAGCCTCTTAGCATTTAGGTCAAATGTTTGCTTCCTCTATATTGCACACAGCGTAGCTAGCGCAGTGGTAGCTGTATGCATGTCTTTGTCTCACCCAGTAACATGGATTCATACAGGTCTTTGATTTATATTGTTTTAGCACTCTCTTAAGTTAGCCCTGGGAGGCAGCCAGCCATGGGTTTGAAGTGTTAGTGACTACTTTTTCCTAGCCTTAGCATATGAGTGTGAATAGCCAGCCATATCCCTCGCTGTCTGATCTTCTCACTGGCAGTGTGCAATTGATGTACTCATTGAACCCAAGTTTGCTAGAGGGCACAGGTAGGGCTGAAATCTTGAAACGTTTTTTCCTTGGCAGGGATTTGAACCTCGATCTTTCAGTTGACATTCCAGCTTGCTGACCACTTGACTGTTGCACACACTTGATTACTATTTAGTTATTTACTGACTAATAATACATTGTTGAGCACTTTCTTTGTGACTCTGAACTCGTCGGCATCTTGAACGGTAACTTTAGTTGCATAAATGATCTTTACGAACATTTTCGCAGTCTGTGCGTTTGATTTTATCTTTGTTCAGATTTGTGCATGTATGTTTTGTTTCTGCCATCGGGTGTAATAAAGTACTGATAAATGTTTGACCTTTATAAGTAAATAGAAATAAGGAAATGTATGTTTGAACGTTTTTCAAAAGGTGCTAAATGAATCTTTGTTTGCAGTTGTGGCTTGTTTTGGATACCATTCATGTCCAGCCATCTCGGAGGGGATTGTGCTTAATAGTGCAATGAGACAAATACGAACTAATTTGCCTAAACATCGTTGCTTAAGCCAGGAAATGAATGGTTAATAGAGTTATACAGAGCTATTGAATAATTATTGTAGTTAAATATAGTTTCTTAGTTTTGAATGTGGAGCTGTGTTGGCTAACGTTAAGCATATGCCTCTTTGTTCAGTGGATGTTTGGGTTAATGACTCATATCGGTTTCCTCCTCTTGTATCATTTAGCTGATCATTTCAGAAATTAGGTAGAATTTATTGTGTGGGAGTTCGTATAATAGATGCGTAATACATGAATGTGGCAGGGCAGACTGTGGACACAGGTCGCTGTCTGAGCAAACCCGCATTGTTTGGTGACAACTAATGTTACCATGAAAATCATTAAACCCTATATATGCGAATAATGTTAATTTCTGTTTCTGAATATTTTGTAATTCTGTGTCGTGGAATTTAAGGCCAGTTTTAATGCACTTATATGACATTAGCTATATTATATTGGGATTATAGAACACAAATGCCTCTAATGGCTTAAATTGGTATTTGTGTGCATACATATATGGAACCTCACCTATTTAGAAATGCTTGCCTGCATAAATGTATTACTGTTACACAATGGCTCAATCCAGGTCCTTTGTGTGCATAGGTCCCTCTCTATGGAATGGACTCCTTCTCTACGCTCTACAATCCTCTCTAGTAGCATCTCTACCTCTTGCTCTCACCTTAAAACCTTCCTTTTTCCTCGGAGTACCTCGCACTGGGAGCACTTCTGAAAGGCTTATGCTATGAGAAGCGCTTTATAATCAAGCGCTTTTGTGATCAAATACAATACAACACAATATTGCCAGTTCACTGTAATAACTGACATGTCTTTGCTCAGGCCCCATTACCAGCATCGATATCTTTTACAAATCACGAATTGTATCTACATTGCTGTCAGATAACAGAATTTGTGTGATTCAATAAAAAAAATTTGAAAAAAATTTAAATTTTTTTTTTGAAAAAAAAGTGTTCCCTCTAAACTGCTTGGCTGGCACAGTTATTTGAACCTGTGCACTGCTAAAATGGCCAAACATTACAAAGTCATCGAAAGTAATCTTTCTGTGCAGCTGTGCAAGTTCAGAAGCCCATGCACTGATTTGTCTGCTTAGGAGTTCTAATTAGAATTGAACATGCAAAGCAACAGACATTCCAAACCTTTAGAACTGGAAGTCAGTTAATTAAATGCCCAGTAGTCTGTTCAGAGTTCACCTAAGAAGCAGTCTGCTGAAATGCAGATTGGATTAAAGAATTTTGGGGGAATTAAGTAAATTTTTAAGTCCAGTCTGAATGTTAACTGTCAGTTAATTATATATATATATATATATATATATATATATATATATATATATATATATATATATATAATTATATATATATATATAATTATATATATATATATATATATATATATATATATATGAAGTGAATTTAAATGTAGCACTTGTTTTAATGCAGGTTTTGAAACTGTAATGCTACTTATGATGGAGTAGCTTGTGTTCAGATTAATGCAGGTCCACCAGGAACCCTAAAAAAAATAGCCAAAGCTTCAAACTCTGTTAGGTAGTGTGATGGCACTTGTACAATATGCACTGTTTTAGTGAATAAATATCTTAGATAGCCATTTTCAGCACCTCTGAGTGGTTCTAAAAGATTTAAATAACTGCACCTTTATATATTTATATAATCCAATATATCAATGTATTACATGGTATATGTATATAAAAATGGCTTCAGAATTGTTAAAAGTTGTTTTAGTTTCAAACAAATACATGCAATACATAATAATTATAAAATAAATATTGCTCAAGATACACATGATTTTAAAATAATTCTGGTGTTTTGTGATAGCTGTGGGAAGCATATTCTAAATTCTGTGAAACATGACATCAGTGTTAAAACTTGGTTTGTTTATTTTGCAAGGTGATAGAATTTTAAACAGCAAGATTTCATTAGTTGCACATGTAGCTAAGTGAACTGTTGCCCTGAAATTTGATAGTGCTGGTCTTATTTAGCAGAAAAAGTTGTGTTAAGTGTAGCTCAATAAAGTGCCATGGGTTTATACAATCAGGGTTATTTGCTTGAGTGAAATTGAATTTTATATCAAAGTATTTCCTTTAAAACTTCTCTCTCATGTAAGTCAGTCATCTTCATTCATTTGTGTTGGTTTCATTTCTTTTATGAGGTGTTTCTTTTTCAAAGTTATGGAACTTTTCTATGCATATGACAAGTAAAAATAGTACTACCAAATTAGATTAAATATGGATGCAGTCAAAGCAGGTTGGCTGGTAATATGCAGTTAGTTGAGAACCTTAGTAGAATACAGGATATATATCTGAATGATGATAGATATCCTGACCCAATTTTTGTTACTCCAATCATGACAGTTGTCATAAATGTTTATCAACACTTTAAGTCCATCTCAACGCCTGTTGTAGTGCTTCTATTGGTGTGGGGCAGTCTTTATTGGTAATTGACTCGAGGCTTCGCTTCTTGCCAAAGAATATTTCAGGGCTGGGTTGGAAATGTAAAACCGACTGAGAGGTCAAGTTGCTTTATCATTAACTGTCTTCTTCAGCTCCATTGTCTGTTATGTCTTGACTTTAGATATATTCTGAGCTACTTTTAAGCTTTATTGGGGTTTACAGTTTGGATTACTAAAGAATGAATGAGCTTTCAAACAGGTTGAAACAGTTTGAGTTTTTGTAAGAAATGTGTGGCTTGTGGCTTTACTATAGGTTTATGGTGCATCATCAGTTGATATTGTGGCAAGTTAACGATAAGTTTCTATTGTTTCAATGTTTTTTCTGTAATTCGTAGGCAATGAGAAGCAGGATAAGTCCGATGGTATGCAAGCAGTCAATATCATACCTCTGTTAAAGGAAAAGATTGCTTTCTTGTCAGGTGAGTACTATTTTCTTCATTCCGAGTTATATTATTTTTATGAGCATAGTTTAAGTGACTTGTCAGCATATGAGGATTTCTGTTTTTTCATTTGATCTTCTGAAGTACAATATCTTTGCAGTAGCTTTATAATTGAATGAATTTCATATCCAGTGTAGAACCTCATAGACGGATTCCTGTAGTATTAGAATTTGCACATGGAATTATACTGTTTACCTAGGCTGTGTATGTTGGACCGAAGGGTTTTAGTTTACATCTTTTTACTATTGCACTGACTGTTCAAGGACCTTCAACTGTATAATGATTAAGGGAACAGGTTTCAAATGGACTTATAGTTTTAGTTTTTAACAACGTAGTTTTGACGTAATTTGTCACATGCTGTTAATTTCTTAGTTATTTTGCTGATGTGGTTCATAACTAATAATTTTTTCTGTTTCAAAAGTTCACAGTGTATAATTTGGGCATCAAGAAATTATACAGCACATTTCCCAGTTACTTCAGAGAGATTAATTATTAAGCCATGTTGTAAAAATTGATCAGTTTACCAAAGTTACAGTTACCAAAGTTACAGTTACCAAAGGATTAAATAGGAGCATTTGTAAGTTCTGGTACAATAAAAGTCTGGTAACACGTATTCTGTTGACATGCGCATTCGCTTAACACAGAGTTGAGACATGCATCCCAAGGCTTAACAAGCCGAGATCTCTAACACGCATTACGTGGACTAGATTGTAATCTCTATTCATGACGTTTTCCATGATACTCTGTCTCAATTACATATGAATGGGCAGTGCATGTGCCAATTTCCTGTACAGCATTTCCTTTTCTGTTTCTGCTTTCTTTTTATTTGCTGACATTAATGAGACATATCAAACATATTCACACTTTATGCCATCATTATTTTCTACATTTATTTACAATTTTTCAATGTTCCTACTCTGTGCAAGAAAACTAGCTGCTATGTCGTGTATGTACTGGGGATATCCAGGCCAACATTTTTAAAGATCTTGGGTTTAGCCTATCAATGCTTTGAGGTTGGTAGGTAGATACACTGCATGATTTGTAAAAGATATCGATGCTGGCATGGGGCTTGAGCAAAGACATATCAGTTATTATAATGAACTGGCAATATACAAAGCCATGGCCATTGGCCACTGGGTTTGCTCAGGAGAGGCAAAAGCACTGATAAATGGCCCAATTCTTCAGTACAAGTGAACAAATTGAAAATTTAGTTTGGTTCAAATCGTTTCAAGCCAGCTAAGGGTTTATAAATCGATTTCATAGGCACCATGGCATGTCCAAAGTAACGGTTTCTGGAGCAAGCCAATCTATTAATGAAATTTTGTTCCTGCTGAAGTAAAAGCTTTTACAAAGTGAAAATTACCATGAAATTATAGCTGTGATGAATTTTTGTCTGAGGAAGAAGTGCTTCTTATGATTGAATTGAACATCAAGGGTGAGGGGTTAAAACTTAGGCATGAATGATGCTGCTGCTCATAAACAGGTGTTCTGATACAATACCTGTGTGGCCCTTATATTGTAATCTTTAGTTCACTCTATACTCCGTATAACTGTGGACTCTTGGACATCGTAGATACATCATCTATGTAAATAAACAGTGTGCATTGGTTGTGTGAAACTAACTTGCTACTGTTCCTTCATCATGTGCATTTAATGGTAACATATAGACATTTATAATATACATTATGAATTTATGCCTCTTAAAAGTTTATTGACGTATTTAACTCTTTATTGGTAAACAATTCCTATTTATATTTTTGAAACTTAAGTTAACAGATACAGTGGTCTTATGACAATGACGATGAAAATGCATACACCTACAAACCCAAATACGCAATGCTGGTAATTCTAAGGACATTTCTGTACATTCTGGTAGTAAGCGACGCAGTTATGCAGGGTTCCCACAGCTGGACTCCTAACATTTGTTGTTACCCAACATTTACTGTATAGTGGATGGACTGTGTGATACCTCTGCAAGGCAGTCTGTGTCCTGGTAAAGTTGACAAGCTGACTCTCATCTGTGTGTATGTATGTTTGTCTGCCTGTCTGTTTGTCTGTCTGTCTTTCTTTCAGTGTCATGGCTGATTGATTCTGTGCCCTGAAGAAGTTTGGCCAGTCAATTGGCTTACTTTGTATTATATGCACTTAAGCATCCTATCTTTTCATATCTTTTTTATAGGATGTTTAAGTGCATATCATTATCAGTTCATATCTTTTGTACAGGATGATGAGTGCATATTATATACTTAAACATCCTATACGCAAAAGATATGGGGGATTTCAGTCATCTGTACTACAATGCTGTGATAAATGCATTAGAAGCCTTATTTGTCAAAATGTAATAGTGTGAAAAAAGTCAAAGTCAGAGTCATAGTGTTGATCCACAGCACCAGAATTAATAATTAAATCCCACTGTTCTTTTTGCTGGAGGTATATTTTAATTTAGGTTTGATCCTTTTGGTTTTCTGCTTGAGATTTAGTTAAATTAGTTGTAGTGAACAATAAACTAGCTTACAAGGTGCCAATACTTCGGTAAATGTGAAATGTACGTTAAGAATGCCGTGCTGCTTTGTTTTTTGCCAATGCGATTGGTTCATTGTGAGAGCTTTTGTGTAGAAGACATAGCAGTTTAATAGGAGCCGAATGGCAGTGTAATGATGTCCTGGCTTCATGATTTCTGAGCAGCATAAAACCAACGACTGTATTGATTCGATCCATCCTGAAATGGTTACTTGCTTGTAAATACGCTTATGCATACAGGCTGGACATCTGTTCTCGTCAACAGACAGTGCACATATTATTACATGTGTGCCTATAGCTTCCACGGAGGAGCCAGGACTGGTTGGTCGTCCAGCCTCCTGCTCGTGAGCCAGACTCATTGGTCATGTTCATCGTTGAGGTGGCTCCAAGCGGACACATGTATCGAATGTGGATTATTTGGACGCATTACTCGTCTCTCATAGGATTTCTGTGATTGCCACGTCATCATCATCTGGGCAGCGTGCTTGATTCTACAAGTGTTGTCACATGTCACTTTATGACAAAGTGCTGTATATGGCTACTGGGCTACTGAGCATTTAATCATTTGATGCCATTTTAGAAGAAGCATCTTAAATTCACCAGAATGCATATATGCAAATGTGGATTTGAGCAAATGTACAGTTTGGTTGGCCTTTCTTCTTGACATCCGAAATTCTAATCCTGGTATGTTGCACTAAAAAGTGCATTTTGTTGGTCAGTCGTGTGCTACTGAATTCGGAAAGGTGAACTGCTGAATTGCTGTGCTCAAGCCACAATCATATGCCTCCTGACTTTGAAGAACTGTGCTGATGAGAAAACTTTAATAAGCAAACGGTTAAATGGTGGTTACCCTACTGCAGGTTGCTGTTGGTCTGAGTTACTTTGTATAGACTGAATTTCAGTTTGCAGCGATTAGTCATATTGACTCACCCTCACCTGAACTTCATTGTGGTCTCATTTGCTCACTCATTTGCTGCCGAAAAATGCAAACACAATGGAATAATTTCTTGTGAAAAGAACGGAGTAGATATCCACACGGCTGAAACTACCATAAAATGTACAGGAAATGTATGTGCAAGCATTGTGCCTGAAAAGTAATATCAACAGTTAAGTTGAACTGCATAATTGATGTATTGGTAACAATTGTATACATAATAAGTATTTTAATAGATGATCAGAGTAAAATCATCTGAAGTTCAGAACCACGTGATAATGGAACATGTGCTACGGAATTAGAAATGCTAAAAAATTCTGTAGAACTTCAGTCTGTATTTCTTACATGCATTGGCAGCATCCCTAAATGTAGACATATTGATTTCATTCTTTAAAAATATAAATGGAATTGTGAATATAATAAAAATCATAAGTATGCAATAAATCATTAAAGCTTTTTAAAAAGTATATAAAAATTATGCTATCAGAGACATTAAAACTGCTCTTTTAAAAGGTATTTCAAGTTATAAAAGCAATGAATCCACATGCTTGACTAGCAGACCATGTCATGTACCAAGAATCTACAGTGATGTAAAACTACTTCAGATGACTGGCCATTGGTGTAGTAGTTCTTTTACTGCCTCTTTGTTTACGACTTCGTTGGATGTCAGCCTCTTTCTACGAGATTTCCACATTTTATGACTACTGTTTGAACTGCTGACTGTGTTTCTTTTTGCCCCTCCTCAGCAAGCTATGTGCTTTGTCTTTGGTTTTGTCAAACTGTAGGCTTCGTCTTCAAATGGATTTGCTTAGTATACGACAAATCTCACATTTTTATGAAGCTCCTCGTTAAATTGTATATCTTAAAGTGTATTCATTCCATGTGAAATCAACCAATTTCTAACATACTGAAAAGTAATGCCTTGAAACAGTTGTGTACCAGATATTGCATTCATTGCCGAAGTCTTACAAGAGGGTATTCGGGCCTCCAGATACCCACTGACATACATACAAATGTCTATGTACCATGTGTTAATGACTACCACATATTAATTTGGCATCATTAGGAAGTATGACGTTGCTGCACAGTAACTGAACTAGTGTGTTAATTGAACACGTGGTACCAGACTTTTATTGTAGCAAGTTGTGAAACAGTAGCAGCAATTATTTAGTATGCTGGTAGGACAGCTGTGTGTCTCATGGAGATGTTCAGTGTTCCACTTCTTTGTTTATAGTACACCACAGATCATTACACAGGGCTACACATAGCAGATACTAAGCCAACTGGAACTAGTAAAGTAACCCATGGGTGGGTCTGTGCTTCAGCGTTTAAGTATGGGCCTAGGCTTTTGTAGACTTATGATGGTTATAAGCCAGTTCAGCCCTATTACAGGGCACACTATATTGCATTGGAGACCTTTGACCTGTTAGGATAATAAGTTAGCTGCCGGTGAAGAGCCAAAAAATCCGGCTTATAAGTTGAGCAGCACATGTGCAACTCAAGAAACATTTTCAGCTTATCTTATGATGCACCTGTTTCGGTCTGTGAGACAGGCTCCGTATTGCAGTGCCTTTGAGAGGTTCCCATAGGGTGCTGTAGAAATCCCCACATCATACAAAAATGCATAGAGACATACATAGGTACATACATACTCAGACACATACTACAATACACAACATAAATTACATACATGCATCTCAGAAGCTGTTTTATCATTTTGTATCATGTCGTATCTGAGAATTTTATCTCAGACCTGTTGTATAAATTTAGTAATTTAAACCTATTGTATTGACTCTATTACTATTCTAATGTGCACACTTTTAAATTGTAAAGTATTCCAATGTGCATTTAAAAAAAACATTAAAAAAATTGAGGTCATTGTTTTCATCTGCATAGTCACACTTTTCTGCTGGCATGTGTATTGTCATCCTGCTTGATGTCTTTTCTAGAAAGAGTTTGATATTCTGGTTTTTTTGGCAACCCATAGATATCACCTTTCAACTCTGAACGTCTGATTGACATATATTTCTACTGCACATTTGCTTGAGACTTTGCTGTGATCTGAAGACGGGCAAACCGAAAAATCGGTGCTAGTTTGATATTTAGTTGACTGCACTGATTGTCTTAATGGAAACTTTATGCTATGCTTGTGTCAAAGCTAAATATTTAAAGTCCTGGATGATCTGCAAAATTAGTGCTTGCCAACCTCCAACTTCAATTACTGACCTTTGAGTCTTTCTCTTGAATTGTTTGGCTTCATCCATGGCAGCCTTGTGCCTACTGTTTATCAAGCGTCTTCATCAATTACTATTGGTCACTGGAAATGTCTGTTCTGCACCGAACACTTGCCCGTAATGATCTGGTTTTGTATTGCCAATCAGATTTTGTCGTATGCATGGAATGACTTGGTTCTGTGCAACCTAGACATTTCGTATCTATGCATTTAAGCTTACTTAGTAGAGTTATGAGTTTGCCCTAAGGTCCACAAGTGAACATAATAATTTGCCTGTAAACTCCTCAAGTCTGTATCTGGACTTTATATAGCACCGTTTAGGAACCCTTCAAAAGTACTGGGAGTTCAGTGCATTTTGATGTGATATAGGAACTTAGGCAAGGCTGCTGAATGGAGCCCTGTACTTTGTTTGGGATTACTGGCTTCCTGTTGCGGAGAGTGTTGCAGTCCAGATCATCGTGAAGATATGCAGGCACTACACTGCCACACTTTAACTGGAGCCATCTGCCTTCTCGTATATTGAACCAGACTGGATGGATGCATTTGTGTACAGTTGTTGCCTTTGACTTTGTGCAGCGTACATTGGCGAACGGTCTTCAAGCGCACTTGTTTAGATCTGTTAGATAGATAGTCATAACTCATAAGTGCTTAAGTTGTGAGGTACTTAAAATATGCTATATTAAATGTCTGCACTCTTGATACATATTTAAGTGTTATA
The DNA here is from genome assembly GCA_020284085.1 of Aporrectodea caliginosa. Classification (NCBI taxonomy): domain Eukaryota; kingdom Metazoa; phylum Annelida; class Clitellata; order Crassiclitellata; family Lumbricidae; genus Aporrectodea; species Aporrectodea caliginosa. The sequence goes on from JACEVL010000777.1 coordinate 185,841, forward strand.
ATCACACTTACAAACTTAAAGTTTTAGTCATGGCTTATTAACGAATTAATGCTAAGTACTTGACTTTTAAAGATGCTTCAGATCTTCCACACTGTCAATTGCACACAGGCATGGCCAGCTATAGCTGGAGTAGCATGGATCTAGAAGTGTTTATGCGTGGTGTAACAGTTGTGGAAATGCTTGAAGCCTCCCTTGTTTGTTTACACCGGGTATCGGTTGTGGCACAAAATTAATTGTTTATACTAGATACCAGAGGTGGAAATAGTTGAAACATCAGTTAGCTGATCATTTACTATATCAGCAGTTTTGCTACAGTTGGACTTTAGTTACTGGTCTGCAGTATAGGTAAATGATGGGATGCCACTTAAGTATGGCTCCAGCAGAAGCACTCGCTTACATTTCTCTTTATTTATTATTTATTATTTACATGAGGTAAACTATTGCAGCAGGTTGTCACAACAACTGTCATCCATTCTAATGTATCAATGGTATAGTAGCGCTTTCCGATATTTGACCCAGATGCCCTGGACCCAGGTGTGTTGTCACAAGAGTTTACCATCGTACTATTGTCAGAAAGCCCTCGCTGATAAACTGTGATTTACTGTCCTGCATTTTATTGGTCGTGAAAAAAGAGTCAAAGCATCATTGTAGTCTGTGTCTAAAAACGATAACACATTGTTAATCTGTTAATAGTAGTTTGGACTCTGTTAACATTATCTCATACGGTGGTCATAAATCTGTTATCTGTTCTGTATTGTGCTTGATTCATAAACTATATTTGCTGTGATCATAAATTCATTGCCACTGTATGATGCGAATTTACTCGTAGATTGGAAATAAATTATGCTTAAGATATATCATATTTAAGACTCATTATTGATTTCGTGAGGTTAGCAAAAAAGTCGTAATAAGTAAACCTTGAAGTGTTGTTGAATGGTATTTTTTGTCTATTTAATATATTTGTGTGTGTCACTTAAATCAAGAGCCATTGTTCCTACCCGTACTTATATTCTGGTCATTTCTGTAGCATTAGGATGTCTTCTTTGAAAAATGAGCATGGTCGAGGTCACACTGTCGCTATAGAAAACGTGTCTTTCTTTGTAAAAGATATTAATGTCAACTAACAACAACACTAATGTGGCAGAGAGATAGTACCAGTAATTTGTGTATAGTTGCTTCTTAGTGATTATTGTAAAACTTCACATAATTGTCTGGCTGTAAGCAAAAGCATCTGTCCATTATTACCTGAGTTAAATGTTAACAAGTGTTCCAATGGACACGTGTATGGCGGAGAGATGTTCCTAGTAACTAGTGGATTAAGTTTAGTGAGATTGTAGTGGTTATTGTAAAACTCTACATTTTTGCGAAGTGTCTGTTGATGTTAATTATAAGGGTACTTTTAAGAGTGTGAGTGCACTTGTCTTATACTCCTGGACAGTAACAGGAAACTAATTTTAGGCTTTATCTAATAAATTTATAAATTACGTACTCTTGACTATTCTGCCACACAACCATTGCTGAGAAAGATGGCTTTGTTGCATGTGGGTCATTTAATCCCTTTGAGCTTTGGGTTGCCTCCGGGTGAGTTCTTTTTTTTATCTAGGATCATTGTGTTGTCTGATCGGTGTAGCCCGTATCGGTTTTTCTTGGTCATTAGTTCATTTCGAGTCTGTCTGTCAGTCCGATGATGGTGGCTAAAAACAAAATGGCTTCATGGCCATGAACATCTGTACAAGTGTAATGGACACAAAACTGTGCATATAACTTTTGGCCAAACAGTGCAGACTGCCGTAATTGGTTCCAGGCTGTTGCAGTGGTTTTTAGATGCAGTGTTGTCCGAGTTATATATGCCTCCCTATACCATTAAACAGAGGTCTATGGCCTACCTCAGTTGTATTCCAGGAGCTGTCCAGGAACACAAACATTCATCCGATGAGTCATTCAGAAAGGTTAAAGCATGGATCACTCTCTGCTTTAGAAGCATCTTGTCCTGCTTAGTCCTCTGCTTAAAAAATCTGAACAAAGGTAAAAATCTCTCAAGCAGCCATAAATACAGCTGCAGAGATGTGTGCCTACTCGATAAGCTTCTACCTTTGCTGCATTTCTATTCTTTTATGTAGACTTTAGAAGTAATCAACTGTAAAAATTACACTATGAAGCTTTAAAGAAAGATTTAAATGTGTATAGCAGGGAGTAATACAGTATATTTTTAGGCTTTCATTATCTGGTGTTGGTGATGATTACACTGTGGTTTTGTTCTAAGTTTAAATTTGTAATTTTGGTCAGTCTTTGCTCTGTCCTATAGCTATTTCCGGGTTTGGTCAGCAAATTAAACTGTGCATTAACTGTTGAAAGATGATATAACAGTAACTGATATTATAGTAACTGTGATTCAGGGATGGGCAGTAATTTAATTGATGTAATTGAAATTACGTAATTTGAATTACAATTGTAATTGGTAATTTGTAATTTGTTGCTCTGGATCAATGTAATTTGTAATTTGTAATTGAATTACATTTTTTCATGTAATTTGTAATTTCAATTACATCTGTAAAATCAATTACTTTGAAAAGAAAACTAGAACCATAGACTCCACAACCAGAGCAGTTTTGAAAGGATCTTTTCCTTATCTTGATCACCATCACTATAGTATCTCTGGAATGAGCGATAGCAACACTGAACTCTTTGAATGCTTCCACAAAATTGGAGCCATTGTCAGAAATGGTAGCAGCAATTTTGTCAAGTGTTAGACCGAACTCATTATGTATTACAGTTGTGCTACTCCATCGTGCATGTAGGCTCCAACAAAACATCTGCTTGCTACCGTACTTAAGGGAACTGAGATCGCTCAAATGTATTATGTAGAATTGTAGATGCATCGATCCAGTGAGAAGTAACTCCCATATAGCCTAACTTCTATGTTTTGTAGACCACACATAGATAACTGTAAAGATATTGTTTATACTATTTAATGCTGCAGCACTTCCTTCATCTGCACTGGTAGATAGACTCATTATAGTTTTGCAGACATGATTGTAAGGTCAAAAAGACGCCGGTTATCGATAACTTGTTCAAACAGTTGCTACTTCTTAGAGAAAATTAAATAAACAGTTTCAAACAATGTAATACATGAACAGTGGAAATAAAGCATGTGTTTCCCGACTGAATTTCTTAATCACAATTATGTATGTAATTTGTAATTTGATGTAATTGAAATTACGTAATTTGTAATTTGTAATTTCCAGCAAATTTCTAAAGTAATTTGTAATTTGTAATTCAATTACATTTTCCCAAGTAATTTGTAATTTGTAATTCAATTACATTTTACCATGTAATTTGCCCATCCCTGCTGTGATTAGAAATCTGTTTCATATATCTTGAAATCTCTCTCACCTCTCAGCTCTCCTAATGATGTGGCCGATCTTCAACTTTCCTTGAAGGGAACAGTCATTATGGGCACATAGCAGTTATTTTACATCGGAAGTAGAAGACACAATGATGTGGCTAGTTTCAAACATTGAACTGGGTTGGAGTCATCCCACTCTGCAAAGTTATGTTATGTTATGTCTGACCCTGATTCAGACTTGTAAATGAGACATAAAACGCGAGGCCAAGACCGAGGCAGTGGGGTCTGAGACCGAGACCGAGACAGTGGGGTCCGAGACCGAGACGAGACACCAGGTCCGAGACAGTTCGAGACAGTTCAAAACGAGTGAAATGCAAATTGGACCCAAGTCCCGAAACAATTTTTCTCAACTTTTGAAATCTAATACAAGGGTCAAGTCACTGAAATCAGCCGATCACCTGAATTGTATAAACTATAAAGAAATTAAATATTTCAGCCATTCTGAAATCTTCTAAATGATTCTAAAATTTAAACCAGCAAAATTTCATATAGGCCCTAGGCCTATTAGTGATTTAGCGACATAAGTCATATCACTCACCTTTCGCTTATGTTGGCTTTACACAAACGATGAATGGCATGCCATTTATTTTGTATTTCTTTGATTTCAAACTGCGTGAATGCAAATTTCACTATTTCAGGTTCTTTATGAGACATTTTAAGATATTTGGAAATTTTGGACTGAAAGTGCAAACTTAAGACTGCTTTTTTCAATACTCTTAAATCTTAATACCACAAAGACCGCTTTTTTAAAACTTCCTGTCTGTTTGGCACTTCCGATTAACTAGTTATCCGTTCGTCACAAGACAATTTTATAACGCATTACTGTACGAAGTTCGAACAAAATACAGTTTGTACGAGAAATTTGGAGACCGCTTCTACAAGAGAACAAGACTTTCGCTTCGAGACAGTTTCCAAAAAGACAAGACTTTCGCTTCGAGATAGTTTCCAAAAGTCAAGAAATGATCTCGAGACCGAGACAGTGGGGTCCGAGACCGAGACCGAGACATCAAAAACCTGTCTCAAGACCGAGACAGCGTCTCGAGACAATCCAACTCTGCCCTGATTGCTACAATATTGGCATGCTTTCTGCATGCCTGTCCTTGACTGTGATCACAAGTAAGGCAGTTCCACGTTTCTGCTACAGAGTATGATGCTTGTAAGTTCAGGTGTTTGTGACCAAGGTGCTAATAAAATCACAAATTCTACCTCAGTCTGAATGGCCTGAGTCATTATATTTTGAAAGTATTCTTGTTTGGAAAACTTTTGTGAAGTTTATTGACACCTTTCATGGTACTGTCGGTACTAGTGTCAAATTTCACCCAAATTAAATTCTGCCTTCATCCTTGTGTCATATTTCACCCGAATATTATTATTAATTTCTGCACTGTACTAAAACAGTAGTTTCAAGTTTCTGCAACATCATGGTATCGTGCATGGTGTTCTACACTGTACCAACAACCATGTAATGATGTCATTTTCGTATCAAATGGCATCATGAGGGTCGGTTAGGGTCAGGTTAGGCTAACTTGGGTAGAAATGTTGTCAAGAATTCAGGTCATCTATTGAACAATTATGTTTAATTTGATGAAGGCAGAATTTAATTCTTGTGTGAAATTTGAGACAAGTACCTTATTGATAAATAATGTGTAGTTACGAATACCAATAAGCAGATGTCTATCTTCTGCTTATTTGTTAGTAACAGAATTGTCTGGTTTACCATAGGGAGCGAGTTTAGGGTAATGGTAACACTCTGGCATGTAGAGGCAACGGACGCGGGATTGGTTCCCGGTACCCTCCCTCAGGTCAACTCAGCCTTTTCATTCGCCAAATGGCGTTGAAAAATGAGTAGTAGGACGTGATGGGCACCTTGCATGGCTGTCAAACAGTTAAATTTGATTCCTGTTATAACTTGCAATCATCCGTTCGTACTATGAATTGTAATCATACAGCGTACTTGTCAGTTTCAAAATATTAAACAAAGATTATTATTATTATTATTATTATTATTGTGACATGAGCTTCTCAGCCTCTCTTTGCCTCTTTTCTGCAAACGCTTGAAGACCATTTTGTTTATTATTATTATTAATGTTGAAATCAGATTCATGGTGTTTTGTCACACATAGGTGGGTCCTGCTTTTGGGTTATTTGAGATATCACCATATGTTTCAATGGTGGGATAACATTGGCGATATGACTATATATTTGTTTGCCATTTACTGAGGTGCTTCTGTTTTATTTTTAGGGGGTCGAGACAAAAGGGGTGGAGCTATCCTAACATTTCCAGCTCGTCCATCCCAGCCGTCAGACCAAAAGTCAGAACAAGTCCGATATGATGATCTTAAAACACTAGTCATGTACCTTGCAAGTGTGCCCAGGTGAGTCAACCATTGTCATCGTCTATAATGTAATTCATGCAACAAGTGTTTTTATTGTGCAGTCACAATGCTGGAAGGCAATTTCTGTCTTCATTCATTTAAAAACTCTGGCTTGGCTCCAAGTTTAGCTATTAATGCTAATAAGTACTTGATTGTATGTACTGAGTGAGAGCTAAGACTTTGCTGGACAGACTATGAGGCTAAGATCTCTAAGCCAGAGAGCCATCAACACAAAGTTACAGACTATTCATCATGATCCTTTATTATGTTAAATTGCTGAAGGGTCTGATCTGCCACAAGCAGACAATAATGTCTGCAAAGTTGTGGCTGTTCATCTGTTCATGAGCTGTAGCTCATGAATATATATTTATTATATGTATATAATGCAAGATATAGTATAATGGCAGGTGCAACGATCTCTGGAGGCTAGCCAGGTGGGTGGTTGCTGCTGCAGGTTATTGCTTTTAATCTGCTGTTTGGTTCCAAGTTAGTTATGAAATCAATCAGGTTGGAGCTGATAACCAAAATGATTTTGTGATGGCCCTATTGAGAACTGGAATTGGTAGCACAAGTAGGTGAGAAGCGAACAGTGAAGACTAAAGGTCTTCTAGGCTTACATCCATGGCCTGGTAATGAGGACTGGTGTTAAGTAGACATTGTGACTAAACAAGAATTTTCTTGGTGTCCGGTTCCACTGTCTCATTGTAGATTCAACCTTTTTGCTGCAGTCAGGGTACAGTTGTTATCCTGTGATGGATGCTGCCTTAAATTGTATGCCTGGTCATGAGTGACATATCTCAGTGTTTGATCAAGGTCTTCCTGAAATGTTAATTGGCATAAAGTTTTTATCTGCACAATTGGTATAAGTTTTGCTGTGGTCAGTCCATTCTCCTGGAACAAACTGCCTAAGAACCTCCGACATGATTTTCTCGTCCTGTGTTTGACTCTTTTCCGCAAATGCTTGAAGACCATTTTGTTCGATCATGGATTTATTGTCGTAGGATGGGAGTGCCTGTGATGAGTCTCTCTTGAAGTTGGCACTATATAAATATGCAATTCATTCAGTCATTACAGAAATTCATATAGCACCCCTTCAAGGCTACTACTCAGAAGTGCTCCCGACCCCAGCATGGCTAAAAAGGACAGTTTTGAGCTTACAGTTAAATGTGTGGGATTGGAAAGGAAGGAAGAGCAGCACCAAGGGAAGCGTTGGACCAACGACTAAAAAGGTGCTGTTCTGCGTAGTGGATGTACGGGCAAAAGGGACGAGGAGCACACCCTGCTCGGTAGAGCGGAGGGAGCGACGACCCAGGGCATATGAGATAGGACAGCAGAGCTAGCGAAGATAGGCTGGGGCAAGTCCCAACAGGCACTGCCGTACCAAAGCAGCAATCCATTATGTGATGTGTGCTGCTGAAGGGGACAGTGCAGCACGTCTAACATGTAGCCAGAGACATGTTCAGATCTCGCCACCAGGTCACCCATTACCATTACCATTTAAAATTTGAAACCCCATGGTAAACTGGAACTGATGGTGTCGAATTGGCTCTATGAATAAACAGCCGAGTAAAGACGCACACTGTGCTGATTGTTGAAAGCATTATGCCCCAATTAGCCCCATGAAGGTGAAAAATAGAAATACAGGTTTTACTTGAACAGATGCTTGAAGTTTTTTGTGTTCTTAGACAGATGCAGAGGAGAAAGATTTACTAAAAGTTGTCTAGACAATGTTAACCTCTGGAAGATGGCAGTTGTAGTCATCATCATCATCATCATCACCACTGTTATTATTGTTGCTAAACTATTGTATTTTGTATGTATGTATGTATTACCTTATACTTGTTAAATTGTCGTAGGTTATAATTTTTGTGTTCACAATTGTTCTGAGCACTGCTGTTCATATTGTTGATTATAATGCCGTACACGTATTCTGGATGGATGAGTAGGCTCTCCATGAAGGTCCTGGAACGAATCTGTGGAGCTGCCAATATGTTAAGTGTTATAGAGTTCGGTCTGTTTTACTTAGTTGATGACTAACAGGCGACCAGAGTGCAATTAACCTGAATGACTCAGTCAGCCAGCCACTCACCCAGGTACACAGTCCTCCTTTCAGTGGCAGCAGATTCAGCAGTTCAGCTGCTGCTGCTGCTGCTGCTGGTCTGAGTAAATGCAAGATGGAGTGAAGCAGTGAATACACGTGGGATAAATTATGTGCTGCTTGGAGTTAGTTATTACCTGCAAAGCTCGTGCTCTGAGGTCTAGAAAGTGTAGCTTGGGTGACGTAGTTCCTGTGCTCGTGGCAGGGCTCAGTCTACATCGGTTGGCCCTAGATAAATCACTCTGTAACAGAAAGATGTAGTGTAAGTTAAAAACAATGTAACATCACTTCTGTGGCCAGCAACTTTACCACTGAAAGGCAAAAGTGATTTTAGAGTGCCTTAGACTACCTTAAAACACATTCCAGGTTGATAAGTCATGCAGATGGTTCTCTATGATGCATTTATGCTATATATCATGCTAATGTTTTCTCTCTAATGACATTTGTAAAAGATTTAACGTAACTTCTGTTAATAAATGAATAATTCCATTAGAAGTCTAAAATGTAAAATTTTACAGTTGTATTTCTGTGGTTTAGGAAACGGCTTATTCATTAGTTTGTAATGCAGCTGCATGATACCTAGTGATGAATTGGCTGAATGATGAAGGATACTCTCATTGCAAGTTTGGAATTGAACATTACTTGTTATTTAGAATAGTAACTGAGTGTGATACATTGTTATTATAATATATATATATATTTATGTTATATATATATCGGAGTTTCACGCCGAAGCGCATGAGCAATTGCGAGTGAAGGATATAGCGGCTTTTGAGGTATTATATATATATATATATAGTTGTTATTATATATATAAATAACTATGGCACTTGGCACACTAAAATCAAGCTGCTGCAGTCAGGTCAATACCCAGAAAGTCAGTCCACTGAACAGCCAGTAGTTGAGTCTAGTAACTTGAACTCTGCAGGTTCAAGCGTCTCTGAAGATAGTTCTAGTTGGATTACTACCGATATGGATTAGAACGTAGTTGATTCATGCTTCTGTGCACAGTTTGCTGTAGTATTTGTGTGTTCAATGGTAGCCGCTTTTTAACACAAAAACAAGTGTACTGATCTATGATAGCCATACTCATCTCTCCCATATCCTTGAACAAGAACTGGATATAAATCCTTGTGCTTACTTTGTGTTAAAGCAGATGCCCAGCAGGCTGATGTGCTAGTTATGCGGGTATCTGTGCCTATGTCTTAGAAATGGGTGTTGTTAGCTCAGCCTTTAGGCAAATCCAGGAATTGCACTTTAGTCTTTTAGTCCAATATAAGACATTGTCATCTGCATCTTGGCCACAAGTAAACACTCGACAGCAGTTGTTTCTGTGACAAAAAAATTACAACTACAGTGAAACAGCGTTAACATGCGCACCATTAACACATGAGTCTGTTTTACATGAGGTGCCACCATGCCTTCTGACACCACGAGATTAACGTGAGGGCATCGTTAACACGTGGTAGTTTAATGAAAATGTTAGCACTGATATAGTTAGCACTGATATAGTGACCAATGACCAATAATGATGCTGAGAATGTTGCGGAAAATCGCCACTGAGATACGTTTAAGTCTTTGATGCACCACCTCAACAGATGTGTCTGCTCCTCTGTCTGTCTGTCTGTCTGTCTGTCTGTTTGTTTGTTTGTCTGTCTGTTTGTCTATCTCGTTGTCCATGGCAACCATTATTCGCAACTTGGGTAAACGTCACCGCTCTTCTCACTTTTGAGGCCCCTGAAAGCCGTTGATGCACCACCTCAGTAGATGTGTCTGCTCCCTTCTCTCTCTCTTCATCCACGACATCCATTATTTGCAACTTTAGGCCAAGGGAAGCTTTTGATACACTGCCTTTGTAAAGTAATTGAGGCACTGTTTCTTTTCTGTTTTGTTCTGCATTTGCAAAAATGTGTGTATTTGTACTTAGCAGAGTAAAAGTAATTCTTGAGCTGATGATATTCGAGATTCGCTTTCCACACATTCATGCAAAGTTAGGCAATAAATGTACATTACTGCTATACCTAGCTGGTAGACTTGTTAAGCCATTAACGCGCAATGCACAGTTCCAATGTTGTCTCTCCCATTGGCCGCGTATTAACGGTGTTTCACTATAGTTTCCATTCTGTTCAGAGAGTGTGTTACGGTGATATGCTTTCCAGTAGTACACTAGCGAAGTATTCTTTACTATTGTTAGTTGGAAAAGTCTGTGTTTTCATTCAACAATTAGAGATACTGCTATCTCTGAAATGTTAATATTTAGTATGAGATTCTGCTGAATGGTATAATCTGTTGAATCTAGATGTGAATTGCCATAGGTTTATGCCTCACGGATAAGTGGAGGTTTAGGGTAAAGACCGAACAATTTATAAGCGTAGTTGTTTGTAGATGTCCTTGATTTAATGGGCATCTTGGACATGCACCTTAATGGCTGGGGCTGCATGGTTTGTAGAATGCCATATATATATATATATATATATATGTCTATAGTGCTTGGCTGTTTACTAGTCAAGAGGCTTGTATAAGTTTTAGACTGTATATAGGTCTACATAATAAATAACACTTGAAGACTTGAAGGCCCTTCAGGAAAGATCTGCCCAACTACTCTTAAGGCCGGAGGATAAAAAGGCTACTGCTGTTCCAGGGATATGGCTCATAGCCCAGTGCTTCTTTTTAGGCAGAGTAGCATCTAATTGTTTATGGCATTTCCTGAACAGTCTGATCCAGCTGAGTGTCATGATTTCTAAATGGTGATTAGAAAAGGCGATTAGAAAAGGCGATTAGAAAAGGATTTGGTCCGATACCTATGAAGTGCTGATTGATAATTCTTACTACTGCTCGTTCGTGTTGAATGGTCCACTTATTGAATTCATAAGCCTGTCTCCGGTCACTGAATGGATTTTTCTTGTTCTGCCAAGTGCAAGTGAACTCAAATGTTTTATCTAAATGTGTTTCATGATCAATCAGTTCCTTATTATTCCAGTTCAGGTTTAACATAATTTACAGTTTTGATGTTCAACTCCACTTATTTAATTCATAAGCCTGTTTCCGGTCACTAAATGAACCTTTTAAGTTGTTTGTGTAAACATTTTTGCAGCAGAGGTTGAGAGCCTGGTAGAAATGTCCAAATCTGAAATGTGTTTCATGATTTGCTTCCATGGTAGTGCCCATCTTGCACTTGACCATGTGATACTAACAGAACAATGCACACAGCAATGTCATTGAGCACTAGCTCACAAATTTCTCCACTGACAAAATACTTTCCATGGTTGATTGTGGCCACCGTATTTAGGAAGTAGTTGGCCTTCATGTGGTCTGTAAAATAATGGGAAGGGAGGGATGGAAGGAAGGTGAATAAAATTTCGTTTAGGTTAGAGTCATTAAGTCATTAAGTTCTGATCATTTACATATCTGTGTTATCAGTTCACTGCTGAAAATAATTAGCAACAATCTGCAATTCAAAACTATAGCATTTCCCTGTGACAAGTAAGTAAGTAAGTATATGCTTTATTGTTATACGAATTGCATGTGTGCACTTTGGTGTACATACATCTAGACAGAGTATAACATTTTTATTATGAAAGTCTTGTGTGAAGCTGTCTGCTTGAGGAATAAAACGGTCATGCGGGCGCAGGGAATAGGGGAGCGGCTTAATTGGGGAGGGGGAGTATCACAAATATAACAGAACAGACCATGAAATATTTTAAGTTTTAAAATAATTTGATTGAGTTGGCTTTGTTCTCTTGTCTATAAATGGAGCCCATGTAGTATTCCTAGTTTTCCTAAAGGCATTTACTACCCAAAAGCAGTTCTTAAAAATTTAGTTGCCATAACTTTGAGCTGAGTATTGCGTAAATGTATTTTTGGAACTGTTTTTGACTTTTCATTCAGATTTCTTTCTCCATTTGGCTTTTGTTTTCACAGCTTGTTCTGTTTTGAGTTGTAATCTGTTTATAAAAAATGCATGTCTGTTGAGACTGACTCAGGCCACCACTATACAGCTGTTGATAAGAAGTCTTTGTTTGCCATAGGGTCTATTAACAATGCCTGTGATGCTTTTTTTTAGTGACGATGTAAAGAAGTTGGGCTTTACTGTGATAATAGACATGCGCGGTTCAACCTGGCACAATGTTAAACCAATATTACGAGTTCTTCAGGTATTGTAATCGCTTCTGTGAAGAATTAAATATCTAAATTTTATCATCATGGCATTTTTAGAATGAAAAATTCAGGCATTTAAAAGTTGTAAAAATTATGTGGAATAATCAAATTTAACTTGCTGTCTGGACAGTTTTTATTTGACTGGAGACAAATACTACAGAATCTTATGCTACTTTGTTTATGGCTATGTCAAAACAGTTACTTTGTAAAGTTTGTATTGAGATAATGCCCTGCAGAGTATAAGACCTTCGTATATTCACGGTATTGAAGAATTTCCTTATATTGATTTTTACGTAGCAACTTTTCTTGTGCCACTACTATTTGTCACTACTGACACTGTTGCAGAATGCATACGTTTGTGCTACACTTGTGTGGTTAGGTGTAGTAAATTATGTTAAGTATATTTGTATACGTACAGTCGTGCATGCATATATATGTCTTGTGATTTGTTATAGCACCTTTTAAGAGCTTCTCAAGAGCACTTGAGATGTGCAGGGTTGTCTAACAATTCCCAAAAATGTGATTTAATATTAGCTGTAAATGTGTGCTTATGTCCATGTACGTATGTATCTGGACATCGTCTTTAAGTATCTCTCTTAAGAAGCAGCGAAGCATGGCTGTCCTGCAGATCTAACAACGTGTGTCTTAAGTCTAGCTGAAACAGTTCAAATATCCAGCTGCAGGGTGAAGACTTTTACAGAAAGATGGAACAGTGGACGAGTAAGCTTGCTGTGCTTTAGTTGCAGTACAGGAGCATGGGACAAATAGGTTTCTATGGACTGCAGAACTCAATGATCAGTGACAAGGCTGGTCCAGAAGACTGAGCTTCTTGATGTCTTCCGGGGCGGCGGCCATCCAGACTGGAGGCATGTCACAAGAAGAGGATCTTTAATCGGATTCTTTCCTCGACATGGAGTCAATCAGGATTCTTGCAAATAGTCCCAAACATGGCAAGAATTTTGGCAAATTTGCCACAGTTTGGGTGGTGCAAATATAGACATGCTGAGTTGCTGACGTTGCTGTATACAATAGTTCGACCGTCCTACAAGGACAGCATTGCAGTAGTCCAAGCATGTCAAGATGAAAGAGTAGACAGCAGACGTTACTGGTCAGCATATGACTCTGGTCTGATGGAACTGATACTAGTACGGCCTACAAAGAGAGTTATCATGATCCACCTTGGTTAAATCCTTACCCAGAAGAATGACAAGGTCATGGACAACGTGTTGCTTTGTCGTAAACGCTGACTAAGACGAGCTCCCAGACTTGGCAAAGCAGTTGGGATTTAAGTGAAGCAGATTCAATATAAGCAACATGTCAAGTTGTGCATTATGTTGTTAAAGAAAATGCAAGCATGCCTTAAATGACATTAGAATCAAATTCAAAATGCAACAGGTGAATCTATTTGCTGGGGGGTGACCATTTGAACATGAGTCACAATAATGTATCTTGATTTCTGAGGTCCAGACATGCAAATTGCTTGTTTGTTAATTTCTTTAGTACTTGACTTCAAGAGATGAATTATAATTTGTTCATGTGATATGCTTTCTTTCTTTAGGAATGTTTCCCTCATAACATACACACTGCCTACATCATAAAGCCAGAAAAATTCTGGGAAAAGCAAAAAACAAGTCTTGGTAGTTCTAAATACAAGTTTGAGGTTGGTAAATTTATTGTAAAATGTTTAATAACTGCTTATTTATAAGTTCATCATCATCATCGTCTCTGTATTCATTCCAATTTGGAATGATACATGTCACAAATGCACTAAGTTAAATGTGATGCAAGGGCACATCCAGGAAGTACAAAAGTACCACTTATTTAGGGCTGCTTATTAACACAGTGGTGGTGACATGGCTTATATTGTCGCATTATAAACATGTTGCTCAAAGAGCTCAAATAAAGCTATGTGCCTGCTAACAAGGCAGAGTGTTGTGAAAGAAAGTAATCCAGTCCTTTATAAACTAAAACCTATAATAATGATAGTTATATAATACCAAACATAAGTATATTCTGTTTCTGAAAGAAAAGTGTCTGCAAGAAACTTCCTAGTTCGAGCACGACCAGAGAGTGTTATAATAGTGCTAAACATCTCTCTTGTATATAGTGAACCAACTTTGTGTGTGGCATTGTCGCCTCTTGGTCTGGCCTTTGTCATGTTTCCACAGTTATCTTCACACTGGCACCCCTCCAGCTACCATCTATGAACACCATAGGTCACCAGTGGCCTATATACCAACATTGGTATCTTTTGGAAATGGCAAATGTGACAAAAGACATACTGAAATTTGGCAAAAATGAATGATTATTCATATCCAAAGCTGTGATTTTCTGTATTACTGCAAAGGAAAATAAAATTCGTACGTCAGATGTTTCAAAATATTTATGGAAAAAAGACAGTATAGAAATTGGCCTATCGTTAATAACAGTTTCCTTGTGTCCTAATTTATTCATTGGAATTACCTTTGCCAAATTTGTTCCATTGGGCAAAATACCAGTTTAAAATGAGCAATTTAGTCAGCCAATAGTGAAGCAATAATATGCATTGCAGGACCAGCTAAGTGTAAGATCTATACCACCTGGACCAGTTTTTGTGTTCATTCCACGTTAGCTGCTAATCCACATAGACGTGACTCATTGTTTAAGAATACCAGTTTAGCAACTGATCTTTTATAGTGTTAGAAGGTTTGAGAATGCCTGAGAAAAAACTGCTACCTTTTTATTGTTTCTGACTGGAATTTTTAGCATGCTGTGAAACCAGTTTGTTTTTCTTTGTTTTCTGTGAATGAATTGATGTCTGAATGGAGAATGGGTTTTGGCTGAGTGTTGCTGATGTAGTGATGATGTGATGTTTGTTGTGTTTCAGACAAACTTACTGTCTGTCGATAGCCTGACACGTGTCATCCATCCATCACAACTGACAGAAGAATTTGACGGAACGCTCTCCTATGACAATGATGAGTGGATTGAAATGCGATTGGTAAAGACTGCTTTCGATTGTTACATTTGATACTTATAAATGAAGTTAATGATGATCATGATGCTGACAATGCTTTGTGCTTATTTTTTTCAACCAAGGTTGGGAAGCGTGAGAATCTGAATTAGATTTGACATTTAACTGATCTGGAATGAGTTTAGTTTCGTTGTTGCTGCTGTTGAAGCTGGTAGTGTTGTTGTTGACAGCACTATGTATTTATCCATTTGTTTTAAAGCTAAGTTATTTCACTAAATTTTGTAAATGTGCAAATCACATTTAATCTAATCATGTTCGTCTTTGGCTGAAAATCAAGCATGCAGCCTTGATATAAGAGAGCTACCATTATAAGATAGCTGACCCAGTTAGCTACATTGGTTATGTTAGAGATCGTGCAGATGGTGGTTTGCCTCCTGATGGTGGATTATTACAGAGATTTAAATGTCAGGCTAGCATGGTCTATACGCAGGGACCTTAAGTGGCTTAAGCCTTTTCAAATGGGCAGCAGTGGTGAAGGATCTCACCCGATCAATTCATTGAAATATGAAGAGGGTCGAGGCCATACGGTTGCTACATAAAAATGTAGACATTTACATAATCGCTGTCAGCCTCCTGTGCAAGTATTAAGACTGTGCAAATAATGTTAAAGAGTTTCAGTGGATAGAAAAGACAGGCATTTATCTGTTTTCGTTATTGTGATGATCTAGTTCTTAAGAATAGATTTGCCAGTAAGAAGAACATCAAGTGTTGGATATTTAGGGAGTAAAACTGAGTCATGTCTGCTCACTGATGATAATGACAATCAATATAGATGGCAAGACCAGTTGGCAACTTCTTTGGTTGAGCTGAACAGGACAGGTGTTAACCCTAGGAACATAAGAAGTGGCTGTCTCTGCTGTATGAGCCTCTTTTCCAGTTTGTGGAATCCTGGTTTTGTTTGGGCCTTCTTTCCCAGGTCTGGTTGCAGATTTTGATGAGCTACTAGTCTCCTCATTACAATTAGTGATGGATATAGTGGAGATTGTGTATTGTGTTTAATTGCAACCGGATGACCAATGAGTTCCATATCAAGTGATCTCCAGATGGAGCAAACTTTATGCTGATAACCGTCACTGGAATTTCTGTGTCTGATTTAATCTAATCTAGTAGTATCTAATATACTGTTGTCTTTATGTGCAAGGTCATGTCCACAACTAATTTAAACAACAGAGTTGAGTTGATGTTGGAAATGAGGTCCATAGCCAAGTGACTTGTATGGATGATGAGTAACCTGTAGTGCTCCTCCTATTGCCTAAAGAAAGGACACACCACTACATTCTTTACTTACTTGAAGACTGTCTTTAATATTTAGCTGTGGTTGGTCTGGGAGCACTCCTGAGACATTAGATTACCTTGAAGGGGTGCTATAATAATGAAAATTCAATAATAATAATAATAACCTATATCTGAGTGTGTCATTATGCTTTATTATATAATGGTTTTATGTGTATTTGACAGCTTCTAGAAGATTTCACTTCAAAGTCACTGGAGGTATTATCAAAATTAGAGAAGCTGAGTGAGATCGTGAAGAATCCTGTCCTGCCAGACGATCTCGCTGGAACGAAAGAGATGATCGAGGAGCACAACCTTCTTAAGAAGAAGGCAGCTAAGGTGCCAATGAATGCCTTGGAAGAAGAAGGCCAGCGAATCATACAGCGCATATGTGGACGACATGCTGCCCAAGCAGGTAAGGGAAAATTCACTGCTGAAGAATGGTTGATTTTGTTTTTGGTAGAGCTGTAAAACAGCAGATCCCTCAGATACACTGCAATTATCTTTATCTAACTGATCTAAACAAGCAGGACTTGTCTGTGTTTTATGTACATATGCACTTTAATCTACCTTCACCACACAACCATCTTCATAGAATGATCTTCCAGGTATGTAATGTAATGTAACTGAACATTTATATAGTGTCCCTTCAAGAGATCTACTCAGAGGTGCCCTCTGCGCTAGCCTATATGATGTTACGAATGAATATGAAATTCATTACGAATGAATATATTACATCAGTTAACAAAACAATGCATGAACACCTAGGATTAATTTTTCCCCTCTGAAGCAGGAGCCATTCCTAGTTGCAACAGGTTTGTCCACCAGTAACTGTGTTCTGAAAGATGACACTCTGTTGGAGCAGAGTTACTGGGAAACAGGTTTACCTGACTACAGTGAAAAAGCAGATATATCAGAAAAAGCATGTTTACTTAAGGAACGAAGTTAGTTTTCAGCTTCGTTTTATACTTGTAAGCCATCTGACAGGGTTCTACAAGTCCCTCAAGTCTTTTTTTCGGGAGTTCTTAAAGGGGCGCTATATAAATGCTCTGAATGAATGAATGAATGAATTCAAGCACAGAAGATGTACCTAAGCATAAATGATAGTACTGGTCTAGATTATAGAGAATGCATTGCTAGGAGCTGCAATTTCACGACTAGGTATTGAGTGTGTCAGTTGAATCGTGATTGCATGATGTTGAGATATTTCAATTGTTAATGTCAGGTTCTGTGCCAAGCGTTATGCTGCTATCAAACAATGACATCCAGAATGCAGTGCCTCACGTATCTAGTCTGCTCGACCAACTACAGAATTCGAATCAGCATCTTGGTCATCTTTGGCAGCTGAAGAAAATGAGGCTGGAACAGTGCTTTCAGCTGCGTCTCTTTGAGTCAGAAGTAGAAAAGGTTACTATCTTGTGTTGGCAATTGGTTGATTAAGGGATATTCTCACTTACTTACTTACTAACATACTTTATGCGAAAAACGTTTATTGTCAGGATGCTATATGCTTTTAGCTGTGTTTATAAGATGTCTGTACACCAAAGTGTGCTTAGCAATTTGTTAATAAAGAACATATTTACTTACTTACTTATCTGTTGTGTTATGCATTATTTTTATGTAACCATACTGCCGTCTGTAGCACTATTGCTATCTTGTCACTGGTTAATCAGTGTTGTAACGCTCGCTTTTAATTCAGTTTATATTGGAGGCCTTTAAACTGATCACAGTTCCAGCCATGTCTGGTGAGGCTGGGCCCGATAGGATGGAATGCTGTGTAAACTGTGTGTTACATAAGCTGCACCTTCACTTCTCTCTGTTTACGGTTTGTATACATAGACATGTTTACAGCCTCTACAGAACTCCTTACAGCATAGTACCAAGATCAGTGGATCTTTAGGCTGAGGCACCTGATCACGGCAATCCAATAACAAGAAATCTCTTTGGTCATGTAAAATGAATTCAAACAGCGTAGGACCTTTTTATTACAAACACCTGTATTGTATTTTCTTAAGGTGTTGGATTTTATGTTTTTAGATGTCTGAATGGATCTCAAATAACCGTGAAGTCTTTGTGGTTAATTATACGAAGATAGGACAGAGTTTTGATGATGCTTTACGTCTTCAGTCTGACCACTCTCAGTTCGCTCGTAACTCAATGGTTAGTTTCTTCTATTGCTAATGACTGTGGCATGTAGCTGAGCCACATGACATATAAATAATCTTTCAAGTCGGTTATTAAGGTTGCATGTATTATTGTATTTCTTTTCTAAGCGCTGTGCCAATTGATTTCAATTTTGGATTTAATCTTTGCTTACATCAGGCTAAGTTCGACATCAGAAACTTGACTGATGAGATATCTCTAACTGCAGGAGCACCAGTAGCTGTAGAGCACCTCAATCGCGTAGAGACCTCAACAACTAGAGAACTTGAAATGGTGAAGTCTGTTGTGGGATTGGAACTGAATTTGAACCCTTTGCCTAGCACTGAGAGTAGTATTCCTCTTCCACCATGATTGTGGTCCTGATTGTGGCTTAACCATGGTTGCTTCCCATCACTTTTTTCTATCAGTGGTGCCCTACTTCTGTGCACCATTAGTGCCCATCCGGAAGGTCTGGTTTATCCAGGAATATTGAGACGTAGTGAACACCTCCGTCACAAGCCTATGCCTTGCTATAGAGATTTGGGAGCCAGATCACGCTACCCTTTCCTGTATAGCCATAAATTTATCCCTTTGCCTTACCTAGTGCTGGTCTCATTATGAGCTGCTAAATGATAACCAGAATCGCAATTTTCATTTTACTAATATTAAAATATTAAAGGGTATACAGTGTAAAACATTAAAAACAAATGAGAACACGACACAGTGTTCATCCATAATAAACATTTTGAAAACATGCAACAGTAACAAAAGTATATTTGTAATAAACAGTGATACTATTAAGTCTAAATTTTAAAATGACGCATCATCTATGTAAGCCCTAAGCTGATGTTTAAAAGCAAGGTTAGTAAAACAATTACCGGTCTGCAGCATCAGAAAGTTTGATAAACACTGCTGTTCATGATACGTCATTCTACAACCCATCTGGCTTTGCCACAGACTGTACACTGGGTTAAATCACTGCACAAAGTCAATGACCTAAGTATCACACTATTTAAGAAGAATGTTTCAAAAGTTCAAAGATCATTTGTTAAAATATTGATGACTTGTATCCTGCATCCAAATTAGGTTACAGATTCATGGCTTGATGCCAGTCACCTTGAGGTGTCACTCCCTACAAATGATAGTGCCCTTGTGTGAGGGTGGTTGTGTTTGTGAGGCATGAAGCCTTGTATGAGGCCGCTTTGGACCCATGCTTAGATGTTACAACTTTAGCTATTCCTGCTGTTTCTTGTGCAGAATGCCTACAGTACCATCGACCACATAATGACGGTTGCGCAACGTCTGTGTGATAGTGGCCATTATGCAACTGTGTCCATCCGTTTACAAGCAAACAAACTCCACAAAGACTGGAGAACATTTACTGCTGCACTCGAAGAACGCAACAACGTTCTCGCTATGTCTGTTCTCTTTCACAAGAAAGCGGGCGAAGTAGGTCATTTTAATTTTTATTAACAGTAATTTTCATGTTAACTTGAGATCTAAGCCACTCTGCTTAATGTTTTGCACTATTTAAAGAATCACATCTCTATTGCTTTCATGGATTGTGTTAAACAGTAAACACTGATAGGGTTTCAGTTGTGTAATGAATGAGAATTTTTTATGGTCTTGTAAGATAACTGAAATTTGGAAATGTCTCCACCACACCATCTTGAAAATTCATAATTTTTCTGTTGGTCTGCAATAGTTATATGATAAGTAAAATGGTCTGTGTGTTGATCTACGCACTGGTGGCAAAAGCTCAGGAATTGCATTGATGGCATGTTTACGATGAGTAGCTGATTTGATGTAGAATGAACTACTTGGTATGTTAACATGCCTGCTGTCGAAGTCAGTTCGTAAAGCCATAATTTTGAATTTGTATGCTTATTATTGTATGTAGGTATCAAAACACTTAATATGACACCATTTAAGTGCTTCACAAGAGTGATGCAGCGCCTCAAAAAAGTGTTGCTATCTTTGACCATATTGTATTATTGTTTTGTAATGATGCGTGTTATAGGCAAGCCCGATGTAATTGAATTTTGCCTTTGTTAGCACTGTCCTGAATCTCCTGATGTTCACTGTATTCTTATTAAACTGAAAATATTACATTTCAGCATTGATATCTGTTTGCTGTTTTTGATGAATGGGTTCTAATCAGTTGGTCCACTTCTGTTGTTGGGTATGGTGCATTGGTGTTAGTTTATTTTGGCTTTATTCATTTTGATATAGCCTCTGATTGAGTACTTGTATATCAGAGTGTGGTACCAAGTTATTTGATGTTGTATTTGGCTTTGGACTGAGAGTTTGATCATAGTGTGTGATTCCGTTTGACTGTTGTGATTTATGTGATTGGTTTGCAATTTTTTTAGTACTTGTCCGAGATGCCGAGCTGGAAGAAGATGTGTGAAGAATTGCAGATCCCTGACGAGATAATGCAGCTCGAAGATGCCATTAGCCAACATCAAGCCTTGATTGAAAGTGTCTCACAAGTCTATACAGAGGTACCAGTCGTGTGCTTTTTCAGCAGTTTATAATTAATATTATGAACTTATTTGTTGGTACATCTGCAAATAAATTAATGAAATGTCCCACTGGCTAGTACAATGTTTTGTCATTTATTGGACCATTCTTTTGGAACGGCCTGCCTTTTCACATCCATTATGTTCTGCTTGATGCTTTTTGAGCTTATCTGTAGCTACACTTTTTCAGGTCTTCAGATGTTGATATAACTTATGTAAGAATTTTTTTACCAAGGTCGTATATAGGTAGATACATTAGCTACAAGTGCAAATGCTGTAAGCTATTAATCTCCTTATGATTTAGTTTAATCAGTGTTAAGTGTGTTTTTCTTGTTATTAGTTATGTGCTGATGGGAAGACCCTCTTAGACACCCTTCAAATGCCAGTGTCATCAGGAAGCAGCAACAGTCTGACCGCAAAGGCTGACTACACTGAAGGGGCGTCCCATGTACTCGACGTCGTTCATGAGGTATTTGATCCTGTAAGGCAGCCAGCCGTGCATGGTTTGAAATTGAAGCTCAACTGGTTCTGTCTAAAGAATTCTGATTTGGAATGTTTAAACAAGAAGTGACCATCACTCAGTATCTTATGCAATGTAATAACTGCTGTAGAAATTTCCTGATCAGATTGCATTTCAACGTGTGCTTCAGCTTCTTTAATGTTATGGACAGTGTAAAGTGCACAGGAAGTGACACTTAGCTAATTAAAGTATGCAGTAGGAAATTTGAAGTTCTCTTTTGATTGCATCACATGTTTTGCTTGTGATGTAAATGCATCATATTTTAAATAAATGAATATTTTACATTTTCTCAGACAATTAATTTATTCCTACTAGTTTGGGCAATTTACTTTGTTGTATTGTATTGTATTCAAACATTTATAAAGTGCCTCTAGTAGGGTGAACCATAGAGAGGTGCTCCCAGTGCACAAGGCCACAAGAGAAGAAATAGGTTTTGAGAAAAGTAAAGAAGGAGGAGGCTTTACCAGCTAGAATTTGAGAGTGAGTAGATGGAGAAAGTGCATTGCAAAGAGAGGACCAATTGAGGCAAGGACTGGGACTGAACCATTGCTGTTCTATTGTAATGCAAATCTTGCAACCTGCAGAAGTTTCAAATTCATCAGCTTCTGTCTGTCCTCAGCTGTGCTGTCAGGGTCATGGCTAACTTGCCAACGTTTTCACTTGTGTTGAAGTATGCCTGCGTTGGCTCCCGGTTGAGGAGGGAATTAAATTTGAGGTTCTCCTCCTCAGGCGGAGTTAATAGTCAGCTTGGTTCCAGAGTACATCAGAGAGTTTCTTATTCCTGTCTGAAGCCAGCCCAGTTGACATTTACAGCCCATGGAGATGTGGTAGTCTCACACTACCGTACGATGGCTCGGAGACACCGGTATTTCTCATGTATTGAGAAACCGGAACATCTTATTTTAAGCAGTTTACTTTTGATGTGGAAAAATCTTGTATATTGCTCGCATCAATTTTGTTCTGTTTCAACTTTTTGTTGAAGAAGCATCAGATCAAGTTTTGGTAAATAAGACATTTAAATTCTGCACTGGATTGCTTACTGGTACTTAATGTACTGATGATTGACAAACTGGTACATTTCTTTACCAGGTTTTTGCTCACCATAGGATTTTAGAACAGATCTGGCATAAAGGAAAGATTCGACTTCATCAGAGACTCGGGCTGAGATTTTTCCAACAGGATGTTAAGCAGGTATAATTTTGTAGCCAGCTATAATTCATGGGGCTCACTAAGATGGTTTGTTTAGCAGAAAGCAACATGTAAGTTAGATAATGCACTACGTTATAGTGTGCAAGTGCAGTGCAGCCCTGTCTTAAAATATGGTTTAAACCAAAACAATGCTTTAACAAAATTATGCGGTTACATGTCATGTACACCTAATTTTCCAGTATCTTTTAAAAATAAATTTTGCTTTGCAAATACTACAGTAGATGACAAATCGAAACTGTCACTGAGTAATTTGGTTTATGTAACTTAACATTGGTCCTGCCGGGTAAATGAGATAATTATAATTCAACAAGCCAGTTTATGTTACTACTCATCAATCATTATAGAAAACAGCAAATATTTGTGAAGATTAGTGTAAATTTTAGTTTACAGTATAGTAATATAAATCTATAAAAGATTTTAAGAACTTATCAGAAATGTTGAAAACAAGTATCTGACAGATCTGAAAAGATGTACGTACCAGTGCTTAGGTATAGTGTTCAGTGGCAGATTGGTCCAAAGGTTGTTCCAGATGTGCTTGACTTTTCTTAGGGAGAGGGGAGTTGACCAGCAAGTCCCAGCAGGTTGCAGAGCACACTGTTCATTGTCCTGGTGTATTGGAGGGAGACAAAGCAAAGTGCACTCACTCTTTGTATTCTGGGGCCCAAATTACCAGGAATCTCAGACCATAGAGTACACTTAAATCAAACATCTGTTATCTGCTGGAACCAATTCAGAGCCACTTGTTTAATTTCAGGTGCTGGAATGGTTGGACAGCCATGGCATGGTATTTCTGAACAAAAACACTGCGGTTGGAAAGTCTCTGCCTAAAGCCAAGACGCTACAGAAAAATTACGAACACTTTGAAAGTGTTGCTCAGGTGAGATACTCAAATACTCAAGTATTTATTTCCGTATAGTTCCATTCGGTATAGTATCATGTTGATGGCTTCAGATTCTGCATAAGTTTCAAATTGTATTATTAGTATTCTTCTGTCACATTGATGTTTGCAATAATAGAAACTTTCTCTGTTGCCAGTACTTGGAAATTTTTATGTTTCTAATCTGATGTATTATGAAGTTAACTGTGAATATTTATAGTGACAAGCAGTTAATAAACAGTATGACTTCATGAATGGGGATTAACACGTTTTGGTACGATGCTATCTGTACCCAACCTCTTTCCTGTGTGTATCCAGGTTTTCATTAGTCAATAATTCATCAGTGTTTGAACTTAAGAGCTTTAAATAAAATCTGCTCTACATCCGTGTATGTGAACATAATGTACAGTGCCTTTGAAGAACCTCTCAAAGGGCCTGGGACAAGGCTGTCTGACAGATTGAAAAAGGAGCATCATAGGCTCTGTCCTGGGTCCTCTCCTCTACCTCTTATATACGGCCGACATTCCAGCCATATTCTCTAAACACTCGTTAACTGGTCACCTCTATGCTGACGATGTACAGGCGCTTATTCATGGTCCACCCTCGGCACAGCTTTCTCTTACTGGCTGCATTGATGCTCTCTCTCGAGACTTGCACCTCTGGATGTCCTCGAATCGGCTCGCACTTAATCCAAATAAGATGCAGCTCATCTGGTTCGGCACTCGCCAACAGCTTCTTAAGCTAGATCTCCCTCTTCTTGCAGAGAGATTCCCGTCCTTCACTTTTAACTCCAGTGTACGAGATCTTGGCGTAGTCCTGGACAGCACCCTTACCTTTTCTGAACATATTGCTAATCTTACACGTTCTTCTTACTTCCACCTGAGGCGACTTAGAGCAATTCGACGCTCTATCTCCTCCTCTGTCTTTACCTCTATTGTCCATGCCTTCGTCTGCTCTCGGATTGATTACTGTAATTCTCTCTTGGTTGGTCTCCCAAAGGTTCGTCTCTCTCCTCTTCAGTCTGTTCTAAATTCTGCGGCCAGACTAATAGCTCGACTTCCTCGCTCATCCCACATATCTGCTTTCATGTTTGACCACCTTCATTGGCTCCCTCTTATTGCTCGCGCTCAGCTCAAGATACTTTCTTTAATCTACCGGTCGTGTACTGGCCAAGCTCCCAAGTATCTGTGTGACCTTATCCGGCTGCCGGCCTCGGCTACTTCTCTTCGCCCGCTACGCTCATTAAACCGGCATGATCTCTTTGTCCTGCGAGCGAGAACTTCTATGGCTAAAATGCGAGCCTTTGCCTTCATTGGCCCTGCACTATGGAACCAGCTTCCTCCTTTCACTCGTTCTTGTTTATTAACTGGTGGGCCAAGTGCCTCTTTTCGTTGTCTCAAGACTTCTTTCTTTTCTCTGGGTCTTTCGCACTGGGAGCGCCTCTGATTGGTGTGCACTGTGAGAGGCGCTATACAAATTGATAGATACAATACAATACAATATAAGATTAACTGCAAATGTTTCTTGCGCATCAGCCAGTTTGAATTTTCAGTAGTGCATGTTCCGTTGTCTCTCGACTAATGGGCCACACATGACGCATTTCCTGTACATGCCTGTGGTGCCAGACCAGTTCTGGCAGGGTCAGTTAACATGTTTGTCCTCTTTTACTGGTTAATCAACATCTACATGACATTTGTCCTCTATAATAGGAATTTTGATATTTATATTATCTTTCCTACAGGGGTTCATTGATGTCCATTGTCCAGATGTATGCCTTCCTCTCCACTGTGTGTTTGGTACTCTCTGCCCTCCTGCAGTTGTCCCACTGATTTGCATTTGTTCCCCCACGCTATTACAGTACTGATTGGCATGTGAATTTCTGCTTTGATGCTAACTCCAGGGATAATTTATGGGGTCAGATGATTACATGCTTCTCTAAACTGTGCTGTTTCCCTTATTTATATGTAAACATTAGCCAATATAATGAGTTGTTTAACATCTATAACTCACTGACCCTTCACCCCAGACCATTGATGGGCTCACAGTTTGTGCTGAGGGTATTGTTGAAACTGTGCTTTTAAAAGCTTCAGCCCAGAAGTAGTTTCCTTTCCTCGCTCTGCAGCGATGCAGTCTCATTTTAGATGTTGGCCAGGATGTAGACATTACTGTTAGAGTCAGTTGGGAGTTAATATGGAGTATAATACAGATCAGTATGCTGTGGTAAGTAGCTGTGTGAATTCTGCAGGGTATACCTTTTGGTCTTTACCATACTCAGTCCTGTTTTGTTTAATGCCACCTACAGATTGTGACTAAGACTGTTAATTAGGTCCCTTGTTTGCTAGTTCAGTGCATGATTTCAATAAGGTCTTTGTCTGAATGATTATGTGCAAGATTAGATATATCTTTAAATCTAATCATATAATTTCACATTTCACATTTTTGTCTATGTTTTTTAGTATGTGTGTGTACATGCTTTTTATGTGTTGGTGTGTTTGTACTTTATTTTGCATATATGTATTTATGTATAATGTGTGTGTATGTATGTATGTATGTATGTATGCATGTATGTATATGAATATATATATATATATGTGTGTGTGTGTGTGTGTGTGTGTGTGTGTGTGTGTGTGCATGTGTGTATCTGTTGTTTGCAAGTATGTTTTTGTGTTATGGATGTCTGATGTGACTTTTAAATGCAACGATGTAGCTGTGAACTTGAGTGTTCAATTATTTTATTTCTTAACTTTTCAAGAAACTCTTTATTTATAGTTGGACTGTATTATAGTTTTATTTTACAAGTATTCTTTTGTGCTCAGTTCTCTGTGTGGTACTGTACACGTTACATTTTTGCTTCCATTGCCATATCGTTCGCACTGGGAGCGCCTCTGATTGGCGTGCACTGTGAGAGGTGCTTTATAAATCTTTAAATACAATACAATACAATATCATTTTGAACTATGGTAATAGACAACCTTATCTGAGACAATAATCTTTCAGGTTATGCCTCTTGCATTCCACTCACCTGTAAACAGTTTGCAGAGTTGTAACATGTAGAATTTGTGATGAGTAAAGGATGTGATGAGGATTTTGATGTATGTCTGTATGTATGCATGCATGCTTTCTTGCTTACATATGTACATATCTGGATGTTTATATAAACATCTTTTTGTCATTCTTAACTACTACTTTGCAGTTTAGGGGTATTAATATTGTTTGCTGTTTTTCTTTGTTTCAAACACTTTTACTATTACAACAACTTACTGTACTCAGGAACACTTGAGTTATCGTATCGTATCGTATTTAAACATTTGTAAAGCGCCTCTCGTAGGGTGAACCGTTCAGAAGCGCTCCCAGTGTGCTAAGCCCCGTGAAAATAAACAGGTTTTGAGAAAAGCGAAGGAAGAAGAGAGACTGCCAGAGAGAATTTTAGAGCGAACAGAAGGAGAAAGAGCATTCCAAAGAGAGGGACCAATTGAAACAAAGGAACGAGCCTGAGCCATAGCAGTTCTACTACGGGGAACCAAGAAGTCAAGTCTATTGCAGGAACGAAGTGGACGGTGAGAGGAAGCTGAAAGAGGCCGAAGTATTACGCTAACCAGATATTGAGTTACCTTAGGAATGGCTGTTAATGAAAAGAGTATTGTTCTGCCTTGTTGGAAGTACTAATATGGAAAATGCAGTTGGCTCTGTTTGTTGGAAGAGGATTGTTCTGCCACTTCCAAAGTATTACAGATGATGATAAAATTGATAGTTTATGTTGGAAAGCAGATTGTTCTGCTAAAAAATGGAAGTATTAATGATGAGAATACAACATGACGTCATGAGATTATAACGAATAACCTTGAGCAAGCAGAAAGGATACATTATATGAAAATAACTCTCAGAAAAACAAGAATTTGAAGAAAAGCATGATCTTGGTCATGGCCACCCACTGATATTTATACAGGAGAGGGGCAGAGCATGGATATGTGACTTGGCATTGTGGCGTGATGTGGGCCAAAATTATTCAGATGTGAATAACAGGAGTGGTCAAACACCCTATGTGTGGGCATCCTGGGGCATGGATAAGTAAGTTAGTGTGTTCTTTATTAAGCACAAACAAACGCTCGGCACTTTAAATACAAAGTTCAAAATAATTGCGGTAAAGCATTGATAATTAGGAAAACAAAATAAAGTCAACAAGAAACAAGAAGTCTAACCGTACAGCATCCTAGCCAAGACACCGTGCCTGGTGAGGGAATCAGATTTATAAGAAGAACACGGTTATGCGAGCGTGGGCCTAGGCTAGATCATGACCAGTACTTTGGACAGGAGGAGTAGGTCATGGTGGGTGTGGCCAGGATTATTTAAGATGTTTCTAAAGAGGTCTTGGTTAACTTTTTACAGATTTCCTTAAAGGTGGGAAAAATTTTGGTAGGAAGCCAAGGCATACCAACTTGCGGACCAGTGCGCTTAAGGAGTCAAGTTCCTACTTACTGGCGAGGCCCTACCATACTTGGGAACAGTATGGCGTGCGGTTGACTGTGGTGGCCCGGACCACATAATGAAGCCTGACCCCTGCGAGCCCATGCAAGATCAAAATATGATGGGCGTGGAGAGATTGCTTGGCCCGTATACAGTCTTTGAATATAGGGGGATAAAACTGAACTTGTTGGTAATCTCAGACAGATAGACAGTTTATCCCCAGAGCCCTATATAGAAGCTCTCTTGGTGATATAGGCTAATCTGACATTGTATGACTAAAAACACTACACTCATTTTAAACTTTTCTATTAGGCTACTATTATGTATCAGATAGCGGTGTGTCTACCTGTTTCTTTCCAATAAATGAATATATTATATCTCGACGCCCAGTATATTCAGTGACATAATCCTTTTAATTCCATGTAGGCCTTTAGGGCCCTGTTTAAGATTTTCCTTTGGTCTGGTAAAAACAATCTCGGATTTAGAGTGGTTCAGGTGGAGATTACATTTAACCCTTTAACGACGAGCGTGTACTAAAATGTATGGGAAACTATAGGCAGCTCGTTGTTAAAGGGTTAAGAGTCCAGGTTCTAATATGATTTAATTCCTCATCCATGGTGGAGATGTTAGAAGCCAAGACCGCAAGAAAGCAGTCGTCAGCATATTTGAAGATAATTATGATTGAAGCTGTGGAGAGGTTTTAGGCCGGAGATGACCACCATGAAGTTTACTGGACCCATGCCAGAACCCTGTATTATGCTGGCACTGATGTTAGCCAGTGAAGAGAACAGACCGCAGAACTTGGTGCAGTGACTACGATTGGTCAGGAGGGAGAGAATGATATTATTACGTCAAGAAATTGCTGTTTTTGAGTGTAGTATGAAATGATTAGGCTACATTATTATTAATAAATTTTTAGAGCAAGAATTGCCCAGTAAATAGTGTTTAACTAAGTAAGTGAAAGTAATAAAACATTTATTTACAAACGATTGTTGCTGGCTGCTGGTCTAGGTCATTATTTGCACAATATTGTCCATGGCTCTGTCAGCATCTCAGCATCCCTAACTTCAGGGTGTCTTCTTTACCCTGTGTGCCTCGTAATTCAGCATTCCACTCAGGTTGATTGAGGTTCATCAGTGTCCATATTCTTATCCTGATCTTTTATTATTCTCCTCTTGTGTAGATAGATTCAATCTGTTATATGTTTGAGTAATAATAAATTTATATAAAGTCTTAATCATATCTGTTAGCTGAACTTGGTGTAATTATGTTATTAATGGTTCTAGTTAAGATGGCTGTCATGTATTCATGTTATGTGTGTGTGTCTGTGTGTGTACGTGCATGTGTGTGTGCTTACATATGCTCTAGTGAAACTGTGATGCTTAAAATACTTCTTGAGGTCGTGTCCGCTTGTTTTCGTTGGTTCTCAGAAGTCTATTATGTCTTGTGGGTGTTATTTGAGCTGATTTAGAATTTCATTGGCTGCATGAATAGGTGTCTCATTAAGGTATTCAAGAGTGGCATCGTGGAAGAGCCAGATGCTTAATTGGGAAATTAATAACCAGCGTCTTTGATTAGTAATGACTATGACTAACTTCCACAGCTAGAAATTGACGTCAGGCAGATTCTTACTGGTCTAGAGATTTTACTACCAGGATTTAGATTCAGAGTGTGTCATGACTTCTTCCATCATTTGTGGCTGTTAGTGCTTTAATTTTGTCAAATAACAGTCATCATGTGGATTGTGGAATAGCATTTGATCTGGCTACATTTGTTTGTGAAAATGCTGCAGCTTGCTGGTATTTAATTTCTTTGTTTGTAAGATATTCATAATTTTAAAAAGCTTTGGTTTCTTATTTATAAC
This sequence comes from Aporrectodea caliginosa, assembly GCA_020284085.1. Classification (NCBI taxonomy): domain Eukaryota; kingdom Metazoa; phylum Annelida; class Clitellata; order Crassiclitellata; family Lumbricidae; genus Aporrectodea; species Aporrectodea caliginosa. The sequence goes on from JACEVL010000777.1 coordinate 215,761, forward strand.
TGACTAGTTTTAATACTTGAAGAATTTTTTAACCTGTGATCTGAGGTGGCTGTAAAAAGACATGTGTTGTGAATAACCTTCATTTTTTGGTTGTATAGATAGTCTTGCTTTTTAAGTCAAACATGGTGAAGCTACAGAGTATTCAGAACTCTTTGGCTCAAGCCGTAACTAATACATCCAAATATGAACATATAATCCTCTGTCCTTAAATCTTTGCACTGGCTTCCTGTTCAGCAAAGAATTCGTTTCAAACTGGGGCTCATAGTTTATAAAACTGTTAAATCTGACCAGTCACAATATCAGTTCTTATTCCCCAGATTTATCATTATTCAATGAGGTCATCTGATTATCTTTGGTCATACCTAAATCAAAAACTGTTCTTGGTGAATGAGCTTTTTCAGTTGCTGGGTCTACTTTTTGGAACTCTCTTCCTGTGTATGTGTGCTGTGCACACTCAGTCATTTGTGTCATTTCTTTCTCAACTGAAAACTTACCTCTTTTAAATCGTTTATCCCCTCTGTCTCTTACGGACTGATCTTTTGGATATTGACCTGATTACGGCTTGGTTTTGGAGTGCCATCTGTTGATGCCTTGTGCATTAGACACGGGCACAATAGAAGTTGCTAATTACATTACATTACATTTTTACAGGCTTTTTGCATCACAATAATCATCATACGTTGTAGTGAATGTACTCCAGATCTGATGTACATGGTAACCAAATAAAACATCATATACGTGTCTAGCATTGAAATCCTGGTGTGTCATGTGGCATTAGTCTTCTTTCTATTTATCCATGTGGTTCCTGTAGTAGTCTTCCATTTAAATCATACATTTAGTGTATGATAAGGTGTCTGGTCAGTGGACATTTTTACACTTTTGAACTATGAGAGTTCGAGAAAAGTAATTGATGAGTTGTAGCTTCTATAATTGCTTTGGTGTGTATGTATATGTGTACATGTGTGTTTGTAAATAATATATGTTGTATTTAATTATATAAATGCAATGACTTGTACAAATTTTATTGCACGCTATTCATTCTACAGTTGTGTTTTCACTAGGCTTCTATTTGTTCTGCCTTTAGTCCATCTACTTATGCTTAGGACATGGAATATTTTGTGCACTGAGGCCGAAATGATGGAGTCCAGTGAGAACGATTTCTTACGATATTTATTTGACGGGGCCGAGTGGTATTTAGCGAAGCATTTTGGAGCCGTTTTGTCCATAACGTTTTTACCAAATGCGTTTTTGTGTTCGTTTTGTCCTGGGCCGTTCTGATGCTTTATGATAAGGTATCTGGTCAGTGGACATTTTTGCACTTTTGTTGAGAGTTCGAGAAAAGTAATTGATGAGTTGTAGCTTCTATAGTTGCTTTGGTATGTATGTGTCTCCATGGTTAAAAATGAGCTACAGTTGTCAAATCTCCTGGAATCCAATGCATTAGATAGTGGAATCAGTGAGAACATTTCTTACCATTTTAGTGGTATTTAGCAAGCTGGAGCAAGTCCATAACTTACCAAATGTGTGTTCCTGACTGATGCTTTATGATAATTGCCTTTGTTGTGGATCTTGGATGTGGTTTGTACAGATCTATGGTTAGAAAATGAGCTACATGGTGGAGTTAAGCACCTTATCCAAACTGTGTTCGCATTCAGTACTTATACCATTGCTAACGCCATTTCAGTTTCTATCTTTCCATCATTGATCATCTGCAGTTTGAGTTTATTGATAGTGTTATTAGAGCTGTCACTGTTGTAATAGATTTCTGAAGTGCCAGCTATACCTGTGCAGGCACAGAAGTCTAGCTTAGATATATTTGCCTGTCATTCTTGAAATGGTGTTTTGGGTTGTGGTTAAAGTGAAGCTTGTTGCTACAACAATTGCATTTAACAATGTCTTTATAATATAGCAGCAATAATAATATAATAATGATATACTACCAGTAATAATATTACAGAATAACAAAACAAGGGTAAAAGCAGCATTGCTTCATGAATTTTGTCACTTCCTTAAGTGAATAATTGAGTTCTTTTATCAAGTTTTAGATTTTAAATGTTGGTTTTAATTTAATCTTGTGGCTTCCATTTGTGAATTTGATGTAAATTGCATTGTAGAATACAATTACAAACACGGAGAAACTATTGGCATCTGCTGATGAGTTGGCTCAGACAGGCGAGTGTGACCCTGAGGAGATCTACAGTGAGGCCAGCCAGCTGGAAGAAAGAATGAGTGGATTTCTGATCAGGGTTGAGAAACAGCGACACCTTCTTGATTTGTCAGTCGAATTCTATTCACACACAAAAGAGGTATGATCAGCAGTTTCAGCACTCAGCTAATGCAGTGTAAATGCACTTATGCACTACTGGTTTATCCATGTTTCTGCTTAACATATATATGCTAAAGAATAAGTTGCAAAATTTTTGACAATTTTTTATGTTACTTAACTGGACATTTCTAATGCACCCTTCTCAGATAAGCTACTGGACCAGCTCCAGCAAAAAGAGTTTTTCAAAACTTTCAAAATGGTTCATTTTTAGTAACCCGACCGACCACCAGCAAAAAAGATTTTTTCAAAGCATTAAAATGGATCATTTAGTAAACCTGGCCACCATGAGGTTCAATTCACAAGGGAGCTAAGGTGGATGATAAATATTCACTTTCTGTGCAACCAAGTGCACACGAGTGACTCTATGTATGACTGATTCCTATGTTTGTCTGTCTTTGTCTGCTAATTAGTCATAATTACTTAGTTGAGCAATTATGAGTGACCATCCTGCCATTGTTTCCTGTTCATAGCCAAATAGCAGAAGCAGATGACTGTTTATGACTCTGCTGTTGAAAGAAATCAGGCTGTTGTGCTTGCATGCAAATTTGAAGAATGAACTTCTAAGTGGTAATTTTTCAAGAATAGTTGCTTATGTTTAAATTTCAGTAAATATTTTGCCATCTTGTTAACAGTGTATCAAATTGCTGTATAAATTACAAGAACTTTTACTTTTTCTGTGAATGATGTGAGCTGTGTTGTTCATCTTAAAGCACACATCTTTCATATACTAAAAAATGAATGTTGTGTTTGTTATTTTCTAATTGAGTTTTCTGATTTGTCTGCATTCAGTTGAATCACTGGTTTGAAGAGCTAAAGAAAGAACTGCAGAGCTCAGAGGTCGCTGATACAATTGAAAGATCTGAAGAGTTGCTCTTTCAGTTTGACCAACAGAGAGAGGCAACGATTAACGCTTGTGTCAATACAATCAGAGAGGGAGAACATCTAGTTGAACAGCTCAGGTAGGAAAATGCATCAGCTTTACATCATGTATACATGTGAAATTGTCAGTTTGTTGCCTTCTCAGACATATGCTTCTTAATTGTATTCTTACCATCATGACTGAGGAAGAAGGTTCAAAGCTTTCTTTTATAGGTGGCAAAATACAGCATACATCTAGTTTGTTTTTGTTTTAAAAATACTGGTGCCGTCACTTGGTAAGAGGTGGAACTGCCATAAGTGTATTACCTGAAGTCATGCAAAGTGTATGGTCTAACTTCCAACTTTACTGTTAGAGTGTGTTTGTGGCTTGCATTGTTGGTGTGTTCTTTACAACTTGTTTAGTTATGCAGAAGTTGCTGAAGATTCGGGTGACTTATGGTTAATGAGTCTTTTATTTGTCACGAGTGGCTTTTGAATGGTTTATGCATTTATTGTACATGTGTTGTCTAGAAATTTTCATTGAAGCATGATTTGCCAAAATATTGACTGTTTTAACAGTATCTGGCATAAGTTCTTGAATAAGTGAGCTGGTGAAATGATTGTTTGGTTCATTTCTAGATAAAAGTTACTTGTAAGCTATTAATAATTAGACACTTGCTTCATCTGCCTGATTGCCACTTACATGATGCCAAATGTCACTTTTTAGAATGTTGCATCCTTAGCAACCAGTCTCAGCCTCTTAAGCAGCCTTCCTTCTCAGCAACCAGCCTTCCTTAACAGCCAATCTCCTCAGCATTCAGCCTTCTTAGCAACCAGCTTTTTAAGCAACCAGCCTCCTTTGCTGACCTCCTTACCAACCGTCCTCCTCAGCAACAAGCCTCTGTGGCAGCCATTGTCCTTAGCAACCAGCCTCCTTGGCAGCCACCTTTCTTAGCCGATCTTGAAGCTGGTTGCTAGAGAGGTTGGTTGCTAAGGAGATTGGTTATAGTTGTAATATTTGCTAGAACATAGGCATTGTAATAGCAGTCATTTTGACTTGTAAGTAATAATAATATTTAGGAATATCAATGCTGATGCTAAGAGTTACATAGTATGTTGGTTTTCAGCTGTTTTTTTAAACATGGAAACTTTTGGTATCCTGAAAAGTTGCAGGAATAATTAATTACCTTCTTTGCCGTTTGAATAACAGTGTCTGTCATACTTTTGTTATTCAATTCCAGGGCATTTTACATAGAATCTGAAAGTCGAGGGAACTCGATAGATCATTCAGACGCAACAAGTATTGAAGGTGAATGTTTGGGGCAAATTCAAATAAGAAATATCTAGGAAACTTGAATGAACACCATTATTCCTTGCAGAAAGATACGAAACGTGTTGAGAAACACTGTAAGACGTTTTAAGGAAGCAAATGGAGGGAAATAACATTTTTAAAATGGCATTGTTTCTTAAAATCTTTATAATAGATTTCTTTTGTTGCTTTTTCTAATTCCAATGTTGTTGTTATTGTTATTGTTATTAAAATTATTATTATCAATTGTTTTTTGTCATTATCATAGTACTATTAGTCTAATGACATTTAAATATTTCTGCATAAAGTACAACTGATAGACAATCTGAAATCTGGGGTTGATATGAGGTCAATCTGTGCTAAATAATTTGATTGATTGTAGGAGTGCTAATGGAACTGCACAATGAAAGAGAAAATCTGGAGGTTTTATGGGCATCTCGTAAGCTGAAGCTGGACATGGCTCGTGAGCTTCGTGTGTTTGAGAGAGAAGCTCTTCAGGTATAAAATCACCACCTCTTTAATTAAATCTTTATACTATTCTCCATGTTATCAGTTTTGTACCATATGTCATTGATTTATTTGTGCTTAAGTCTTGCTTTGCCTTTTTAATTCTTTTTTGTCTTCTATGGTAACAATAACTTCTAAATGCACATTTCATGTATTTACTACCCGACATAGAAGATGTGGGGCGCGGTGGTGTGTATTCTTGCAGCCAGATCGGGTTCAAATACCAATGTGGGCAATGTGTTTTGCTTCGGCGTGAAACTCTGTCTATGGGATCAATACATACATACATGTATTCTAATCTACCAATGTTTGTATGTGTTTTGCATTCTGTCTATGGGATCAATTTTCTTGCGTCTGATGGAGTTGCAGTATAGTGTAGTGGTTAGCATGCTGGACTGTCAATTGAGATATCAAATCCCCACCAGGGCAGAAATTTGGTTCAAGATTTCTGCTCTACCTGCACCTCCTAGCCAACTCAGGTATAATGAGTACACTGACCATACACTGTCGGTGGGAAGATGAGACAGCAAGGGAGAGGACTGGCCACTCGCCTTCATATGCCGATGCTAAGAATATGCTAACACTTCATACCCACTGCTGCCTCAGGACTAGCTTATGGGACTGATCATCATTATCAAGTGTTTGTTGTGTGTTGTTGTGTAGCTGTTGTCTCAACTGGAGCCATGGGGAGAGGAACTGTGTCACATGGAGACAAGTCAGGATGTAGGCAAAGCAGAACAGATGCTCCAGTTGCACAGTGACTCTGTCCTCCACATGCAGAACTGTGTCTTTGAGGTCTTACAGATGGGTCAGGAATTGGCACAGGTCAGAAACTGTCCTCACAAGACATTTACTTCCTAACAGTAAACAAGACATTCATTTAAAAATAATATTTTTTGGCATTTTAGTTTTTACAACTTTATTGTTTCATTCTAAAACATGAGCAATCAAAAATATGAAGCTAAAATACAGTGATTCATGGTATAGCAGTGAACAATTGGTGTTGAAGTAACCTACTCATTCTGTAATTCTGTTTTGGAGTGCCATCACCTGATGCCTAGTGCATTAGTAAAATGGCTCTATAGATATTGCAAGATAAGGTGAGATTCATTTGACCAACAACCTGTCTTTGTTCTGTTAAATTTTAACAATATGTATTCATAGGTAACTTTCGTGGGTGCTCATGTATGAGCTGACATCTTTAGTTTACTTGTAGCTGTGGAGAATTTGAATTATTTGACATTAGACTACAATTTCCAAGTAAATTTTTGCAGATGCTTGAACATTCTGGGGTTCAAATCATGGCAGACCACCAGTGTGATGCCCAGCAGCGTATCCAGATGCTTCTCGAGTGCCTTCATGAGCGCGAAGTGGAGTTGGAGGAAATGGCCGAACAGAAGAGAGTGAAACTGCACCAGTGTGTTCAGTTGCGCCACCTGGAGAATGAGGCACGTCAGGTCAACATGTGGATTAGGAACAGCGAATCAATGATCATGGCAGGACTGGTCTGTCCTGGATCATTGCACGAAGCTGAACAGCTGAAGAAGGAACACGAACAGTTCCAGTTGGCCATTGAGGTTTGATTTTGTGGCATCCTACCTAACTGGACTGCAGTTTATTCAAAGTACTGTACTTTCCAGGCTAGAAGTCATGGTTTTTTCCTGAGAGTCATGGGTAGTGAAGGTGCTGAACTGATTAATCTGTTTTATATCGAATTGCCTCTCTATCAGTCAAAATATTATCCGTAGATCCTTTTAGCTATGTCAAGTGGACCAAGTACTTACCATTGTAAAATCATAACAAATAGCAAAGGTTTTAAACTTTAATTTAAAAATAACTAAAACTACCGTAACACCACAAGAAACACCAAATGTTGAAAAAATTTTGTTTCAAAAGTGCATAAATTTAATTGTTACAAAAAATTATTTTGTAGCAAGTACTTGCTAATAATGGCAATATAGTTACTACCACCAGCAGCACATGCGCTTATACGCAACTGACCATCTGTGTGTGGGTGTGCCGTATCTGCCATTGATTTATGTATTGATTTATGTATTGATTTATGTATTGATTTTGCAAAAATTTTGTCACTCTTGCATCACTTCACCGTATACAAAGGAACTACTTACAGCCTGGAAAATACAGTAAATGTTGAGCTGTCGTGTTAGAGTTTGATGGAATTAAATTATTATATTTGAGTTTTTATGAGGGTAATATCTTTAGTCATATATCCTTTACTTCAAAACCTTTTATTGCTGTGTACATTTCCACTACACTGAAATAATTGTTTAGTTTCAAGTATATTGTCTTAGTTTCATTATTAACAACCATTGTGTATTTGGGCAGAATTCAGATATGTGGGGCATGCTTTTTAAAGAAACCTCAAAAGCTGAAAGTGAAAGCAATTTATTAATGATCCATCGTGCGGGAATACTTGATTAATAAGCTACTAATAAACTTTTTATCCATTTCTTCTTTCTTTTGTAAGCACACACCTTTTTGTTGTTATGGGTTTTGCTGTTTCTGTTATCTTGTCTCGAGGTAGTGATAATGTGACTTGTGAAATTATTTAATACCTACGACTATATGGGTTGTCCATTAAGGATGTTCATAAAGAGAGAGTAATGAGGGATCACGAAGTGTGGACAAACGTGCAAGGGAAGGGAACGGATTGTGCCCAGTACCCAATGTCCTTATCTAAATTTGGTAGACAGATAATGTATATTATTCTGTCTTTACTTTGCATTGGTTTGACTGTTTCTAATGCGTGTTTAGAAGACACACCAGGTGGCACTCCAGGTCCTCCAGAAAGTGGAGCAGATGATTCAGGCCAACCATTACAACAGTGAAGCCGTGAGATCAATTGGAGAAACTGTTTCTACCAGATGGCAGCAGCTCATGTTTCATGCAGAGGAAAGGATGAAGCTCGTCATGGCTTCAACAAACTGGTTCAAAATTGCAGAGCAGGTTTGTGAAGCTTTCTCTACTAATCAGAGCTACCATAGCTTTAGCACAAGTTGCTTGTCTATACCAGGTGCTTTTGAGTCCATTTAGAAATCTGCATTAATTGTAATCATGATCTTAAACTCCAAATTTCTAAAGTGCCACTTGAAAGCTAAGTGCAAGGGATCTGGTTATTCATGAGTGCTGCATTGATTCAGCATTCAGATTCAGAGTTTTCCCAGAGATATCGGATGTGGAGATTCAAGTTCAAGTCTACTTAGAAAGATTTCCATTGCAATTCTTTTGATGGTCCTTTAGGCCTGAGCCCATGATATGTGGTTATTAGATTCATTATTCCACTCTCTCGTAAACAGTTTGTGCTGTAGGTGTTATTATGTTCTATTCTGTTTTTTTGTTGTTTATTGTAATATATTCTGCACCTATATTGCTCTATTTAAGTTTTGTATTTTGATTGATTTTCTGTCAGCTGGATTTAAATACCACATCTGCTGAGTGCTTAAACTTTAACTGATACTGATTTGTGTTTTGCAGTTATTTGCAATTTTTACAAATATTTTATCATTTTGGTTGTTGAAATAAAGGACTTGGATGCTGTTTTAGGTATGTACTGTGTTAGAGAGTTTGGAACGAGAGTACAAGCGAGATGAAGACTTCTGCAGTTCTGAAAAGGCAACAGCAGCAGAAGACAAAGTGGCTTACATGCAACAACTTATTACGAAGATGCTAGAACAGAAGGAAGCTTTCCTGAAGGTAAGCACATCACATTAAATAACGGACGATAAGCTTAGACCTAAAGTTTGGGTTAATTAGTTGCATTTAAGCTGAAAATATAACAATACAATAATGACTGTAACTGAAAACCTAATAATAAACATAAACTAAGCCACAACAAATCGTGCAAATGTTGGTTTAGTTTTGAATGGTAATGAAATTTTGATTTTTTTTAGGCTTGTACGCTGGCTAGAAGAACAGCTGAATCATTTCTCAAGTATGTGCACCGAAGTGTACATACACTTAACATGCAGGTTACAAGAAATCCCGATACTCATGTAAAAGGTAAGCCTCAGTCATGAGTTTACATATGTGAAGACTTAAGACATTTAGAGCTTTGTATATTGATAGCAGATGGATACAGGTTGAATCGATTCAGAGAATTCCATTCTGCATCTAATCTTTTGGTTGTACTGCTTTTTGTGTAAAATCATATAAATTCTTTCAGAGTGGACAAAATTTGTTGTTTTTGCTTTTTAGTTTAGTTAGTGCATGCTATCAAATGCCTACATATTTAAACCTTTGTCACTCTCAAGAAATGTTCAAGTTACTGCTAATCATATTCACTTTTTTTGTTGAAGATTATTGTTTATTCTTTAGTTTTTGTGTTAATAAATGGGGAAGTAAATAATTATATTTTGCTGTTATGCTGAAATGTCTTCAGCCCCATGACCATGACCCTGAAGACTTTCGTGAAAGAGGCATACAATAATGAGATATTGCAGTATGTTATCCATACCGTCTTGTAGATGTTTTGTAGCAACCGTTAACTGATGCCCTAAATTACCCTTTAGTATATTTCCATATGTTTGCTTATATTTCCATAAACTGATGCCCTAAAGTACCCAAGTGATTTGCGATAAACCTTTGAGGATGATATTTACTTGTTTCAGCCACCCTTGATCATCTTCTGAAGCAGGAGAATACTGTTCTTGAGCACTGGACCGGAAAGAAGAGGAAGCTTGATCAGTGCCAGCAATATGTTCTCTTTGAGCACAGTGCTAAACAGGTGAGTGTTGGGTGTTTGGTTTAACAACTTGGGGCATTATTATGCACATAGCATGCATATTGATATATTATGCATATTATTTTCAGTCAATGCCTGCTATTATGATTTCTAGTAGACTTGGCATTTAGGTGCATTGATGTCTAATCTGATCTGATGACTTTTATAATGTCCTTATCAAAACACATAATGCATCTATCAAAGGTTGGTTAGAGTGAAGTCGTCGACTATCTGCTTCAGATAATGCTGCAATTCGTTTTAATAGATTTCTAATGTTGAACTTTGTAGGCTTTGGATTGGATTCACGACAAAGGGGAAAACTATCTTGCAACGCACACAGGCATTGGAAAAACGTCAGAGGAAACACAAGAACTGCTCAAAGAAGACAATGAATTTAAGTGCAGTGTTAAAGTAAGAGGATTCCTCTAATTTTTGTTTGTATCAGTATTTAACAGGTTATTTTACAGAATATTACATTTAGTAGATCCTTTGAAAAGTTGCCACATTTGTTACACTCTGCAGTGCTTTTCAGTTCTTCTGATTGACCTGGTGTTGATTGCTTAAAGAGTTTAGCTGTGCAGATGTTATTGCTATGTGTGGATAATTTGATTCACTTTCCTGTAGAGGCCATCTATTTCTTTTGTTGGTCAGCCTTGGATAATTTGTGAAGAAAACACATGCCAGATAGACACTGGTTCTCAGTTTATACACCCATGTGAAGCTAAGCAAATAATAATTCCTTTCAAATTATGTGTAGACACAGTAATTCCTCAATAAATATATGTTTTTTTACATATGTATGTAAATGTGAATCATGTAGATATTTGTAAGCGTTTTAATGTGATCATGTGTTGTTGTCTGTAGGAGATGAGAGAGAAGGTGAAACTGTTGCGCCAGGTGGCAGATAACCTTGTGGAGAAAGGTCATGCACATGCATCCAGCATCAGTTCATGGGTTGAAGCTGTCAATTTGAGATACAAAGACTTCTCATCTCGAATTGAAAAGTATCGCATGAAGCTTGAGGCTGCACTTGGAGTGACTCACGACGGAAGTGGGGTCTGTATTAGTGATTATTGTTATAGGGTGGTGCTTTAGTTCAGGGGTGTCTGCTGTATGAATTTCCATAAGTACCACATGCAATGTGTCTAAAGCATAAACTTAATCATTTCTAAATGGCTCTCCAAATGGCTTCTTATCTTTTCTGTGCTCTTTGAAATCTTTAGATCCTTGTGCTGATGCAGTTAACAGGTTTGCAAGTAATTTGTTTCTCAATAATCTACAACTTCTGAGTCGATTCAGTTGCTTGTGTTGATTGATTACCTTACATGTTTTTAACACGCCTATTCTTTCCTTGAAGTTTAATATATGCAGGTCAGTCAGGTATTTAGCTGTGAACAAAAAGTACCACAATTGAGATTTCTAGTAGACTTAAGTATGATTAAAAAACTCAATTTAGAAAAAGGCAAACTGATGAATGCAGTCATTGAGCCAAGTTGTGGCCCACAAGCCATTTGGTGGACAGTGTATTTGGTAATATAGCCATCTGATTATCTCTCCATGATAGTGCATCAACAAATATATGATACAATAGAAGTGTAATTTCCAGCTGACCTCCTTGTATATGTAAGAACTCCAGTTGAACTGAATGAAGGTAAGTTAATGCAATCTTGAGTTAAGGTGCTTATGCTGTGGCAGTACTAATGCTGATGATGAAGACGATAATGATTATGGTGAGTGTGATGATGACAAAAACAGTGACATAACATTATGTCTGTTTTCGTTCTTTCTTAAACAGAACTGTTACTGATATTTGCTGCTTTACAGAGTGAACAGGAAGATAGAAACAGTGATCCTAGCCTTGAGGAGAAACTCCAGCAGACAGCTAAAGGCATCAATGAAGAGAAAAGAAAATCTGCACGCCGAAAGGAGTAAGATATGGCAGTTATATTAATATATTTAATAACTATTCGCTTTTGTATGATATCAACTGTTAATGACTATTAGCCTTTGTATAACTATAACTGGTTTTACAGATTGTCAGCAGGATATAAAAGATTCTGTAAAGTTGTTATTGATTTCTTTTTATTTTTATGTAGATTTATTATGGCTGAGCTGTTGCAAACAGAACGGACATATGTCAAAGACCTCGAGACTTGTATAAATGTAAGTGTGTTTATTACGCTGCTACATTCTTTGTATCAGAGAAGTTAAGTAGTTCAGTTTCACTTTATAGAGAACTAAATCATATTCCATAGTTTACTCTTAGCCTAACTCAGTAGTGCTTAACAGTAATTTTCTACAAGATTCTATTGCCAAAGCTTAAAACTAAACATTAAGTAGTTATTTAAGTCAAATGCCAATGTGCTTCTGTAGAAAGTTCCAGAACTGATCAATGTTGTATCACTTAAACATATTTCTGACCATTAGTTACCAAAAGGAAGTTCATGAATTCAGAATTTTACATGAGAAGCTTCTTAAAATAAGAATTGTTACATGTCTTTCTAACAGTGTGTGTTGACTGCAGCATTTTATGTGTGAAATTACATCTGTACTGGGTGAGGCTACAGCAGCTTCACTTTAGCTTTTGTGTCTTAAAAGTTGGGGTGATGGCAGAGATGAAGGAGGAAAGCCAATGAATGGTATTCGGTTATGTTATTAGAGATTGAATGAATGACTGAAACTGTGATATTTGTGTGTAGTGCTACATGGCTGAACTCCTGACTCCATCAAACATTGGCCCTGCACCACAAGGAATTCAGGGCCGACACGATGTCATCTTTGGCAACATGAAAGAAATCTACGAGTTCCACAACGAGTAAATCAAATCTTTTCTTTTAACTGTCTTGCTATTACAATCTGTGTACGATCCTTCTAAATGTCTGCATCAAGGCAATGCTGTAAAATAATTCCTACTGTAGGCTTCTGTTCAAGCTATTTAAGAGTATTGAAGTTATCTGGTATGATAGTCCTGTTGAGGATGGTAAATATTAATTAACTTTAGGGCATAATTATGCTTAATTAATGTATGATTTAATTAAGTGACTTGTTGATACATTTGTGTGTACTGAATTGTTATTATTTTCTGTGGTATTACTGCTTGGCTTCTGAAGTCATGAGGGTTGATTTGTGTAATTAGAGGGTTAACTCAACAATAGGACACAATGTCTGATTATAGTACTTGAAATATGTATCTTTAGGAAAGCAGCTTGCCTTTACTGTTGGCATTCTGTCGCTTTGGCTCCTAAGTTGGGAGGTCCTAATACTGATGAAACATTCCTTAAATGCCTTAACAGAGTCCTGCGCACGGCTGCCCGCCTTGTGGGCCGCATCCCTAAGTTCTCTCGAGTCTCCTGGTACGTGCGGGATGTCCTCCATTGGCTCCCCTATCCGCAGCGCATTGCCTACCGGGTCTCTGCATTGGTCCGGCGCTGCACTGAGGGCCTGGCTCCTCCATATCTGCGGGAACTCTGCTGCCCTACTGTGACTGTTCCGCGTCGTGGCTCGTTACGCTCAGCGGTGCAAGCAGAGTTCCTTGTCCCCCGTGCTCGGACTGCTATCCGACAGCGCCGCGCCTTCTCTGTGGCTGGCCCGGTGACCTGGAATGGGCTTCCGGTGGCACTGCGTCTGACCTCAATAGGACACACTGCTCAGTTCTTCTCTAACCTTAAGACTGTCCTGTTTGACCGAGGTTGGGCTGGGAGCGCTCCTGAGTAGACTGTCTTGAAGGGGCGCTATATAAAACTACTGTAATAATTCCAAGATCTTATAGTTGCCTATGTTGTTGTTTGGTACAAATAGTATATTTCTCACGGAACTTGAAAAATACGAAACGCTGCCAGAAGACGTTGGCCATTGTTTTGTCACTTGGGTAAGAGTTGAAATTCTGCTTCTTAATGTTTGCTGTTATGGATTAGATAACTTGTGATTACTTAATTGTCAGAAGAACATACAGGTCATTCTGCATGTCTTCTTGTTTTAGAGGATTTAATTTTCTTCAGGAACAAGTAATTCTATGATTTCATGATGGAAATGAAGTGTTAGAAATGAGAACATCTTGATTCCCTAGTCATATTGGTTTCTGTTCTTATCAGTGTTTTTCATGGCTTTATTTTCTTTTGTGTTTCTACAGGCTGAAAAGTTTTCCATTTATGTAAAGTACTGCAAGAATAAGCCAGACTCGAACCAGTTGCTTGTACAACAAGGAGGAACATTTTTTGATGTAAATACAATTCTATTTATCATTAAAGTTGTGCAGTTTAGAGTCTGCTGTGTTTATCAGAAAGTAATAAGTCTGAGATTTGCTGTAACTATTACCGTAATCAATCAATCAATAAGTCAATCAATCAATCAATATTCGTTTATTCAGAAAGACAAGATGGGCACAGACACAACTTGTTGCATATGTGAATGTAATTGTTAACACTGTAGTACAGTTTAATTTTAAATTGCAAGCTAATTCTAATGTACTGTACAGTTTCAGAATTAGCAGCAAGTGAACTTTTAACTGTTTCTTAAAAACTTAAGAACTCTTGAATTATGGGTTAGAGGGCTTCAATACACGATTTCCAACAATCCAAAAGCCAAAGCTGCAATTCCTGGACCTAGTTACATTGTGCTAATGGTAATATGAAATGACTGGCTACTTAATGAATACAATCTGGTTACAATAACTGTGATTGCAAATAATGAATATAAATGAGACTGTTCTGAGTATATTGATAATACAAAGTTAGGCATGTGGATTATATCATTTTGCTTTTCCAGTATGACCTTAAGGCTGAATTGTACATGGTCAGTGCTTTTACACTGAGCGCCTTGAAGCAGGCCAGTTTATGCCCAAGGTCACATATTCTGTAAAATCTGGGTAGCTAACTGAATTGTAGTTTACAGTTTATATATGTGGGGAGCTCCATGGTTTGTTCATGATGTTTATTCTTTACTCAACAGTTGATATGTTGCAGTTGGTGTAGCAGTGTGTAGCAGTTGATTGCTGTGTGGTGGTGGGTCATGGTTTTTTTATCTTCTGGTTATAGGAAGTTCAGAAGAAGTTCAACTTAAATGGACCAATTTCATCATACCTGATAAAACCTGTACAAAGGATAACAAAATATCAACTGCTGCTCAAGGACCTTTTAGCTTGCTGTGAAGAGGGTCAAGGTGAAATTAAGGTAAGTTGATTAACAACTGGAAATCAGTCACCAATTTGATAGAATTTCAGAAATTCAGACTCTGCTGTGTTAATTGCTAATTATGCTGGCAGAATATTTGGTTTATTTCTCATACCTTGACTAATGAGTATATGTATTCTGCTGCAGACTGCTTTCTTTACTCTTTCCTGGATAGAATTCCTTGTCTTACAGACTGATCTTCTGGATATTGACCTGATTACGGCTTGGTTTTTGTGTGCCATCGGTTGATGCCTTGTGCATTAGACACTGGCACAATAGAAGTTACTAATTACATAAGCAGCTAGTCTTGCAAATGAAACTGGAGCAGATACTGGAATTGTATACGTTTCATATTGCGAATGTTGAAGTTATTAAGTTGTAAATATGTTAGCCCTGAGTTATGTTTGACTGGTTTTATATTGAAGTTGTTCTAGCATGGGCCAGGTTTGTTTGGCTATGGCTTATAGTTTAAGGATAGTGTCTTACTTTTCTGGGTTATTCCGATCTCTGCAAGTCTAATTAAAGTTTGCTGTATTCATTCAGCCTCTGATTTAATCTTTTTTTGGTTTAGGATGGGTTGGAAGTGATGCTGAACGTTCCAAAGAAGGCCAATGATGCCATGCACTTATCCATGTTAGATGGATATGAGGTAATTCATCAACTGTGTTGCCCATCCATGTTCATTTAAGACTAATTTCCTAATTCGTTGTGTCTGTCTCTTGTCACAGTATTTCTGTGTTTCCAGTGACTTGAGAGAACAAGCTGTGCTATCTTATCGAGTGCTTCTCAGTTGTTTAAAACTTCTTCCCAGCCATAATTTTATTACAATTACTGTTTTTACTTTTAATTTCTTCAGATTGATTTTATGATATCCTCACTGGCTTAATCTAATCTAATTACTTCTAGAGCACCATTATAATATTGCATAAAGCATCAATCGAGTGAAATCATGACCAGACTCCTTCACGCGTCCAGGAACAAAAAAGTTTATGAAATATATTAATAATAATAATCGTAATATCAGTAAATAGGGCAAGAATTTAGTTGTAGGTGGAAATGATATGTGATAAATCTGCAGGTATTTACCTGTAATATTCAGAGAGCATATTATATACTGGTAAGATCTTTGGTTTGTGTCCAGGGTAACCTAGATGCCTTGGGAGAAGTTCTGCTTCAGGACAACTTTATGGCGTGGGATCCAAAACAGCTGATCAAGAAAGGCCGTGAGCGCCATCTCTTCATGTTTGAAGTGGGTCTGCTGGTGGCAAAGGAAGTTAAAGACAATGCTGGAAAATCAAAATACATGTACAAGATGAAGTTGATGGTAGGTGAACTAGTATGCTGTGGTGTGCTGTATCATTTGTGAACTGTATCGTATCTAACAACAATCAATAAAGGAAATATATATATATACTTCTAAAGCGCCTTTCGAAGTATAACCTAGTCAGCGCGTAAGCCCCTTGAGAAAAGAAAAAGTCTTAAAACAAAAAGTAAAGATAAGTAAAGATAGTAATGCCCCCAGTTAGCACCATATTGTAAATCATTCTGACTGTGTCATTCTTATACACACTATTTTCATTCTGAGATAATTACTGATAGGTAGCTGCAATTAATTTGTTTTATGCTTTTTCTCTCGTTAATTACCAGCCTTCGTGTCTTATCTTCTCGTGTTAATGTATTAATCATCATCAGAGGAGGCATTCCCCTTATCTGGAGCATTGTCATTTCCTTGACTCTTACAAATTGTCCAGTTCTTGGGTTCATCTCCAGTCTATGGGTAACCCAAGTTGAGTGGATGAAGATCTACATCAACCGTCTGGGTCTGTGTGTGCCTTGATCGTCCAACTGGTCTCTTCCAGCTCCTTGGTGGTCCTGCCTGCCATTCGAACCATGCCGAAGTGACTAAATATCTGGAGTGTTCTATTTTTGATCATCGCCAAGAGTAAGGTCTGTCCCGTGCGCTGAGAATTTCCACAGTAGTGATGTGCAAGATTCTCCTCAGGCACCACTGTTGGAAGGCATTCTCTTCTCTATGGCCGCCATGAGCATTCAGGACTCAACCCCATCAAGGATCACAGGCAGTATGTTAACACTTACATGGTTCCTCTACAAGATACCTACTGAGAGGCGCTTCCTGCCGAACTCCATCCCCAGCAAGAGAGAACAGAATAACACCTGGTGTGCTGAAATATAGTGGCATCTGATTTCTTCATCGTGGGATTTTATATCTTTGTATTCTGTTTTCAGACAAATGAAATTGGAGTGACTGAGCATATAGAAGGAGATGAATGCAAATTTGCTCTTTGGTCAGGAAACCGTATTCCAATATCTGACTACAAAATTATTCTAAAGGTTAGATATGATAAAAATAGTTTCAGTTTACATTCTGTAAACAATTTGTCATTTTAAAGAAATTATTTTCTATCTTGGCAGGAGAATTATTATTACCTTAATAAACTGTGTATGTTGGATGTAAAGGTGGAACTTGTCAAACAATATTTGCTCAGTATTGTATAATGGTACAAAATGGTACAAAATGTGATTTACACAAATTGTTATTGAGCTAAACAGCTGTCTTCTGGTACCCATAACTATTGCTTTCATGTAGTTGTTAATCTTGTGCTGTTACCAGTGCTTTAACAATGCCAGTGTAATTCATTCTTTCATTAAAGAATTTATATAGCACCCCTTCATGGTAACTGCTCAGAGGCGTTCCCAACTTCAGCCCAGACACAGAGATAAGTTTTCAATTGGCTATAGGACGTGTCAGTGTATGATCTAGGGAACAGGCATAGCTCCCGAGAGAGGCCATTACAAACCCTGGGACCTACCACAGAGAATGCACGGTTTTGCTAAGTTGCTGTGTGGGCAAACGAGACCACCAGAACCTCCGTATCAGTAGAGTGAAGGAAGCGACAACCCCGGGCCCCAGATACCGACTGACAGAAATCCATTAGGTAGGCTGGCGCAAGGCCAAGTTGGCATCGCCAGACCAGATAATAGAATGTAAGCATGTGCCAATTTAGTTTAAAGCAGGTTTGGTTGAACCTTTTGGATTTCCTACCCACATTGAACATTTTTTACGTAAAGAAGATTCTGTTTGTCTGTTAACTAGGCTTCTTCTCTGGAAACCAAGCAGCTGTGGGTGAAACGCCTGCGAGAACTAATCAACGAGAGACAGTTCGTATTGCACTCGGAGCCTCTTAATAACTCACTGGCCAAAGTTCCTCTTCTGAAGCCACCACCTCCAAAGATATTCCAGTCAAACAGAGCCAGCAGGTCTGTTCATTACAATGAATTGGCCTACGTGCAGGCACTTATATAATAATGCCTGCTTTGTTGTGTAATTTCAGTTGTGCTTTTTATTGGTATTCAACTGGAACAGAGTTTCAGTTGGTAGTCGGTGCTATAGTCCAGAAGTTCTGTAAGCTAATGGCGTCCAATAGTTGGAGCACCGTTATTCGATATGAGCATTCTGTGATTGTGTGTGTTATAGAGAACTGGACGACAACACATCATTGGAGGATATGTCATTTGAACAGACGACACCGCAGTGTGGTGGATCACTTACTTCTGTTACGCTGTCGGTTGCCACTACTGACAGCAGCAGCAGTGGCATTGGCAGCAGCTTCAGCATGAGTCAAGCTAAGGTTAGTATCCGGTAGCTCTATGCTTTAGTGATCAATGACTTCAGCATGAGCATAAGGCCGAGTACTGAGTTACTCTAGGTTCTAATGTGCAGTGACTTCAGCATGAGTAGTAGCTCTAGTCTCTAAACTGCTTTCACTTCAGCTTGATTCAGGCTGAATAACTTAATGACAGGCTCTGATCAATTCTCAGTGATTTTACAATGAGACAGGCCATGCACTTAGTGACTCTAGGCACTAATGCTTAATAACTTCAGCATGAGTCATGCTGAGGTTGGTGTTTCCAGGTGCTTTTTGTTTCATACCCAGTAATCTGAACATGGGTCAGGCTAAATGTTGGTGGATTTAGGCACTTTTTATATTAATCTCGCTGACTTCAACATGAGTCAGTACTATAGGTTATTGGCTATGGGAACTCTTAGACTGAAACACTGACTGCATCTTTGCTTCTGTTTTTTGGAGGAAAGGCCTGAGAATCTGTTAGTTTCGATGATCTACAAAGGCATTAAGTCTAGCATCTAAATTTTCTTCTGTTGTCGTTGTTGTGAAGTTGTCAAGTACAACCGAGATGTCAGTGGCTGACGATCATTCCTCATCGAGTCTTTCAACGGCAAATGACAACGACCATGAGAGTCTTTCGTCCACTAGCCAGCCATGCCTTGTCGAGTACGACCAGCTGGGAAATCCATGGCCAGCCGCTGTCAGTGCTCAGGGATTAGATGGCAGCATTTCAACTTTAGATTCTGACGGTAATCAAGCATAACACATGATGTTAATTTCACAAGATTTCCACAGACTTCTTGATTGAAATAGATTTGGCCCAATTTCTAGGCTGCTGAGTTAAGTATTTGAGTCTATTTTTATCCATCTACTTTAACTTACGGAAATCTTGCTTGCTTGAGCCACAGGCTAAAAAGTCAAATCTTGCGACGACTAATTCGATCACTTACAATCATTCAATCGTCATGAAACTTGGCAGATAGACTCGCCCTCGCAGACACTTCATTCTATAAAAATTTCAGCTCCCCCAAAAAGGCTAGCTTATAGAATCGGGGACTCAACTTTTCGAATCGGGGAATCCCCTTTTCCGATACGCAGCGTTGTCATTGGCCGCAACAAAAACGGGCGCGCTGCTGATTAAACGCACGCTATGTCGTAAAATGTACGCGGACTATATATTTGTAGAGGTAACTGCTTCATAAGACGCATTATAGGATAGTAGATGGATATAGTAAAAAACTTTGTTTTTACGGGCTGTATTTTATTAAAAACTGAAGCTACGGTCAAAAATAACATTTGTGGAGCATGAGTAAAGATTACTGAAAGCGATGCACTTTTTGAGACTGTGTGCAAGATGCGAATGACATTCTGAAAGAGGAAAGTTTAAACTTTGTATGCCAGATATTTTTAGCCTGTGGCTGCCTCTGACAAGATCTTTTGAAGCTTTTGATGTGTTTTGATCCATTTTACCTCTTAAGAGTAAACATGTTATAATGAATCGCTAAAGATAGAGTTACAGTGTATGCAATATATGCAGCATGAGAATAGAAGAGTTTGTGGCAACTAGTTATGTTACTAACGCTGGGAAACAGCAGATTCAGCTGTCTATATGATCAGTTGGTGACCAGGCATCATATTGGGATTGGATAAATGAATTGTTAGAACAAAATATGTACTTACTAAATCTATTATTATCTTTGGCTACAACTACTGATGAAAGGTACCATATTAATTTGTTCTGAATGACTGACTGTCGGCAAAGTTCAGTAATTGCACTAATTGCTATGGCTTGTACAACCTGTAGGTGAAAACGGCTTACTAAGTGATGGCAACAAACCCCAGCTGCAGCAACTAGAGACTGCTGGAATGCTAGAGGAGAATTAAATTTAAGCATGTATCTCCGGATGATAACTACTTTATAGTAGGGTGCCTGTATGCCAATAAATATCGAAATAAGCTGCTAAATATTGACAAAGACATGCTGCTTATTGACTGTTCAGTCTGTGACTATAAACTTCCGATTGTTTCTATCTTGGTCCTTTTGTTGTTCTAGACATGACTCACGTCATTCAGGATCAGTATGGCAACTTTGTTCGATCTGTTTCTCCGGCCAGTAACAAACCAAGGAGTAGTTTTAGGTAAGTGTGTAGTGAATTTAAGATGTAATCATTTATCATAGTAAGTGTGAAATGACTAAGATGTACACTAATCATTTATCAAAGGAAATTTTAAGTCATTGTGTAATGTGAACAGAGGCATGGCAGCCACAGAGAAATTGGTGAATGGATCATTCAGACAATGGAAGTTGTCCTATTATTTGATCCTACCTCATGTATTGGCCATCTTTAGTTCTAGATTCATCTGCACCATGTTCTCAGCTGCTTAAGATTAAAATTTTTGCAGAATTCCAGTAAATAAAATAGTTTATGTGAACAGTTATCTGTATTAATGAGTTTTTTAGTATATGTTACTCTACATGTAAGTATGGCTGATATCAATTGCATGAGTTATACCATAAGTATTTTATGCAGAAATAAATTACTAGAATCAGGAAAGTATGATAATAGTGTAACAAAAGAGAGAATTTTAGCTACTTCGTACACATGCCACTGGCATGAATGCCTTTTCAACTAATTATTCGTTCACATATTAATTCATACCACGGTATTTGTCGATATCACTCTTATTCATTTGGTCAAGTAAATCAAGTACCATTGATTTGAGGGCAACAGATGTTCAGTTGATTTTTTCCTTTTGTTTAATTTACGAGTTTTTGTATCTGTAATATTCTCCTCTGCTGTTAACTTATCTTCAGTCATTATTTGTTTGTGGAATGTTTAGGAAATGGTTGACTAATCCAGTTCGAAAGCTTAGCCAAAGCAAACTGGACAAGAACTCACCCGAAAAAGTGTCACAGGAGTTGGACAAAGCTACTCGTGCCGAGAAAAAGATGAGCAAGTTCTACATGGCACTGGTGAGGGCAATCTAATTTGCTAAATTATGTTTGTGTTTTTGAGATAATGGAACCCAATTGTTTGTTGCATTTACTGTCAATTGTCAATACTGTGTCGTATTGCTACTTATTTTGTGATCCATTTCATCCTCCTACAAAGCTAGCTTCACTGAGCTGAGCCTTCTGACTTCCCTGTTAAGTACTGTTTAAGTACCTTTTCTTTTGTTGGCTAAAGTAGTTAGGTTGTTACAAATTTTTTATCTGGAGCATTCATTGTTTGTTCATTGCTTGTAGCATCAACTTGTTATAAAATTAATTTTATATATATATATAAGTAAGTACTTCAAAAGCATACTGGATAGCCTAAATGGTGTAAAAGTTCTTTATGGACAAGTTCATATAGTCATATAGTCAGATAACTGAGTCACCAGTGGCGGACTCTTGCACACACACACACACGCACACACAGACGCACGCTCGCACACCCAACCCCCAGAGCCAAAATTGACAGTAGACACTGTGTTCAGAGTTCGTAATCCATGTTACATTGAGAATGAGAATGACAGCCGTCGAGTGAAGTCCATGGCATGTGGCCACGCTCACTGACTGGCTGGCACTCCACTGCAGATGGCAGAAGACGCAGCATCCAAACGTCCCTCTGCAGGCATCCATCACTTATCAGTAGCTGATCAATTGGTCATAGAATGTCTCCATGATTGACAGTCAATGCCACTCCCAAAGACGATGCCTCACGGTTAACGGGCGAATAGAAAATTTCAAAGTCACAGACATCACTTGTAACAAACAACAGACAGAACCAGTCTAGTCTACATGTTACTGGCCAACCAGTTCAATTGCCAGTTGGGCTTTGGTTTGAATCAACCAAATACTGTCCAGAATTGCACAAATTATAAAGCAGCCAAATGAAATAACTCTGACATGCACACATGGATACTGTTGAAATGATGTTGAAGACTTGCAGATTCCTTTTCTGGAAAATTCTTTGTGGGACAAATGCTTGCTGTCTGTGTGACAAAGTGCTTGGTTCATAATTCAGCAAATACAAATCCTTGTCAACGGTTGTTCTCAGGGCTGTAAACTCTTCCACTGAGTTGTGTTAATACTCTGGCTTCAAGATTGTCTTCTAAGTGCTACTTTGGTTATCACTGATAACTCCTACATCTGTACTGCAATACAGCTTTTGGCTTCATCTAATGCAGCCCCTTATTGATGTGAGTGAAATATGCTTAGCATATATTAAGCCGGATACAGCTGCTGTGCTTAACCAATAGCCATGCAGCAGTTGATATTATATATTGTTGATCCAGTTCAATATCTGCTTAGTGAAAGAATCCATTTATTCTGGCTACACTTGTCCACTTACGTTCATCTGCGGGCAATTATAGTCTAATCTAGAATGCCTGTACACGAGCAATATTATGTTGAGTAAGTATAAAGATAATTATGTACCAATATCCATTGCTAACGCTGGTTACCCTTGATGTGTCCGATAAAAATAAAATAGCTTCCCCATGCTGGCCGTTAAGTGGCATGTATTATTGTCTGTAATATTGTTAAGTAAATAAATAAAGTTTATTATTTTAGTTCATTTGAAAATTGGAACTCTTTAGTGGTGGTGGTGGTAGTGGTGCTGATGGTGGTTGTGGTGAAGATGATGCTGATTACAGTGATGTGACTAAGCAGCAGTAGCAGCTGAAGTGGTAGCTTTATGGAATAGCTCTTTGGTGCATTTGGTCTTGGCTCCTTCTTTCCATCATTCATAAAATGTATTGTATTGTATTTGATCATTTATAAAGCGCTTCTCACAGCAAAAGCCTTTCAGAAGTGCAAGGCACCCCGAGAGAAAAGGAAGGTTTTAAGGTGAGAGAAAAAGGCAGAGATGCCACCAGAGAGGATGGTAGAGCATAGAGAAAGGGGAAGTCCATTCCATAGAGGGACCTATGCAGTCAAAGGATCTGATTTAGCCATTGTGGTTATAATATAGGGAACGAAGAGGTCAAGCCGGTTAGAGGCAGAGAGGGGACGGAGAAGTTGGCGAGAAAGATATTTTGGAGCAAGACCCAGTTGAGATTTGAGCACGAGAATGAGAACTTTAAATTGGATGCACAGAAAGAGGGAGCTATAATGTCCATCATATGTTGGTTTATTTCAGTTTTCATTCCACTTTTCTGTTATTTTTCATTTGTATCTGTATACCCTTAGCCTTTTGTGAAGGAACTTCCTTTTCAGAATCCTAGTCTGATATTTGCTCTGACTTTATTTATACCGTTCCAATTAACAAAACTCTAATATCCTGAAATTTGTACAAAAGACTTTGCAAGGTTTTCACTGTATCTAGAGGGAGCAGAAGTTGTTTGTTCTGATCAAACCTCTTGGCCACATGTGATATATAATGCTGTTAATTAAGTTTCAGTCTGTAATGTATGGAATTTCAAGTTTCTACGTTTCTTGTTTATGGTCAAAACACAGACTGAACCTCTGAGCCTTTTCAATTTCAGCCTGAGTTGAAAGGAGGCTTTGAGTCCTGTGTCTCTGCGTGTTGATCTTTTCTAAACTAGGTTACATTTCTATTCTAATCGATTCAACTACCAGGTAGTAGTCCTCCAGTTATCTCAATGTATGACAGGTTATAAATCTTGCACACTCTAGGGGTCTTTAATCATTTATATTCATCTAAAGTCATGACATCCAACGGTTTTGATTTGCATGTATGTGCGCATTTTTCTTATTTTTGTGTATGGAATGTGTAGCCTCAGTCATTGTTTTTTATATTTATTTATCATATAAAATCCTTCATCAGAAAAATTAGGTGATGACTTACTCTAGTCATACGGGACTTGGATGGTGATAGTTTTACAATTCTTTAAAAGGTTTGATCTTAAATTTTCTATATAAATTTGCTGATCTGTATTATGATCTGCATACAGGTAAATTGTATTGTGTTATGAATAGACTTGTTAAGAACTTTTTAGCATTCCTGAAGTTCAGCCTGTTTGCTTGCTAAAGTTTCGTTTTATAGCAACAGGTTTTCAAACACCCAGTTCCAAACCAAGTGTTTCTGTTGAGCCATAAGTCTCACCTAGCATTCAATCTCATTGTCTTGACAAGCCATTGCCACCTTTGATCTGGCCTTGGCTGTCCTGCTGTATACATACTATCTCGCTTATCATTCTGTGTAAGCACTTTTGTGTGACTTTGATGTACTTAGCAATCTTATCATACCTACTGCTGTCTGGCATTAAGTTTTACTCACCTGGCTTTGAGAATTTAGGTGGGCTGGCTGCTTAGTGTAAATAGAAAGACCTTGATAGATCTGAGGCATAATTTAAAGGGAGAATATAATTTCTGGAAGAGAAATGGTAAGCTGATTTCTCACTTTGAAATTTTGACCACCAGCTCAAGTTAGTTTTTACACCTGAGAACTGTTTTACTACTGTGACTTGATCTGATCTAGTGTAGCAGATTATAGGATTTGAATGTATTTTGTGGCTAATCTTAATTTCTGTTTAACCCATTGCTTAGTAGCAAAGATGCATATATCTTGGCATTTATGAGATGTATCTCTTTTTGTCTCAGATGGTTTTTAAACATAATTATGAATTTAAGCATATTCTTAGACCTGACCTTAAATTTAGGCAAAGAAAATGAAAAGGTGAGGTACTTTCATTTTCATATTTGCTGTTCTCAAATGCAGTCAGTTGGCCATTCTGGGTTTTAATCTAATTCTGAAAGTCCTTGTTTCTTGTCAGATGTGTTGTGTGTAGGCTGTTTTTCTTTTAATTGGCATGTACATAAAAAGTTACTGACCCCTTGGCATAATTGGCAGATCCAGCCTGGTTTTTTATGGTGGCTGATGCTGGAATTGGTCTGTGGCTGAACGCTTTCTATGTAAGCCAGCAACATTTCCAATCAATCAATCTGAACACAGTGCTGTCATTCGGAAAACAGATATGCACTGAAGTGAGATTCTTAGGCAAAATTCAATCTGTGGCCATGTTAATGCCGCCTACAAGATTGTTTATGTAAAGCTATTTTGCAAGAAACACACCTGTGGAAAGTTAAGTGTTGAATATGCTTGATGGCTTTCAGTGTAGATCTATTTTGCTTGTATAAAGAGTTCACATTGCCTCAGTCTTCTAAACTGCTATGCATTTGTATGTTTTTAATTTTAACCTTAAATTTAAAAGTAATCTTACAGGTCAGTTGTTTATTGTCACTTCTAACAATGGGAATAGTCTTGTTCAGAGAATCATTCTTATTTAATCAGTTTTAACTTAATGGTCTTCGAAGTCCTTGTCATAAGAATGCAGAGCCTATCAGTACATAGCACTCTGAATATCAGCCAACTGCCAGTTTTTGAAGTTTTTTTATGAGATTTTAAATTTTAAGGAGTCTAGTTAAGTACTGTTTTATGCTGAGCAGTATAGCTATATTTTTCTAGTGACTTTTTTCTTTGAAATTATTAAGAAATCTCTTTTAATTTGTCCCAATCCAGAACATTATTTTCTTGCGGCCTGGCTTGTGATTGTTCGCTAGTGTCTGTGGTCAAAAAACTATGTGGAATCATAATTAATGTAGGTTGCAGTCCATGTTTTTGGAAGAAATTAATTAAATCTGGACTAGGAAATGCCTTCTTCAGGCTAGTCCTGTTTGGTTATATGTGGCAATTGGTACAGCCAGCATATTGCAAAACACATCCTGTCAGCTCAGTTTCAGGATTCCATAAATTATCACAGTTAACCTGATGTATAAGTTGGAGCTGGGTGGTAGATCAGTCCTTATTGTCTGCCTAAACATTGAGGCATACATACTTAAGTATGTATTAATAGCAGTCTCGATCTGTATTTGCCTCTGCTGTGTTTTTTGCTTGATTTATAGCTTTCTTCTGCACCTGTGTTACTGACTGGCGGTTCGTTTTTCTCCAACTCTCTTGATCTTCCAGTGTCTTTTCTGAACAGATCCTCTCCTTCTTTTTCTCTTTCTCTCTGTCTGTTTATGCTTTGATCCAATTTTAATGGTTCAGTCTGTTACTAGCCTCTCCTGCGCAGATACTCTGTGCGCTGGTTGGCACAATGTCACTTCTAGGCGAAATCCCAATTGCTGCCATTAGCATCTGTCCCAGCATACTACTGTCTTTTCTAACGATCCTTTTTGTTCTCTTATTACTCACCAGACGGCACCCACAAGCATTCACCTTGACCTGCTTTTAGCCAAGCCACACAGACACACATGCACTAATGCTATTATCATGTGGATTTGTAATTTCAGTGATAGCAGTTACTCAGGATGTTGTTACTCTTAATTACAAGTTCTTATGCAAACCTATTTATGATCTACAGCTAACATTGGCTGGATGATGGATGGATCTGTTTGCATTTTTTTCAGTACAGAGTGCAGCAGTCTTTAAGTTCTTATTCCAAAACAGTGTGGTACAGACATAACTTTATGATTTACTGACTAACCTATGGTTTGTAAGAGTATGGAAGAGTGTTTGTATCGTTGTGGTTTTTGTAGAATTATTGTTTGTAAAATACTGTGCAGTGTTGAAGCTGTTTGGGTGGGTGCAGTGAATGTGATATACAGTGGGCTAGGCCTGTCTGCTGGTGAAGCCAGTTATTGACAGGCCAGGCTAGTTCTACTCCCTAGATCAGCTGGTGGGCTGTAGCTTAGTCAGGGCCAGTGCTGCTGTCAGTAGCAGCCATACAGTTTACTGAGTTATTAAGTGGATCTCATTTGACATCCAGTGTGTGTGACATAAACTAAGCTCAGTTTTTTATTTTTCGTTGTCTAATGTGGGATATTTGGTGATCTGTTTCACTTGGTTAACGATTCTCTCGCCAGTAAAAGGTAGATTTCTTTGTTTCACATGTTAAAATTGATTCACGCCTTTAGTAAGCTCACAGTATGCATTTGAATTTAAATGCTAGACTTATACAGTGTTTTGAATGCCTATAAATTTATGTGGTTGTAAAACTTTGGCATGGCACATTTAGTTTGGGTTTTTTCTACTCATAGCGATGAAAAGTTCGTGTTATGATGATGAAGGAATTTAGGTATTCGAGGTATTAGATGTGAAATGTTTAGACTACTGGAATTCCTAATAACATATGAAATGCTTTAAGTGATTTTTCCTTCAGGCTACTGAAAGAATGGAGCTGGTTTCTGGCTCTTATGTGCAATGTGCATGTATAGGTTTAATATACAATTGACTTCACAGAGATATGAACTGAAATGTAAATATTTACTTTGGAAGTACATGTTGCTGGCATGCATTTCTTTAAGGTAAAAAGGTTTTAATTTATTTCATGCATTGGCCAAATATTACAAAGTTATTCTAGTCATGGCTGTGTCTGTGAGTGGTAGTTCAATTGTATTAGTGCTAACGAGATAGTTGGCATTGTTTTACTTGCACTTGTAAAGTACGGGTATGAACAGTTGATGTACTTAGCTATTCTACCACAAGTAGTTCACGTAAATGTCCATTGCTGGCAGTAGTTTGAGTTTCTTTTAATATTTGCCATTCTAGAGAAAAGCTATCCACAGCGATGTGTACTGCCAAATAGGGCTATATATCTAAGTACAAGATAATAGATTTAGAAAAGTCTCTGGGGATACATACTGTCTGTAAAATGATAAAAGGTCATGCCCCTGGAAAGCTCTCTTCACTTGACTGTCATTCTGAATGTCAGTAAGTTCCATATGCAATGTATTCTGCTGGACTAGTTCCAAATAGATCTCCAGCCAGCTTCATATCAATATGATGTTCTCTGGCAGTTGAAATCTGTAGTGCTGTGTGTGAACTCATCGAAAAGGTTGGCAAGTAATTCAGAGTACTTCGCTTGGTGCATGCCTGGTAAGCAGTGTTGGGAAATGCACAAATGTTTTAAGCTCATCTGTTTTTGAATTAGCTGTAAATTATGAAAGAATGCAACTATTCGTTCATACATGTTTGACCAATTGATCTTTTCTCTGAAGTTCAATTGTCAAGTTGCTTGGAAATGTAATTATGGTCAACCAAAAATTCTAGGTCATGTAGCCATAAATTCTCATCCAAGAAACGTCTTTGCCTTTGCTTGCCAGGAATCTTTTGTTTCTTCCTGCAGTTAATGTCTTGCCCTCTTGCCTTTCTTTGGACAGAGGGCAAACAGTTCAACACTACAAAATTTTTTCATTTTTTTTAGTTGTGTATCAAAGATTGGAGTTACTTAATCCATGCTCTCATCCAGTGCTAAAATGTGAAACTGGCATATGCATCACTAAAGGAGATTTGCTTGAATATACGAAGTGAAATTTCAACTCCCTTTGGCCTAGCTTGGTGTGAAAGAGTTGAAAATTTTATCTGGATAGATGGCTTAAATAAATATATTCTCAAGCAATGTTTTATAAATTCACGATCAGAAAATGGTTTTCCTCTCTTTGATTTATAGCTTCAACTATAAATAAGCTTACCTCAGGCATTGTTTCCTATTACGTTTTCAGCTTTGAAAAACGTCTGTTGTCCTGTTGAGTTGTGGGTCAAACAGTTTCAAATCAGTTCAAATTTGGCCGGACAAGCAGTCAAACTGTAGCAGCATGGTTGTCACATAGTATTATATCCCTTGTTGATTGCTATGGCAAAAGGGCAAGTTACACGGTCTGGACAGGGTCTGGGGACTTCTGTACCGCAGAAGCTGACACTTTTTGCATATATTGACCGTGTTTCGTGCCATTTCTGGTCATCGTAAATACATGTAATACATGTTTAAATGGATTAAAAGTAGTTTCTAGCTTTTAGCAGACAAAAAGTAGTATGACAAAAATATGTTGTTGCTGTACCACTGTACAAAGTGGTATGGCAAAAGCCACTTTACAAAGTGGTACGGCAAAAGCCATACCACAAGTATAGGAGGCACCGCCTCTGTGTGCATTAAGTAATCTTTTATTAGCACGAGACAAATGCTCATGCTTTACTTTTACTTAGCTGTGTGCTAAGGCGGATTCCAACCTCTTTACTGCTACCCTGGTGGATGGGGCCATGTAGTACATGATCTGCTCCTATCGGTCAAAGCCACCTTCTACCGCCTGCGCCCATGGGCCCATAACCGCACAATGTCTCTGGCAGATGGCGTGATGAGGAAAACTTTCGTCATTAGGATTATATATCGGATTTAGGATAATATGTGTGACTTTAGAATATTTGACTGTCTTGATCAGCTCAATGGATGCTGTATGTTTATTACCATGTCTGTACACCAAAATGCGGATAGCAATTAAAGAATATTCTTATCTTATCTTACAACAACTAGGCGAAAAGATGCACAACAGCACAATATCAGTAGAACAAAAAAAAACAGATGCAATATTTTAAACAGTTATAGAGTGTCTGGTTTATATGCAGTTCTGTCTATAGCTATGATCTGAAGAACATAAACATTACTCTGGTCTAAAATGGAAACAGATTGGATCATGGAACAAGCATTAAGATTGGCATTGTCCCAATTTTTATATATGTACAGTGAGCAAATGATGAAGAATTTCTTATGCAGTAATGTATGAAAGTAAGTGTAAATGAAATATGTATATCTTAGGCTAGATGACCTAGAGATAATTAGCTGAATGATAATGGTACAGTGTATTCGGTTTATTGTTTATTTGTGTTTATTTGACTACTAACCTTGAGGAGGATCTGCTTGGTCATTTCTAGACTTTAAAGTAAGAGGAACTCAGAATGTAAGAATGACATTCTGAAGTGCTGCAAAAGTCCCAGTTGTAGGCTTCTGACTGACAGGTCCTTAAAGATGTTGTTCTATAAATATCTCAATGTGTACATAAGCTTTTATTTGTATATCAGAAAGATTGTTTTTAAATAGTAGGTGGTGGTCACCTTTAACCTCGCTCCATGTAAAATTGTCAGTCACCCTTCTTGTCCCATCATCCGTTATTATTTTTCTCTGACTTGGGTTCAGCCAGAACATTTCTGTGAACTTCCTGTATGGTAAATGATAGTTTAATAAATGTGTCATTTTAAACCTTGCCCTTTGCTGCTAACCTCCAGTATTTAATTCTATACTGGGATTTGTGAAACTTAGAGTGTCAGTCTGAGATCAGTGTATATTATAGTGGTAGAGTTTGTGTCCTACTGAACTTTCGACTGATGCAACTGCTGTGAAAGCTATTAATGCACCCTGGCCAGCCACCGCTCAGTCAGACAATGATCATTTCATATACTGGGCTGGGGGCTGTCTATCGGTTGTACTGTGGTTTGTATGTAGGCTTTAGTTGTTGTTCTTGTGAATTCTGACAGCTGTTTATGCTGTGTGTTATGATGATGGTAACTTCTATCCATCTGTCCTGAGTCATATACTGAGTTGCCAGCCCCATTTGCTATGGATTTCAATGTGGACTAATATCCCGCAGCTTACATTGTGCAAAAATTATGTAACAATACAGGCCTTTACGGTTGCTTCTTTAAATATTTGCATGCCAGCTATTTTTAAGCCTTGTTCTTGCCCCACCAGGTTTTTTGGGTGGGTGAATTTTAGTCCATTTCATGCCTTTAGAATTAAAATAATATATTTATTCAACTCTTGTATAAATATGAAATTTGTTTAGAAATTTATTTTGAGCAAGTCTAGGTCATTTAATTATTTGTATTTGCTTGTAATTTTTAGATATGACAGGCTAAATGTGAAATTGTGACATACGTGTTTCATCACATTGTCTTTCTGCATTCTGCCAATGTTTTCGATAAATATATGTTACTAATGAACATAACATAAATAAGTGTATGTTACTAATAAACATAATATAAACAAATGTATGTTACTAATAAACATAATATAAATAAATGTATGTTACTAATAAACATAATATAAATAAATATATGTTACTAATGAACATAACATAAATAAGTGTATGTTACTAATAAACATAATATAAACAAATGTATGTTACTAATAAACATAATATAAATAAATGTATGTTACTAATAAACATAATATAAATAAATATATGTTACTAATGAACATAACATAAATAAGTGTATGTTACTAATAAACATAATATAAACAAATGTATGTTACTAATAAACATAATATAAATAAATGTATGTTACTAATAAACATAACATAAATAAATATATGTTACTAATAAACATAACATAAATAAATATATGTTACTAATAAACATAATATAAATAAATGTATGTTACTAATGTAGTTTTTCTTCAGTTACTATTAGGCCACAGCAGGGATGATCATCAGCTTGAGGTCCAAGCATGTGGTTTATCTCTGCTTAGTTTTTGAAAATACTTTAGAAGTTTCAAATTGTTACTGCAGCTTGCAGGGTGAGATAATATGATGCCACCAAAGCAGCAAAGTCCAAAGTGCTCTGTAATTGACTGCTGTGCTGGAGAAGGAGGAGGAGGAGGAGGAGGAGGAGGAGGAGGAGGAGGGCTCTGTATAAAAGGCTAAGAAGATGAACTTTGTCTAAGGAACAAGTTTTTCTTTGAATTTTGAATGTACCATTACTTTTCTCCACACTCACTTCATAGTCTGGATGGAAAGGGGTTGAACTTCGCATGTGATTAATGATTATGTTCGCATGTGATTAATGATTATGTTTCGAACTGGCAGAGGACTAAGGTGTGGCTTTGCCATTTTGGTAGAAACTTTTGTCTCAGATTTTTTGTGGCATGATAGATCTAATAAAACCAGGCATCTCCAGTTAAAAAGTAACTGTTGTCATCCAGTAACTGTTACAAAGGCATTTTTACAAGTCCCTAGAGCAGAGGAAAAGTCCTACATAGTTGTCCACATCCAGGCATCACGATCTTGGCACCTGGAGTGCTTGTTGCTATGCACAATTATTAGCTTGACAGTTAGATTCAGTGATGATCTGAGCTCATGAATCTTGTTATAAAACTACAAAGATATATCACTTCTGACGATTCTATTGTATTGAAGAGTAAGCCGACTTATTTTGTCAAAATTTTGACCACCCCTTATCAGAGGCTGGTGAAAACATAGCCCAACATCGCCATTGCTATCATTATCATGTTAAAAGCTATATAAATCATTAGTTTGAATGCTGTTTATTGTACTGGTACGGGTGATGCTGGTACTCATAAATGCATGATCCTTCAAAATAACTTTTCATCTAATTCTCTATTACTGAAAATCATATGCCAAATTTCGTCTTCGTTTGCCATCGTGGTCATAAATCACTACCCGTCAAACAAAACAGATCATTGACTTTCAGGTCTAATATCTCCACAATGGATCCATATGTGTATAAGTAACCAATAGAAAAAATTGTAGCTTGTTTTTTTAATCTATTGTTGCATTTTCTTTATTTTTAAATGACTTTGCTTGGTGCTTTTTTCTTAGCAAAGGTGTTTTAGCAGACATGTCCAGGACCGGGAAACATGCGTTAAATGTCAGTCTGGGTTTTATTATCAGTTATTGGTAGAATCAACATCTGTCTTCATCTTGATAGTTATTAAGGTGGGATCTTTCTGTTTTTTGGTTGTTCTTGACTAATGTTATGGTTGATTGTTTTCAATGTTAGGATGAAGGTGCAGCAGAGGACGGCAAAGCATCAGGTGTAGTTGGTTCAGCGATCGCAGTTGGTGGCCTTGGCAGAAAGGACGCTGCGAAGGGCATAGTAACAGATGACGAAGACGATGAGGACATCGAAGTAGAGATTCCGCCTCCTATGGAAGAAATACACACCCATTCATTACAACAACAACAGCAACAGCAACAGCAACCACAGAACCACCAGTCAGAGGAGGATATGTACTCACACCTGGTATGTTATGTCACTGCACTACCATATATACCTTGGCTTTTATCTATTTCTAATTGACTGGCTCCTGTCGCGTGCGCTTGCCGGTGCTATGCTATCAGCTTGTTTCCCTGGTTTGGCCACACGTCTGAGTTTGCACAGGACTTACTGCATGGCTTCCAATCCACAGAATAACTGAGTACAAAATTTGTGGACAATTGTTTGCATAGAAAGCACCAGCTGAGCATTGCA
The DNA here is from genome assembly GCA_020284085.1 of Aporrectodea caliginosa. Classification (NCBI taxonomy): domain Eukaryota; kingdom Metazoa; phylum Annelida; class Clitellata; order Crassiclitellata; family Lumbricidae; genus Aporrectodea; species Aporrectodea caliginosa. Next base: position 249,309 of record JACEVL010000777.1, read on the forward strand.
GTTTGCGGTTTATGTTTCCTCGCTGCAAGGTTGCAGACCTGTGCTGTGCCTGTGATTTGCACGCCCCGGTTTTCAATCCATTATGCTGCATGGAGACCTCATTGTGTTTGGCACATAACTTTGTCCAGACCATTATGTGCTTGACTGCCCATGTAAATAATTAGTTGTGGGTTTTACTGGTTGAGATGTTGAATAGATATGAAATTAAGTAATTGCCTCAGCTGGTCTTGTGCAAAATCAGAAGTGTGACCAAACTACCAGTAAAATATTTTTACCTATGCTGAATGAAGGGAAGGGATGGTGGCTAGGTATGCTACACTGTGCATGGATATAGTTATGGAATATTAAACAGGTTATTTATTATTATCATTTTTACACATTGACTGATTTACTTGTGTTTTCGGATGGCTTGCAAGCCCCAATGACTCTTTCTGTTAATGGGTCTTGCTACCAAAAAACAATTCCCATTAAATCTTCTCTTATGATACAGAACATTTTTTCCTACAGTGCTCTACAGTTGTTTTAGCCATCTACATAGATCATACTTCAGCATCTGATCAGTTACTATCATAAATCATCTTAGACATTTGGCTTCTGGCTTTCCCAAACCAACTTCATTCCCTATATGGAAGATGCAGTGTATAGCATCATAGACTGAATTTGCTTTCCTATTGGACTGTACACTATTAGCAATCAACTGATTTGTTGTGGTCTATTTTCGGAAAAAATTTGAAGTAGTAAAAACAGACTGAGTTCGAAGACCTAGAGGTTAATTGCTATGGAAGGTAGAGGTTGCTGAAGTAGTCTGAGCTCTGGAAAATGGAGAGTAAAGTGTGTGAGCTTAGGTGGCTCACACAGGAATAATTCTAAAAGACTGGATTATTTGCCAATTCTACAAAGGCATGGGCAGCAGGAGAGGGTGTGAAAACCACTGTGGAATAAGAGTATCTGTTCCTGGGAAGGTCTATGCATGCATAGGTTTGGACCTGGTGAGAGATATTCTGCTGAAGCACAGAGGCAGAGTGGATTAACTCCAAGCAGGTTCACAGTTGACATGCTCTTCACCTTAAACTCCCTCATCCTGAACTAATGAGAATTCCAATACAACTGTGGGAATTGTATGCATTCACATGAAGGTAACATTTACTCCAGAACTGGGACCTCCTGGCCAAAAATTATTATGAATCTCTTGGCTAATATTATGAATCTCTTGGCTAATAATGAATCTCTTGCATGCCTTATACACCGACACTCAGTGCAAGTTAAAGGAGAAATGTCAGACTGGTTTAGAACTGCCAGCAGAGTAAAGATGTTTCAGCAATCTAGTTGTTTCAAGATTCTCTTCTACCTTGCATGTGGCTTGCCAGTTTTATTGTGATGGGTGTTTAAAGACACAGTATGTTGAAGACTTGAAGTGTCAAAGCAGCACAGTAGAGAGTTCTTATAATATGACATAACATAGTTGAGGACTTGGATCCCAAAATTAATTTTCCAATTGAAAATGAACCTGTTGTAACATGACCTTGTTATAAGTTGGTTTTTGCTCCTAAACGAGTTACAAGGAGTTTCTGGTGTATCTAGATATTGAGGTTTTTGTTACTGGCTTCAATGATTGTTTAGTTCGTTCGCTGGGAATGCACAGTTTGGTGGATAACTGAGTGATTAATCATCTGGCTGATTGTTTTAATTAATTGATTCGGATCTACAATAGCTTATAGTCACAGTTAGTCATAGTCCTAATCTAAGATAGCTGATAGTGCTGATTTGTGATTGCATATAGTCATAGGTATATGTATTTGTGACAGTTTCACAATGGCTATTCTTCCTAGCCTTGCCAGTTGCAAAATGTTCTGACCTGAGTATTGTCTCGTGAAAGCCTCTGAAATATGAGCAGTACATCTGCAACATACAGGCTGAAACAAGTAAGAGATTGGTGGGCTGTGTGTGAACAAAAGCTCAGTGGTCCAATTTCAAATGAGTTTTATTAGACGCTTGGCTGGGAATGGGAGCAGGTGTAATAAATGCTGCACTCTGGTTGGCATTTCAGCTGGCTTTGGGTTAGATGCGAAGAAGATGTAATCTGATTGACTTTGAAGTAACTGTTCTGATGATGAAAGTTGAAGGGTATAATTATATTGAAATGATTGCTGGCAAGACTTGTTTACCTTGATCGGTGAGAGTTATGTTTAGTAATGAAGCGACTGGATGAGGTTGAGCAGCCTGTGATGATTGGACTGGAAATCGATGGATGAGCAACAGCTGAACCAGTGAAGAGGAGGATGATAAATGATCTCACAGTGAAAGGAAACTGTAAAAACTGATGATGGGAAAAACACAGGCAGCAGCAGGACTTAAGACAGAATATGATAAGAGGCAGAGGCCACTCAGGAAAGATTTGTGCTCGTTTTGGCTGTAGGAGTAGTGAAAGGAAAGAAATGGAAGATTGAATGATCAGATTCAGAGTCTGAAGGATGTGATGGATGTGAGGTGGAGTGGACTGTGCTGAGGTGGAAAAGAAGGGTGGACTGTGCTGAGGTGGAAAAGAAGGGTGGACTGGTTGAGGTGGAAAAGAAGGGTGGACTGGTTGAGGTGGAAAAGAATGGTGGACTGGTTGAGGTGGAAAAGAAGGGTGGACTGGTTGAGGTGGAAAAGAAGGGTGGACTGGTTGAGGTGGAAAAGAAGGGTGGACTGAAGACAGGGGATTTAATTCACTTAACAGTCTATCCCCAGACAGGTTATATTGTTTGGTATAGTACATATTCAACAGCAGGTTGATGCATTTAGAAAATGTCATGCTATATCATGGTCTGTCACACTTAATCCATCGTGTGAAAGCTAAGAAAATGTCCATAGATAATGAATGAGCAGTTTTCAGGTCTTAGCCAGGCATGTAATTGTATGTGATTTGTTAATTGGTGCTCAGCTTTGAAATGCCAAACATACTGTTCTGCCACATACAGCTAAAGAAACATTTTCTGTGTGTATCTTCGGTCGCACCTTTTCAGATCAGTTAGACAGTCATGAACTAGAGCCTTTGTGAGATGTTTGAAAGGTCTGTTTAAGTACCCAGATGAATGTATACATGCGTGGAGTAATATTTGTACTCAAGTGCACATAAGGTGCAACCAATATTCTGTGCTTTTTATTCAGTAGCTGCTGGTACAGCATACATAGTCAGACATGTTTGTTTTGGGTATAACTACTGCAGGGATTGTGAAAGTCTGTTTAGTTGTTGATAGATAAGTTAGAATCTGTTTTCAACTGAAAGACAAACTTTGATCTCATATAAAAAAGTATTTATAGTGTCAGTTTTTTTATTGTGGGGCTTGAGTTTAGAGTCATGTAGAAATTAGCTAAAAATGCTTTGACATGTCATATCCTGTTATACATGCGGAGCTTTGCTATTGTGTGTAAAATATCCGCTTGTAATGATCTAGGTCACGTTGGTCACTGGTAGATTACAAGTTTTCTCAGTTCCATTTGGTGTGTTCTTCTTTCAATGCCTGTTTTATATGTCACTAGTTATTATTATTGCAAAGATTACTAAGGAAGTTTGTTATTCACAGTCTTGTATTGTACTTGTAATTACAACAATATATATAACGTTATCAGTAGCGAACTACTTCCATGAGGTGCTTTATGGTTTCAGTTGTCAGATTATAATGCGGAAGTTTGGGTTGATTTTATTTTGATCGTGATTGTCTTCTATGGTAATATGTTGGGGTTGAGCTTCAGTCTGAAATTCATTTCTCTCTCAGTGTATATGTAACTGTTGACTCTTGTGGCTGCTGTGGGAAAGGTTGTTTCACCATCAAAGGACATCTTGATGGATTTTTTAAAAGAAAGTTAAGTAATAAATTGACCTGATAGAGAAGGGAGAAAGCACAGAAGCCATTTACATTTACATTTGTATGCTTGTTGTGTTTTGGTTTTGTAAGTGTCCTTGTTATACATAAGGCATTTGAAATTAGATGCTTGATACGTCTGTTGCATAGAGTTCTTCTTTTGTGTCTGATTGTAGTCATCCACTGTGTCGTTAAAGACTCAGCCATCAGACGGAGGAGGTGTGACTGTCAATCAAGCCGAAATGGCTCACGAGATTGAGAACATTGTTATACAGAGAATCAATTCAGAGGTATGCTTGCGATGCTAATTCATGTTAAATCATATGGTGAAGCAGTGCTGTGCAACTGAATTGATAAGAGATTCAGAGCACATGAGTGGAAATATTGCCGTCAAAGGATTTATCAAAATCTTGTTTATGTTTCTATTTCACTGTAGTTTCTAGTATAGCGTGTGGTCTCTTCCTTAGCAATCTTATGGTTGGTAAGGGCATCAGTTGATAGTGTCAGATCTATATATTTTTCATGAATGCTTTCACAGAGAAATCACAGACACTGTTGTGAAGGATAGGATAAGGACGTGCAGTGCTTTGCCTTTAAAGGGACGGTTTTATCGTGTCCTTCTCTAATGACTAGTAGCATTTCTGTTTGATGGGTGCTAACGTCTGCTTGCTTTATGGTGTGAAAGGTTTGGCTACTCTGTCAATATGATTATGGTAGTTGGTGTTTTTGTGCTTCCAAAGTATCTATCTATCAGATAGATAGATATATTATCTTGGAAGTAAAAAAGCACCAAAACTACCGTGAAATTTATACATCGACCCTTCAAGATAACTACTCAGAGGCGCTCCCAACCTGGGACTGGTCAAAGAGGAAAGTCTTAAGTAGTTTATAAAAAGAGCCAGAGAGGTCTCGCGGGAGGGAACGCAGGTCAGAGGAGAGGCTATTTCAAAGAGAAGGACCCACGATCGAGAAAGCCCAACGCTCTCTAGTGGCAGAGCGAGCATGCGGAACCATAAAGTCACCTCTAGAGGCCAAGCACAGAGATTGACGACCAGAGCAGGCCGAGGTTAAAGTAAAGAGCTCTCAGAGATAGACAGACCTTGCTCTGCCCAGAACACAGTGTCAGTATGAATGGTACTTTTGCTACGGATCACACGGCAGTCAACAAAGTAATAAAATTTAGCTGGAGTGGAAATTTAAATAGGAGTACAGTTTTGAGAGTTGTGTATATGTGCTTTCATCATCAAATCATTTGATGCGACTGTACTTCAGGTAATTGAGTAATTACAGTGGGTGTCGGCAAGTAGATACAGGCCTGTATCTCTACTGCCAACATCTGACTCAGCAGTGTATTAAATGAAAATAATGTCAAAATTTAATTATGCTATTGTTTAAGCACCTACGTTGAAATGTTTATAGTTTCAGTTGATTGTCATGTGATGGCTGTACTGAGATTTTCATCAATTCATCCAAAGTACAGATCCCACTTGTGTGGGATTGCAACGTAATAACGTGTAATTTAGGATGATAAACACAGCTAAAGTTGTATTTGTTTTCATGCATACAACGCACACAGAAACATGCACACACAATGGCGTTTGTCATTCTTTGTGTAAACAGCAGTCTTTGCCTAGTTATGACTCCTGTGAGTTTGCAGTTCTCATAACCTGCTTGACCTGTCTTGTCATTTTCTATCTCCAGTTCATGTGGAAAGCAAAACAAGAGTGACAATCAGTTCCTTAACTAAGATTATTGCTGAAGAGCCAGAAAATTGACAAAACTGTTCTTGCTTTGGCACTATGCCATACAGGAAAATTTTTAGTTTTGGTTATTATTAATATACTCTGAAATATATTATATATTTGTTCTGTCCTTGGTGGTCTACTGTTGTGGCAGCATTCATTCATTTCTGGGTGCTCTCAGACTCTTTTATTCCATACAGTCTGACTGGTCCATGGTCTACAGGATTCCAACCTCTAAACCACTGATTTAAGTATAGTTCTTTGTTGTATGAGGGTTATGGCTTATCATTATGCTGATGACACTAAGGCATTTGTCTGTGGCCCAGCCTTAGCCCTTAGAGACTATCTTCTTAGTGGAGCACATGCTGCAGACATCAGATATACAATGTAGACCAGTTAACTTGCCTTAAGATACAGGATGTAATCCAGACCTCACTTAGAAACCTGGGATAATGCAGAAAAAATTACTATGTAGCACTACACTGCAGTCCTTGTATGATGTGTTAACCAGTCATCATCATCAGTTCCTGATGCCAGCCATTTGGCAGTGATGGGAACAAATGAATGTTCTCCATTGTTCTCAGTCATTTGCCATATCCAGTGCTCCTATCAGTGTTAGTCCAAGTGACGTTATGTCCTCATTTATATTTTCTATCCAGCATAGTCTTTGTCTGCATTTGTTTCTTTTTCCTTTGAATCTTGCATGTAGTGCATTGTGTGGAGTTTGGTCAACTGTGGATGGGCCGATTAATCGTTCGGTAATTTATTCGGGCTGGATTTTGCACTAATTGGTATTAATCGGAATTGGCAATCCCAGGCCTTAAAATCCAATAACAAAAAAAGTAATATTTTTGACCAAAAACAATTTCTTCTCTCATTAATTCATTCATTCATTCATTACAAAGATTTATATAGCGCCCCTTCAAGGTTACTACTCAGGAGCGCTCCCGACCCTAGCACGGCTGAAAAGGACAGTTTTGAGGCAAGAATAGAAAGATTCAGAGTGGATTCTGGGATGCAAACGCAGTGCCAAAGGGAGCCCATTCCAGAGGGAGGGGCCAACCACTGAGAAGGCGCGATTCTGCTTAGTAGCTGTGCGGGCAAAAGGGACCATGAGCACGCCCGCTCAGTAGAGCGGAGAGAGCGACGACCCGGAGCACCCAAGGTAGGGCAGCAGAGGTCGCGTAGATAGGCAGGGCCTAGACCCAGCAAGGACCGCCAGACCAAAGAGATCATCCGATACGAGGAGCCAATGAAGCACATCCAGCATATAACCTGAGACGTGGCCAAATTTGGGAATACGTCCGCAAAGGCGTGCGGAAATTAATACAGAAATTATAACCTGTTTGGCGACGTCCTGTGGTAATCTTTAATCTTTAATTATCATTGAAAGTCCGTGCCAATGCCATTAAGCTATAGCTTCCTTTTGACTCCACTTGTGCAGTGGCTCTGCTGTTCAGTTGAATGAAAAAGTGCTTATTTTGTATTTTGTTTCCTGCTGCTGTTACAATAAAGATATCAATCAATCAGATAATTAAGATTGTATTTTTTTTATTTTTTATACAATATACGTTACATTTCCTTGATTTGGTTTTATGGTTTATCCTTAATTATATATATATATATATTATATATATATATATATATATATATATATATCTGCAAATAAAATGAATATTGCCAATTAATCGGTCTGGAATCGGCGAAAAAAGCAGGCCAACTAATTGGAATCGGAAATCGGCAAAAATGCCAATTGGCTCATCCCTAGTCAACTGCTATTGTCTCTACATGGCCAAACTGTCGGAGTCTTTGCTGAACAACTTTGTCTAGAAGAGTTGTTTGGGTCCCTAGTGACTGTCTTTTGTCATCATTTCTTATTTTGGTATTCTTGAAATCCCTGTAATTTTCCACAGCCAACTCAATTCTGCTGTGAGTATTCTTTTCTTGTCTTGCTCTATCTATCTGATCCCTATAGCATAATGGGTTGTATCATCATCTATTCATCTTGTATATATTTCTTGGTTTTTCTTGGTTTCTTTGTTAATTCTCTGCTTCACCATTTCATGTTCATTATTCCAAATGCTTATGACGTACGTCCAGTAATTCTTTGTACTGGTATATCTTTTTCGCTGCTGCCATCTGCAGTTATTAGCTGAGGGCTAACAGCTGTTAGACGAATAATTAATTGTTCTACTTGTTCAGTAGCATCTCCTTGGATGCTGATAATAGCCTGATATTTATTTATGTCTATTTGGTCTTTTCAATAGCCATTGTTTTTTTTCTCTTCATCCATCATTAAGCCAGATCTTCTGCTGGTTTCATCAGTCCATGTTATAGTATCCTGTTGTTCAGTTCCGCTTCTAGTGAGAAAGCCAATGTCATCAGCAAATTGGAGATTATTCACCATCTTTTCTTGATTCCTGCCTTTGTGTTGTTAAGGCTGAGTGCCATTACTGTTTCTAATACTAGGTTAAATAGGTATGGTGATAAAATGCATCCTTGTCATACTCCCGTTTTCATGTGAAAGTTTTCTGTGATCTTTTTATCTACTTTCATGGCACTTGATGATTTTCGATATATCGCTTATACAAGTTGAATTGATTGCTCTGGTTTTCCTGCATTTTGCATCGCTCTCCACATTCCATCATGACATATGCTGTCAAATGCTTGTTTGAAGTCTATGAAATTGATGAAGACTCTCTGGTTGTGCTCAATGCTTTTTCCAGTATCAGTCTCAATTGTTCTTCTTCCTGGTCTGAACCTGGTTTGTTCCTCTCCAAGTGCTCTCTCAACATACTGCTTCATTTTGTATCATACTGGAATGCTCTGTAGGCTAATGCCTCTGTAATTTTTTCAGTCTTGTGGATCTACTTTTCTTTTGTATATTGTTGATTTTGCCCAGTCTTCTGGTATTTCTTCCTCTTGCTGGATCTTTGTAACAAGGGTAGATTGAACAACTGTGAAGTAGATCTGTAGTGATTCCACCCATGCCTGGTGAATAGTGAATCTCTTGCATGCCTTGTACACCAACACCCTGCGGATCTGTAGTGATTCCACCCATGCCTGGTTTAGCCTTTTTCATTTTTGTTGATAGCATCTCTTACCTCTTCCTGTAGAAATGTTGGCATAGATTGTTCTTCTTTGTTGTTTATGAATGGCTCTGTGTGAACTGTAGGACCATTGTGTGTTTCGACATTTAGCAGTTGTTCGAAGTGCTCTTTCCAAACGTTTATGTTTGTGTGCTTCGTCTTCCATTTACATCTTTGATTGATGCAAATTTGTGTTTGAATTGTCCTCTATGTAGTTTTATCTTATCATAGACTTTTTGCATTCTATTTATCTTGAAATCTTCCTCAGCTGCTCTGCATTGTTCCATCCAGTTGTTTTTGTCTCTTTGTAGTTACCTTCTGTTTTCAGTAGTGAGTCAGTTAAATTGCTTTTGGTCTATATATAGGGTAAGTTTGTTGTTTGGCTGTGTTTCTTCGTTCCTCCACTAGTTCTAACACTTCATCTTATATATCTATCCTTTGGTCTTTAGGCTTCTTGCAAGCTCTTTCTGACTATGTTGTTGGCTGGTGGTTTTTCTGTTTAACGACTAGCTGTGTGGTAACAAAGACCATTAGCGTCGCCCTCCTCCTTTATCCAGGCTTGGGACTGGCACTGTCAGAAAGCGAACAGTGGCGGAGTTATGTTGTTGGCTGCTGTTTATATTCCTTTTTGTATGTTTGACCAGGTACGCTGTCTTGTTCATTGATCATACGGTTCCTCTCTATGTCGTCTTCATGTTTTTGTCAGGTGTCTTCATATGTCTGTTTCTTGTTATCCCTTGATTTTCTGCTTTGGTCAGACTCCGCTTCTTAGTCTCATTTTCAAGTTGACTCTTGCTAGCTTGTGATCTGAACTGATTTGTGCATCAACTGATGTGCAGTTTGTCACATTTGAACTACTTCCTCTGTTTATCATAATAACCAATACAGTATGTTAAGTTAATAGCTTTGGGGCACTTTTACATCAAGCAGAATGGCTTTTAAATCAGGAGTAGGTAAACGAGTCCACACTGTAATGGTGCCAGGTGTCATCTGGCCATCTCCGGCTGAGCTTTGGGAGAGTCCAGTTCATCTGGCTGGGTAACTGTAGACAGATTCTTAAAATCAACTTTCCTAATCTATAACACTGCTGCTCTGATTTCTCTTCTCTACTGCTGCAGTGCATGATCTGAGTTTGACCTTGGACCAAGCTCTCTAAGAGCATGTGAACAATGTGTCAAAGATAAATCACTTGACAGAACTATGCTAAATATTTAGCAAAGGGAGAACCCGCAGAATTCGTTAGCTCTCAGAAAACCATATTTCAAAGAAAAGAGTCTGACTTTGCATTGTTTTCCCTTATGTTAACTGAGTTGTTTGTGAAATCTAGTGTGAAGTTTTAGTTGGCCTCCTTCTTCACGTCTTGATAATTTATCTGAGATCAGTAGCTTTTCGCTCCCAATCGTTCCTCTGCTGATGTTTTAGCATAGATTTCTCTGGGTGCAATGAACAATTTATTTACGTCAGTGTTTCTGTTCTGCTGAGAGTTTGAGTGATATTATTGTAGCAGTCTGATCGTTCTTCCTCCATGGAACATCCAGATGGAACTACTGCCCGGAGTTCGACCTCTGGGAATACAGATGACGCAGAGGGTGGAACAGATAGTCAGATGCAGGACACAAGTGGAATGTCGGAAGAGGAAAGAAATCGGGCAAAGTACCTGCATAAACGAAGGTATGTTTCTTGTGCGGTCTGTTATGCTTGCTTTGTACATCTGGGAACCTCTCGTGTGTGAGGCATTTGGAAGATATTCTTCATAGTGTCTCCTTCATGATTCCTTCACAAGTCTTCTTTCTTTATTTCACCAGTGACTGAGGTATTTGAAAGCCAATTGTCCACTCTAATCGTCTTTGCTTGCTTCATTGTCACGTTTTAGATAATAAGCCAAATATTCCATTCCATTGTATCCTATCATAGTTAGCTTTTGTCATTTTGCAGCTTCTATCCGCTCTTTGGACCGGCATGATCACTTTGGCCCAAACTACTACATCATGTGCCACCATTGGGCCTGCTCTGTGGAATGCCCTCCTCTCCTTTTCACGCATTTCCATTCTGTTCCTACTTCTCTGTCTCTCCTCAAAACCAATTTCTTCTCTTGGCTACTCGCACTGAGAGCGCTACTGAACGGTCACTGCTGTGAGCGGCGCTATATGAGTTACTAATTGCATTACTTTATAGTAGTCCTTTGCACTTATGAAGTGTTTCTATTATTAAGCAGCTGTTGCAGTATTCCTTTAGTGTTCCTGAAGTTTCCTCTGGGACCAGAGAAATAGTTTTTATTCAGAGACTTTCGATTTTCATTTTCTCTGTCTGCTCTTGTCATTTGTTTCAAATTTTTGTATGGGTCTTCTCTAATTGTTATTAGAGAAGATTTTTGTACTGCATTAATAAATTACTCTCTTTGTTTTATGTCTGTCTTTCATTATGTTTGTTATGATACATCTGTCATTTTTTATATCTAATGCCTGCCTGCCTGCCTGCCTGCCTGCCTGCCTGCCTGCCTGCCTGCCTGCCTGCCTGCCTGCCTGCCTGCCTGCCTGCCTGCCTGCCTGCCTGCCTGCCTGCCTGCCTGCCTGCCTGCCTGCCTGCCTGCCTGCCTGCCTGCCTGCCTGCCTGCCTGCCTGCCTGCCTGCCTGCCTGCCTGCCTGCCTGCCTGCCGCTGCCTGCCTGCCTGCCTGCCTGCCTGCCTGCCTGCCTGCCTGCCTGCCTGCCTGCAACTTATGTATCAAATGAAGAAATGTAAGTATTGTGTGTAGTTTAGTCTTGTGATTTCTTATACTTCTGGAAGTTGGTGACATTCTAAAACTAAGTTAACTTGTTTTGTTTAATTGTAATTTTGCTTTTCCCTTCAGATTCGTTATAGCTGAACTGATTGACACAGAAAAGATTTATGTTACCGACCTTGCAATGGTTGTTGAGGTTCGTTGGATTTTCAGTTGACATTTGCATGGCTAGACACTAATTAATTGTTAAAGTCCTGCCAAGCTGCTTTCTTGAGTGCAGGGTACATGTATAGCAGTCTGTGGGAGCTGTTCCAACAAACGCTTATAAGGCTTTTTGGCCTTTAATTGGCAGATATATATATATATATATAATATATATGGAGCATGGTTACAGCTGGGTGCAGTCACTTGTAGTCCTCATAGGAAACATTTCAAACAGGCACTATGTAGATACAAATTGTAAGTGAATATCTTTTCAAAACTGCTCCTTGTATCTTGATGGCCATATGGGTGTTCATAAGCCTTAAAAATTGCAACTGTATCTGTGGTTCAAATGTTGTGGCTTGGTATGAAACTGGTGGTAATTTGTAGTTGAATCATACCAGTGTTTCCCTGCTCTAGGTGTGCTGTGGCTGGATTATATTTTCTCTGTCAGAATATGTGATAAACTACTGTCTGTCATTACTGACATAAGCCTATAACTATTTTCTAAAACTTAAAGTAGTAGAGAATTAGTTAGAACACTGCGTTTGAATACAGAGAACATCGGTAGTCATTAAAGTAAAGAACTACCTGGATGAAAAATAAAGGAAATTAAGGCTAGGTGCCATTTTTGGCTAGTAAGGGTGCCTTGCTCTGAAACCAGTGCTGTAACAAAAGGTTCACCAGTTGATGGATTGAAATTCTGAGCAATTTCTGGGGATCACTGAAAAATTTGTCTCAATACACAGAGTTAGTTTGTGTGTGACCTTGAGCTTAGTTGAGTATTCCACGTTGCTTCTAAGATCAAGACTGCTCGCATTGGTGTTTTTCAACCCCACAGATCTAAGATTTTATGCGACCTATCAGTTGTACTAAGTTGCTACAATTATTGTATATTTTTTGGGATGCCTAGTGTATCATTGCAGTGGTACTGCATAGGTTCTTAAATTAGATTTTATGGCATGCAGCATGGCGTTAAACATTTGCCTTCGTATTTGCGGAATTGTTTGTTTTGAAAATCGGTAACTACCTAAGCAAATGTTTAACCGTTTTAGCAGATTTACAAATGACTGCAGTTATATTCATAATGTATTCAGATAACGCTTAAAAAAGAATGTAAAGGACTTTCTCGGAAAAACTATTGTGAGAATTGATTTTGTTTTGGTTTCACTTCCTGTTGCTCATTTTATAAATGTTAAGTCAGTGTTAAACAACTGTTTGAATTAGTATACAGCCTGCTTGATCTTTGCATTGAGACTCATTGAGTTCTGCATAGCTTTGCATGAAGACTGCTGATTCCAGTAACCAGAAGGTCCAATTATGGCAGTGGCTAAGAAAAGTAGCAATTATGCTTGGGCGTTTGTATAATTACAACAATTAAACAGTTTGAGCTATTGTGCTACGGTTGCATATAGAACATACACGTATTACTGGTTCAAGGACTTCATTCCACTCTCGACTGACTGCTTCTGGGTCTTAAGTAGACGTTTTTTGAGTGATGCATAAATGTTGCCCTTTCATCATGTTAAATACTTCATTGGACAAATATTTAATTTCTTCCAAATTATCACATATTGAAGAGCAATGTTACACAGGACTTGTTAATAAAATTGTTTTACTTTTATTTAATTGATAGAGTGATCGGATGTTCAATTTATTAATTATTTTTTAAATGATTCAACTGATAATTAATTCTGTGTGAAGATAGCTTGGAGGCTATATGAATGGTGTTAGGTTGTTTGGTAAAGTAGTTGTGTTTATAATTCTGATTGTTTTGATTATGAAAGGGTTACATGAAGATGATTAAGGATAAAGAGGTCGTCTTACCTCCCACTCTTGAAGGAAAAGATATGATTGTGTTTGGAAATATTCATCAGATATACGATTGGCATAAAGAGTAAGTAATATCACTTGAGTAAAGTTAAATGCAGAACTAGTTGCTAACCAGCTATTTGCTAACAAACTGTATTGCACTGAAATTTATGAAGATATGCCTTAGCTTGTCGGCTGGCTTCAAACATGACATATGCTTATGCACCCAGCACCCACCTACTACCTTGTTCACTTGTGTGCATAATAATTTTGCATCCGTAGTATTTTAACTAGAGCCAAGTTATTCATGACTTGCAAATCTGAAGCACTTGAATCATCACTTATATCCAGTGATGTATTAATCGATTGTCTTGACAAAATGCAGCTGATGATATGCTGCAGCAAAATGCTGAATTATGATCATTGCTTATAATTTCAAATCATCTGTTGTGTCTTGACACCTGTTATATGTTTACCACCTCTGTGTCTCAGAACTCTGAAGCGGATAGTGTTATGAAGTCTGTTATGAGCGACTCTAAGTAGGTTCCTTGAAGGGGCGCGATATAAATGCTATGAATGAATGAATGAAGTAGATTCCAAATGTAGAGTAGATTCAAAATGGGGTTATATAGAAATGTTCCTAAGTAATGTGTTTGTAACATGTAAACAACTTCTGTCTTTTGATAGCTTTTTGTTTTTGCTTTATCCTGAAACATCAAAGTTCTCATAGACATCCTGCTCTTTGTTGTATTACTATTTTCGATACCTTCTGCTGTCACTGAAACAAAGAGTATATATGTAATAATAATAATTATAATTATATTCATTTATTTAAATTGGACAAGTAGTGGCTTGTTTACTAAGTTCCTTACTTGGCTAGAATTTTCTCTGGTTCGCTGCGATTTAACGGATACATATATGTCAGTCTAAGCCTGGTAATGAAGGGTGAATGAGCCGAGTGTCAGTATCCATTCCTGTATAGAGCCCGTGATATGTAGGTTCCGGTCATTTCATATTTCTTATTTCTCTCGTTGTGAATGTGATTTGTTAGGAAGATGCACTGGGTAATTGGTCGTCCAAAAACCGCCTGATGTTGTTTACTGTGAATTGTTGACTTTACTTGTCTCTGGAAAATAGATGCTCTTTTCTTTTGTTTCAGCACGTTTCAGCGAGAGTTGGAGAAATGCATCGAAGAGCCACAACGGCTGGGCAGTGTCTTCATTCAATACGTGAGTTTAAGTGTGCAAACTTTTCTTTACGGATATTTATACAGATTGGCATCTTGTTTCTTATATTTACATCTTTTGCCTTGAGTTGGGTTTATGCTATGTTTTATATATACGTTGTCTTGATAAACTCGTATTTTGGAGAACTACTTTTACAAAGTACTACTGAATGATGTTTTAGCTACACTTATCTAATCTGTTATTATTCAGCCACTCCAGTACGAAAAGCATATTATAGAATAGATTGAAAGGTAGTATTCCATAAAATATCTGCTTAGCTCTTAGAGGCAACAATACTGTTGAGAACAGCTCAAGTGATTATACAGAACACTTAGTTGTTGCTGTCAGCAATGACCGTGTGGAGTGTTAAGTCTCTAGTACTGAAATAGTCTAGCATGCCCTTGATATGTCACCAGTTTCACTAAGGTCCAAACTACATAACCACGACTGAAGCTGATGACTGTTGTAGGAGAAACGTTTGTACATGTATGTGAAATACTGTGAAAACAAACCCAAATCCGAATTCATCGTGGCTGAAAACATGGACTTCTTTGAGGTGAGTCCATACTTTAGATTTTGTCATTCATAGTCATAGTGGTAGTGGAATCGCATGTTTGTAAGTCAGAGTGTAAACTCCATGAGGTTTGATAAATTTGAATTATCCTAAAGAGGAAAACTGATATATAATGATTGACTGTAGACTTGAGTTTGTCTCTAAAAATGGTGCATGATTTGTATACATGATAAATTGCCAAGCTGTTGTTTATTTTCTGCTAGTATGTGCAAAAGATTTGATTGATTGATATATGATGTAGATGATTGTTTATACATTGGAAGAATCTGCTTTTAGAAATGCTTTTTATATATGGACAGGTGAAAATCTAGAAGAATTCACATAAATTTCATGTTGCTTGTCCTTGCCTAACAGCTTTGGCAAGCACTTTCACATTCTGTTCAGAAAAATTAGAGATATTGCCTGTTTAAAAATTTCCAACCAGTATACGACAAAGTATGTTTTTTCCATATGTTGTTGAGGAGTTCAGTTGAGGCATTCAGCCAACTAAACTATTGTGTAGTTTATATGTTGAGAACTTCTGTAGCATCATTGTTATAATGAACAAGGCATTATTTTAGTGATTACTTTCAAGTAAATCTACACTCCCAGATCACAATCCATTTTATGTATGTGTGTGTATGGACATTTACAGTTTACTATAGATCCTTTTGTTAAGTACCTTGCAAAGCACTCACTGTCTGTACCAGCCTAGATCATGTTAGTTATTTCGATTATTAAAAACGAGGAGCACAAATACTGTGCTTGTAATATTGATTCTGTACCAGTATTTCATTAAGTAAGCTGTAATTATTATGTGTGTTTTCCTGCCTAATTTGTGTACCATGTCAACGTAGTTGCATCGTTTGTTGTGTTGTCTTTGTGTTAGGACATGCGGGTGAGACTTGGTCATCGCCTCCAGTTGGCTGACATGCTCATCAAACCTGTGCAAAGGATCATGAAATATCAGCTGATGATTAAGGTCTCTGAGTTTGCTATTTTCATTATGCCTTTTTTCCTCTCTTCAACTTGAGCCTGTACTAGTGGCTTGATCACAACATTATGGTACACTTAGGATTTTACAGTGTAGACCCTTTACGCATGATTGTTGAGAGCCAACTTTTGTAAGCACCTCTCAAAAGCTTTAAGAGCAGACTATAATTTCACGGTCAAAGAGGATCCCAGACCAGAATAGATAGCATTTCCAAACCCGATTATGTGGAGGAGATGAAAGCGGGTATCAGTGCAGAAGCAGCCTCTGTGTAGCAAGTGATCGTCACACATAACAGATCTGACGGAGTAACAGGCATGACATACATTGTTTACATGGTTAAGAGGCGTTAGCTCTTGGTCAGGAATAATGCCCAAGTCTCAAACAGAGGTTGAGAATGTGACGTCAGGGAAAGACTGGCAGAGGGCAGAAGGATCAGTCTTAGAGATTTGAATCCAATCACCAAACCAAATAAATTAGGTCTTACCAGAATTCAGCTGAAGACGGTTTCAGGATATCAGCAAGGGCCTCCAACGCATGCGCAATCTGATCAAGTAGGGTAGCCGCTGCAGCAGCCGGACCATGAACATAGTCCTGGGTGTCATCAGCATATTGATGAGAGGTAACCTCTTTCTCGGATAGAATGTGACTCGAGTCAGCCGTATAAAGAATATACCGAAGTGGGGGCTCAGACAGATCCCTGCGGGAGACCAAAAAGTAGGTATCGTTGGGAGCTTTGATGTAATTGCTCATTATGCAGATTTTTTTGTAAACGATCCATGCATAATTGGGTCTCCACTGTATATGAAACAACATGCGTATCATGATATGCTGATTAAAGCATTTTCTGGTAGCAGCCTTTTCTGTGTGTTTAGTACCTGGTAATTGCTTCTTGCATTGTTTACTTTGACCATTGTTTTAGTAGCATTTAGTTCCATTGTAATCTATATTTATTAGGGCTGCGCATTAATCGCCGTTAACGCCTGCGATTAACGCGTTAAAAAGTTTTGCGATTAATTATTTTAATGCAAAAATAACGCGTTAAAATCTCCGTTTAAAAAGTCTAAAATAAAAATTGCTCAAATTAAACATTCAGATCTATAATCAGTATTTTTCAAATAATCGGTTATCGGTTATCGCCCACTTCTGTTGAGCACTACTCGCGTGGGTCATCCGGCGCCATGTTCTTTTCATTCTTTTGTTGACATCAAAGAAACGTGCCCCAAAGGCCTAGCTACTGTAGCAAGAAAATATCTCGCTTCTCCAACCACAACTGTTCCATGCGAACGATTGTTCTCTCTGTCCGGGAACATTTTGAACAAGAAGCGAGCATCCTTGTCAACTGACAATGTTGATAAACTTGTTTGTTTGAGCACATGGCTGCATTTGCAGCTTTAGATTTCTAGTGTTAAGGAGACAGTCATAGACTTAGACTAGTGGTTTAAATAATCTCTTTAGGGTTGTCCTTTTGACAACAGAAGCACAAACATTAGTAAGTCATATTATAATTGCACCCTGCTTGTATTATTTGAAGTTGAAATACTTGATTTAGAATATTGATTGAATTATTTGAATTCTGGACCATTAAAAAGAAACCTTAAAATGCAATAAATGTGCGATTAATCGCGCGATTAAAAAAATTAATCGTGCGATTAATCGCGATTAAAAAAATTAATCGAAATGCAGCCCTAATATTTATTGATGGCACATTGTTACGATCTGTCCACCTGTACTGAGCTCGTAATGACTTGTGTCTAGGACATCCTGAAGCACACAGACCGTGCGGGAGATGACATCAAAGACTTGCAGAGAGCAGTGGAAGTGATGTGCGTCATACCAAAGGCTGCCAATGACATGATGAACGTTGGAAGACTGCAAGGCTTTGCTGTAAGTCACTGCCATGAACGTGTTGTTAGTCAAGTCTCTGCTTTATAGTCGGTTTTAATCTGATCTAATCTCTGCAGATATTTCTAATCTGATCTAAACTGTGGAACTTTAATGTTTCTGTTGTTATAATGCTAAAGGTGTCAGTCTGAGGCCTATTCTGAGGCCCATTCGTGCCGATCTGCAGTAAGAAAAAGATGTAGCCTATAGAGTAGTAGTATGTCCTCATAAATAATTAACAGTAACAGTCTGTTAACAGAGTTAAAAGAAATCAGTAGCAATGCCATTTCAAAGCAGTAATGCAGTGGTATCAGCACTGCTTGATATTTATCATGCAACTTGTAATGAAAAATTACCAGAGCTAAGGAAGTCAGGACAGATGTGATTAGAGATAAACTAAAGTGTCTGGTTGAGCATCTGATAATGTAATCACTGTGGAGTCAATGATTTTTACTGTTTTATATATAACTGATGGTAATGCATTTAAAAGGTGCTTACCAGTAATGTTAGTGCTTGAGCGAAGTTCTGCTGCGATCAGTCATTCATCTGTTTGTGTCCATCAGGGAAAGATAACGGCACAGGGCAAACTGCTGCTTCAGGACAACCTAATGGTTGCTGAGCACACATCAAAGATGAAAGTGGAAAAGCAGATGTTCCGAGAGAGACGCGTCTTTCTCTTCGAACAGATCATCATTTTCAGCGAAGAGTTAGATAAGAAACGGAGCAACCTCGCACAGCCCGGATACATCTTTAGGAACAGCATCAAAGTAGGTCTACTGTTACGTGCAACACTATCATCATTTGGACAAGAACGTTTTATGCATACACGAGAACCTTCTTTTAAGTATGTCTTTGGAAGCTATATCAATTTCCGCATTATTTTGAGGTTGTGTTTGTTAATGGAGTTGTTTCCTACAGCTGAACTACATCTGGGGTCCACATCCCTCCCTGCATAATGTCAGCTTTCATGTGTATGTATGTATGTGTGTGCATGTATGTATATATATGTATGTATGTAAATAGAAAAGTTAATCAAAAAGCAAACAGTCACCATAGCAAGCTCCCACAGCCATGCAGAGCCCAACCAATGGAATTTCATTCAGAATTGAAAGTGGACAACATGTTTGAAGTTCCTAGATGATGTAATGCTCATCAAGGAAGAGGAACGACTTGCAACGCCCAAACACCAACACCAGGCAGTCCAGCACAAACGGTAGAAGATGCTGTGTCTGGGCATCCATCTCTCAGTGGAGTACGACATTCCTGACATTCTTCACAGCTGGAAACTGGTCGTAGAGACCACTCATTAGAATTGTCAGCACCAGTCCAAGGCCTCTGTTGGCCTTTCCCTGTGGAGCTTCAGTTAGTAACCTCAAACCCCTTCCGATGGACAAAGTCCGTGGTTTTGCATGAGACCTCAATAACAAATGCACAGAGAAACAATGGTGAAAGAGGAAGTAACTACGAGAGGGCATTACTAACATTCTTCAGAACCGTAGTGATATTCTTAGAAATAGACATGACTATAAATTGTCTGCCAAACACTTTGACTATTCAAACATTGCTGCTTAAGTAAGGCTGTGGGACGCTCGTGTTGGGCATTGATGTTATTAAGAATGTTATCAATGTGCCATGTTATTTGAATTTCAGATAAACAAAATGGTTATGGATCATAAGACGGCTGATGATCCACTTCGGTTTGTTCTGACCGATACTACGCCACTGCATGACGTCCATCTTACATGTCAGGCACCAAATGAGGACGTCCGGGAGAACTGGGTCTCGCAAATCAATTCCATTCTCGACATGCAAGGAGACTTCCTTCGTGGTAATCATAATCTCCCTATCATAGACTTTCTCTGTTCGTTATATTCTTGGAACGTTTATTCTATAGGGCATTAGACTGTGTTAAACTGTCCTAAATTTTTATCAGAATTGTTTATTTGTTATTTTTAAAGGATGTTTAAATATGCACCATATGGTTTAGATGAGGTTTTTAAATTATTTCTATATATTTCCAATTTTTGTCTTGCTGTCTGTCATCATTTGTTATTGCCAGATCAGACATGTTGTGTGTGCATCTGTGACTGTTGCTGAATTACAAAAGACAAGCATAGTTGTGCAACAGTCTGCATGTTTATCCCAGTGAAGCATAGGAGGCTGGCTAGAATGTGTCATGTGCCTTCAATGTTAATGTTGATGTGTCCTCTTATTTTTAGCTCTTCAGTCACCGATTGAATACCAGAATTCACTAACCAAAGAACTGTGAGTAGTAGTTTTTCACAGATTTCTTCATAAA
The DNA here is from genome assembly GCA_020284085.1 of Aporrectodea caliginosa. Classification (NCBI taxonomy): domain Eukaryota; kingdom Metazoa; phylum Annelida; class Clitellata; order Crassiclitellata; family Lumbricidae; genus Aporrectodea; species Aporrectodea caliginosa. The sequence goes on from JACEVL010000777.1 coordinate 269,671, forward strand.
TGGCACTATTTACAAAAGCCAGATAAATGCTTATAGTTGTACGTATATACATACATACGTATATACATACACTGCTCGTACTGTGTTTTTAAGTGTATGTTGTTATGGATTCATAGTTTCATTTTCTCTCTAGATTCTCTTTGACCTTAAACAATCTGGAATGGCCTTTTCCTCCAAATGTCAATTCAGTGTTGACAAATTTAGGTCACTACCATGGCCAGAATACTTCCAAGCCCAGTACAAGATCTTGACTCATTGTTTATGAACATGATTACAATTGGCATTTAAAAAATAGCAATGATTTATAGCACATGATTGAATTAAAATAATCATTTATAGTTGCTCTGGAACTGCCTTCTTAGTGTGATTCTCCAATAGACAGCTGATCTTAAGTAGGATTGTTAAAATCGGTTTTTTTGGCAATCCGAATTTCGGTTTTAGAAATCGATTTTAAACCGAATTTCGTTTTTTATTGCCTTCATAGAAAATTAATAATATATTATATATAACGCAAGTTATTTTATATATTAGGTACCGTAACATACGTTAATAAACACCTTCTTATCTGCCGGCTATATTCGATGAAAACAGTCGTAAACACTAAAAGAAATGCATGAATTAATTCTTTCTGGCATTTCTTGAAATTTTTGAAAATGATTTTTTTCACTACGAAAATGATGTTTTTTTAAATTCGAATTTCGTTTTGTCAATAATAAAAACCGAATTTCGTTTTAAAAACCGAAATTCGGATTTCCGAATTTCGTTTAACATCCCTAATCTTAAGATATGACGATATTGATAAAGGCTTACAACTTTATGTCTGTGTGAGTTCCTATCTGGTCTTGTTTTTCGTGAGTTTTATTGATTATCTGTGTGCAAGGTTGTTTTATGAGTTCCGACACTCCTAACACCTCTCATTTGTTCAAGTGTTTTGTCCTGGGTGTATTTTTGGTGATGAAGATGCTTTCTGTGTGTTCAGATCAGCTCCCGATATAGCCAGTCTTCAGATAACAAATCCCGTACGCAAGACACAATCACAGCCACGCTCAAAGTCAACCAAACTTCCGATGGCCACGCACGTTCGGATGCAGGAGTCGCCCGCCACTTCCAGCAGTTCAGCCGGAACAAGTGAAGGATGTGACTCGACAGAATTCCACTCAGAGAAAACCAAGTCAAACATTAGGCTTGGTCTCACGGGCAAAACTGCTGTGGCTGTTGGATCTCCAAAGCCAAAGAGGAATCTGTTTGAGGGATTTAAGCAGACGCTGAGACCGGGACGGGGAAAGGGAAGCGATGCAAGTAGTTCTCGACCGAAAGAAAAGTCAGGTGGTTGTGGTTCTGGCAGTTCACTCAACTCGCCCACGGCCGACGAGCAGACGTTTTCCGATATGGCACCGACGACGACGACGACGAGGAGCTCTGTTTGTAGCGCTAGCACAAGTCGGAGCAACTCTGAAGAATATTCGCCCGTAAGAATTAGCTGATCTATTCAAATACATTTAATGTTAGGCCTCTGGAGTTGATATGCATTCTAGAGTGCTCATCGGTGTTCTATGGAACAGGCCAGGCTGCTATCTGGGAAGTGTCTGTAAGCTGTCTACTGCTGCTGCTGCTGTTCTTCTGGAGCAAACATCTTGGATGCTTATAGGTGCACGTGTTGCTTATGACTTGATAAATCAGCCAGCAGCTTAGTTGGCTTCATTCGTTTCAGGTCTTGTGTTCACATGTTTCTTGTGCTGATGGCATAATAATGTGTTTGTGCTCGGATGCATTTGCGTGCCAAGGATGGCAGCATTGTTTGTGTTAATTTGACTTAGAATGTTGACAGTAAGAAATTGTTGGGTTTGAGGCACGATGCATGGAAGCGTGAGTCGTCGATGAAGCAGATATAGCGGAATTGGTTCCCTTAATGGCTTGAATCAGTTCCATTTATTTCTATAACTTAACTGTTACCTCTTTAGCCATGTCAGCACTTGCACTTTGGACTTACATATATCTGGTCAGTTGAAATGGTGTCAGAATGAATATAAAACCGTCTCAAGTCATAATTATATACTAGCCTTATGATTTTAATTGTGATCAGCTTATATTTTTGGAGCCAAAAAATGTGTCCAGCTGACGAGTATTTGGGTGATGATTGCTCTGATTTGTGTGACTTTGATTTCCATACTACATTAGTTCCTGCTAGCGTGTGTCTTTGCAGTGATAATGCTCACCTAATTTATTCTTCATGATTCATCGCAGCTATGGCGAGAATGAAATAAGAAATCACTGAACAGTCTGATGTTTATGCCTTTATGTGACACTTTGTCTGATGGTTGAGCACCTACCCTGTATCACAGAGCATACAGATAGGTTCAAGTTTAATCGAGATGGTCACTGTATAGAAACTTTAAGTTTCACGAATCAAGTCTTTAATGCACAGTTGCTTATTTGCATCGATTAATGCCTGGTTATTCAACATGGTGCTATATAAACGTATGAATATAAATAAATGAAATTCTGTGAATCAAATGTTTTGCTTAAATTCTCTTCCATGTATCAAACTCGCGTGCCTTGCAAAAAGCTTTATGCACACACACACTCACATGCCAAAACCATCTGAATGGAACATAAAACAAACGAAGAGGTGATGGGAAGGATTGGAGAAGAAAGAGCCCTGATACACACAATAAGAAAGAGACAAAGCAAATGGATCGGACACACACTGTGAGTAGACTCACTCCTAAGAATGGTCATCGAAGGAAAAATGGAGGAGAGGTGGACAAGAGGAAGACGACCAAGACAGATGATGTTGGATTGGATGACAGATAGATATGGAAAGCTCAAAGAAGAGGCTCAACAGTGAGAGAGGAGTGGCGACATCGGATATTTGAACGTGCCTAAAGTGGCAGAGAGCTAGAGGAAGAGACTCACATACTAGCATTTAGTTTCAATATTCAACAAACGTAAATCTGGAGGTATAAAGTAAGAAACAGTTTGTCTGTGCCAAGCGAAAGAGGTGTTGTTCTAGGTAACCCATGAGTCTTCATATAGTTAGAAAACAGTTAATTCAAGATCCTTAGACTTGTGATTTTGAAAGTTATACGGAATGAATATCAGGTACAATACATGTGTACATTTGCTCATTTCATTATATACATGCAACCTGTTAACTGTTTCATTGCTGTGTGTGAGTGTATAGGCCTTATGATGTAAAATCTTTGGTGCTGTACATTCCAGTAAACTTAATTTGAAACTGAATGTTTTTAAGGTTAATAAATTTCAGTAAGTTTCTTGTATACAGAACCGTGAATACCTCTGTACAGACACCCATAACACGGATTTTAAATTATCCTCTACATTACATGTGACAAAGTATTCTTTGGCTATCGACTTTAAAGCTGCAAAGAAACCAACAACTGAATTGCAGATAATATCTATCTTTTTATTATGACCAACTTCTCGATATCTGTACATGTTGTTTTTGTCTAGTAAAATCATATGAAATACAAAGGTCTGTGTAAGGCAATCATTATTCTTACATTGAAATACATATTCATTGTGTCAAGGTTAAAGAATTACAACAAGCCTGTTCTACTCTGCTGGTGAAAAGTCACTGAACAATGATTATATGTTACTTCAAACTATGTCAGGAAGAAGTTGAAGTCTGATTATTATGCCAGAGTCATGTACTGGAATTATTAGATAAAATAGCATAGCAAGTGAAGAAATTTTGCAGAACATAAAGTATCTCAGTTGTGCTCTCGTACATACCTACTCTGCAGCTCAAGCATAGGAAATTGGTTTTTGTCAAAGCTTGGTAAGAGAATTGTGTCGAACGAGATGTTTCGATTATGAAGCATGTATTCTATCATCTTGCTAACCTTTCACCTCCACATTTCTTCAAATCCCAGAATACCTGACATCATATCTGGTCTGAAATAGTCATCACTTATGAAAAGCATAAAAATAATCAGTAAGAAAGTGATAGTACTAAGTAAATATGCTTCATCTGTATTTAATATAGTGTATTTAATATAGTGAAAAATGCATAAAGTGATAAATGCAATAAAGGCAAACGGTTAGAGAAACACGTAGCTGAGCCATGACTGGAAGCCCTTTTAGAAGCCAAAATGTAGATTGTTGTTACTACAGAACTCCTTCATCGTTTCCACTGAACAGAACTCCTTACTTTTTTCAAGACAACGGTACATACCTATCAAGTCATCTGCGTGCATTCTGAGTCACATACACAACAGATAGCTTTCTTCCAAATTTGCTACTATTCACAACACAAATCCGTGCTGCCACCAGTGGCGTAGCAATAGGTTGTGCAGGTTGTGCAAAGCACAAGGGCACAAGGGCCCCCAGCGGTCAATCAGATGGGCTTTCCTTTTAGAATAATAAAATCAATTTAACCAAGTAGCTACATTTACTACAGAACTCCTTCATCGTTTCCACTGCAACAGAACTCCTTACTTTTTTCAAGATCAACGGTACATACCTTATCAACTTGTCATCTGACGTGCATTCTGAGTCACATACACAACAGAGCTTTCTTCCAAATTTGCTACTATCTGCACAAGGGCCCCCAAAAACCTTGCTACGCCACTGGCTGCCACTTTTATTTTCATTCATTAATTCTGAACTCCATCTTTGATAGTTCCAAGGTGGGTCTTTCATTTATTTGGCGTTCTTATAATTCTTTGCTTCAGTGATTTCTATTGGTATTTTTTATTGGTTATGTGTCATTTGTTCAGTATTTGTTAACCAGTTTAGAAGAATCTAATTTTGCATCTTATTTGATCTCTGCTGCAGAAGTTTGTTAATTTTCTCTTGTGCCCAATTTACATACGACACGTGTCTCTGTTTCGGGCAATTGCCTTGTTCACCCAGCTGTCTGTGATCTTGAGGTCTTGTCTAGTAATGCTTTCAGCCTTTGTACGAGTCTTATATTGTCTCTCACGTCACTGTGTCCTTTTGTTCGACTTGACACTATTTCAGTCTGTTCACTCCTGATGTTTTAACACTGTAGCGACAAACTGCATTGGTTTCCTAGTCACTTTTAGTACACGCTCGTTGTTAAAGTGTTAAAGCCCTGTTTGCTATCATAACAACTGCCAATAGGCTAGTTTCAGTTAGACTGACCAGTGTCCATTTAGCTTTTGTCTTGAACAGGTATTTTCTGCTATCATGACCTTTAAATGAATTTTGCCAACATCCATGTTAAGAATAGCATGTATGGCACTTACATTTTTATGTTGCATGGTTTACATTCTTGCATTCAAATGTTTGAGACCTGTTTGAGACCTGTTTGATGCTAATACAGGCATTGTAATTTGCCCAGTTCTAATCCTTATACAATGTATAGATGCCTACAGCAATTCTTTTACATATTATATGACTTTTAATTTTATTTTATGTTTTAATCTTGATTTATGTTTCATTTTAACCAATTTTAGATGTCTATTTAGAACTCGTTTACAATGAATATCTTTGCCTTTTTGACCATTTCGATCATATTACACAATTTTATCTTCTGTTTCTGTTATTTTATTTTATAGCTATATGTTAAAAATGATATCAAATTATATAATGCATATGTTTCTGTTTATTTTGATTTCCTGTGTCATATATACACGAACATTTATTATGATATTTATCTCAACCTAGAAAATCGTTTACTCATTCCAAGTGAAATGAATAGATTTGTCTTTAGAGATATCATCACTTAATATGGCTTGATTTTAAGCAGACAACATATTGGTTGGCAACACTTCAGCGCTAATAGCCATTCGAGGGGGATTGTGGCCTGGTGCCATTCATTTCCATTCCTTTCTCTTCCATGGAAACCTTTATTGTTGGTCGCCTTGCCCCGATGACAGCATTCCTTAACTAACCAAAAGCAGACAACCAACTGAGGAAAACATTTATAGTCAGAATGGTGTTTGCATATTAATTAATCTAGTCATATCACCCAACTGGTCCTAAATAGATTTTGATGTCTGTGTACTTAAATTGCTTATGCGTGTTCACCAGAGCGTAATTTGGCAACTTATACATACTTACTTTTTACAATAAATTGGATATTGACTCCATTCTGATCTCAGGCCAGAGAATTTAGAACTATGATTTGTATAGCAATGCAGAAGTTGTCCATTAGGTGGACCGCTACGTGTTGTGTGTTGTTGTGACGAGTTCTTCTTTGTTGTGCAGACCGATCGAACGGGTGCGTGGGGCCGAGTAATTGCCGACTACGCAGCCATTAAGGAGGATGAGATATCAGTGTCAAAAGGGGAAAGCGTCCAGGTGATGTCCAGCAGTGGTGGCCAGATGCTTCTTGTCCACCGACCGGCTAATGACCAGTCGCCTAGTGCTGAAGGACTTGTGCCTTCCCAGGTGCTTCAACAGAAGGACGGCAGCTATGACAACAGGTCTGTGTGATCACCTGTATATAGAGTGAACTGAAGGAAACTGCTTATAATTTATATATATATATATATATATATATATATATATATATATAATATATATATATAAATAAAATTAAATGTGTGCATGTGTTATAAGAACTACATATATATGTGGATAACTTATATTATTATTATTATAATAACTTCCCTAGCACTGATGTCTGTACAAGACAACCAATTTGCACCAAGCCATAATCAGGTCAACATCCATTGTCCATTGAGATGGACAATTTAGTAGTAATAATAATAAGACGATGATTTGTATAGTGCCGTAGCACAGCCTAGGCCAAAGGGAAGTTGATAATCCATCCAAAGGAGACTGAGACGTTGATAACAGAAAAAATACGTGCTTGAGCAGAACAAATGGATACAGGAGAATGCCAAAAGTTGTGTACAGCAACTGAAAAAGCTCGTTCATCGAGTACAGTTCTATTTTTAGGCATGACCAAAGATAAGCAATCAGATGACATTTTTAAATAGCGATAAGACTGAGGAATAAGGACTTCATTTAAATACTCTAGTTGGCTGGGCTGTAGTGGCTAATTAACCCTGAGCTCCAATTTGAGATCTCTGTCTGCTAAACAGGCAGCCTAGGCAATATTTTAAATTAAGTATGGAGGTTATACTGGCTAAGTAAGTTTAGGGGCAGAACAGACCTTCATTTTTTTAAATATCTTGCTGCTAATTTCTGTTTAGCAATTATGCTTATTTGGATTTATGAAATTTGGGTGCGTTTTTATTCGTTACTGAAGTTTAGAAATACGTTAAGTTTGGTTATAGTTTTAGTTTTGTTTATATGTGTTGACAGTAAATCTTGGCACATGAAGCTTAAGCGACCAAGCTTCCGAAATGAAAAAGATAAAAAAGACAAAGATGCAAAAGCTGGTCCTAACACAATTTCATCTCCGAAATTTACCGACTCTGCCTCAAAGGTTGACTCAATAATTCTGGCATATACAATCTTCATTATTCTCTTTATATTGTAATTTCTGCATCTGTAATTTAAATTCTATACTTTGTTATGGTTTGTTATTCGTCTTGATTTTCCTTAAGTAAGGTTTAAATTCGGACTATTTGGCAAAATATTTAGCCGGGTTTGAGTGCAGGGCTCTTAGTGTCACAATACGGTATCATTATAACTTTGTATCGCCAATATTTTTTCATTATTGCAACGAATATTGTGATATTTGTTTTTGGTATTGCCTGTCTGTGGCCGGTATTTTTTGCCTGTAAATCACCGGTACAAAATACTAACACTTTTTTCCACTCTGTAGGGTTTCTCATCTGATTTAATAAATTGTGATCAAGAAGAATTGTGAAATAGGTTGGTTAATTATTGATTTACGACAGATGTGTCCTTCACTTCTGACGCGCCTCTGTGATGTGACAGCTGAAGAAGGTGGCATGGCACTGTTTTCATGTCGTGTCCTTGGAAAACCTCGGCCGACTGTGCACTGGTCTGGCCCTGGACAAGTGCCGATCGTAGGTGGCGGAGCTGTCACATGCGATTACTCAGAAGATGGCATTGCCAGGCTAAAGGTAAACTTCTTAGATGTGGCGTAGTTGATGTACTCTCAAAGTAACAGTCTTATTCACTTGTAATTGAATCATTTTGCTTGTTGGTAAGTGGAGGTATTGTCAAATGTTATCTCTCAGAAGTTGGCCTTAGCAGGCTAATGGTAAACTGCTTAGATGTGGCCTAGTTGATGTCCTAAGTCTCTTAAGCTAGATTTCAGGAATCTCAGCTGCAGAACTGCATCTAAATGGCAGATAGATGTGTCCTGGACATTTATCTGGTATTTATGGTACCAGGTAGTTTGATATTTTGTTGTCAACGTGGTACAAGTGATCATTCTTGCTGGTGATTGGTGAAATTTTTGATTAGTCTGGTTGTTGTGAATGGTGCTGAGCTTTTTCTGTATAGAACACAGTTCTACTAAATATCATTTGATGGTCTCTATCTCATCAACATATAAAGATGGTGAGGCATTTTACTATAGATATCAATGTTTATTCAGTCTTAAAGATTGAAAAATGAACATTGGAATATTGTGTACAATGTCTGTTTATATACTTTATTTTGTGTCTGATGCTTTTAGATATTGAATGTCTCTGCTAAACAGAGTGGTGAATACTCTTGTGTAGCCGTAAATGATGCAGGCAATGTCAGTACAACTGCTGTTCTCACAGTTCTTCCTGGTCAGTATTACTTCAGCATTTAGTAACAGCTCAGACACCTGATTTTTTATCATATTTGTACAATGCTCTATGTGTACAATGCATATTGCAGATACTGTTACACATTATGATAGTGTGGTATGGTGTTTAATATGGTGTTTCCCCTCTTATAGCATTCATCAGACTGCATTACCAGTCATGCTGTGTTGTTTTTACAAGCATTTGTATGTGAAATTACAACAGTTCCCAGGCAGAATATGTACATTGCTATCTCATCAGTTTAAGCTTATTTTTTATGGTTAAATGTGTTATACTATACAGGGAAAAGAAAATTTGATATTTTATATTCATTCATAGGTACCAATTATATATATACAGTATGTACATTAATAAGTACCAATTACATATATGTACAAGTACATCACAGTAAATATATATATATATATATACACACACATGATATATATATATACGATGTACATATAATACCATAATTTGGGCAATGTGCAGCCAATGTCACAAAAGCCATGAATATTGGCCTTATGTTGAATGCTACATCAGCATTATGCAGGGTGTACTGTACACTGTACAGCTGTGTCGTTTTTACAAGCATTTGTATGTGAAATTACAAGTGTTCGCCGCAGCTCGCTTAATATTTGCAATTTCTGTTAAAATGAAGTAAAAGACAGTCACTGGCCTACTTGCATAGCTATTCGTTCATAACTTGGCTTATCATTTGACAATGTGAACATAAAATCCGATTCCCAAGACGCATTCATTATGATAACTCCATCATTAATTATAATACAGTTAATAATTTTCAATAAATTTTAGTCGCTGCTTTTGAGTTTACTGGTCGGCCCTCGGCTTCAAAAATTACTTCTTCGGTGGCCCGCGGTGTGAAAAAGGTTGGACAGCACTGCTGTACAGCATATATTCCATGCATATGTTTTCTTATTCATGGCAAATATATATTATATTTTGCCTAAGTAAGTATGCCCAGGGGCATGGAATTGGACAGAAGGTGATGCTGTATTTTTGGTTTTTATGTATTGGATATCATCATGTTGTATAGATGAAACCAATGTTGGGCCAATGTCAAAGTTCTGAAAGCATGCCTACTTTGGGACAACATGTAACCAATGTCACAGAAACTACAAGCACTGGCCCTGTGTTTGTCATTGTCAAATACTGTATGTCAACGTAATTTAGGGTGTAATACATACATTACATGTATACATACTTCTCTTGCTAATGACACTTGTATATGAGCCTATTCTGTTCTGTGATGTAAGTGCATCCAGGGACTCGTAATTGTTTATGTTTTCCTACTTATCTATTATATTAATTTAGGTTATTTACGATATAGATACAGGCACTTAAGTGACATAACATACATGGACACAATTTTGGCCCAAGGTCAGCTCCCACCCAGCATAAAACACTGAGCCAATATTTGTCTAGTTGCATTATTTTCTGACAGCATGCCTACTTTGACACTTTATGATGTAGTTATTTTCACTTCACGATGACTGAGCCCTTGTTGGTCCAATGTTGTACTTTAGGAAAAGAGGATCTATATCAACCAAATGCTGAAAATAATATATAAGTAGCAACATATGTCCAACTTATGGACCAACTTACTTAAAAAGAAACTAGATTTATTTAATAAAGCTGTGCCGTTAATACAAGCACATATGCCAGTTATTTAAGTACAGAGCCATACACCGGTTCACCCTATGTTATGCCTACATACAATAATAGACATTACATAAGCATAGAGCCAGTCAATGTTTGTGGTATTTGTGACATTGTTTATACATTGTCCCTTAAAAATGTCCCATCATTGGTATGCTGGCTAAGATCTGACATTGGCCAAACTTTGGTTCTATGTTCATAATGTGATAATACATGTGTCGCTGGACAACTCTGACACAACACAAAGCTTGTGAATAAGCTGTACTTAACTTTTAAGCAGTGCTTTACAAATTTCAAGAAAAAGAAACTCATGGAGCAATAATCAGTTCACCGAATTCGGTTATACTCGGCAGATATTATTGGCCACACATTGCATCGAATATCAAATAAGCTGTGAGCCGATTTCGGTTGTAAAACGATTCACCTATAGTGACCATGACGTCGTCGGTCCAGTATTGACTAAACATGAGTGTGCTTGCTGGCTATTGAGGTGATTATGTTTTGGTTAACCTTTTTTCTATTTTTGGAAAATTTAGATCAGAATAGTTTACGGTCTTCGGGTGGACAGAGGAGACCAAACGGAACAAGTGCAATTCCAGTGGCTCTGGTGAATGGTGAAGTGGACAATTTCAGGACACCAGATGGTGGAAATACGACATCATTCTCTCTTTCAGGCAAATAAACTCCTTTTCCTATGGATCAGGAAACATGTTTTCTGGTCACTGCAATATTTCATCTTCATCTTCATCTGTATATTACTAATGGCTCTGTTATCATTTTGTATAATTCATGCTGTATTTTGGTCAGTGATTGGTGTTTAGTTTAATCATTGATTATTGTGTGATGGGGCTGAAAATATTTGATCATAGTATGATGTTGTATTCTAACTCTTACTGTAAACTTACTGTATGCTTACTCTAACCATCATAACTCTACTCTACTCAGTGACATATGATGGTTGATGGGATGTGCTCTAACCAACACGTTGTTTCCAGTTTTACGAAGTGGTTTTTCTATTAATATACAGCAGTGCTATTTACATTGTCATTATTAAGAAGGTCTGTGATTGATTTGCAGTGGATTGCTCATTCAACTGGAAGACTAGTTATGACACAGACTATGCAAAAATCTCAGAAATTTCACGGTAAGTTAATGGCAGATATTCCCAACAAAGGTGTTTGTATTTAATTTGACCTCATTAAAAATTGCTTGAAATGCTTGTAATTAATTTCATCTAATTCACAATCAAGTCTTTGTTATGGAACTTTACACTCATAATCTGTTAAAGTCTGGTCAAAATCAACATCCTATGGAAATAGGAGTTGTTGATTATTGGTATGATCATAGTAAGTGAATCATCGTCATGACTAAAGCTGATTGAGTTTGGAGATGTACAGTCTGGTGGATAATCCAGATTGAACTTGTGACTGAAGAAGTGCCATAAATACACAAAGGTCTTGTATCGTTATGTTGTTTTGAAATGCCAACTTTTGTCTGTAGAGGAAGATACAGCATTGTGAGGAGGTGCGTCGACACACGTACTGCTGCAGAGGTTGCTGCTAAGTGTATCAACAAGAACCTTACGACGCGCAATGCAGTCATTACAGAAGTCAGCGTCATGAGAAAGCTGAAACATCCAGCTCTCGTTCAGCCTCTTCACCTTTACGATTCAAACAATGCTTACGTCGTCATTCTACCAATGTGAGTTCTTTTGTCTTTTAATTCATTTGAAAATGCTACTAAATGAGTCAGCAACTGTTAATCTTTATTACCTTATGGTGAATCATTTTCAGTACTGTTAAGACTGCTATGGGAGGCAAGAGATGAGTTTTTTGGTATAAGAGAATAAGACATGCATATTGTGTAGCTAATGACTTCATCGACACTTTTCAGTTGTTGATTTTGCATGTACCAGTGCATATATTTTTTAAAAAATTTAGCGGTGATTTCACTGATCAGAAATTGATCTTCTGTGTTGCAGCCTTCCTCATGGTCGACTGTTCGAATATATCTGTACAAAGATGCAGTTTGATGAATACCAAGCAGCCAACTTCGTCTACTTGCTCCTTGATGCTGTGCAATACCTGCACAACTGTAGAATTGCACATCTAGACATCAAGGTAGTTAAGTGACAGTCTTGAAAATATAAATGATATTAACTGCTTGTAAGCATTTTTAATTAAATACATGTTTACCTTACATTTGTTTCCCCCTTCACTAGAAATACATTTTACATTGATGTTGTTTTGAACAGTGTGAAACAGAAATCTGCCAATAATTACTCACATGTTTGTTCATTGATTACAATGTTGTTTCACGATTGAGTTCTGGAAGGAGTGATCGTCTGTGCATTCTGTTACCTATATGTGTTAACACTTTAATGGCAAGCATGTACTAAAATGCATGGAAAACTAATCCCTTTCATCGTTAAAGGGTTAAGATATGTTATTGCTTTAGTACTTTATCACCTGTATATGAATTATAGACTCCATACTTAACTTTTTGTGTTGCTTTGGTACTTCATTTTTGTGTTATGCTTTGGTACTTCATTTCACTATGTGTGCATGTTAAGAGATTAGATGAATAACATTTCTGTGGATGTGTATATAGTTAGCTTTCACTGGTTCATATGTAACAATACTCATATCAAGTAAATGTCAGCATATAATTCTACAATTTTGAATTGCATGCAGCCTGTACTGATCCTGTGGTTTTTGCAATGTAGCCAGAGAACTTGCTCGTCGACTTAAGCGGGTCATCTCCATTACTAAAGCTGATTGATTTTGGAGATGCACATCAGATCTACGACAATCAGTATATTCATCTGTTGATTGGCAGTCCAGAATTTGCAGCCCCAGAATTGGTTACTCGTAAACCAGTTGGTCTGTTCTCTGATATCTGGTGAGTGATATTGCTTTGAAATGCTTTGAAATGCGCGATCGGTATGTCTGAAGTATTCATCATCTTTTAATAGTTCCAGGACAGATGATAGTGCTTACAAATGCTGTATTTTGTATGGTATGCAAAGGACTTGCCCAAAAGGTACAAAAGTCCTGCTTAACTATTGCCAACTGAAACAGCAATAAATGAGATGGCTATTAATGCAGTAATTTAATTAAGATAATTACTTTGTATCAAAACAAACCAAGCACGTAACTTCTAGCTCGTTTGAATGTTAATTTTCTTTCTTTAAGTTGTTTTAGCTATAAATTATTTCTAACTGTCTAGTAAATTATTTTAAACAACTGAACTACATTTTGTAATTTGTAAGAACACAAATTATTTTCATATGGGACACAGTTATAATATTTTGTGAATATCATTGTTCGTTTCCAATGCACTTTATCACTGGCACTTTTCGTGTTCCGTGACATGATATGCTGTTTGCAAGATGAAGTGGTACATCAGAATTGCCATGTGTTTCTGTATTGTTATGTATTGTATATATTTGTCGTAGTTTGAAGTGAGTTATATGGTGTAAGTAATGGGATTGTACTGATTCTTGTGGTGTATCTCTTGCCTTTGGATGTACTTGTGACAGGAGTGTTGGTGTTGTCACATACGTAATGCTGAGTGGCGTTTCACCTTTTCTGGATGAAAGCCTAGATGAAACATGCGGCAACATTGTCAAACGTGACTTCTGCTATCCAGACGAATACTTTGCTCGAATATCATCGGAGGCTAAAGATTTCATCTCGTTTCTTCTTATATCTGAACCAAGGTATAATAAGTTACTCTTAGTCATGTGTCCCTTGTTATCATCTACATCGTTATCATCTTCATCATCATCATCATCATCGTAATTAGCCTTTGAGATATTTTAAAGGGGTGTTGTTCACATGCATTCCATCATCATCACTATCACTACATTTACTTATCTGTAACTACGAACCAATTTAGTACCGGGGGATAATGCTTTTCCTGGGTTTCCCAAGTTGAATTTATCATCAGAACTGTTTTAATAAAATGTCTTGATGCTTTAGAATCTTTAGAGTAATTTTGACACTAGAGCATTATTATTATTATAAAAAAATTTAACATGTGCAAAGTCACACAGAAATATGAATCTGAGGCATGGTTAGTCAGTCACCAGGTGAAGAGCATTTAGATATCCAGATGTTTGAAAGCCAATTAGAAATAGTGAGTTTTGAGGCATTTCTTAAAGGAAGAGATAGAGTTCGAGCTCCAAGCAGACATTGGTAGACAATTCCATTCTTGGAATATCTTCAATATCTTGGTAATTATGCAAAGCAAAGGGACTGTGCATGCATAGTACAGTACAATATCCCATGTAATCTGGAAACTTCCATAGCACCATTATGATGCAAAAGATGTCAATCAGTGGTCGCTTTCAAGTGAACATTAATTAGCAATCACACTGTGTTACAAAGACCTTGTTGAAATCTCATGAGACAATACTGTACAACCACTATTCTTGTCTGCCTTTTACACTTTTATTGACCAGATGCAATTTTCATTGTTGCAGAAGTGGACGTGAATTTGAATTCGTATAAACTAGTGATTGTAAAACTGTGGTCATTTTGATGTTGTCTTTGTGTTAGTTCACGGCCATCAGCAAAGGCCTGTCTTGAACATGTTTGGATACCAAAGAGTCGCTCCCACCGCTCTGGATCACCTCAGCCGCAGCCGATTCCCACGGCACGGTTAATCGATTTCATAGAACGTCGCCGACATCAGGTAGAATTATTTGACTATGATGCCGTCTCTGTAATCTAGCAAGTGAATAGGCAATTTAAATCGGTGCTCAACTTCTATGTTTAATAATTTAAACAGCCAGATGCAGACATATAGTTGTTTTTTAGCAACAATTGTTGCTTAGGATTGCGTTATCTATTTTAATCCTCATAAACTATCTGCATTGACTCACAAAGGCAGTCAGTTTGATAGTTTAGTCAACTGATCATATGAGGTTTGGCTTTCTCATAGCAGGGAGCTCCAGGGGACGGTGATGCGTGGAAGTGAATAGCTCAAGAACAAGCGTGAGTAATGCCAGGCAAATGTAAATGATGGTGTATTATGATGATGACTATGCGATGTCATGCGTCTGATGATGAGTGGAATGATGAATGATATTTTTCTTTGTGTTGCAATGCACTCGTAGATGCCTGATCTGTTAACTGACGGTGAGTCATCTCGCTCCTAAGGCTTATGCCATTGACAGCTGTGCACTTGTTCTGTTTCGCTTTAATTGGTTTGTTTTGACTGTGTAACATTTTTATTTTTGATAATATGTTGTTGTGTTTTCATAGGAATTGTTGTATATGCAGTATAATATATAAATATATTGTATATTTCTGTTGTTTTCTTCTTTGTGTTGTCTGTTGTTAATTACCATCGTCTTTTTTGCTGAATTATATTGTTTGTGGGATGTTTTTACACAGAGCACAAACAATTATGCTAACAGGTCTCAATTAACTACAATTAACTTGTTTGCTTGCATATTTGGTCATAATAACTGTCTATGGATAATTGGCTGAAGCAAGTCCTGTGTGTATGCTGCTTCAGTTCAATGATTTTATGGCACAAGTTGCAGTGCAGCACTTCAACAACTGCCTGATTGTGATTATTTCTTTTTGAACAATAAGAATCTGTGCCTTATCTTTTCTAATTTTGTCAAAATCATTTAAAATCATTAATGACAATGATAATCTTTCGGACTGCCTTATCGTTTTTAATTTTGCCAAAATCATTTTAAATCAGTTAGTATCTTTTCCATTCTCTTACCAGCATGCAGGTAGATGCAGCTTGAATTCTGGTGTAGTTTAAAACTCTGGAATTCAAGCATCAGTGTTATCAGGTATGGGATTTTTGTAACTTGAAACCTAGGTTAGTAAGTGATGAAATATAACAAGCAGGTCAGTTGCATCCTAGCCTTACAGATGATTTTACATGCAACAGGATCAACCACTGTGGCCTAATATTTTCTGGTCTTCTTTGCAGTGATTTGAGCAGCTGCAGTGTGTGCTGCATGCAGCTGCTAGGCTTGGTAGTGGAATCTCCGTAATGTAGTACTTAAAGCGGCAGCCTGATCCACAAGGCATCAAATGTTAGATTTCGAGCCATAATGCCATGGTTTATAATTGTGTCAGTTGTGTTTTCTCTCTTACAGAATGATGTCACTCCGGTCAAATATGTTCGCTGATGGCATTGATTGACTGCAGCCAAATCAGTGATAGCATGTTACAATTACATGTTCTATGCAAAGAGGAAATTCTTGTAGAAAGCAGCGGAAATTCTTCTTTTCCTTCTTCTGCGGGCTACAAGTTGTTTTAGTCTCAACAAATCGCCTTTGCCTGAGAAGTCGTCTGTCTAAAGAAATACCAAACGTAACTGTTGCCCAGAGAAGCATCTTCACAAAGTGGCCGTTCCCATCTCAAGTGCTTCATAGTCCAGAGTTGATGAACAGAAATCTGCAGTTTATTTTTATTGTCCTATTTTGTATTTTCTGCCTATGTTTGTTTCAGCTCTGTTTAGTTTACATTACTGCTTTATTGGCAATGAATGGAAAATGTAACTCCAATACACGTCAGTATAATGTGAACAGAATTGCTTGGGACTATATAACAATCTTTGTGTGTGTGTGTGTGTGTGTGTGTGTGTGTGTGTGTGTGTGTGTGTGTGTGTGTGTGTGTGTTGTGTTTTGTTTTAAACTTGCTTTGCACTGTCCTACTCAGAAACATGAGGCCTCTTGCAAAAACATTTAACTAAGTGTTCCTTGTGACTTAATGTTTTATAAAACAAGTCATTTGTTGAATTTCATAGACTTCAACTGTAGTAACAGTATGGCTAAACCTAGTCACTGTTATCCTTGTAGAATATTTTGCTGTTAAGAATAAGTAGTTCCTGCACAATTGATCAAATGTGTATTATTATCTCGGCTTGAGCAAGCGGTATTTGCTGGTATGCGAGAAGTAAGTTGAGCATTCACACCCCAGTCTGCATTTACATCTGACCTTAATTTCTTGTATATTCTCATTGCTGACTTTAAGAAATATGAGTATTGAATTGTTTAGTTACGCAAAGGAACTTCATGATTTCGGTAGCACTGAGCATGTTTCTTAAGGCCTTAACAATGTCTCTAGTTCTGCATGTCATGTATGTAGTCCGCACCTATAAAATCAGTGTCATTATTAAAGCAGAATATACAACATGCAGTTTTTCACTAGAGAGGAGCTGTGTTCGTATTTTTTCTCGTTTTATTTGGTGTCATCTAGGTTTTCATGCTGAACAGTTGTCTAGATCTTCGTTTCGTGTGTGGATGTGTAACTTTTTAAAGCATTTAGTGATGAAAGGAACTTGTCTGTATCCAAATGCCATCAATTGATGCCCTTTGCATCGAGTAATGGCACAAAACAGTCAATAGGTCCATTATATGATTTTGTTTGTGGTTTTTCTAATGCCAAGTATTTACATGTGGATGATTATTATAAATGGTTAATATAAAGGACTATTTAATTACCCTTGATGTTTCGTGTGTCCTTTTCTACGTGGCTTGTTGCTCTTTGGTGGCATCCAGTTAATCTTATTCCTTGTTTTGCGACTAAATTAAATTGTAAAATTAATCACTTGAAGAAAGATTGCGATAAATGAAAATGAAATCTTGATGCTACGGATGCTGGAACTATTCCATAAGTTCATCACCAAATTATTAAAAACTCCTAAGAGGAAATGACAGAAAACTTAATTTAGTTATGCTTGAGCCAGGATATTTACTTATTTATGTTACTTATAAATTTTAGTTATCCACAACAAAATATGCAAGTTCAAGGCTAGTAAACACATGTACTAATAATACAGACAACAGGGATCAGATAATGTTGAATGAGTTTATTGTTTTGGGTTAGAATGCAGCTTCCATGTCACAAAATCCATCATCATAAATGGCTGTTGTTATAAATAAAATCATAAACAGACATCTTCTTTGGTGATGTTTCTGTAAAGTTAAAACTTATATTAACACGATTTGCAGTGATGTACAGATGGGTGTGTACATCTTGTAAAAGCTGGTCTAGTGTAGTTGCTTATACCAGATGTGCATGCATGCAAATGCTTGTGTGTGTCATGTAAATAATGAAATTAGGCACCTGCCCCAACACACACACTGCCTTGTTTGCTGTTCACTTTACTAAGTGAGCTTACAGAGAATGATGCCAGAAGTGCCACCATTTTTCTTAGATTCTGCTTGGTCATTTCACTGATACCACTCAGTGTCCGTGCACAATTCAGTAACATGCAGCAGTTCATAATCAATCTTTCGAGAACAGTCCAAGTCATCTGTGGTCATGTACTTCAGAACTAAATTTACATACTTGCAAAGTCTGCACTTGTACATTACGCATTCATATTGTTGTGAATTTACCTGTGTGTTAGTGTATGCCATTGTCAAGGGCTTAGATTTCTAGTGGGATGTCAGCCTAGAGGTCGGGGTTCAAATACCTTCCAGGTCAGAAAAAGTTTAAGATGTATGTTCTTCCTGGTGAGCTCTGGGATGTTTTATCTGTTTACTGTCAGTGAGAAGATCAGGCAGTAAAGGAGAAGCATCTTCACTTGCCCTCGTATGTTGACGCCGAGTAAGTAATGTCGACTGCTGACGATGAGTAAATCCCTAACAATTCATGTCCATGGCTGCTGCCTCTCAGGGTTGGCTTAAGGATCGCTTTTCTCTTCTTCATGTGTACACGTTATCTCTTTTTAATATGTTATGTAATTGAAAGTGCATTTATTATTGTCTAGTATCCTGTATGCCAACTGTTAGTTTTATCTATTTATCATTTATTGTCTTGCGTAAACTCCTACTCAGATCTTCTGTGAACAGGACTGTATCGTCGTATAGAACCTCAATCAAGTACTTTTATATTTTGCAGTGTAAGAAACAACCGAGAGAAATTGTCAAGTTATTTTGATTGAATGTTGCCCAGCTGGTTTTGTAGTTTGCACTAAATTTAATTAGTCTAATCACATCACTATTGCAAAGACTTCTGGAGCACCATTATCAGAATGCACGAGTCATAGGGCAGTGGTAGCTTCAAAGTAAACCATCAATCCTTCCCGGCTTTTTAAAACTGCACTTGTTATACATACCTGTTTAACAATAAATTATAATTCATAATGCATTACATAGGTTCAGTTGAGATCTGAGAAGTTAGAGCAGGCTCCAGTATATATATAAGCAAGTTGGAAGGAATGAGTTTTAGTTAAGATATGAATAATGTCCGAGAACCAGAATAAAATACTGGAGAAACTAATGCATTGTTTGAACACTTTAATGACGAGAGTTTACTAAAAGCGACTGGAAAAACAATGCAGCTCGTCGTTAAATTGTTAAGTCTTTGTAAACCGTGGCAATACTTTTGGCTTGATCTTTAGCTGAAACCGGCCTGAAGCTGATGATATATTCTGATTCTTGAAATCTTCAGCATAGGAGCAAAAGCCAGAATATTAACGAATAGTCATTTGATGAGCTAGCATCTGTAGCAATTAGCCTTAGATAGAACTGGATTCCACCCGTGTTATCTAATGGTATCTATAGATAAAGCCAGTCATAATGCCCAAGGCATTATAATACTAAAACAAACTGAATAAGTAAATTTATCCATATTCAGTCGGTCTGTCTTTCTTTGCAATAATAAGCAATTCATGTCTTGCGCTTTTTGGGACAACTTGAAGTCCTGGAAGCCCACTTGACCAACCATGACAAAACTTCTCTATTCTGGAAGTTTGGTATGCGAGAATAACCGGTCATCCTGTGCTGGTTCAAACGAGCTCTTTTGCTCAGGTTAGATGTCAAGAATTCAAGATGCACAGGTTTTGGTTTAGCATAACCAACCAAGACAACAGCAATGCTCAATATTCTTTATAAGTTTGTATTAGCAGTAGTGAGAAACTTGCCCATTAGAGGAGCATAACCCCACTTTAGTTCATCCTGCCTCTTAATGGCCGAATCTCAGACTGTCAAACAATGTTTGGTTAATACAGGGTAAGGCCCGCGATGATGATGTGACAGAAGTCAATCTTACGAATACAATCTATGAATGAATACAGGAAGGTTGTAGCAGAATTGACAAATAACATTTTTGTGTAAGAAATAGGTGCTATAAACTGAGACTACAAAAGTAGTGGCTTATTTAGTGACCATATACTGGTTTGAACAAACCTTATGTAGATAGCAGAAGTGTTTATACATGTTATTTATGTGGTCAGAGAAATCAATACAGGGTCTCGAATTTCATGCCCCTAAGTTTTCTTGAATTTTGGGTTTAGCTGGGTGGAGAGTATACCCAAGTGGTCTTTGTTTACAGCTCATTTGAGTACAGCAGAATGAGTAGCTCACTGTCAATCATTGTTGGCAAGTACTTATAACTGATAAAACGATACCCAATTGTTTGCACGTCAGTCTGCGAGAAAACGATAAAAAGCTGCATCCTATTTATGTATAAATGCATACTTTTGTATGACTTGCCTTGCCTGTTCTACTTCGGTTTTATAAATTTTGCCAGGCGAGATCGTTCACAGCTGCCTCACTTTAGGACCGTGTTTAGATTGTGCAAGACTCAAATACAAATGTCTTAGATGTAGTCTCAGTCAGGACTCGATCTAGCATTCTTTCCCTGTTTGATTTTGCAAGTGTTCAGTTGCCTTGTTTCATAAACTATTCGTTTGAATGTCTACAGTTTTTCGTCAACTTTAGTGGTTTCTTGTACATATAGTTAGTATACTGTCAATGACAATACATTAGGACAAGCAGGCTATTCCTGTACGTGCTTTGAAGCATTGCAGAACGGTTTTTAACATGTCGTGCAATTATGTCTTACGCGTTATTGTAGGCATCGTGTTGGCATGTACACCAGGAAGAGCATCTGATCTTGACAGACATTTGTGTAAATGTTAATGTACATGTCCAGAGTGTTAATTAAATTCTGTAAACATTTGTGTTTAGTGTTGGAATTAATTTGGACTGGAGCGTGAAACAAAACGACAGTAAATTACCATCAGTCTTCAAAATGCACAAAGACAACTAACTAGACCAGTGATTCTTAATGTTTTGTGTCCACATAACTCTTGGCATGTATGTATGTATGTATGTATGTATGTATGTATGTATGTATGTATGTATGTATGATGTAGCCTACTCTGTGAATGCATCAGGACGTAATATAGCGCAGTGCTCAGACGTTTACTATAGCACCTTTAGTACCTCAAAAACATGCTATCTGCACCAGCCCAATTGATGTTAAAGTCATCAAGAATAAAAAGTTAAACAAGCGAACAGTGCTCAGATAACTAGAAGTCACCGATGGTGACCGCAGAGCCACAGCCAGTAGCAGATGTCACACTGGTTCTGCCACAAGTAGCCTCGAAGAAATGGAGTGACAAAAGGCGATGAAGCCTGCAACATTTAATCCCAACACCAAGTACTGTAGTCTGTTGCATCTGGAAGAAGACGCCGCATCCCAACATTCGCAGCCTCCAAGTCTGTTTGGTACGCCATTCTTCAGCAGCTGGTCAATTGTTTGAAGCGCATCTCCACAGCAGAATGATCAGCACCAAATAGCGGACTCTTTTGGCCTTTCTAGCTGGAGCTTGACACTGTTCAGCTAGTAACCTGAAGCCCATCAGAACAGCAGAGTCTACTGGCGGCACACGAGACTTCACAAACAAACCTAAAACTCCATTGAATACAATCAGAAACGATGGGAAAAGATAAATTAACTCCACCAATGCATACTAGGTCACATTATTAGTCCGGGTGGACAAAAATCATCGAGCAATATCCACAAGGATCAACAAGATGCACTAAGAAAAAAATATAAAAACACTGTATGGAAAAAATAAGCTGATGAACATGAAGTCTGGTTATGGTAAGTGTGCAGATGTATATCTACAACTGTTACTCGATCGTGACAATAATGATCAGCAACTGCAAAGACCACTGTCAAATTTGTATCTAAATCGTAAGACAAAAAGGTGATCAAGTGTTTCATTAGACATTCGGCATCAGTTTAACCTCAGCGAAGCAAATAGTGACTAATAAACTATTCATATATACTGACGTTGCCTTTAATATGCATTAAAGTCTAGGCCTACACTCAGTCAACTCATAAAGGCTAATTTTGCAGAGCTTTTGCAACCATGCGGCAGTGGACCCACACTATATTAACAAATCCTTAGACATGACTGAGATCGATGAGAATTTAATTTTTAACTGTCCAGACTTAATTGTTAGTCAGGGCTAATAGGTCTAGTCTGCTGTCAGTCTGATCTAGAGGCCATAGAATGACGTCATGAGATCCATGGTCACCCATGCACCGAAGTATAGTTCTACAACTTCGCCTATTTGTCAACCAACTTACCATACATGACATTGACTGGCATTTTCATCATCAGACTAGGCCTGTAGTAGCCTATAATGCGCAGTTTCAATAAAGGATATACTTACTTATTAACTTACTTAATATAGACATTAAAGTGATTAAACCAACGACCTCTTATAGAATGACACTAGTGATCTATAGGCTATATCGCTTGCCAAATGGTGAAATGGACCATCTGACGGTAGTAAACTAGTAAAGCTGGAATCAGATGCTCTCGTCAACCAGCGCAGAGAAATGCGTATCCACAGTTCCAAACTTATCATTCCTAGTAACAGTATAATCGTTGAAGAGCATTCATATAGCGTCGTTTTTAAGCTCTCACAGGAAAGACTTCTATTAGTTCATTTCCAGGCACTTAACACGGAAGAAATATTTTGAAAGTTTTGAGTCTTACATTATAGTTAAGGCAGGGCGCAAAGATAAAGTAAGTAAGTATATCCTTTATTGCACCAATTGCGAACCGCATTTTGGTTTACATTCTACAATGGCCAATAGTATAATCTGAAATGTCTACACTTTAATTTCTATTGTTTTTCAAACTGTGCAGTGCTACAGATAGGCTACTCATTACATTTTCTTCTGCTCTCTGACATATCGCTTGATATAAACAACTACCTGCGCTATATAATTTTGCACGTGACGGAAATCACTTATCCGTGACGAAGGCTCCTGATTGGCTATGGAAGAAAAGAGCTGAAAACAAGAGCGGATTTAAATTTCAGATCAGTTGAGTTCAAACTGTTGCCGTGTAAAGGTCAGTTGGAGTGATTTGCTACTTTCTTAATAAAACGAGAGTTAAGTTAAAAGGAAATAACTTTGTGAAGATTCTTTCTTGAATGGAGACTAGAATAATAAATAATAATAGGCCTAATAATACTGACTAACCAGCCACAATTGAATATAGTTAAGAACGGTGACCCTAATCTGAGACGATAATAACGTCAGTAATAATTAAGTCCCAGCCCTAATTAAGCGGGGCTTGTGCCCCTTTTGGGTCTCCTCTGTTCCACAGCCAATGCTCCGATCGATAGGTAATAGTCAAGTTATAATTGTTGTTAATTGGGCAATCATTTAGTATCGGGGTGCATTTAGTATCGGGGTGCATGTATATTTGCGCCCTGATACTAAATGCTTTCGTAAACAAATGGGTCTTAAGTTTAATCTTGAAGGACTCAACAGCCCCATAAGGTTGACTCAGCCTTCTACTCCGTAGAGGTTATGGTAAAATGGGTAAACCTCCATTGTAGCGTATTTTATTATTTAGTATCGTGGTGCATGTATAATTTTTCCACAGTAACATGTAGGCTCCTAATACAATAGTGTATTTTATTATTATGGATGGAGTATGTTCAACTCCATTTTAACGTTTTTTATTATAATTATACATGGCAATAAAAGTAGGATCCATGAAACTAATTCTTACTTAAATGGAAGTTGGATTGCTTAAAATAATTTGCTTAGAAAGAAGTTGGATTGATCAAATTCGTTCTTTGCTTAAATGAAAGTTGGCTTGATGAAATTGGTTCTTTGTGTAAATAGACGTTGGACTGATGAAACTAATTCTTTGTGTAAATAGAAGTTTTGATTCATGTCATTGTCCATGACAGAAACGTGGTCAAACAATAAAATACGCTAAAATGGAGTTGAATTTACATTGGGAATAATAAAAAATGCTAAAATGGAGTTTTCTCGTAAAATGAGCAGCAGTAAGCCTAAGACCGATCGGCGCCTAACAGGCTGCTATACAGTTATAAACTCGACTCTTAATTTTGTTTAACTTGTTATCATGTGTTCCTACTATTTCATGTAATCATACTGCAGTTTGTCAGTTAAAATTTAATAAACGATTATTATTATAATTATTATTATTATTATTAAGTATAGACTATTCTTTATTTATCCAACTACATTATTCTTGTGTTTGTCATTGCTTTGTATAGAGTTGATCAAGTCCTCTGTCGAAAGCGGCACAGAAAGATCACGTAGAGGTCGTTCGATGTTTTCGCGGTCACTCGCCGGAACTCGGAATCTTACCAGTCAGTAAGTAAAACCCTCTTTACAAGCACCAATTAATTTCTGTGCTGGATTACATTCGCTTTCTAGCAGAGATGGGTAACAAATTGATTACATGCTAAACAGCTAATTCTAATCGATTAGCTGTCGTCCGATGCTAGCTCTAATTCTAATTGACTAGCAATTTTCAGCTAATTCTAATCAAAAATCGATTAGCGGATCAATTAAATGTTTGAAAATTTAAGTTGAGAATGCATTCATTAAGAATGAGTTTATTAATATTGAGTTTGAAGAATATACTTACTACCTTATTTATCTGAAGGCTGCTTCAAACTTTGTTTCAAACTTTCAATTATCTGTTCATGGTTATAAAACAAGGGAACTAGTACAAGTTCTTATTTCTGCACTTAGTTCTCTATGCTTCTAATAATGTATGTGCAGACAACTGATGATAAAAATATCCAGAATTTGTTAAAACGTTCTTTAAAATTATTAAGATAAAAGCGATATCAGAAGGGAATTAGTATGGAAGTGTAAATTGTAAAAGTGTAAATTAGTAGGGAAGTGTAAAAATGCATTAATATTATCAATGCTAATTGGATGCCAACTTACGTATCATCAAACTTCGTCAGTCACGTTAAGGTGAGTTGAAGTTGACAAACAAATAGCGTTTCATGCAGATAAATTGCATAGAACCAATTAGGGTTAAGTTTCACCACTTGTGGTCTCAACTTGTAACATTTTGCGAAGTTCAAATGCAATAGTGAGCTTACACTGTAGCAATGTCGGTAAACCTGTATTTTAGCGTATTTTATTGTTTCACTTATCTGGCTGTGTAAATGGAAGTTGGATTGATAAAAATAATTCTTTGCATAAAATTAATAGAAGTTGAATTGACGAAAAGAATCTTGATGTTAAAATGGAAGTTAGATTGATGACAGTTATCATGAAAATCACTGAAATAATTAAATACGCTAAAATACAGGATATGTTCAATGACATAATTAAACACGCTAAAATGCAGTTTCACCGCAATGTCAATAACTGCAGCATGTATTGACAGATGTGGTATTGCTTGCTGGATTGTGGACTGTTTTCACATACAGCAGTTGTGCAGCTTTAGGTATTGTAATAGGCTACAGCTTTAGGTATTGTAATAGGCTATAGCAACTTGCTGTAGTAACTTGCTGTGCTTTGATTAAAATTTTACAAATTCATGAAGCAAATATATTTATCAAACTATCGAAATCTAATTCTAATTGCTCATTTATTAGCTGCTTCTAATTCTAAACGATTAGCTTGAAGATTTTTCTAATTCTAAGCGATTAGCAAATTTCAGTAGCTAATTCTAATTCTAATCGATTAGCAATTCTAGCTAATCTTACCCATCTCTGCTTTCTAGGTGGATTGTTTAAAGCTGTGTTTCTTAGAAGTACTTAAATGCATTGCCATCTTAAGGCTTGGGCTCACTGGGCAGTCGCCAGGGGCCCCACGATTCTAGGCGCCCCAAATTAAAAAGACTAGAAAAATTGCTGCGTGTGTAACTTCCACAATGGGGCATCAGCGTTTAACTGACTTTCACTCATGTTCATTGAAAATGACATCCTGAAGACATGTTGCCTTCAAGCCAATTATAAATCAGTTCCCTGCAAAACAATATCTCAAACGTTAGTGTTGATTTATAATAAGTAATTCATACTTTACCATCTCTGTGAGACTCTGTCTGTAGGGTTACCATTTCTTTATGTTAAAATATTTGTGTTTTTCAATCCTTACGTTAGGCCTGTATTGTTCATACGTTTGTGTTGATTAATATTCAATTTACAATAGGTTTCTTTATGTTTAAACACTCATTTCATTACAAAGTTGATGTCGATCGAACCAATGCATCTATAGGCTTGCTTTCATTGACCATTTAAATTTTTATGCCTTTGGGTGGGCAGAGGCCTCAGTGCATTGCTTTGCCCAACGGCACTGCTTGAAAGCACGTAGAAGTACTTTGTGCGTACATGATATATATATATATATATATATATATATATATATATATATATATATATATATATATATATATATATATATATATTAAAGGGCTGGTACTGATTAAAATAAGTTTCAATGGATTAATCTCATACGTAATCGGGCCGATTATTAGTAAAAATTTAATCGATTAAATTCGATTAATTTGGTCCATATTACATAAAGTGTGAAAACTGTTTAGACTGTATACACTGCAAAAATCCTTCAGTCATTCGACATGCTAAAGTTCAAATTGTCAAACTGAGAAACGTAGTCAGTAGTAACTACCTTCTATCTACAAAAATCTTCTAAGATGTTTCACATTATTACTGTTCCGGAAATAGGTCGGTTGGCGTCATAAAATAATAAGAAAATTAAACGAACAATCAGAAATTAATTTATTAAAATTTTAACGATTAATCGATTAATTGATCGTTAAAATACGCAGCCCTAATATATATATATATATATATATATATATATATATATATATATATATAAAGACTAACTGGATGACTGACATTATAAACAGAAAGAGATAGAGACCGACAGACAGGCAGAAATAGAGAGAAAGAGACGGACAAGAGATAGAGATGTGTATGCTGTGTTGACTACATGGTGATGATTACGAAAGTGACGACAATGAATAGGTCGGTTGACGTCATAAAATAAGTAAGAAATGACCAATATGTTGTTGATGACAATGATTGCTATAATGATGACTGCGAATACATTGGTGATGTAGATGCTGATGCTGAGTTTGTTTTACTGGCAGAATGGCAACAGTGTTCTTCATTCCACCGTCATCTTTGGTCAGCTGTCTGTTACAGAAGAACTAATGTCAACCGAAGGCAGATATCAATCTGAAAAACGAAGGAGCTCCATTCAGTCATTACAAGTCATATTATTATTATATCATATGTGACCTGCTCTGGCAAAAGGAGGCGGAAGTCGCCAGTCATAAAACTGAAGAAATTAGTTAAAACACCAATCAGGTGTAAATTTTTCACTAATCTTTTTTGGCATATATCAATAAATAGGATCTTATACGGAAAAATATTATTTTAATAATATTTCACCTATTTCATGACAAATTTACACATAAACTTTTCGATCTATCTAGGGATTGTATTAAGATAATAAACTTTGCATGCGTTTTTCTCAAAATTGTACTTTCGAGTAGAAAAAATTATAAAATTCATATCTCTGGAACCCATCAAGATAGAATAATAATTTTTTCAACATTTTAAACAGAAATGATTACTTATCAATTTTAGCACAAAATATACAAGCTTCCTTTTTCCAGAGCAAGTCACATATTATTGTTATTATTATATTATTAATAGTTATTATTATCATTATTATGTTGGCTTCTCTCTCTGTGAACTACAAGCCCCATTTGTGTTGAAGAATTAGGTGAAATGACAATAAATCTCAGGTGAGATTTATTGTAATTTCTTTTCGTACTGCATGTAAAATGATTAGTATAAATAGTGTTGAAATTAACTATGTTGAAAAACTTGAATATTTGGGTTGTGTTCTTGTTTCTGCCAAATCGTTTAAAGTTAGTTTGCATGAAATGAGAGTCAAGTTCTACAAATCTTTCACCCTTTTGTATAGCAAATGTTGAAAATTCACTGAGCCAGTATTAACTGCATCTTGTAAGTGCGCACTGCAATTAGACCAGTCTTGCTGTACGGAATGGAGGCTGTGAACCTAAGTAACACTGAACTGAACTCACTGAATTACAGCTACAGCAATGCGATCTGTAAAATCTTCAAGGTCAGCCACTGAAGTGTTGAAAATTAACTTAACAGAAAATTAATTAAAATTAATTCTGCATTTTACACAGGAACCTAACATCAAGGATTGCTGGCTGTCAAGAAAAACAAGACTCTTTCGAAGAAGCCCAATTTTAGGGAACACCGTTGTAAATTTTGTGTGTGATATCCTATACCTATAGTATAATTTGTATTTAGGAAACTAGTATCTCTTTAATTAGTATAGCACAGGCAAGTCTACTGTCCTGAGAATGGAGTATCGCTGTGTTTTCTTTTTCTCTTGTTACTGTGCTACCATAACCGATGAATATATATTATTATTATTATATTGCCCGATGTAAGAGTAATCCGTAAAAGGCAAAAAATGTTTGAGAAAGTTAATAACATCTGGAACGACTGCATATTACCGAATAATTCTGTTATTCTTACCCGCTTTCATACATTTCGTTTATCTTTTTCATTTACAGAGTTTTTTGCAGTTTTCTCTTAACCCTCAGGCTACCAAGGTTTTTTTTACGACATCAGCTACCACCCCGGGTTTCATGTTTGTTTTAAAATATCATATCATGTAATACAGCAATTGATTCAGCATTCATTTCTGACAAAAATCATGTATTTAGTTGTAAAATGTGTGAATGCACCTCGAAATTACATAATTTTTAACAACGGAACCGATCCATATCTAGCGATATTGTATATTATTCCGTACAACTTGTACTTGTCTAAAGCCTCTAAAGGCATGCAAGCTATATCAACATGAAACCGTCAAATATGTCGGTGGTCCTTGCAGTTATTGCAAGTTACTCCCGTTGTTTTGTGTGAATGCTTCCTGCAAACCACTTCATCTTCAGTATCTGTTTCAGTTAATATAAATTCTAGATCTGTAGCTGTTGACAAACGTTTACGTAGAAATATCAGTTTACGTTGTGATGTTGCCTCAAATGTGCGCCAAAATGCCTCCTACAGCTACCTAAAATGTCAAAATTATGTTCCATATGAAACAAGTTTGTGATGCAGAAAATCGTGGGGGGGGGTTGTAACCACCCTCCCCCTTTTGGTAGCCCGAGGGTTAACAACGTTTGTGTTCAAAGGCTCAAAGCTTACATAATAAACCAGTTTGCAGGATTTTGGCGAGGGTCC
Source organism: Aporrectodea caliginosa (assembly GCA_020284085.1). Taxonomy (NCBI): domain Eukaryota; kingdom Metazoa; phylum Annelida; class Clitellata; order Crassiclitellata; family Lumbricidae; genus Aporrectodea; species Aporrectodea caliginosa. The sequence continues at coordinate 299,347 of JACEVL010000777.1, forward strand.
CGCTTTGTAGCTTTGCTTCATAAAATTAAATTGAAGGTCATTACCTGGCTTGACCCATAAATTACGTGTAAATGGGAAGTGCATGATGACCATAAGCTAATTATATTGACAAGCAATCTGTACCAACTGAAACTGACAATTTGAAAGATGCGTAATGAATAAATTAATTGTCGTTTTGTAAATAGTTTAAAGTAACTTCAACAAGTCGATCAGCAACGATACCAAACTGCGGTTGATAAAGGCATTGGTGTGGCCAGTGGCGACGTACGGATGTGAGGCCTGGACGCTGGAGAAGGAGGAAGAAAGGCGGATACAAGCATTTGAAAACAAGTGTATCCGAAAGCTGTTGAGAATTCCGTGGACGAAAATGATGTCCAACGAACGGGCATACACATCAGCGGGGCCAGAAAGGAACTATTGGCACACACGAAAACTCGGAAACTAAGATATTTTGGCCACATCCTAAAACAGCCGCACGACAACATCGAGAGCAGACTGATGACAGGTCTTGTGGAAGGGGTTCGAGGACGAGGAAGGCCAAGAATATCGTGGATCGACAACATCCTGAACTGGACCGGACTTGTGGGTGCTGGCCTAATGAATGCGGCACGCGACAGAAAACACTGGGCTGTGAGGAGAGTCCATTCATGTAGCCAACCGTCGCGTAACAACGATGACATGACAGTAGCTTCAACTGAAAAATATGGTCAACTGATCGATTCGATAAATGGCAGCGAATAGATTTACCATCGTAGGACGAGCAAACAGTTAGTAGAACATAAATCTGTGCATATTTGTCTGTACTGGCGGGATCTGAAACCCCGTATTCTGGTGTAACAATTCAGCACAACGACCACTGTGTGACTGTTTCGTACCCACTACCCAGGCATGCGCATTGACTGGTTTTCTTTGGAAACAACGTGACTTAAGTTTATGTTTGTTCAGATTTGTGCATGTATGTTGTGACGTCTGATTGTTGTTTCTGCCTTTGGGCATAATAAAGTAGCCTACTGATAATACTGGGGGGGGTTGTTCCAAAGAAGTGCCTTCAGTTGTCTCGGTCTCGGCATACGAAATTTTAGCGCCTTCAGTTTTCTCGGTCTCGGCATATAAAATTTTAGCGCCTTCAGTTTTCTCGATCTCGGCATATAAAATTTTAGCGCCTTCGATTTTTCTCGGTCTCGGCATATAAAATTTTAGCGCCTTCAGTTTTCTCGGTCTCGGCATATAAAATTTTAGCGCCTTCAGTTTTCTCGATCTCGGCATATAAAATTTTAGCGCCTTCGATTTTCTCGGTCTCGGCATATAAAATTTTAGCGCCTTCAGTTTTCTCGGTCTCGGCATATAAAATTTTAGCGCCTTCAGTTTTCTCGGCCTCGGCATATAAAATTTTAGCGCCTTCAGTTTTCTCGGTCTCGGCATATCAAGTTTTAGCGCCTTCAGTTTTCTCGGTCTCGGCATATAAAATTTTAGCGCCTTCAGTTTTCTCGATCTCGGCATATCAAATTTTAGCGCCTTCAGTTTTCTCGGTCTCGGCATATAAAATTTTAGCGCCTTCAGTTTTCTCGGCCTCGGCATATCAAGTTTTAGCGCCTTCAGTTTTCTCGGTCTCGGCATATCAAGTTTTAGCGCCTTCAGTTTTCTCGGTCTCGGCATATAAAATTTTAGCGCCTTCAGTTTTCTCGATCTCGGCATATAAAATTTTAGCGCCTTCGATTTTCTCGGTCTCGGCATATAAAATTTTAGCGCCTTCAGTTTTCTCGATCTCGGCATATAAAATTTTAGCGCCTTCAGTTTTCTCGGTCTCGGCATATAAAATTTTAGCGCCGTCAGTTTTCTCGGTCTCGGCATATAAAATTTTAGCGCCTTCAGTTTTCTCGGTCTCGGCATATAAAATTTTAGCGCCTTCAGTTTTCTCGATCTCGGCATATAAAATTTTAGCGCCTTCGATTTTCTCGGTCTCGGCATATAAAATTTTAGCGCCTTCAGTTTTCTCGGTCTCGGCATATAAAATTTTAGCGCCGTCAGTTTTCTCGGTCTCGGCATATAAAATTTTAGCGCCTTCAGTTTTCTCGATCTCGGCATATAAAATTTTAGCGCCTTCAGTTTTCTCGATCTCGGCATATAAAATTTTAGCGCCTTCAGTTTTCTCGGTCTCGGCATATAAAATTTTAGCGCCGTCAGTTTTCTCGGTCTCGGCATATAAAATTTTAGCGCCTTCAGTTTTCTCGGTCTCGGCATATAAAATTTTAGCGCCTTCAGTTTTCTCGATCTCGGCATATAAAATTTTAGCGCCTTCGATTTTCTCGGCCATTTTTTCCGTTTTCAGTGTTCAGTTGCCTTGTTTCATAAACTATAGGCCTATTTGTTTGAATGTCTACAGTTTCTCGTCAAGTTTAGTGGTTTCTTATACATGTATATCAATGACAATTCAAGGACAAGCAGGCTATTCCTGTACGTGCTTTGAAGCATTGCAGAACGGTTTTTTTAACATGTGCAATTTAATATGTCTTACGCGTTATTGTAGGCATCGTGTTGGCATGTACACCAGGAAGAGCATCTGATCTTGACAGACATTTGTGTAAATGTACCTGTTAATTAAATTCTGTAAACATTTGTGGTTAGTGTTGGAATTAATTTGGACTGGAGCGTGAAACAAAACGACAGTAAATTACCATCAGTCTTCAAAATGCACAAAGACAACTAACTAGACCAGTGATTCTTAATGTTTTGTGAGCAGTACTGGTCCACGTAACTCTTGGCATGTATGTATGATTAATTCTGCTGCTCGTTTAATTGCCCGCTATACCTCGTTTCTCCCATATTTCGACTTTCATGACTCAAGACCTTCATTGGCTTCCTCTAACTGCTCGAATTCAGTTTAAAATTCTTTTTCTTACGTGTAAAACGTTTTTAGGTCAAGCTCCACGCTACCTCTGTGATCTTATGAGACGGCCTATCTCAGCTACCTCTGGACGTTCCTCTCCGCTCTTCTGACCGTCATGACCTTCTAGTTCCGAGGTCTCGGACTGCCACAGCACAGCATCGTGCCTATGCCTCCGTTGGACCTTTGCTGTGGAATGACCTCCATGCTTTAACTCGTGCTGTAATGTTATCTGGGGTACCACTGTTTCTGCTCGTTCTCTTAAGACTTCTTTTTTCGAGGGGCCCTTCGCACTGGAAGCGCTTCTGATTAGGTTGTACTGCGAGAGGCGCTTTATAAGTCCATAAATAGAATAGAATAGAATGATGTACTCTGTGAATGCATCAGGACGTAATATAGCGAAGTGCTCAGACGTTTAATATAGCACCTTTAGTACCTCAAAAACATACTGCCTGCACCAAAAGTTAAACAAGCGAACAGTGCTCAGCTAACTAGAAGTAACCAATGGTGACGCCAGAGCCAGTAGCAGATTCCACACTGCTTCTGCCACAAGTCGCCTCGAAGAAAAGGAAAAGGAGCAACAAAAGGCTATATTAATCCCAACACTAAGCAAGCAGTCTGTTGCATCTGGAATGCCATTCTTCAGCAGCTGGCCAATTGTTTGAAGCATCTCTCCACAGCAGAATGATCAGCACCAAATAGCGGACTCTCTTGGCCTTTCTAGCTGGAGCTTGATACTGTTCAGCTGAACGGCAGAGTCTACTGACGGCACACGAGACTTCACGAACAAACGTCAAACTCCATCGAATACAATCAGAAACGATGGGAAAAGATAAATAACTCCACCAATGCATACTAGGTCACATTATTAGCCTGGATGGACAAAAATCATCGAGCAATATCAACAACACTCTGAATTCTGGTATGTGGGAAGATGTATATCTACTAGGGCTGGGCATTTAACGCGTTATTAACGCGATTAATGCCTTAATTAATTAACGCGATTAAATTTGTTAATGCGATTGTCACTGCCTCCAATTATTTCCAGAAATGCGCTAAAACAATTCTTGATAAAAACGCTCAGTAATAAACTTTAAAGTAAAAACAAGTTGTAAAAACATGCCTGCTTTTTGTTCATTGACTGCAAGCATTTATATAGCGCATACTCAACGCAACTACTCAGAGTAGTTAGAGTAACTGTACTTGTTATCTATTGTGACATGCGTTAAAAATTAATCGCGTTATTAAAAATTTTAATCGTGAGATTAAAATTTTTAATCGTTGCCCACTCCTAATATCTACACACATACACACACACGCCTCAAGCCAGAATTGAAGGAAACTCAGTCATTCAAGAATTTTGGAAGGCAGAACCATTTGGTCTTGTTGGTTGGCTCTCAGTAGCTCATTGTATTCAGTTTCCAGCTGTGCCAGCCATATCAGCTCGGTGACACACTCAAATATTTGCTGCTCCATTTGCACGTGGCTCATCCATTGTAGCTTGTCTCTTGCTCTTAATGGACTGCCGATTATGCGCGGCCTATCACATTTCAAGCTGGTTTTACTCTCTAGTATATGATCTAGTGTAAATGGTGCCAGGAGTTATCAGAAAATATTATTTCTTTTAATAATCGCCTCTATCTAATGACAAGGCACTAATCAGTGGTGCTAAACAGACATCAATTATCATTGTAGACCTATCCTACTCGAGTCCACAAACCCTGTCATTGGTCAATAATGGACAAGAAACTGTAGCTTTGCTTCCTAGTGTATGCAACAGCATGCCAATGTAGACTTTGTTATTATTCAAGAATCATTCGTCTAAAGATTGACTTGTTCCTACCAAAGTATTACAGCATTATATAGATATATTCAATTATTAATTCATTACAAAGATTTATATAGCGCCCCTTCAAGATTACTACTCAGGAGCGCTGCCGACCCCAGCACAGCTGAGGACAGTTTTGAGGCAAGAATAAGTAGATTCAGAGTGGATTCTGGGAAGCAAGACCAGCACCAAAGAGAGAACAACTGAAAAGGCGTGATTCTGCTTAGTAGCTGTGTGGGCAAAAGGAACCATGAGCACGCCCCGCTCAGTAGAGCGATGACCCGGAGCACTCAAGGTAGGGCAGCAGAGGTCGCGAAGATTGGAAGGGCAAGGCCCAGAAAGGACCGCCAAAGCGATGATCCGATACAGAGATCCGCTGCTGGAGGGGGAACCAGTGAAGCACATCCAGCACATAACCTGAGACATGGCCAAATCTGGGAATGCGTCCGCAAAGGCGTGCGGTGGAACGCAGGACCACGTCCAGGCACCCCAACCGACCAACTGGGAGGCCAACATAGAGTGACCAACAGTAATCAAGTCGGACTGTGATAAAAGGATGGATGAGTGTAATGGTGGCGTCTGGAGTAAGTGAGCGAACAACAGTGCTCAGTTTCTGCTAACAAACGGTATGTGCATATTACACACACACACACATAATTATATAAACAACGGTTTATCTTCAATTCCTCTGTAGCATTAGAGCTTGACAGCAAATGTATTCTGTTACATAACCATATGTTTCTGCACTTTTGAAAGCTTATTTAAAGGAGCTATATATGCATCATATAATATATATATATATATATTATGTATATATAGACACACGCACATGAATACACGCATTCTGACTTTCACCTGCAACATCAGTGCACAAGCAGTTTTGACTTTGATTTTGCTCACAACGACAGTGACTTGGGCCTTCAACACTGTTGAAAAGCAAGTCACGGAAAACCATACGTATAAGCAGTTGAACTGCAGATTTTCCTCTCTTACAGTAGCATAGTGCTATCACAAAGCCCTGCACAAGCCGACTGTATATTTGCTCTTCTAGCAAGAAAAGTTATTATGGAGTCAATGGTTAGCACTATGTACCTGTTATTACAAGTAATTGAATGACATTCTAACCAAAACACTATCATCAGTTGCATACGTTTTAAATGGTGAAATGATGGAGCACTAACCCCAACAGCAGCCCATAGTCGGCCTAATACAAAAAGTTCTCAGTAAAATATATGCTTATAAAATTCTTAAATTCCTGCTTAGTTAGAGAGGCAATTGTGTTTAAAATATTAGTAAGAAAAAGAATCAACCAGAGCATGTGCATATCACAAACACAATGAACCATTGCACACGGAAAAGCACAAAAGAAGGCCAACAATTATTTCTCTCTTGTAATAGCTTATAAATAATACAGGAAATACGCGCAGCAACAAAGTTGCTCTTAATTCAAAATTCATCTTGCAATCCACAGCACCTGTCTTGCGTAGACACCAAAATATTTAAAAATCCTAATTTTATGTCCACTAGGGCAACCGCATTAAAGCCCTGCTCAATGTAAAAACAACTCAGGAAAACCATTTTTAGATAATAGAGCACCTCAACAATTCCCAAAGGAAAGCTCATCTGCCCAGTGAACTCTGCTGAGCAAACCATGTTACAGCTTAGAAACATACTAGCAATGACCAGTTTCAATACATATAATTATGTAAAATGCAGCTGCATACATGCTAGAAAAACTTAAGCTGTCAGTTTGTAAATCATCTTCAGCACGTGATTTATTGTTTGCATGATTTTGGCTGTTATGCCACGAAACACTGCTCATTATGTACTGTTAAAGATGACAACTCAATTGACCCACTTCTTTCTCTGGAATGACATTGACAACTAAACCTATAAAGCTTTAAGAACATAACATGCGACTTTTAAAAGACACTTTTGCCTCACCGTGACTGCGATTCTCCTCAGAGAATTCTGGTCACATGGGTTAGCAACAAGAAAATATAGAATAACCCGATTGTGAAGAAAAGGTCAGCCAGTGACCACGCCAAAAATGGTGAAAACATACTCTTGAATGGGTAAACCCGTAGTTTAGGTTGCTAAATTATTTTATATCATCAAATTAAAATGGAAGCTGGATTGAGGAAAAAAATTGTTTCGCTAACTGGAAGTGGGATTGATGAAACCATTTCTATATTTAAATAGAAGTTGGATTGATGGAAATAATCTTTACCGTAAATAGAAGCTGGATTGATGAAACTAAGTTTTTGATGCAATAGAAGCTGGAATAATGAAAGTAATTGTTTCTGTAAGTCGAAGCTGGACCCATGAGATAAGTTCATTGCTTAAATAAAAGTTCCATTGATGAAAAATATTTTTCTGGTGAAATAGAAGTTGGGTCATTTTTTTCATTAAATGGAAGCTGGATTGATTAAAAATAATTCTCCATGAAATGGAAGCGGGATTGATTATAGTTATGATAGACATAGGTAGAGTGCTTACTTACCAACGTCAAGTACGGCATTGAAGACATTAGAATAATTTAGCAACCTAAACTACGGGATTACCCTTGAATGTGCTATATGATAGTTAATTACCTTAACAAAAAACTAAGGGTCAAGATTGTAATACCAAACTCAGACGACCTTGAAGTTCAGTGTCAGTTGGTCAGTCCTTAGAAGCAAATAGAATTCCCGACCTTGACTTTCCACTCAAATAACATACAAAGCATTATCTAACTTTACCCAAAGTACCATCGAGATTCATTAAATAACTTTTTGATCACAGCACTATAATCTCGTTCAGCTGCTATACTGTATACTCAGGTGCATAATGACTTTGACAAAACTCGGTACTAAGGTCAGCGGCCTTTGCCTAAGTTAGAAATAAATATAAAAGTTAATTTAAGCAGCTCATAACTTTAAAAAAAGGTCCTGGCATAAATGGCAAGAAATTTTATGCAAAACAGCAGGAAGGAAGGAGTATATCAGTTCTCGTAAACAGGTGATCACAAAAATCATTTTACCTAGGGTGATGTTATTTAGGTGAACGCCTGCAATCCTCTCTAATTTGCATCAGTACTAGCACAAGGTATGGTACGTCGTAAAAGCCGGTTGATCTGAAGAATGGCATATTTATCAAACCCAGAGACAGAGATTACATTCCCAATTCACTGTAGGGCACATGGCTGAAGCAAACGTTCAAACAAGACTAGATTGACTAGCCTCAGAAGTGAAATATTTAGTTTTCAGACGCTGCAACCCGTTAAATGCTGCCTCATGCACACGAGCGCATCCCTCAAGTTTACAAATGTCTCATTCGCTCAGCAAATAGGTCCAAGGTACAGATGTTTGAAACCCCAAGGCACCCAAACCAATACTAGTCTGGGTGAGTTTTCGGGGTTAACCAGCCAAAAAAGCAGCAGTCAGAGGAGTTACAACACACTGGGTGTTGTCAACGTAGTCCAGTTGTATTTTGGGTTGTTTGTGTGTGCAAATGGAAGGACCGGAGGCTCAATCAGGTACCACGTATCACGCACAACTGTTGCTTCCTGTGCGACCGACATGGCACAGTATGGAATCTTGTGCAAAATCTCGTGAAAACCAGCGTGACTTCTTGGTGGCTGGCCAACAAGTTGTCGCGTGCAAGTGTCTAAGTTGATGCCGTGTGACACAATTAGCACACTACCACCTGGGAAAACATAGAAAACACCATCAGTTGGCAGTTTTAACTTATTAACAGATTGTCAGGTGCAATGAAATGATTGTTAACTACAGCACCAACTTCATCGAAGAGTCATTGTCTTATCACACTCAAGAATACAGCTAATAATTGCAACCATCATGCTTGTAGATCCAGACTGGACTTTGGCTTACTTTGAAGCAACTCGGGGTTGGCTACCATGGAACACGGTAGTCAATTGATTAGAATACTCGTCTTGTAACACAGGGAGGTTGGGTTCAAGCCTCCTCTGCGACACATAATGTGTAGGAAACTTGACTAAGTGCTTCACTCACAACATCATTGCTTGCTCATTCGATAGTGGTGCATAAAAAAATGCATTATTAATAATATAATGAAACAGAAATCTCTGTGCGTGCTCATGCGTCTGAAGCCTGTAATGCTGTTTTCGACAATATGGCTTACGTCATTCCACGTCATCGCAATACCTAAATATAGACGTTGTCATAGCAACGCGGGATAATGCAACACAACATGTGGGGCCTTCTACATTTCTATAAGGGAATGGGAGGGAGGGGAAGGGTCTGCCACGCACACGATCCCCGCGAGAGATGTATAGGAGGGACGGACGGACGTTGAAGGGAGGGAACGAGGTACTGACAGCCGGGAAGGACTGCAGAGAAGTATGGGGGAGGGTGGGAGGGACGGAGGGAGGCTGAGACAGACGACGGACGAACGGAGAAGATACGCACGATTGCGAGAGATTTGGGGAGGGACGGACGTTGAAGGGAGGGAAGGATACGGACGGCGCGGCAGAGAAGTACGGGGGAGGGAGGGTGGATTGCAGGGAGGGGAGGGAGAAGACTTATGTCAATCATAGCACGAGAAGACGCAACTCTTGACATTTTCAATTGTTTTTAACCGTCTTAGGACGGACAAACATCTAGTTTTAACAAAAACCATCAGCTTATGCCTCATGTGTTATTAGAACACTGTTATAGAGGTCTTTGGATTCAGTGGATTAGATTATTCGAACACAGTAGAAGTCAACCTATGCTGCACAGAAAACAGTCTCCATGGAGTTGAAACCTTCATAAGTTTAGATCTTTATTCCGTACCCACAACCTGCCATTACACACTCAGATAGGTTATACATTAGTGATAAACCTCTGAATGGTACACTAGCAAAATCCCTGATTTGGACTTCCGGGATTAATCGTTAAATGAGACATTACTAACAAATCTATTAAGTAGACATCAGCAATAAATCGAACCTTCACTTTCGTGTCGTTTAAGTATTTCTTTGGTGACCTGATAGCATCGATCATAGAACTGTTCGGCAGTTTCCTGAATGTTGTATTTGGCAAGCGGCCATATCGGATTGTGGTTGACGTTAACGGCATGACCAGCAGCATGCAGTTCTTGCAGAGACATGAACTTAGGAATGCCATTCTGATACCAGCCAACCCATTCAAACAACCCGTACTCCACGTTGATCTCCAGATTAACATTTAGTCCTATAAGAAGTAAGAAACCATCTCGATTCATCATCAGCTTCTTTCTCAGACACAGCAAAGTGATAGTGGTGTTACCAAGCAGCTGTCTGTTTAACCTAACCAGCAGAATTTGGTACTGGCATTGCATGTAAAGAATGAGGCTAGAGAACACAGTTGACAACACAGTTGGTCTCAAGGTCAAGACCAAAAGTTATACAAAAATCAGAAAGGTTCAGTTCAGCAGTCAAGATTCACAAGCCATGCCAAGGGGTGACATCAAAGCTAAACAAAAGACAGCAATCAGAGCAGCTGTGAATGTAAGGCATTCAAAGCAGTTGGTCTAAGTGGCTGAACTGACAATAACGGACAATACAATATATGAAAGTTTATTCCCAGACTTCATATATTTTTAAGTGAGCTTCAGATACTGGATCAACTGTATCTAGTTCCTAGTAGTTCAGTTATTGTATCTATAAATTTACATAGCGCCTCTCCCAGTGTACACCAATCAGAGGCGCTCCCAGTGTCAGAGACCCAGGGAAAAGAAACTGGTCTTGAGACGACAAGAGAGCAGTCCACCAGTTAATAAGGAGAAACATGTCAATGGACAGAGCTGGTTCTATAGTGCAGGGCCAATAAAGGCAGAGGCTTGGGTGTTTTAGCCAAAGCAGTCCTCGCTTACAGGACAGAGATCATGCTGATCAAGTGAGTGTAGCGGGCAAAAAGAAGTAGCTGTAATTATGATAAAGTGCCCTAAAACATTTCAATCAGAAAGACCAAGATAGTTACCAGCAAAGGAACAGGAAAACATCTTTCTCATATCGTTGTTTGTTTACTAAATGTCCGGCCACCCTAAGTCCTATATGCTCACCTTCTAGAAGGCTGCTTGCCGTTTCCACACAACGCAGGGACGGTGATGAATAGACATGTCCAATGACAATCTCTTTTTCCCGCATAGCCTCACCTAAATAAACATACCACCAATCATTTTTAAACAAACCCAACAAATCTCACATAATCTAGTCTAATGACAAAATTGCCATTAAATGAATTGGTAGCTTTCCTTAGCTCATTGATGCTTTGTACCACTCTGATTGATTATCTGTAATCGCTACCATTCACTACAATGTATGCAACTGTTGATGTACATTTATTCAAAAAGTTAAAAACTTTCCTGGCCTAATGTGAATAAATGGTGAAGTACACTAACTAGCAATGGATCCTGATACACTGCTAAATCTCGGAGTTATTAAATTGAAACAACAACGGCAGATTGGTCGCAGCCAACGAGATCTCACTTAAAATTTAAAAAGAACCAATAGTAAAAACAAAGTTTTTTACTATATCCATCTAGTATCCTATAATCCGTCATATTAAGCAGTTACCTCTACAAATATATAGCATTTTACAACATAGCGTCCGTTTAATCAGGCGCCGCACCTGTTTCTGTTGCAGCCAATGGCAACTGTAATCACAACGCTCCGTATCGGAAAAGGGGATTCCCGATTCGAAAAGTTTAGTCCCCGATTCTATAAGCTAGCCTTTTGGGGGAGCTGAAATTTTGATAGAATGAAGTGTGTGCGCGGGCGAGTCTATCTGCCAAGTTTCACGACGATTGAATGATTGTAAGTGATCGAATAGTCGTCGCAAGATTTGACTTTTTAGCCTGTGACTCAAGCAAACATTCAAGCAAGATGCAAGCAATCAAGCAAGATTAAACTCAAGTTAAACTAGATGGATAAAAATACAGCCAATAGTAAAAACAAAGTTTTTTACTATATCCATCTAGTATCCCATAATGCGTCTTATGAAGCAGTCACCTCTACAAATATATAGTCCGCGTTCATTACGTCGCCCGATATCTATATTTAGAACGTTCTAAATATAGATATCGATGGGAAAAGGTGATTCCCCGATTCGAAAAGTTGAGTCCCGATTCTATAAGCTAGCCCTTTTTGGGGAGGTGAAATTTTGATAGATATGAAGTGTGTGCGAGGGCGAGTCTATATGCCAAGTTATACGACGATTGAATGATTGTAAGTGATCGAACTAGTCGTCGCAAGATTTGACTATTTAGCCTGTGGCTCAAGCAAGCAATCAATCAATCAAGATCGCAAGATTCCTGCAAGTTAAACTAGATGGATAAAAAAGGACAAACGCCGGAAAATGATGTTGTCCAAAGGGCTGCATGTTATTAATTATACATGCGTGTGCACTGAGGCCTAACTCAAAGTTAGTCATCACTGTCATCACTGGCTTGCAGAGTAGCTACTCCTGCATGTTAGGCCCCCCACCCCTCTTGGTTTTATGCTGGCATCCCTCAGACGACACCATGCATGGTGCACTGCTACAATGTGGCACTCCTCTTGAAATACCCTTGCCCAGTGCAGCAATCTTGGATCCACCACTGCTCGCACCACACACACCGGTTACTAAACCGTTAGACCATAATTAAGCAATCGGCATTATGTTTAAGCATTATGCAACCCTGACCACTGACCAGGTTCCGGGTATTGATTTAAAAGCTCAGATGCAATAATTGGAACGGGTACCCGGGTCTCTGGGTGCCTGTTAACAGCCCTACCGTGCATGTCATCAAACGATTATTCTGTCATTAAACAAAGGTAAAGAGAATCAATAATGTATCATTGATTAATTCTCTTCCTTAGTGATTGATTCTTTGCATCATCACATTTAAATATCTGCTGTATAAATGCTGAATGATTCATTATGAAAATTGAATGCAGACTTTAAACAGTTCATTGCCACATCTGCTCTTCTCTGCTGAAACCATCTTTCCAAAAGACTGATGACCATCCTAACGTATACACAGGTCATTCTTCACAGGCTTTTACTAGCAATCAGTATACATCTGTTACATGAACATACCTACATACATACCTAGCAACCGTGCCTGGAAATGACCTTGAACTGTAAGCGGAGAATCATCTTTGAAGTCCTGTGGTCCACACTTTCTTTTCGGAACTGACTTTGGCATATTCAAATCATAACGAATGTATTTCCCTATATACAACATAAATAACAAAATCTCCACTTAGAAACTAATGCCACAGAATAAGTGATTATGACAAATGCAAACAATTGTTTCAAAAACTTTATAAATTTTAAACTCAGGTTATAATACTGAACCAACCAATACCCAAGCCAAAACTCCAACATAATCCCTTATTCGGATAACTCCATAATTAAGTTAGCCAAGTATATGTAATGAGGATTTCTCTCAATTTAAATTAGATTACCTCTATGGAGGCCACACTGTCTGGCAGGATGAACACTTCCCACAGCCAACATCTTAACCAAAGGGTATCCTCTCATTGGATCACTTTAACCTTGTTTGCATGTCAGATCCTTTAGACCATGGGTCCATGATTCTGAAGAGTTCATATCGACGCATATAAACAAGCACTACACGTAACGGCATCTGGCTTTTCGATTCACAGTTAAACCTAGCTGGCCTCATTTCAATGCTGATGACAAGAGAAATATTCATCTACATTTAACAACACAAGGATTGAGAACCTGCTTGGTTGAAACTGTTCTGAATCCAGTCTTTGCCGAAAGTGAAATCAATTCGTTCGCCGTGCCTCACAACGTACAACTGCCTTGGTCCCTTCGTTCCGATCGTTGCCATTGGAGCGATGTTGTCAATTGCTTGCATCCGGTTTGTGTGTTTTGGACTAGATGAACGACCATCTTGGAAAGACCCCGCAACCACGGCTGCTGTCGGAGGCGTGTTCCCCGTGGTGGTGCCACCGCCGGCGCTGGCTAGTGGCTGAGGAGTGGCATGTTGCGACGACACAGCAGGCGCAGGCGGCCGATTCGCGTGTGAAGAGGGGTGAATCATAGCTTTTGGGGCTTGTGCAGTTGGTTTGGTTGCTGCTGAAGATGAACTGCCACCAGGTGTCACTGTGGTTCCAGACAGAGTAGGCACAACTGTGCTTTCCGGAATGACAGTCAGTGAAGACGATGGCATCGAAACGAGTCGCCTCTCGGCACGACTTCCATCAAGATTAACAACAAGAGAGGAGGCGTCAGACGACAGAAGTCGTTGAGAAGGTGACTTGGAAAATTGTGAACTGAAGTTGTTGACGTAAGTCGCATATGAATGATCACCAGATAGAAGACCTGTTCTCAACATCTGTTCGTGGAAAACAGAAAAGTGACAACAGTTTGAAAATAATTTTAAGTCAGTTCAGTTAATACTATTAACAAAGAGTTAGCCAGTGAAACATTTTAAAGATCTTCACTTAGAACAAAAACACTGACCTGCGGACTGATGCCAATGTTGTCTCCTGGTTGAGGTCCATTCTGTTCTGACTTCAAGATCAGGTCTGTTCCAACAATAGGAATCGACCTACACCAACATAAACGTCAAAAGAATTATATCAAAAGAGTAAACACAAAGTTTTAAACAAATTCCTTTCTGATGCTAATGCTGTCTTACAAATCACCGCATAGCCTAATTTTCTGACAGCACACAAGTTACGGTAAGCATACAGAAGAATTCCTTTTACAGAATACAAACAGAAAAAGAAATGGTCAGAAATGGAATGTTATTTATTTTCAAATGATTTGCCTGACCTGTGCATTGTCCACGTTTCTGTTTCTGCAGTTCTTTCTGTGTAGATACCTGGGAACATTCCAACACAGCCCGTCATCCATGATGTGCCCAAGTACCAGCCATCCGTGCTTGTCTCCAGCTCCGACTCATTCATGTAAATGAAATCTCCATCACACATCTCCAACTCATCGGGTGCACCAGGCACATGTGTGTACAGCACTTTTCGAACCTAGAAAAGCACACAGTGGATGACATCAGAAGTCAAGTACAACTAGTCAAGAAGAAATATCAACATCAATCTGACAGCCAATGAAGAGATTCAGGTTACTGTTCCTGGTCATCGTTTCGAGTCTTGCTTAAAAATTCTGCTAATTCACCCTTTTTCTTCTGGCGTCAAGGCAAGTACAAATAAATTAGCCATATATACGTGCACAACCAAATAACTGCAGCACAATCATAAGTACTGTTCCGTTAATGACATATCTCCAACGCATAGATGGTGATCAATCTGAAGCACATTAACATTCCATTTAGAGTTCTTCACTGTATACCAGTGAACTCCATCCAGAAACCAACCAACATATAACCCCTGTCCTTAAATCTTTGCACTGGCTTCCTGTTCAGCAAAGAATTAGTTTCAAATAGGCAAGGCCCCTATTACACTAGTCTTTATCTCAGGAGCAGATGAACCTAGGGTTAAAGATGTTGCAACTGTATGGCTTGACAACGAGACATAAATTTCGCACTGGCACTCAAACCCAAGGCACAGTAGTGAAGGCAAATGCATGAGTAATATGCCACTGTTTCTAAAGTACAACTTAGGTGAGATATGAACTGTGCAACTGAAACAGATCTTGGCAGCACCTGACAGTTCGCCTTTCCTCTGTCCCTCGAGTAGAGCCTCAGGTCCCAGCGCGCCGGTGCCTTGAGGTTAATCGTCTTGGCCAATGTCTCCAGCTTCTCCTTCTTATCAGTTGGAAACTGATAAGCCAGACTGACATGAAGCTGCTTCTTATGTGGCTCAACTGTTACACCTAAAAAGACCAAACATACAGACACATGTAAACATGCATTCATGTATGCACATACATGGCACTTTTATAGCATTTCTCAAAGGCACTGTGCATTGTGCAAGTTATACTATTAAGCCATTTTCTTGATTTGTATACATAACTTTAAGTAAAAATTCCTCTTCACATATAAGCATATACCAGCCACACAAAAATTTGAGGCAAAAATTATACAGAAAAGCAGTTAAAATAAGATCTGTCACATGTTGTAGTGCAAACAATTAGCATTTATCACTAGACAGCTATGTCTACGATGATCCTCTATATATTAGGATGCGACAACATATTAGTATTAACACCCTTCTTACCAGCTTTTTTCATTTCTTCTGCAAAGTCGGTTGTAATCTGCTTTAACATTTGTGCAAAAGACTCTGTTATAAAAAGTCCAATGAAGTTTGTCGATGAGAAATAGTCGAACTCGACTGTTTCCGGTGCATCAATCACACGTTCTGCAACCTTTTTTATTGCATGTGACAACTGCGATACCAGCGAGTCATCGGCCTAAACAAAACACACAATTGCAAAGGACCTTGCAGAAATTTGGATCATTGGATCATTACCATGTGATGGTATTTCAGTGAAATTGCAGAAGATTTCCTGACATTCCACAAAATGTGTTCTATATAAAGCACCTGTTAGCTGCTACAAATCTCATTTCCAAGTTGATTTTATACGATTAAAAATATAACTGAAACTTAAACTGACTTGAACCTCAACTAAAACATTAGGCATAGAGTTTTAATGCACGTTTTGGCAGCATTATTCACTGTATCTGACAGTGAAGATGAAAAAGCAAGTCTAATCCAACTCAAGCAATCCAGAACAGTAAAGTATTTCCGCTTTTCTGCCTCTGAAAGGATATTTCCTCATAATACAAAAATCCCTCATAATATAATGAGAGGCAGAACAAAACCTTGGATAAGTGCTCAGTATACATTTCTAACTTACAGATGGAGAGAAACACAAGTACAACTCGCCATAATGAGTTGATGACTTTCACCGCCGAGTTATATTTATTTGAGCTGAGCCAACCTGAAAGAAGGAGCAGAGTGTTATGTGCGGGAAATAGTTGTGTGCACGGTTCCAGCCGCATTCTTGGTAAGACTTCTGCCAGAAGTCAAGGAACTCCTGTTGCAACTGGCCAACTGGACAAAGGTATAGGATGTAGTCACGCGGAACCTTGTCATCTAGAGTCGGATCATTAACGTGCGACAGAAGCCTACAACACACACAGCTTTAAAATAAATATGCTAAACAGAAGTATGGCCATAGCTACAACTAAACCATCGTACTACATCACCTTCCATATCATTATCACCTCACAATATGAATTTACCACCTGTACAACTTAAACTGCCTTTAAAAACTACCAGGCAAGCAACAAGCAAAACAGACACTGCTCTTCTATCAATATTAAATATCGTTTTCATTGAAAATATCAATATTTCTGTAATACTGTCTAGTCTGATGTATGGTAAACAAATTTGAATGCAATGTGCTAAACTATGCCAGAAACAACAACCTATGGCCAAGTCACCGACAACTATTAATGTAACACAAGATCTCCTCACTATCTTCAAAATACAAAGATCTGCTTTCAAGCATAGAATAGACAAACACAACTGGTCTAGATTAGAAATTCGGGTTGGTAAAAGGGGAAATCTGGTGACCAATATCTAGTCAGATGAAGCATGAGCTGCATGAAATTTAATCTCACCAATCGGAAGCCAACTGGACACCTTTATCACCAGTTGATGCCAATGCCCTTTCGCTGAAATTAAAACAACCACTTTAATTAGCATTCAAGCATAATCGATATTCAGATATTTTTCAGTAATTCACTTACAACAGATGCCACAAATTTCATTCATAGTCACAGACTCTTGAAATTGTTCGGTTACGGTCATTGTAAATCGCCCACGCCAGACTATCCCACTCTTGAAATTGTTCTGTTACGGTCGTTGTAAATACGTTAAGCATATTTTATTTCTACACGAAATAACAAAACTACGTCTCAGTTAGGGCTGCCAACCATCCCGGATTTGCCGGGACAGTCCCGGAATCGGCCTCGTGCGTCCCGTGTCCTGGATTGATCACAAATTGTCCCGGAATTTGGTGTAAATATCCACTTCAAGGAATGTTCTATTTTTTTAGTAGACTAAATCCTACATCTCAGGCTGATACCAAATCTCAACACTCTCCAAGATTCTAGAGAAACTCGCCCACGCCAGACTATCCCACTCTTGAAATTGTTCTGTTACGGTCGTTGTAAATACGTTAAGCATATTTTATTTCTACACGAAATAACAAAACTACGTCTCAGTTAGGGCTGCCAACCATCCCGGATTTGCCGGGACAGTCCCGGAATCGGCCTCGTGCGTCCCGTGTCCTGGATTGATCACAAATTGTCCCGGAATTTGGTGTAAATATCCACTTCAAGGAATGTTCTTGTTTTCGCACACTAAATTCAAAAAGCCGATCATAAATAAGTTTTACAGAGTGGCCATGGAATAGAGGGCAGCTAATAAACCTTTTGCTTGATTCGAATTTTATAGGCCACTTGTCTTTTGATGATTTGACTGTAATTTTAACGACTATTTTTTTAGTAGACTAAATCCTACATCTCAGGCCGATATCAAATCTCAACACTCTCAAAGATTCTAGAGAAACTCGCCCACGCCAGACTATCCCACACATCACAGGTTTCAACCTGTTCCAATCTGGTTTCAAGCCTGGCCACTCGACTTAGACAACTCTCCTCAAAGTCACAAATGACATACTCTCCAATATTGATAACGGCTCATCAACGTTTTTATTATCTCTTGACACCTCGGCCGCCTTTGGTAAAATGGACCATAAACTTCTTGTTGCCCACTCGCAATATGCTTTTGGCATCACTGGTAATGCTCTAAAACTGGTTGACCACATACCTTGAAGGAAGGCACTTTTCCATAGCCCTAGCCCTAGTGTCAAATCTGACACTCTACCTTCCACCTCTGGAGTACTTCCGGATAGTGTCCTCGGTCCTTTTCTTTTCTCCATGTTCATCTCACCAGTTAGCTTTCTCGTCCAATATTTCGGGATCCAACACCATCAATATGCTGACAACACCGACATCAAAATCTCTACATCCCTCACTGTTTTCAAGAAGCATCTAAAAGCTGAACTGTTTATACAGGCCCATCTTGACTGATATCTCCCTGCTCCACCAAGTGCTTCTGAATCGTTGCTTTGACTCATCAAATTACGGCATTCGAATCTGTTATTATTATTTTTATTATTATTAGTATTACCCTGTCCAGTGATGCGAATAGGGTAAATTGATAATTGCATATCGCGTGACTATATTTAAGCAGACGTCCCGGATTGGCAAAATCAAAAGTTGGCAGCCCTAGTCTCGGTAGCTTCGTACAATATACGACACCCACGCGCTATAGAAGGCCCTACTCTCCCGAAGATTAACTTTAGCACCGTCAGCCACAGCAGTATTTATCCCAACCAAATAAACCTATTATACAACGTGTTACGCCTGTTAAAAATATGTTGAAATCGTACAAAATCAACTGTTAACCCTCTGAAACTAATTTGAAAGAGGCCACGCCGACAGTCCAGCCTTTCGCTTCTGATCGGAGGAGGTGTCCCTAGGTAGGTGGCCAGCGTAGGCCTGTTCGCTCGTTTTCTAGAAGTCTGACTTACGCTCTGTGCTTTGGAAAGCCCATCTGGACGAGTATTTCTAGCGAAGATCTGTTTCTCTGAATCGTCATTTCTTGAGTTCTTCGGGATCTACGCGGCGGCAGCTCTAAGGTAGCCATGTTTCCTACCACTGGCCGATTACGACCCACGCTGGTTCCCCACTAACCGTTCAGAGGACCTGCTTTTTGTCATCGACTGACGAATATCGAGCTGAATATTGAGTCGATTTCTCAAGTATCGAGTTGAATTATTCGAGTATCGAATTCTTATTCAATCTACAATACAATACAATACAATTAATGTACAATTAGACATTTATAATGCGCTTTAACAAGACAAGTCTTGCACGAGAGCGCGTTGCGCTGTGTTCTTAGTCATAGTATAATGAGAATAGATAATGAGAATAGATAAGTTTTGAATTTTGATTTAAATTGAGTAGCAGATGAACATTGACGGATTGTAGCTAGAAGACTGTTCCATTCCCTAGGTCCCGAGACAGCAAAAGAACGATTTCCAAACTTCCTCTATTTTGAACGTATGCTTTCACAGATTATTTCGTAAGTTTCTAATACTGAATGCCATGGCAGCCGTGCACACGATACCAGATCGTGCACAAAGAAATTATCACGGAAGTTCTGTCTCACTAATTAGTATTAGCCTAAGCCTATTTAAGCCCCTAGCGGACCTTTTGTCTGGATCGAATTGCGCCGTGCTATTCGTAAAATAGGCCTACCCAGTTGCCTCCTCGTGCTTCTTTATACATGTATACTGGAACTCCGAATGACTAGCTATTGACCCCAATGACCAGGATTTTGCCAAGAGGCCATAGTCTGTGAAGCTGCCTCCTCTTGAATTTAAGTCTAGCTACGCGCCTGGATATGGCCTTTCCGCTCCGTTATTTTCCACCGATTTTTGTACTGGTTTCATAACCAACACGGTAGAGGACGCAAGTAAACAAGTGTTAGCTGCTGTGGCGAAGATTTAAGCCTCGGACCTTCGCGCTGAAAGGCAAACACGCTAATTAATGGAAGTGAAAATTGGGTTGAAGAGGGGTACTTTAGGACGGAATAGTATAGAAAAGACCGAGAGCGTCGAGCCAAAAAGGGACCTTCTTAAGTATTTGAGATGCAATTCTTTTCATTTAACCATGGAATTTAAAAAGCACATCTGAAAATGTCTATCCGGAAACGCTTCCTGGTCGGTCTTCCTTAACCCAATGCAGTACTAAGTGACTATGCAAACAGCATTCTTGTCTTTATGTAGCAACTGCTTCAAGGGTGCTAGTACCATGCAAATGTATAACATAAATGTACATCACTCTACTCTGGCCTTCCATATAACCGCATAGCATGCTTGGACCGAGTTTTGCGCTCTGCAGCGCACCTCATCAAGCAATTTCCCAAGTATGGTCACGTCTCCCTATCTGCTTCAGCGCATAGAGTACAGGGTAGCTGCCCTGGTTTGGCGCCAACTCCAGGGCCTCAATATATCTCCGTGAGCTATGCCGTTTGATTTCGGGCATCCCAGGGCAGCACCTCCTATGCTCCGCAGAAAAAGGAAGTCTCCTGGTTCCATTTGCTCGTACCGCAACTAAGTGGAATAGAGCTTTTACTGTGGTATGCCCAGTGATCTGGAATGGTCTTCCTCTAGAGCTACATCTACACCCTGGGACTCTGCCTGAAACTTTCCTCACTAAACAAAACTGTTCTTCTTGGGTGCATTGGAGTTCGGAGCGCCTCTGACTAGTTTCCTTGAAGGGGGGGCTATATAAATTCCCAGATGAATGAATGTGTAGTATCAGTGTGTAGTATTATCAATACATACACAAATTTGAATAATATATATATAATATATGCACCAGACACAGCTCAACCAGAAAGCCTGATGATTAACCAGCACTCTACGTCTACGTAATATAGGCAATCTCAAGACATTAAACGTCCGTTTCAACACCGAGTAAACATTCTGTACACGAATCGCTCTTTTGCATTTTAACTGGTTTGTACAGACAACTGATTGTACCATGTTATGTTTTGTAAACACAGCAGTCACCGATTTCCATCGGAGACAACAATTCCAACGTCAGCTACATGGAACTCTTACAACGTGACAAACGCTTGATATGAACAGCAGCAATTTCAGTAATCGACGCTTTCCGTTTAAAAAAGGCTCAATACCTGAGTGATAATTCCAAAATAATAGCCCATCAGGCAATTTTGAATAAACTTCAACAATGTGGAGTGTACAAAAAATGGCAACAAATGATACAAACAACTAACAACAAGAGAATTTTGCCAGAACCAATTCATTAACCACAGCATTTTACCAGCTCCAAACGACGATGAAGAGTTACCAGATACGCTGACAGTGCATAAATCCATTAGTGATGTTCATCAGCACATATAAAGGAGCCATTCACATAGCAACCACTAGTAACAAACACTTAAATCTAAGGAATTCGGCAAACAATTCAAAAGCAGTTTTTCAGAACAATGACAATGGATATTCTGTGACATATATACATCTGGACTACATTGTTGTCATTCAGTGTTACTAATCTTCAGCCAATGACCTTAACCACTGACATGTAGGATAACATAAAGTAATGGCACATTTATTACAGTATTACACACCAAAAACAAATTTCCTCAAAAGCACAGTCCTGAGGTTGAAGGCGCTTTTGATGCAAACATTAACAAAATCCAAGCATTCCTCACGTGCATGAATTTTATGTGATACACCAGGATGCGATCTTCAGAAACTTTAGCAAAGGCCAGTACCACCCCACACACATGTAACATTAAAACATTTGAAGAAGTTTGACAAAAGCTTAGAATGTTGAAGAGTAGCTATTACGTATATAGCACGTTGCCATAAACGGAAAGTCCGCAAAATTGAAACAAAGATAAATATATTATTTCTTCATTTTATCAGTGACACAGACTCAAGCTGCTAAGTTTGCCTTAAATTATAGAGAAGTTGGAAGCACACTGGTTAAAAATGACAGCAATGTTACGTGGTACAAAATTGAGAGCCAAGTTTTTAGAATTAGATTTTAATATGCACATAAGTCAAAACATAGATGCTTCACCAATAAAACATTTTACACTATGCACAGTGGTGTAATACTAAATACATCACCTTGTCAAGTGACAACTGCTAAGCATGGCATCGTCATCGTTCACTAGCAATTCAGCATACTGGTGCCAAAATAAACTAGTAATTGAGGCTAGGGAAAAAATGTCAAGGTAAACTATACAAGCCAGCAAAGGGTGAAATTTCTACTTCACACTATGGACATTATGTCTTAATATGTAGTTCACACAGAAATGAAATCCTTGGCCTTATCAGGCAAAGAACATACTTATGGCACAACACAACATATAAGCAACCAAATAAAATTCAATACAGCCATGATCAACACACTTTACAAACTAATAAATTAGAAATGCAACTGATGATCTCTTGCAGGTGTCTCGCATGGCACTGCCCAATGACAGTTACTTTATTTGGGCTGACAGCAACAACTAGTGTCCAAAGCTGCTGAAAAATAATGAGATAATGAAACAAAATCGAGGCTCTCTACATTGTTACATTTCTGAATCGGTCAATGCCTTTATCTCATCGATGCGTATTTACATGCAGCCTGCATTACGAACACCTACTGTAAGCCTCTGCTGCTCAAACAGCGTGTTTTGATCAATGCTGCTTTCGTTAGTTGCATTAGACGGCAGTGGCTGCCAATTTCTGACTTCACCAAGCACACACGCTTTAGGAGACAGGAAGATTCGAATGGACTGCCACTGTTCCAATCAGAAGTTTTAACATTTAGCATGACTTCATACAAACTAACAAAGACTTTATACTGCCGATTCAAAACTATATGTAACTGATGGTGTTTTTAGAATGACTAAACACCAACCAAATCTTAAACTGGAATCCGTTGGCTCCATGATAGAAGCTACTCTCTAACTACACAACAATAATTGTTGTCAAACCTTCAACTTTCCCATTAAGAATTCACTAACAGAGGTCTGCCTGAATGAATATAAAGCTGATGCAAAAAATTTTGAGACCACAAGAAACTTTCAAAATATATATTCAGCACCTCTATACAGATATTTACTAAATTTAACTGCACAATATCACCATGACATGTGGGCATCAATCCTGCCTGAACATGTCACCATTTCAGTAAGAACTTGCCACATATGGGGCAATTGTCAATGCAGAAAATCTGTTGCTAAACCAGGTTTACTTAATACCTCTCAAGTCATTAGAGTAATGGTACTTGATTCAAAATAAATTCCATCTCAATCAGTTCAATGCCCTAAAATATCCAGTGGGCAATTCAAAATTGTATGCCGCTGCCACAAAGTACGTTTGTAAGCTATCTGATTCTTAGTCAACACACTCAATGTTCTATCATGCAACCTGTACAGCACATGGATGCATATAAGATATAAATGTCCATCGACATGTACAAAAAGTATGCTGGCCAGTCGAGTCACATACAGATTTTTAACTTTAACAGATGAACATATCACTCAAAATAAATAAACAGCTTGAATTTTCAGATGTACACAGATATGGACTAACAACCACTCTGTATTAGAATTTAAGTGTGAATCAACTGCTGTAGCAAAAACGTTAAATCAGTACAAAGGCATCAGTGCAACCAAATTTAATTTCAGGTTATCTCGACCAAAACTAGAAATTAACTCAGTATACCGTATGCATCTGACAAAGGCAAAAGATGAGGACATCGAAATCAGAGTAAGAGCAGTACCCAGCCAACGTGGTAGAAGACAAACTCTACACCAGCTGCAGACAAATCCAAACAGTAAAACACAAACAAACCTAATAAATGTTCTCTCCTTTTTCTAGCAAAGTGTGTGGGTGATATACAAGTTTTCCGAGATCGTACAGAGACTGGAAGATTAGTTGTCCCACCAGTCATGAGCAGACGACTTGGACTGGTAATTACCGCCATAATTGGAACTGGATGAAGAACCACCATAGTAAGACCCACCACTGCCACCCTGACGGCTGCCACCACCACCACCACCACCACCACGCTTTTCCATTGGATTTTGACGATAGTCCCTCGATGCAAATGATGATCCACCACCAAATCTAAATTAAAACATCGTATAACATGAAAATAACACATGGTTTGAACTGTATTCTCAATAAGTAATTATGTGTTTTCAGTAGCAAAGATTAGAATATTCAAAAATACTTTTCTGAACAACTTTAGGCTATTTTAGGGCAATCTAGCTCAAAAGTATCCTCAAAAACAGCTGCTATGAATCTAAAGATGGCAAGTATGTCTCAGTGTGACCATTAGAAGCAAATGCCAAACAGGGTTGCACAAATGAAAAGCACACTTGTCAGCCCTCTCTTACCTAGACCTCTACAAGCAAAACAATTTACACTGCTGCAGAACATGCTGTACGCATGTCAGAGTCGCATTTCCACATAAGAAAACCAGCCAAAGCAACTTTTGAAATATGACAACATACTTCTTGTTTGGTGGTCTACGTGGTCCACTGCTGGTGTAGCGCGATTCATAAGCCAGTGATTCCACCCAACTTGGAACTTCCTGCTTAGCTTCACTCAAAATCTCCACAAGGTCTTTCACAATGTTCTTATTCTTTTCATTAAAGAATGATGTTGCCAGACCTAATGAACAAATACATCATGTTTTATGCGATATTGGAAAAAAGTTAACTGCAAAACCTTGTTATAACGAAGTTCAATGGACCATCGTCAACAGTGACCCAGACACACATGTACCTAATTTTGTTAATGTCTGGAAATGAAACATTGAGCATCATTTTGCAGATTGGTCTTGTAACGTCAACATATGGTCTTGTAACGTCAACATATCTGTAGGATGAAATCATGCCTTCGCAATAAGCGAAACTATGAAATATGTAAGTTCAATAAAAGAGAATTATGTATGCATATAGTATGTGTTTGCTTAAAAATTGTAGCAGCTGAGCTATCGACTGTTATTCCATATAACTAAAAGTTCAAAATGCTGAAGGTCTGTATACCCAAGTTAACTGCATATCCATGTAGCACATAATGTATATATTAAATCGTCTGTTAAACGTTTACATATTTTACTGCAAATAGTAAACTCCAACCTTCTTTTTAATTCAGATTAATAAAAGTAGAGCCATTGGCTAATAACTAACAAGCATAACAAAATTCACATCAAATAGCAATCAATACCTCTTATTTTTCAATAACTAAATATGTAACTTACTGCTTTCTCAACACATACATTACCAGCTCCTCCCACCATACTACAAGAACTTGACAATGGCTTACAATGACTGCTCTTTTTAGATCACAAGACCATGCACATGTATATAGGTCAAATGTACAGTTTACAATTACTGAAAAACATCATGAGCAAAAACAATTGTACTAGAGTAAGTTACAACTGTTGCTAGACTTGAAGACATGTAAAAGTCCAGACTACTCAGTACTCACCCAGGTTGCCGACACGACCTGTTCTGCCAATACGGTGAACATACTCCTCAATGTCACTCGGGAGGTCAAAGTTTATTACATGCTTCACGTGTGGGATGTCAAGACCCCGAGCTGCAACCTGTTACACAGTAAATTACTCAGAAATTATTATTAAGACTATGCATATACTTATTTAAAAACATAAATAAAAAAACAGTCAAAATGACAAATAAGTCCAGTATACAAACTTAGTGCCAGTGAACCTCAACAAGTTCGAAACTACTGATTAAATTTTTAATTTATACCAAACAAATCCCCCAAATGGCAAAAAAGTTGGACCAACAACCAACATGGCCAGTGAACATGTGCAGTTATGTGATAAAAGTCTGGTAACACATGTTGTAACGCGTGCACTCGCTTAACACGTGGACATGCATCCCAATGCTCCCAACTGAACACATGGAAATCGCTACTGCGTGATACATGGACTACTTATTAATCTTCATTTCATAACATTTTTCATGTTAATCTACATCTCGGTGGGAAGATGAGACAGCGAGGGAGAGGATTGGCCACCCACCCTCATATGCCGAGGCTAATACCCATGGCTGCCTCCATGGACTGCTCTTCTTCTTCTATGTCTCTCTGTTTTTAATTATATACATATGAATGAGTGGCATTTGTAACAATGTCCTGTACAGAATTTCCTTTACCTCTTTCTGTTGCTTGCCAATGTTGATGAGATGCATCAAGCAAATTCTAAATAATACTTGAAATGGTGCATAGCTTGTGTCCACATTCCTACTTAATACAAGACAAATTAGCTGCTACAGAAGTGCCTCTTTGGTTCAAACTGGTTTGTAAGGGGATTTGACAAACCTATATTCATCAGAGGAATGTCACAACACAAGTCTTCAAGGAAATCATGTCTTTAATGATGGTAGCATATTAAACACAAGCCAGGCAAGCACCATTATATTCTGATTCTGCAGCTAAAGTGCCACTGTATAACTGATCAGGTGAACTTACTGCAGTTGCAACCAAAATCGGTGACTTTCCCTCACGAAAGTCTCTCAGAGCATCCTCTCTCTCCTGCTGTGACCGGTCTCCATGAATACTGGTGGATGGGTAGCCTTCTCTGTACAGGAAGTACTCCAGCGCATCTGCTCCCTTCTTTGTCTCCACAAATACCACAGTCAATGATTCCGGTCCTGCTTTAACAGGATGCAGATACAATAACAATGAGACCCACAGATGTTTTACTAAACACATTTTACAACCAATAATCAATTAATGGCCATTTTATGCTGCAAAGCAATGGTTGAAAGAGGGAAAATAGCTTACAAAAGACAATGACCTGAAGAAAAAAATTGAATTTTCTCTTAAATATTTTGAGGTACAATTAAAAATATCTGCTTTACATTCCCAGTTTTCACTTTCTCAGTTTTGCTATTAATTATTAACCTGCTTATCTATAGTGAGTTATATAATCCTAACAAACACACATTTTAATTATCAAATGTTCACAGAAACAACCCATAATACAGAAAATATAATAAAACCTGCTGGTAGCTAAGACCATTGTAATGTTCCAATCAGTGCCTTTGATCAGTTTATTTGCCAGATGCTTATTACTCATCATCTATAACATGCTCATCTCTGCAGTGTTTCCACAGCACATTGCTAGCTGTCCATTA
This sequence comes from Aporrectodea caliginosa, assembly GCA_020284085.1. Lineage (NCBI taxonomy): Eukaryota > Metazoa > Annelida > Clitellata > Crassiclitellata > Lumbricidae > Aporrectodea > Aporrectodea caliginosa. The sequence goes on from JACEVL010000777.1 coordinate 326,761, forward strand.
ATAAGATGCAAATCTAGACAAACTGAATGTTTTTCAATGATCTTCCTTTAATACCATTGGCATTGAGCAGATCTAGAAGGAATGAGCGCTTATCCTCTTCTTCAACCCAGACAACTTTTTGCGTGATATTCTCGCTTGTGCTGCCAACACGGCCAACGGCCAGAAAGATGTAGTCATGGAGGAAATCTTTAGCCAACATCTGTTTTCAAACAAACAATACCACACATACTGTTCATAAACTCCACAAGCAATAACACAAATATTCCTAAGCAGACTGAGCTTTAATTACGGAAATTTGGATCCATACTTCAGAAGGATGTGTCGACATCATCACATTTCACTGTGATACTTAAAATCTTAATTTATAATTCACTGATATAACAGCAAAGAAGCCACGAAATTAGTCACCTGAATTTCTTTGGGAAAAGTTGCACTAAACATAAGTGTCTGCCTTTCACCAGTTTGTGGCATTGCATCCTTTTCAACAATACGTCTGATTTGGGGTTCAAAACCCATATCCAGCATTCGGTCAGCTTCATCCAACACCAGAAATCTACAAACACATGAGTAGACCCTTACTATCATACACCAAGTATAAGTTCAGTAACAAGTAGAAAGCATAACATTAACAGATTCTTAATATATACTCTCAAATTCTAAAAACAGCAAAGGAATAAACAGATAGCACAAGATATACTAATATTGACACCCACTGTCACCCAGATGTATCAGTCAATAGATGATCCTAATGCTTGGTCATTATTTATTCACAAGGCATAATGACTGGCTCAATAGATGATCATAACGGAAAAAAAGGTATAAACTGCAGGAGTTGTAACTGGACTCTAACGGAAACACTGGAGCCACCCTAGAACTCTTCATACGATTGCTTTGAGTTTTTAGTTTTAGAAGGATGGTCAAGGTAGGCAGATGACTTACCTGACATTGTCAACAGCGACACGTCCTCTTTCCATCATGTCGACCAGTCTTCCAGGAGTGGCAACCAGGAGATGGCAACCACGTGACAAGTCCCTTATCTGTCCTCCAATATCTGCCCCACCGTAGACAACACAGGGGCGCATGTGCGAACGATATGCAAACTGCAATAACATTTAACACGTCATTTAAATTCTCTAAAAAAAGACCTGACTAACTAAATAAAGCTAGAGCCTGTTTGAATTTACAAAGGAACTTCTGCAATCATTAAACGCTTTAATGCCTTATAACGGTCAATCATTGCAGCTACATTTCAACCATTATTCTACGACTAACTTAATAATTAGTTCATCAGATGAATCAGTCATATCAGTTGCTTACAAATTCTTTGCAGGACAAGACCTTTTGCTGAAAAATTTCAAAACTGATTGTCTCTAATCAAGTAATTGTAATCTGACATTTATAAAGCGTCACTTCAAGAAAAAACTCAACAGTGGCACTTCCAACCCAAAGTAGTGAAATCACCGACAATTTATACAGACTTCAGGCACTTGCAAAACTGTGGAAGGGACAAACTGAGGAGCTCAAGCTGCAACGCTCGAGAAAGACGATTCCAGCTGGTGGGCCCAACACAGGCAAAGCTTCTGGACTGAGCTGCAGCAGTATGCAAACGAGGGACAGGTATAACGTACATTTAGTGAGAGTTTGACGGTGTATGCACAACAGATGTCACTATGTGTAATAATAATTTATGATAATAATAGTTTATAATATTGAACTGTATGATATTGTTCAAGGCAATCAACCACATGCATCGATATGTGACACTGTTTGCCACATGCTGCATTAGTGACATTGTTTTGTCACCTTTTTGGTATAGATCACACAGACCAGCTTGTATTTCATACCCTCATAACTAACTGGACAGTGATGTTCATGTTCATTGTTTGTGCGAAATACCAAGAGACATGCTACTGTTTTACAACCTCCTTCAATAGTGTCATCACAATATCAGCACACACAACACTGGATCATCTCTGTGCTTTTAGTCCACGTCATTCAGTTTCAATTGCACTAGGTCAAACCCATGTCATCGTGTGTCCCGTGCTGTCATCTAGCATATTAAACCACACTACAGCGTTTCATAGACTTCTGTCGATGTTTAGCAGTTATTGCAGCCTTGTACTTCTAGGTGTCAACTTTTATTGACATCTAAGGGTAGTGCTCCAAAGTGCCATCAGCCCTGAACGTCAACTTTTGTCGACAACAGCCTCAGAAGTGTTAAATAGACATAAAACACATTAAACAAACTATCAGAACATGCGCCTCAAAACAACTTCCTTGAACATTTATTCTTTTAATAATGCATTAAGACAAAGTGAATTGAATGCTTATGCATAGCCAAACCTTTCTGGCTTCCTCGTGGATCTGGGAAGCGAGTTCACGGGTGGGAGCCAGTACAAGGGCAATTGGAAACTGGCGATCCTGCTTGAAGCGTCCACCTTGCTGTGGAGGTGGGCGTGATAGCTGCGGTCCATTATTGTAGATCTGGCTCAGGATTGGCACAAGAAAGGCTGCAGTCTTTCCAGATCCTACAGACAGTCGTAAAAATGCCATTTACAGAAGAACAATCAACAAAAGTGCAAGTTGGATGTTCATCACCAATGGTTTACAAAAATCAGTATGGAATATATCTCACTAACAGATAGAAGAAACAACAACCTGCCAACACATAAAGCAAAACATGGACATCGTTGATCTGTCTGTAAGTTCTTACCTGTCTGGGCACAGGCCATCAGATCCCGTCTAGCCAGAACGACTGGAATGGCATACTTCTGTACAGGAGTTGGCTTGTCATACTTGCACAGCTGTATGTTGTTGTCAACAATCTCACCCAGAGAAACATCAGCAAACTAAAATTTAAAAAAAAACAACTGCAAGTAGTCTTCAAGCATAAGAAATCTCATATCATTAAACAAACTTAACATAAAACTTCAAGATTGCACAAATTCCAATGTATTTTTTAATTAGAAACACCCAAATTTACGGATTTAAGAATACAAAATGAAAACCAACATCAAATAAAGCAGACAAGTTAGGTCCATAGATACACACTGCAAACATGGCAATTCAAAACCTATTTTAACGACGAGCTGCATTGGTTTCCCATACCTCTTAGTACACGCTCGTCATTAAAGGGTTAAACAAAAGAAGCACTGAAAAGTTTCAAAATTACTTACATTATGTATGCACGGTGGGCAATCATATCCAGTAGCTTCAACTGGGATGTCTTCATACTTATCAAAGTTGATACCAGTGTTTGAGTTACCAAACAACTCACTGTAAAAACAGAGGAAATCATATTAAATGTTACAATTGTGTTAATACATGCAGATTTACCTTATACACATGCTCTATGTAGCCTCGCAGTAGAAACTAAAATACAGCAATCCCACCATCACTATCCTTTGTTTTAAAATGGAAATTATTTTCATACAACTGGCAGGAATTCGCTATGAGTCACTATGTGTTAACCTTAGTCAGAAATAATTGTTCTTAAGTTATCCACATGATGAAATCTTAGGCATTCCCTTAAACCTTTAACAACAAGGAGGTATTAAAAGCTACATGAAAAAATGCAGCTGGTCACTAAAGTGCTCAAGACTGGAGACTAACTTCCCTATAACACTAACAATATAAATATAAGGTTGTAAGCGTGTCGCTGAAGTGCTAAAGACTCGAGACTAACTTCCATATAACACTAACAATATAACGTTGCAAGTATCATCTGTTGTAAAAAAAAATGAAAAATGATTAGGCCTAGTGAAGTAACAAATGCTTCTTTGATAAAAGTAAATAACATTTTCCACCGAAAATTAGCCAAACTATTCGCTAAAAATGAGTCTACATTAAATGCTACAAAATAATCTACATTAAATGCTACAAAATAATCAACACGGTTTCTTACAGCTGTATGCCTAAAAATGAAATACTAATAAGAAGACAAAAACAATGTAAACAAGCAATCAATTATTCAATTTACTCTCAAAAATTCTTACTGTTCTATTTTTTCACTTTTAGGGAGTGGCTTCGACCAGTCCACATTTTCATCATCTCTGGGCTTACTCCATCGGTCACTTCGACCACGACTGTCATCATTGCCTCTGCCTCCGTATCTTCCACCACCGCCACCTCCTCCGCCACCACTAGCACCACCACCCCAGCGACTGCTGCCACGGTCTTGTTCACGGTCTTCTTCCAGAGCATCCCAGCGTCCACCACGGCTAGGTTCTTTCACGTCTGAATCATGACCGCCACGAGGTCCTCCAGCACGATCAGTACTGCCAACAAAAAACAATGATACTCAGAAAAATACAAATCAAAGCACTGGCATCGAAATTAAACATCAGTCAAACAATAACATATAAAACATTGTGCCTCTTCATTTTAAAAAAGCAGTGCATGAAATTGTCATGATAAATGCATCAGAAAGTTGACACAGCTGTACAAAAGGAAAAAGAAAGACAAGCCATTTAAGTTTCAATATAAAATCTGCTATTGCATGAGGCTATTCCAAGATATGCATTTACTCTCACCTTAATGTCCTTAACTGGTCAATTATGCAGTATAAGAATCACATAATGAACTGGTACTAGAAAAGATGAATTTTCCTCTACACAAATATGTGAAAGAATTTTTATTCAACAAAAGTCTAAAGAACTGTTGCAAAGGCTCACCCTCTTCTTGAGTCAGAGCGATCACTCCAATCTCTGGTATTTCCATCATTCCGGTCCTCCCATCTTCCACTGGAACGAGGTGGATCTCTTGAACCACCTCCACCAGACCTGCTGGAAGGACCATTCCCGTTGTCTACCCCATCTCTTTCTGAGTAACCTCCACCACGGCCACCTCTGAAATTATACACATGCATAAATCCTTTACCAAATATATACAACTGCCACCTTGAATTCAACATGGCATGCTGTTAACGAAGTTTCTGAAAGAACGTTCCCTGAAAACTGGTTGTTTTTTTTTACTGCTCGTATTGTAGCAAGGGACCCTGGGCAAGTCCTTCACTCGCAATTGCTCATGCGCTTTACTACTACAGCAGTAGTCGGGAGCGCTCTGAATGGGAAATCTGGTTGGGCGCTATAACAAGTGTTCAAATACAATACAATACAATGTCTTAAAACAGAAATAACTCAAAGTGAATTGAAACTTAGAATGCATCCCACAGAATGTTCATATGGATCTGTTGATGTCATTCACTCTAATTCAATCAATTTGTATTCCTCACTATTAAACATTTATGACAAGACAGAGGTTAAAGCAACAATTATTGAATCTGAAATAATTAAACAATTGTGAGGATGAAACCCATAATGGCAACTTTCCACATAAATAATTTTATTTAAAATATATGAAAACTGTCCTAAAAGAACTCACCTGCTTCCTGGACCCCCACGAGAAGAATAGTTGGACCTGCGACCTGACTCAGAAACGTCAGAATCGTTTCCCTGTTGGCGTCTACTGTCGTCTAACAACAGAATTCAGAATTGCTATTAAATAATCTCACATAAAATACAATGCTTATTCAATTAAAAGCACCATACAATCATGTTCCATGACAATGCATTCCCTTTATGTGGTTAGGAAGGCAACCCTGTCAACTATATCAAGCAATTCAGCCTCACAACATGGCCTTGTTCGATATTACGTTAGCTACATCAGTGCTTCCCAAAGTGGTGGTCCGCAGACCGTTACCGGTCCGCAAGCCCTCAGTTGCCGGTCCATAAAGTGAGTCAAGAAATTGGCCAAATTGTCTCGGAATCAAGAAATGGCTAATATATTTTTAAAAGTCATAACAAAAAGCAATTATTAGGCCAGTATTTAAGGGCAACAGAGCCATAGACATGCATTTAAATCAATTTCAATACATATGCCTAATATTATTTGAGGAATATATTTTAGGCGATCGAAAAAGAGAAATAATAAATTGGGCACCGGTCCTCCTGCAGTGGAAAGATTCCTGCCGGTCAGTGAGACTGAAAGTTAATTCTTGTCGGTCCGTGAGACTGAAAAGTTTGGGAAGCACTGGGCTACATGATCTCATTTTCACCAGTACGGTAAGCAAAGACCAAGCAAACTCAACAGAGATTACAGCAGTACCAGAAATGCAAGTACTGAAACATGTCAAGAGACACACATCTCATGACTACATCTTACTTAGTGCCTTCTAATCTGTAACAATAATAATAATGATATTCTTTATTATTTCAAACTGACAAACGCCGTATGATTACAATTTATTATGAACGGATGATCACAAGTTATTACAGGAGTCGAATTTAACTGTATACGGCAGTCATGCAAGGTGCCAATCATGTCCTACTACTCATTTTACCAAAGTCATCATTGATAGGCTGAGTCAACCTTTGGGAGGGTAGCGGGAATCAATCCGGCTTCCTACTGCTCTTCATGTCAGTGATGTTACCATTACTCTATGGACCCCACATTGTAGGGTATCACTCACCTTTACTTTGGCCCCCTCCACGGGAGTGACTGCTGTCTGCCGAGGCACCGTCACCCCAAGAATCTGAGTTCTGTGAACGTGAACTGCTTCTCAGATGGGGTGGTACGTATTTGCCACCTGAACAATGAAAACCTTGCATAACAAACTCTCATCAAACTTCCCATTCCCAGGTTGTGTTTCCTACAGCTGCATTTGTTTCCTACAGGCCGTGCTTGTCCGAGTCGCATAAGCCGATGGTGAGCCTCTGTGGAGCTCTTCCAAAGACCCTAACCACTGAGTGCTGTACTGCACATATGCAACTCCCAATCCACATCTACTCACAGGTCTTTCCCTCTCCTCACTCCAACAAATCCTGAAAACATCTTTCTGTCTGAAAAACAGCTCTGGGAACAGTGCTTTGTAAGGCTTTTACACCTCACTGTGCAAATGTGTGGTTGCATATAACAGAGACCATACAGCTGCTATATGAAGCTGCAAATAGAACTTTAGCATTGAGCACATATTCGCATTAAACTTACTTGTATACTTTTGTGGTTATCGAGGTCAATATAAGCAAAACTGGGAAGTGATTAATAGTAATATCAATACTCAAGCAAATTAACTTAGATAATTACTTGTACCTTCCTAACAGCAACTTTGTCAAACCTAAACTTCTTAGTAAATGTGATTTTGAACCTAAAATTCTTAGTAAATGTGATTTTGAACCTAAAATTCTTAGTAAATGTGATTTTGAACCTAAAATTCTTAGTAAATGTGATTTTGAACCTAAAATTCTTAGTAAATGTGATTTTGAACCTAAAATTCTTAGTAAATGTGATTTTGAACCTAAAATTCTTAGTAAATGTGATTTTGAACCTAAAATTCTTAGTAAATGTGATTTTGCCACTAATACGCAAGCATTACTGTCATAAAACATAAGAAAATACTGTGAATCCAGTGGATCAAAAATATACCTTGTTCCCTTGGGCCACGCTTCTCAGACGAAGAGTTCAAGTCTAGATCAGCTACCTAGAAGCACAAAAATATTTATGTAATTATAGAAACACTAAACACACAACAGAAAATTAAACTTTGCCCCTAAATACCTCTGTGATCTCATCTGCCTGCTGACCTCAGCCACATCACTTCGACCTCTGCGCTAGGGTGGAGCTTAATAAATAGAAAAAAATTAAAAATTTCATTTTTGAAAGTCTTACCCCCTAAATCTGTTCCTTATAATATAGAAGCACCGTATAAAAATGTTGAGCAATAAATGCTTATGTTTAGGGGTAGCTCAAGTGCCTCAAAGATTATGGAAATTATGAAAACTCAATGAATTGCGAATATATCTGAATTTATTTTACACAACACAGTATTTATTTTTGATCAGTGATCAGTGATCACTAAACACATTTAATAGTTAATACTAGTGAATTCTTTATTCATTTTCTGACAGAATCAGTCTTACAATCAGTCTTACAATGTTCATCAAAAATCTGAATTTATTGTGTTAATGGCAGACCGGACAGAGTCTGTTTCCTGCTATCAGGGAACATTCTGCGATGGTCCTCGACAACTTGCAGCAGGAATTGAAGCTGCGTTTCATCAAGGGTTACTAATCCACTGTACTCCTGAATGAGTGCCACTCCACGTTCAGCGTGGTCGTTGACAACTTTCAGAGACTCGACTATTTCTGCAGCTTGCTTGTAGTCGTCTCTGTCCGCCCACAAGTCCGGATCAACCGTGAGAAATCCATTTGGAAGTTCCATCATTTGGATTAGTGTCATTGACTTTGCTGTGACGAAATCTTCTAAGTTCTTGCCCTTGAATGAATAAAGATCAACATTAATTCGCTTGGATTCCTTGGACTGATCCTGATCTTGGTTTTCTTCGCTCTGCATGGCACTCACCATCAGTCTCTTGGTTGACGAACTGACCCGACGGTCGAAAAAAGCTAAACTAACCAATTCTTGTGACAAGTACCACAAGTGATTGGAAAACTTGACTGATGTAGACTTTGATATGTCTGAATGGATCGATGAGTAATCAATTAGTGTCTTCAGCAGTAGGAGGTCACTGTACGCCGCACCTGATGCTTGAGGGGCAGAGATCCAAGCTTTCAAGTAGACACGTACTGCGAACACACACACACATCACGTAGTCCTCTCTGTTCTGCAGGAGTCAGTTTGAATTGTGCCCTGAACATCCAGATTTTGAGACTGTGTATCACTTTGGACATCCAACGGGCATGGTGCATTGCTCGGGTGACATGATTCGCACTCCTCTGGCAGGAGCAGCACCGAGAAAGATAATCAAAAGTTCCAAGAATTCTTTATAGTTGTCTCTAGGCTGACTCTGTTCAAGATGCTTGTGGGCGTAATCGATGGTGCCTTGCTTTACGCCTTCCACTAGACTTGCCACGTCATCGGCTGCAACCCCTGGTTCATACTTGTCTGTGTCTATAAATCCCCAGTATTCCTGGAAGCGTTTGAAGAGTGAGACCTCCGGAGAAGATGTGGCTCCCATGCACACTTTGAACACTGCACCGATTATCAGTTCCATTATGTGATGCCAGCAAGCCAGTGACAAAAGCTTCTTCTCAAGCTTCTGCTCTAGAAGGACACAGGCACCAGCAACCCCACCAGTGTTTGAGCTGGTAGTGTCAAAACACATAGTTCGGATGCTGCCTGCAATGCCCCAGTCTTCAATAGCTCCAAAGACAGCAGCAGCCTGAGCCTCACCTGTTCCGGATGGAAGCTTGGCAACTGTGAGTAGCTGAGAAACCCCTTTCCCTGAAACCAATACTGGCAGGCGATCAACCTTCTCTTTTCCAGTTAGATCAGGGATTTTGCATTGCCAGCTAAATAATGGAATCTGAAATTCTGAGTGAATGGATGATTGTATGCTGTGAAATTGTGAATATAATTATTAGAGAAAGTGTAAATTTACTAGACTACTAGTAGATAAAACTACGTTCCTAATTTATCATGATAATTAAGCTATGGCATCAGTCAATAGAAGGGCAGCCGCAGCTTTGGAGTATGAGAAACTTTACTGTTATTGAGCTACCCCTAAATATTGTTCAATTGTGCTCATATTTTGCCTGATTTTTTATTTCATATATAGGAACAAACTGAGAGGGTAAGAACATCAAATTTCAAAAGTTCCAAAATAAGCTCCTCCCTACTCTGCGCTCCCTTGACCAACTTGAACTCTTTGTCCGGGGGAGCATAACCAAATCTCATGCTTTTGCTTTTATTGGCCTCACTTTTGGAACCAACTTCTCCCATGACTTGCTCATTCTTTCAAGTTGGGAGCCTCTCTGCATCCTTTCGCTGATTAAAAGACAGCCTTATTATCTCGGGTCTCTCGAAATGGGAGCACATCTAATTGTGAGTGGCACTATATAAATTTACAGATACAAAACAATACAATAGCCAATGTATGTAATGATGATGCTTTTCGTAAAAACATTGACATAGCTTATTATCGTAATTAAATTTTATTATGAATGTCCACTTGTTTGAGCGGTCGGCAAAGCTCTTTTTAATTGAAATATGGCCTTAGTCAAAAATTGTTTGTTCACCCCTGTCAAAAATGTTTGTCCACCCCTGTATTTGACCATACCTGAGGACTATTGTAGAAAGCAGGGCTGTTAACAATACTGGAAAAAAGTATTGGCAATACCAATACTTCATAATAAAAGTATTGCAATACCAGTACTATTTCCAAAAAGTGTTGCAATACTGATACCAATACTATTCGATAAGTAAGTTTACGTTTAATCACGTGAAATAGATTCTTTCCATTCACACCAACGATCATAGATGGCAGAAAGAGGCAATTTTCGAAGAAAGAGGCTATTTTCGAAGCGTAAAGAATTATTTCTCACTATTTCTTGATCGCGACTTACTCAAGCGGATGAGAAAATATATAAATTATAGTGGAAAAAAAGAGAGTGAAAGCAAAGACAGAGGCAATTGAGGGACTGGGAGATGATCAATTTGGTTTTAGAAAAGGCATGGGAACTAGGGATGCGATCGGAACACTAAGAGTACTAACAGAGAGGAGCTGCCAGAATGGTCAGGATGTATATATATGCTTTGTGGATTATGAAAAAGCATTTGATAGAGTTGACTGGAGAAGGCTACTACATGCATTGAGGCGGATGGGAATAGATTGGAGAGACAGAAGATTAATAGGAAACTTATACATGGGACAAAAGATGCGAATAAGAATAGATGGAGAGTACTCGGAACCAGGAAACGTTGGAAGAGGTGTGAGACAAGGATGTCCACTGTCACCATTACTATTTAACATCTATATAGAAGAGCTTGTCAGAGAGGCAGTAGAGGAGATGGAGGAGGGGATAAAGGTTGGTGGAAAATGGATAAAGGCATTAAGGTTTGCAGATGATCAGGCAATGTTGGCGAGAAACCAGAAAGGACTGCAAGCAATGATGGATAGGCTAAACACAACATCAACCGAATACGGGATGAAGATTAACATCAAAAAGACAAAGGTATTGAAGATAAGTAAAGGAAAGGAAACTGTAGTCAGAATACACATTGGAGGAAAACAGATAGAGCAAGTCAAAGAATTCTGCTACCTAGGGACACGACAGATGCCAAATGCCACAGAGAAATTAAAAGAAGGATAGCAATAGGAAAGGAGGCATTCTCAAACAGAAGAGAATTACTGAGAGGAAAACTAAACAGGAATCTAAAGATAAGAATGATAAAGACACTAGTATGGAGCGTGGTGCTGTATGGATCGGAGACATGGACAATGAGAAAAGTGGATATAAGAAGACTGGAAGCTTTCGAAATGTGGACATGGAGAAGAATGGAAAAAATCAGCTGGACAGAACATATAACAAATGAAGAAGTGTTGGGAATAATTGGAGAAGAAAGAGTCCTTATACGCACAATAAGAGACAGGCAAAGGAAATGGATCGGACACACGCTGAGAGGAGACTCACTACTAAGAACGGTCATCGAAGGAAAAATGAAGGGGAGGAAGACAAGAGGAAGACCAAGACAGATGATGCTGGATTGGATGATGACAAACGGCTACAGGAAACTGAAAGAAGAGGCCCAACAACGAGAGAAGTGGCGACGTCAGACATTTGAACCTGCCTAACAGGCAGAGAACCACAAGAAGAAGAAGTGGAAAAAAGTATTGGTATCGAGTATCGCCAACAGGCTAAAAAAAAGTATCTGCGATACACATGCGATATCAAAAAAATAAAACTATCGCGATGCTCGCTGCGATACTGAAAAAGTATCAGCGATATCAACTATTGCGATACTTCATCACGATATTAACAGCCCTGGTTGAAAGACACACAAAGAACACATGAAACTTTTAGGCACACAACAATCTGTGTGCATTAATATTAATATATACGATTCAAACACAATTTGTGAGACTATTAATATTCACCACACATTCAGGATTCTGTTGCTATTCAGCCATTTTCAAAGTTCCCAAAAAGCATATTGACAAAAGTTCATGACAATTTAACAATAAATTACACAACAATTATTATTTACTCAATTATATTTAGATATAAACAATCAAGTACTATGTTCTTGCAAGTTTATTCTTGAGAAATAATTCATTCCAATGTAGCCACAGCTGAGAAATACGAATTTCACACAAAGCAATGAAGTATATCACAAGTAGAACTCAAATCCAACATTGTCAGATTACGTTTGACTGGTAGTTCATACAACAAAACCTATTTTAGAGCAACTACGAACTTAAGCTATCAAGAACGAGAACCAACATATGCGGTAATCATTATTATACAACTAAGCTAACCCGGTCTCGGCAAACAAAAAAACAGTTGGCCTAGAGTAAGACAACGTTGTAAAGGCCTGATCTCCATAATTTTTAGTATTATTGATTAAAACACATTCCACCTTTATAAAAACAGCAACGTAAATTGTTTCACTTTATATAAAATCACGTTCCACCGCCATTTCCCAAAAATATGCCAAACGCTGTGTAGAACGTGATAGAACGCGAAATGGACACATTTCACAATTGGACACATAAAGTGGAAAATAACGGCAGTTCTGAAGTCAGTTTATGACGAACCTACCTGCTGTTCTAGACTCTTGCCATCTTTGTTGAAATCAATCGGCATATTACAGAATAATGACAAGTTAACAAAATCTCTTCTTCATTTGGTGAAAAACGACCAATAAAGCAAAACGGAAGTCTCCTCCACAGCCAATAAACGACCCACGCTCATTGGATGACGCAGATCACGTGATCAAAGATGCGCTGTGCGCAGTTTTTTATAGAGCTAAACATTAATTTTGAGGCGCATTTCTTACGAAATCTAGCTCAGACTTCGTGCACTTGAGCACAAGTTACAAAGGATAGCCTAATATATTTCTGGTATAAAAAAAATTACAAAGCAATATAAGTCAGAGCTGAGTTGATCATGGGGTTTCAAATCGATACTGGCTTTCGGTTTTTATCACATTTTCAGTCAGTGTTTAGGGCCTAATTGTTTTCGGCTTCGGTTTTTAAATATCGGTACCGTTTTGTGTTCTTAATTAATCCCTATTAAATACAAAAGAATTATACTTCGTATTGCTCTCTTTCCAAGTTTTTAGAAGTACATATTGTGACGGAAAAGGGGTCTTCGTGACCGTCCCAGGCGTGCTGTGTAGGTTGAGTGTCGCCTGGAAAGGAACGCAAGGAAGTGCGGCCTCAGTCGTCTATCTGGGGGGGGGGGTACTAAGCGTCCACCAGTCAAAGTCAACAAATTGCACATTGCTTAAGCAGCATGCATCAAGGTCATCTTTATAGACCTGATCGGTGGGATTCGATCAGGGCTGTTATTAAAGGCTTGGTTTTTTGGTTTTTGGTTTTTTTGGTTTTTTTTAAAAAAACAAAAAAAAAACAAAAACCCGTCAATTTTGGTTTTTTTTACAAATTTCAAAATTATAAATGCCAAAAATGTCGTCTCTTCAACTCTCTTGGCAATAATTGTTGTATGGTCTTTGTTAACTTCGTTTTATGACATTCTACGGTTCTACTGTTCTAGTTAATTTCATTTATATGCATCTGATTAATTTGAACGGTATTATGCCATTTTAATGAGTTTTATGATCCGAAATAGGAAAATCTTAGAAAAAAAAAAAAAAAAAAAAAAACCAAATAAAACCAAAAAACAAAAAAACCAACTTTTCATTTTGAAAAAAGTTTGGTTTTTTGCACCTCTGGATTCGATACCGCTGCCAGTAGTTCTAGTGATGAAAGCACATCCAGTTTGCGTATAAGAAGCCAAATCGAGACGAAATAAGCTCGTACGCACCTAGCCGAGTTGCAAAGCAGTAACAAACTGATCAATGGCTGGTATCGGCAGAAGGTTTTGCATTCGAAATTTATCTGACTGCGTCAAACATCCGCCGAATAATATGTGACGGGGTTGATCGAGCGTAGGCCTATCAAGTCTCACGATGCGTCGGCTTTCTATCAGACATAGTCCGCGCCTGGTGTGCGGCGTGCTATACCCTAGGCCTATGGGCCTCCACCGCGGCGGTGCACAGAGGTCTCCACCTAAGTTAATACGGCCCTGTGACCTCTTCCAGAATTCCGTCACTGCACACAGGCCTACTCTGGCAGAGCCGCAGAGCCAGTCCCAAGCATCGACGTATATAATATTGTCGATGTCAATATACGTCGATGCCTCGATGGTCCCAAACCTGGATGAAAGAAGAAGGCGACGCTAATGATCTTTGTTATCAACTTATCACAGTCGTTAAACTGAAACTAGGCCTACTAGGCTACTACTTCTGCCAAAAAAACACATGCATGGCCATCAGAGTTCGTGTGCCCGGTCTCCTCTTTAAGGTGGCAGATCATAAGTTCATAACACAGATGGCGGATCTCAAAAGAATAATAAGCTAGCCTAATAATAATCTTCGTGTAATATTTCAAACTGACGCAGTAGGGCCTATGAAGTATGATCGAACGGATGATCGCAAGTTAGCCTATTACAGGAGTCGCGACAATTTAACTGTTTTGGCAGTTACTGTTTATGAAGGCGCTGGAAAATGCACCACTATAGGCCCTGGAGTCTCTGCGAGTAAGGCCTACTTGAAGCCTCTGAACTTTAGTGGATGATTTTAGGCGTGCGCTAGTGAGTTTAGTAGCCTATGTATGTATGTATATATGTATCAGAGATGGGTAACTAATCGATTAGATGCTAATCGATTAGCTAATCGATTAGACAAACAGCTAATTCTAATTCTAATCGATTAGCTGTCATCTGAAGCTAATTCTAATTCTAATTGATTAGCAATTGCAGCTAATTGCTAATCGAAAATCGATTAGCTGAACGATTAGCTGTCTGAAAATTAAGCGTTCATTAAGAATGAGTTTAGTAATATTGAGTTTGAAGAATATACTTACTTACTTACTTATCTGAAGGCTGTTTCAAACTTCAATTATCTGGTCATGGCTCTATGTCCATTCTGCTCATGTAACACTGAAAATTTTTCACGTTTTCATGTTCTTCGTTTTTCTGCAGCCTCAGCTGCCATGGAACTTGTATTTAGTTCTGCTGGCTACGTTGTAATTAAAAAGCTATGCGCAATAGGCTAAGTGATGCACTGATTCAAGATATGATAATTGCAAAATGCAATAGTGAGCTTATGCAGTAGCAATGTCAATAACTGCAGCATGTATTGACCGATGTGGTGTTGCTTGCTGGTATGTGGACTGTTCTCACATAGCAGTTGTGCAGCTTTAGGCATTGTAATAGGCTACAGATTTAGGCATTGTAATAGGCTACAGCTTTTATGTATTTTAATAGGCTACAGCAACTAGCTGTAGTAACTTGTTGTGCTTTGATTAAAATTTGACAAATTCATGAAGGAAATATACCGGTATACACTGTTTCAAACTATCGATATCTAATTCTAATTGCTAATCAATTAGCTGCTGATAATTCTAATTCTAATCGATTAGCTAGAAGCTTTTGCTAATTCTAATTCTAATCGATTAGCAAATTTCAGGAGCTAATTCTAATTCTAATTGATTAGCAATTCTAGCTAATCGTACCCATCTATGGTATGTATGTATGTAATACTATGTATGTATGTATGTATGTATGTATGTATATGTATGGACCGTTGGAACTGTATGGCAAGCTGAGTGGCAGTTTCGTTATTTACACGTAAATGTCTAACCTAGGCTTACACAGAACTGCGCTGGAATTATGTCAAAATATAGGCCGATTGTTTACCATAATTTATTCTGTTACTCAGTTGTCGTTGAAACTTAAGCTTAAATAAATAGCCTATAGCCTATAGGCTAGGATTGTTGAAACTTCAAAACTTGAATAAAACTAGACCCCATGCAGGCCTGTCCCTAAAACAGGTTGCCTCAGGCCCTCAGGGACGAAACTAAATAGGCAAGCTCATATAAATCGCTTAAGAAATAAGGCCTGCCATCGAAAGACAAATGTTGGGAAATCCCGGTTTCAGTTACGGGTCTATGTAAGATACAGCGGATCGACTTAAAAGAACGCTTTCCGTTGAGCGGTGAAGTGGTCAGCTGTTTGTTTGCGGATTGAAACTCAAGGGAAACACACCAATTGACGGCCTATTATATGACGTAATACACACCTGTTTAAGGAATTGTATTATTCGCTGCAACGTTCGCTGCCTGTCGATCGGCTTCGTCAGCGGGTCAGACATGTGATTGGATTGATCAGCACCGTCACGGCAAAGTTCGAAGCCAGTTTCGTAAACAAGACATGCATTAGGCCTAATTCCGTTTAAAGTGGAAATAAGTAAGTGAAAATTAAAATGAAGTCCGCGTAATGTAGAGTCGAACAGATTCAGATTTTGTGGACCGTTCAAGGACGCGAAGCGCCTAAGGGTAAATTGGCGCAGGTCGTTCGTGCCCAGTTCCACTTTGGGAGTCCGAGGTAGAGTCGTATATTTTCTCCAGTGTGGTCACTTTGATTAAATATCTGCTATAGATTAGGCAGGCCCGCCGAGGGGGGGGGGCAAAACCCCAGGGGCCCGGCGACTTTTAGGGGCCCGGGCTGGGCCCAGCAATCAACTTATGAAAAATATTATAATTATTCAGTTATACAAAGTTTATGATTTATGCCTTTTAAAATATAATATTACGGACACTTAACTACAATAGTTGCATATATAAATATAATTTTGCAGGGTTGTACCCGCACTATTATTATTTGTTTTTTTAAATTTCTCATAAAGTCTATGGATAGTTAGGGGCCCGTGACTGCTCTGCCTAGGGGCCCGGAATTTCTGTCGGCAGCCCTGAGATTAGGTAGATATTTGGTTTCGAGATTTCTGCTCCACCTGCGTCCTCTAGCCAATTCATCTATAATTAGTACACTGACCGTATACTTTGGATGGGAAGATGAGACGGCAAGGGAGAGGTATGGTCACCCGCCCTCCTATGCCGAGGCTAAGAAAATGGTCGCTAACACTTCATACCCATGGCTGCCTGAGGACTGCTCTTCTTCTGTACATTGGGTAGCCACTGGTGGCTCAAATGTTTGAAGTATATTTCGTGGTAGTCTCATCAGTCTCTGATAAATACTAGTGAAACCATAGCTGTAATTTTCTAGGGTACGAGGGGTATCCGTACCACCACTTTTTAGACTGGAGAATACCATACCCTACTTTTCATTACCCAGAAGAAGCAATGTCCATTGATATTTTCTTGGTGAAAGGCCTTCATTTGAGCCCTCAAGACTCAAAACAATTACCAGGCATCATTATCATCGTCATCTTCATTGTTATTATATTTATCAGGCATAGTGAATAAATGGCACCATTATAATTATTTAGCAGTTGCAAGGAGAAATTATGCAAAATTTGGTGACCCCATTTTCAGACCAAAGTTAAGACCCTACTGCCAACCCTGAAACTCAGAATAACGAGCAAATTGAAGAAGGACATGCCTAACTATAGTATACGATTTCACATCGGTTTGTTAATTATTTAGCATACATGCAGACTATAGCACAAAGGTTTGTGCAAGCCTGTTTTCAACAAAACTTCCAATTAATCTTGAAACCTTTTACGATTTACCCATCATACCACAGATGATGTACCTTAGAACAGCAACTGGTCAAGTTTGTATAGACCACAAACACCACAATTTATCATCATGATTTATGGATCATGAAGAAAGTTATGAAATGTGAAACTATTTTCATGATGCTGACAATTAATAACAAAGCTGTGTTATGTGTAAACAAGGGCATAAGATGGAGAGAGCGCAATATTGGAAGAAACTCGAAACAGGATCACATACAGAACTATCGATAAGCTGCAATTCCATAGGTCTTGTACCGGGTAATCAAGGTTTTATATAGTAGTCAAATGTCATCATGAAGGAGCGAGTCGGGGCTGCGGAAGATCGCCTCCTCCAGGCAGTCGTGTGGAATGGGGTGCACGTACAGCGTCACCTTTTCCCACCTACAATCCAGCGCCGTTACAGCCTCCGCCCTCGTGCCCATGAATTCGAACTGCCACGCAAAGACGACAAGAATTTTATTTCAAGAATCCTGTATAAGCGAATTTCTCTGTGACGCCATAAGCCGACTCTGTTTACTTCATTTTTTATTATCATTCTAGTTTGTAACCTTTCTGTAACTGTGAGCTTGTGTGCGGTGTGTCATCCTTGAGTTAGAATTTACAATAAAATGAATATATATATATATCAGTACTATCATTTTAAGTGACGGTAATTGGTGCATACCCTGCTTCCCATTCTTAAAGTAAACATAGGTTGTAAACAAAACTATCCTTAGACAATTACCACATATGTCAAATAATTTTGTTGAAAAATTCTTATCTTAGTAAATATTGGAAAAATTTCATCAATGTAAAAATTAGCATCGTAATCACTACACAGGTAGTTCATGCACAAATATTTATTGTATTGTATTCAAACATGTATAATTGCATATAATTATTGTATTGTATTCAAACATTCGTTGCCGAATGGTTTAGAGCCAATATATTGTCGTTAAACTTGGAGAAAACTAATTATATCTTGTTTAAATCGCATAGGAAAAAAATCCCTCTGGGTCAATTCGAGTTAAAAATTAATAATAATTCTCTTACAGCTGTTGACTCTACTAAATTCTTAGGTGTCTACGTTGATTATCATTTGACATGGAAAGAACACATAGCCTACATTGCATCAAAAATAGCAAAAAATATTGGAGTGATAGCACGGACTGCATACATTTTGCCCTCTAATATTAGAATTAAACTGTACTATTCGTTAGTATATCCATACCTCTCGTATTGTAATATAGTATGGGCTTCCACATATGCTACTAGATTACACAGATTAAATGTTTTGCAAAAGAGAGCTGTCCGTCTGGTTGCAGGGGTTCCATATGGCTCTCACACTGCTCACATCTTCACAACCCTTAAAATTTTAAAAATTGACCAAATTGGTATTTTTCAAATTGGGGAATTTATGTATCGTTTTGACCGAAACCTTCTGCCTTCTATTTACAAACATTACTTTCGACTCTCATCTCAGATCCATCCGTATTTTACTAGAAACTCTAGCTCTTATCGCCGCACCTATGCCCGCACGAATACACGTCTCTTCTCTATTAAATCAATTGGAGTAGTGATCTGGGAAAAAATTCCTATGGAAATTCGCTTATCCCCCAGCATCTGGGTATTCAAAAAGAAATTAAGCACCTACCTTATACAATGTACTGTATTACAAACGACCTTGTCTGACCTTTCGCCCGATTCTTGTGCATGGTAGTAGACCTACCTAATCTCTACTTGTAAGCTAGTTAAGTATTTTTGTTTTGTATTGTATATTGACTCAACAGTGTTGAGCAACTGCTTCAGTTTCACTTTCCTTTTCTTGTTTTCCTGTTTTTGGTTCATTTAGTTTCTTTTCTGTTTTTTTACTTTAACATTCACTTGGTCACTGCAAGTATGTTTTCAATTATAATCTTTCTTTAAAGGCCACCATTAATTTTCTAATGTAATCTGTAATTTGGTGTCCCTACTTAGCGGGATTCTTTATCCCTTTAGGGCCTCCTTTTTTGTAGCCGTGTTGAAATTTATATGTAAACCTGATGATTTTGTTAATTTGGTTGCAAAATAAACATGTTGATTGATTGATTGATTGATTGATTTACAAATATTTAGTTTTGCATTGTGATTGGTTATATAGTTATATACATGTATGCTTGCACTTGCATATGTCATAATGATTTACAATTTTTACAATGCAGATAAACTTTACCTTACTTACATGACCAGGCCATTACTGCTTGTTAACAAATGTCAGCTTGAGTGCATTTGCTGTTAAGGTTGGAGAAATACTGACAAATTAGTTATTAGTACCGTCCAGATACAAGAAAATAGGCTCTTTGTTGCTCACGAGGTAACTTAGGTAAGTTTTTATTCGGTGTTCAGCAGACTCCTTTGGAGAGGTCTTTTGGGATGGAAGCTATTCAACATCAACATTTAATAGGTGTTGTCACTATTTAGTTTATTTGTATTTACCTAGAATACATGGTTGATGCTTATTTTCCAGGAATAATGGAATCCGTGCTGGATGATTATATCAAAGGAAAGCCATTTGTTGTGGCTTCTAACCTTCAAAATGAACAGCACATCAAGACTTTAACAATTAAGTATGATCCAAAAGTTTGGAAGAAAACAACATCAGATCATATGAGATCAGATCGTACAAATTATACTCTCAAGTTAGCAAAAGAACAAGAAAAGGCAAAGTCATGCCCTCTCTACAGAAAGCATGGCGCTAAGAACTTCCTGTTGCTTGATTTTGAAAAATCAGTGCATGGAAAAATTGTAGGAGCCATTTTATCTAAGGGGCTTCTATTACAAGTTGATGGTAAAAGTGACCGCTATTTGTTTTTTGGCCATACAGCTACTCAGTTGCGTCAGAAAACATGTGTACTGTACAATGAAAGTGCCCTGAAAGTAACTTGTGATCAGCTTATATCTGAATTTGGCATTTTTAATATGGATAATGTCTCCAAGCGAGCAGCACGTATAGGTCTGCTGTTGTCCAGTTCAAAAGTAGTGGTACAGCTCAGAGAAAATCAGATCAAGTTCATCGATGACATTGAACATGATGGTTTCAATTTTACTGATGGGTGCGGATTTATTTCAGAAGAAATTGCTAAAGAAGTTGTGGATAAATTACAGATTGGTGTTAATTTTAAACACCAATCACCACCTTATCCGTCTGTTTACCAGATACGCTTCCAAGGATGTAAAGGCATTCTCATCCTATCCAAAGACAGAAAGTGGAAAGGTTGTATAGCAATTAGGAAGAGCTTGGTGAAATTCAAGTGGAATCCTAACTGGGAGTCAAGATCATTTGATTTTGGGATAGTGAATGATGGAAAAGGAACTTCATTTCCCAATCGCTTTGGCTTTCTAAACAGGCAGTACATTCGTCTGTTGTCAGGATTGGGAGTGAAAGATGAAGTGTTTTTGAAAAAACAGAGCAACTATTTGAAAGATTTGTCTGAAATCGAATTGAACCAAGAAGTTCAGTTGAGATTGTTGTGTGCCTACGAGAAGTATGACCTTGTTGATAAACTTTTACAGACAAGCGATGGAAAGACTGATGGTGCTATAATGGCAGAATTATGCCGACTGCAACAGAAATACAGCAGCCCATTCAGAGGCAAAACTCTTTCTGAAGGCTTAAGACTTCCATTGGAAAAATCAAGAGCTGTATATGGAGTAGCTGATCCAAGTGAAATGCTAAAGGAAGGACAGTGTTTTTTTCAGCCTACCATACGTGGAAAACCAACTGTTCTTGATACAAATGTTGTCGTAGGCAGAAGCCCAACTTACTACCTAGGAGATATACGTGTCTTGAAATGTGTACCAGTACATGATGAACAACTTCGGCATCTTGTTGACTGCATTGTATTTCCAGTTCAGGGTTTGTATTCTAACGACAACAAACACAAGAATTAGACTAGACAGGCCACTCTTGTTGGTGTTATTTACTTTCTTTTCATATACAAAAGTTCAAATAATTTTAAATGATCATCGAGTAATAATGGATTCTTGGTGGTCAGGAAGAATTCATTTCTATAAAGTTATAACAGCATTAAGAGAATCCGAGACTTGTTAGCTGAAAAAGGAAGTTGAGTGCTGCTATAAGAATAAAGACGATATAATTCACATAGGACAGACGTGAAAGGAATAGTGTTAAACTTCAACTTGCACTGTGCCTATTTAGAGTGAAACGTATTAGGAATTAAAGAAGACTTAGTGATTGTGCTTTTTTACAGGTGATATGATGATGAGAAAGAAAAGCAACGTCACAAACAGAAAACAAATATAAAATGCATTGTTAATGTAAGGCATTACAGTAAACACTGGATGTGTCATGTGTGATACTGAAGTGTAACCTTGGATCTTTTAACTAAAGCATAATTACATTAAAAACAGGCAATTCAGCAACAACATAATGAGAGTCGCATGGCAGATCTACAAGTTGTCATTCCGGTAGGGAATAGCTGGAATTCAAAACATGGATACAGCGTTAAATAGACAAAGCAGATTTATCATTTTGAAAGAAATTCCATTTAGGTAGGCATGTAAGTGTAATCATTAAGAAGCATTAATATTTCTGTTCTATTCTGATGCCATAAACACGGTAACATTTAAACTATTCTAATTTTGTTATTTCCTAATTTTATTACTTGGCATAGATCTTGATTTTTTTCTGAAGGAAGAAGACCTCTAGCCAATGAAATGTCAGGTGGTGATCTTGATGGTGATAAATTCTTTGTTTGTTGGGATGAGGACCTTATTCCACCTAGAACAGAGAAACCAACGTCTTATCAGGGTAAATGCTTGAAAAAAATTGCCTTGTATTTTTATGTTGATTTTATCATTTATCTTAATTTCTTTCATCACGAAGAGCAGAATAACTAGTTCAAGTCATTTGTCCAACTGTGTTTGACTTGAAACTGTTAGAAATGAGTTTGGCATTGCACTGACTTCCTCTTATGGAAGTGTTAAGTTCAGCCGAGACATTCAGTCTAGCCCACTAGAGGTCATTGCGTAATTACGTAACACTGAAAGTGACCGTTTTTCACCCACCCACCCTACAATGCGTCGTAACGTTTTCCTAGACCCACCCACCCCAGCGTTACGTAATTATTGTTAAGAAAAATCATTTTAGATTTACCAGGTATATGCATATATTATATTATGGTGATGAGAACTGGTACTTGACAAGGCCTGCACATGCCATTGTCCTTTAAATATATGAGAACCGAGTTTACCAGATAGTTTTGGCAGTTTTAAGTTGGACAGTTTGATGCCGAGTTTCATTGTATTTCAACATGCACCACCAACTGCCTACCGGTAATACAATTACACTAATGTAATTGAACTGATGATCATTGTTACAATACAAAATACATAGTCACCTTGAGAATTCTCAGTAAAAAGTAGATTTCTCAGGAAACAATGTGATAGATAAGTTATTAGACCTAATTGAAGGAATTTCCTTTTTTAAGGGCAAGTTTGTGTCTCAGTTGCTGATAAAGAACCATAGTTACTAAACGTTAACTAGATCTGAGTTATTTTTTATTTATTTATGTATATTTATTTTTTTATCTGTCATTTAATGAAACCTCGTAAGTTTGCATTTTGGTTTACAGTCGTAGTTGTTTCTCAGATTTTTCTATTGCACTCTGTGTTATCAGATTAATTTTATTTGCAGGTTCAGAAAGCAAATCTCGAGCCAGTATTGGATATGAAGATTTAAAGAAGCACTTTATTGAGTATAATCCATACATACTGGGCAAACTGGATAAGTTGTACTGGACGTGGGCTGATGCAAAAGGCGTTGCTAGTGACGAGTGTACATGCATTGCAAAGCTATTCAATGAAGCAGTTGATAGTCCTAAAACAGGTTATTTTGAATTTCTTATCATTTTTACCTGATGCTTCTATATACAAAAGTCAAAGGGTTGCAAAGCATTTGACCAGTTGATTTGCTATCATTTCTGCCCATAACGTATTTAATATTATAGCTGCAAAGCTATGTAATTGTTCATATCTCCAAAGTTCTGTTGTTTATCATTTCTTATCAGAACATAATATGTATGAACACAACTGAACATTTATATAGCACTTTCTGAGAACTCCTTGGATGCAATCCTCAAATGGCATAAATTATTATACTTTGTTAGTTTGCAAAAGTTTGCAATGTATGGTGTTCAATTCTGGTAAGTGGTTTTTACTTGTATTTGTCAGAGGGACATGTTTATATGATTGATGTCCAACTCTGGAACATTACTTTTGTTGGTCATATCTAATTTAAAGGCAGACATTTGCATCTCTATTCACCAACTTCATGGCTTTGATCTATAGTCTGGCTATTGCTAATTTGTTGTAATTGTCAGTGAACAGAAAAACTGAATATTGATGCAGTACATACTTTAATTTTATTTTCAGGAAAAGATATTAAAATTCCAGGATACCTTGAGGAGACACCTGATCTAGCAGATCCACCATTTGTTTGGCATACAATGCGTGAGAAAGCAGTTCAGTGGAACTTGGAACAACTGGAAAAGAAAGGAGCGAGAGAAAAGATAGAAACTACAGAGTTGCAATACCTGCAGTTGGAAGACATGATTGCTCTTGTGAGTGACACAGACTGCAGGGTATCAGAGTTCAAACTGTTCAACATTGCATTTAAATGGGCCGAGTGTCAAGGGCAAGTCCTGTTGAAGCAGCTATTGCAACTTATTGACTTGCAACTCATGGATGCTCATGAAATGGAATCGGTCTTATCTGACTTCAAAGCACTCGGCTGGAGTGACAATCAAAGCTGCATTGGAATCACACTTGCACCACAAGATCCTGATGAA
This sequence comes from Aporrectodea caliginosa, assembly GCA_020284085.1. Lineage (NCBI taxonomy): Eukaryota > Metazoa > Annelida > Clitellata > Crassiclitellata > Lumbricidae > Aporrectodea > Aporrectodea caliginosa. The sequence goes on from JACEVL010000777.1 coordinate 351,147, forward strand.
AAAGTCAAGTGGGAGGTGGAGGAATTTGTTAAAAGGTTTTTTTCGACAAAAAAACCTAATACTGCTTCACTTTCAGAACGTTCAGTTGAAGATCTCAGTAAACTCGGATTGGAAGGTATGAGCTTTCTGCTGAAATGCAAGAAGCAAGAATTATCGCAGTTTCAACTTTATCAGCTCTGTACAATCTGGTGTAAAAAGCAGAAGGAAGCATATCTTCTGGAGCTAATGAGGTGCATTGACTTCCCTCGAATGACAGTCAGCGAGAGGAAACTTGCACTTAAAGAACTAAATTCGATTAATGAGTTCTACATTTTAATGGTTACTAATGCACTGTATCAATCAGTGATACTCAATGGTAAAGATATCAAGAAACTACAGGGTAAGGAACAACATGAACATGAACGATGGGTGTTGTATAACAGATGTGAAGAACCCAAGGAAATCAGCTGGCATTTGCTTAATGGCATTCTGGAAATGGACATCAGTAAGCTTCTTGTGTTTAAGTTTTTAATTGGTGGAGAGAATTGGGTGATAGCTATGGCCATAGAACAGCTGAGTCTCCAGCACTGTGTCCGAGTAAACAGAGAAGGCTGCAGATCCAGTGCTTTTGTATCAATTCATAACCATACAAATGACTACCGATTGGTGTCACTTCCTCATGACTATTATATTGCTCTTGATGGAGAGCGACTTCAAATCTTTTCACACAATAAAAGAACTGAGACTTTCATCTGTCTTTGGAATCTTGGTGATGGTGACTTGGGAATGAGTGTGGCCTTGGATAGGTTTGATTCCAGTTTTGCAAAAACTCTAGGTGACAGAAGGCTGACCCAGGAGTATGTGAAGTGTATTGAAGTCTTTCTGAACTCACCATCTCCAATGACTGCACCAGCAGTGTATGGCATTAATAGACATTCTGCTGATGTGGATGAAGAAACCAAACAGCCAAGACCTTCTTTGTCCAGTGCTTCACCATATTCCTTCCTTGCTTCAGACTTTCCACTTCTTGGTGAACTTCCTGAGCCAGAAGTGACCGAGATCGAAAAACAGTGGAATAAAATAGAATTTCAGTACTACTCACTGAAAAATAAACTAGAAATGGTAGTATCAATTGGAAAAGAATTAAAGGAGTGGCTTGACTTTCCTAGAACTTACCTGGAGGTAACTATTTGTTATTCGATCTTAATATGATTGTTACATAGAAGTTTATTAGTAGCAATCCAGCCCGATTTTTATGTATTTTACATGACCTCAAGCTATTAACATTGAACTATCTGATGTGGATGAAGAAACCAAACAGCCAAGACCTCAGTCTCAGTGAGAAAATAAAAAAATTTGATAGGAGAAAAAAAATTTGATAGGTATTCATGTTGGGGATGCTTGATAGCAGTGTTTCCGTTAGGGTCTAAAAAGAGGACGTATTGATGTTCTGGCCTAGAATTTGTCTGGATGTAGCTCATGTCTTATGGCTGTCACAAAATAAATTCTGGACATTTTGGACGTTTCTTATGGACGTAAAAATGGCCATTTGGGCGTTAACGGAAACATTGCTTTATAGTGTAGTAGTTAATGTGCAGGACTCAACCAAGAGGTTGGGGTTCAATCACTGCCTCAGCAGAAATTTGGTTCGAGATTTCTGCTCCATCTGCACACCTAGCAAACTTAGCTATAATGAGTACACTGACTACACTGTCGGTGGGAAGATGAGACAGTGAGAGTGAGGACTGGCCACCCACCTTTATGTGCCAAGGCTACGAATATGAAGTAGCTAACATGTCATGCCCAATGGCTGCCTCAGGGCTAGCTTAAGGGACTACTCTTCTTCACATTTTGTCTTTGTTGTTTCATAGATTAACTCAGATATTAGCAGATGATCTAGAAAGTACTTTTATTTATAACATTATTATTTAATTATTTAGTGTTATGTTATGTCTATGCATGCATGTTTAAATAATAAATAAAACATTGAATGATATGTAGTTCTTATTAAACTTTTGTTTTCTGTGTTTCCTATATCAGTCACAGGAAGCCGTGCGCATGGAAGAACTCCTTCATCAGTGCTCTTCTGTCTTGGACTCGTTCGATGCAGATGACTATGTTACACTTCTGACCATTTTTATTCAGAATTCGACGTCGAAACGAAACATCCAAAGGTAACATTGGACATTCTATCGGTGACAGTAACAATAAGCAAAAATAGTTGCAGTATTATGATTATGGGAAACCTTGAAATGATGGTTCGAGTAGACACAAAATCAACAGCACAGATTTTCATGGTAGAACTGCTAAGGCAGATATTGGGATGGTTCCTGCTGTTGGCCTAGATCCACATGGCAGGCTGTGAAAGAGACACTCATTATTGCGAATGGAAATGTAAAAGTTGGAAATGAAATGGCAATACATGTAGAAATACAGTAAGCAGTGGAAAAGAAAGGAGTCAAGAGAATACTTTACAGTTTGTCTCCAGATTTAAGTGAATGGTGACAGTGGAAGGGAAGTTCGCAACTTGGTAATTTTAATTTCTGTCAGGAATTTGTCTCTTGCTGCATTATATTTCCAGACTAACTGACACAATGAAAAGAAATAACAGCTGTCTGACGTGCAAACACTTCTGCAGATTAATCGATCACATCGTGTTTGCTTGTGCAAATCGTGATTTTGGCATCTCATTGTTGACGTTCTTTCGTACCCAAGGTAAAGTGTTCAACAGTTAGTCACAGAGACAAAGTTCAAACACATGCATTATTTCAAGTTAGGTTTAAAATGTGAATTTAGAGACAGTACAGTGATCATCATGCTTTTGCATCACGCAATGCAAATCATGTCTTACATGACAGGACAGCCATCCAGCAGATATACTCTTTCTTCCCTGATATCACTTGTAGAGGTGTGCCTTTGACAATTTTCTAATACTTGAATCAAAATTGTAAAAATTGGTGTTTGGCAAAACGACGTACTGCAAAACTTAAACACATTTTATTCTTTAAATATTGTAACTATTGTTTGTGTCCCCATTCAACTGGTAACCGTTACTTTAAATTTTAATGAATGTATGTAAATAATGATAAAATGTAGTCATTGCATTATGTGTGATAATCACTAACTTGGCCAGTTTAATACATCTTTGTTATTACTCAACTTGTAAAATGCAAGATAAGGTACCTGGTAAATATATTATACAATTTGCTTAAGCAGCTGCTAATAAGATGACGTAAACAATGTGCCTTCAACATCTTTCGAAAGCACTCCAGCGATATCATCCCAAAGTGCGACAGGCAGTACATTCCATATTGTTGGGCAGGTGATGAATGTCCTAGTTCTCAATCCACCAGACTTCCGTGTCCAAGTTAGATTGTTTAGTGGTTAAAAGCAGTTAAAATCATCCCCAAACCGATCAAAGTCAGTATAGTTATATGCCTGGTGCTGCAAGTCCATGTAGAATTACTTCCAAACCAGCATGGCCAGTTTAAGAACAGTCCCGTTACATGTATATTGGCAGCCAGTGCAGATTTTGAATAAAGTTGTAATGTGGTCGAATCTCTATGTGCTGGCTGCTCATTTTTGGCAATCTGAGGTTTCTTCAAAAGCCCTCCTGTGCATAAACCAGCAAGCTGTTGCAGTAGTCAAGATGACTGCTGCACCAGGATTTTTTACTTCAAGTGTCGGCAGGGATTGTAAGCTCAGCATCAATGGTAATGCCCAGGTCGGTCACTGTGCTGCAAAATGGAAGACGTTGACTGAAGCTGGAGCCCACTGACAGTAACCTTGGCCAGCTTATATCTATCTTACAACTGCCAAATGAAATGCTGAGTCTTTTCCATATTCATATTCAGACAATAAGTGCCTATCCAGCTCTGAAGCAGGCAATGCAGTCAATCAATCTTAGGTTTGCAGATGAAGCGTCCACAGCTGGCACACCAAGATGCAGCTGAGTATCATTGGCATAGGAATGTGCAGTTAGTCCTCAGCTTTCGATGATGGTGAATAATTCAGCTGTACAGTAGGAAACGCAGTGGGTCCAAGATGGTGCCACACAATGCAGGCTAAGCGGAGGATTTGAAGAAAATGAACTTGTTACATGCATGCAGTTCGTCAGAAATTATCTCACCAACTGCAATACTGTCCCATCAGAAATATATTGCCTGTGAAGTTGACACAGAAGGATGCCATGATCAATAGCGTTGAAGGGAGCGCTTAGATCTATTCAGTTTGGGAGAGTGATGCTTTGACCGTCTGCTGCACCCGGCAGATTCGATATTATATAAAGCAGAGCTCATTCATTTAGATGGGCATGCTGACGAGTGTATGCTGACTGCACAATGCAGATAAGGGCATCACATTATCATTGGTCTGTTATTTCTCAGCTCACCCAAGTCCAGTTTAGGTTTTCTTAAACACAGGTCTAACAATTGCATGGCACTGTGTTGCTGGAAGACATCGTTCAGTTGGAAACGCATTGCACATTACTGTCAAAAACAGTAATAAAAATGCCAGTAGGAATTTTTGAATCGGATCATGTGGAGATCATTTGGGGAGAGCTCATGATCACCCAAAGCACTTCTTTCATGGTGCAGGTTCAAAATATTTTTAGAATGGTGAGACACTAGTAGTACTGACCATTACAAAACCTGAGGAAGCCCTGGGCAGATAATCCGCTCCTGCTGCATGTCCCCAGTGGCCTGGCATTTTACTTTACAGGCCCATCTGTTTCATCCTCTGCAAAAGATTGATAGAGGACCTTCAGCAGCAAAAATTTCTTCATTTAATATTTATTTTATTTACTTTTATTTCTGTAGCAAATTCATCAACACCTTCCACAGAAAATGAATCTGAGACTTTTGGTGAAGGTAAGCTATTTTTCAGTATAAACTGGGAATTGCTAACCAGTGCTTCGAGTAGACTGCATTTAACCAGCTCATGTCAGCGTCTGTGTGCTCCATTCTAACAAGACAACTGCAAGGAAATTCTGATCAAGATTTAGTCCATTTAAATAAGTACTGGTCTCCGCAAAAGAACTGCCAAAATGTCCAAACTGCAAGAGTTGATGACTAAAAGCTAAATGGTAACCTATCCGAGTGCCTGTAAAGCCTATCAGTTGTTCATATGCTGTATGTTCCATTTTAAAGAACTTTTGTCATACATGTAAAGTGTCAAGTACTTAGGTCTCAAGTACAAGTACTCAAACTATACTTGAGTTTTACTCAAGTACCAAGTACAACATCTTTTACTGTACAGGCAAAAAATTGTGTTTAAAAGACAATTATGTAGAGATGTGAGGGAAGAGAAAGAAAGACTGTATACTATAGAAGAGAGTAAGAGTAAGAAAAAGAAAAATAACTTGAAAGTTCTGCTTGTTTCCACAACCCAAGTGACTTTGAATTGCTTCTTGGCAGGTAATTTACAACAAAACATCCTGAATGTTGCGGACTTTTACAGTTTGAGCAGTTGTCAGTACATGATACACTGGCTTCCAACTATTACCATCGAGTTTCTACACAAGGTGAAGGATTGTGAAACCATTCACAGCAGAAAGGCTAAGTATGCGAGTTGTAAGCTCTCTGTGGACACCACTGAAATACACGGAAAGATCCAAAGAACTGTTTACGTAAATGTCAGTGGTTCTCATCAGCCATTCAAACAAGAAGATGGGCTTATCTTGACTTGGAGCAAACCCAAAGTGATTTTCTATGCAACAATCCAAGACATGACAGGTAAAAATAATTCTAAAAGTTTACCGTATTTAGTTTACAGTATTTAGTTTACTTGAGTTATGTGTCAAGTTTCTCTAGATATACTTTAAAATTTTAAAAGTTCTTAATTAAAATATTTAACTAAATCAACCAAAAAAATTTTCATTTTTTATGATATAATTTCATAGAGTATCTTCTTTTGGTTCTCTGCCTTGTAATAGGCAGGTTCGTACGTCCAATTTCGCCATTCATCACGTTTTCTGGGTCTTTCCTTCAGTTTGCTGTAATCCTCCTCCATCATCTAGTCCAACAACATCATTCTCGGTCTTCCTCTTGTCTTCTTCCCCTCCATTCTTCCCTCAATTATAATTCTTAGAAGGGAGTCTCCCCTCATGATGTGGCCCAACCATTTTCTTTGTCGTCTTCTTATTATCTCTATCATGGATCTTTTTTCGTCCACCATTTGTAGTATGTCTTCATTTTCTCTCCGATCCATCCAGCTGACTCTCCATTCTTCGCCATATCCACATCTCACACACACAAATTTCATAGAGTATAATAACTATTAAATATCAAGGGACCTTGTGTTGACTTCAAAAGTTAAGGGAAAGAATGTGCATAGACAGCCAACCCCATTGGGTCTGCATCTTGTCCAAATTTCATAATGGGGGCAACCTATGGTATGGGTAATGTTAAACTCTGGGCTACCTCAGTTTGCCATAATTTTGAGTGAATTGTGAGCAGTGCCATGGTCACACATCTAACATGAATAGTGCCACTGGTGAAAACTGGTGGCCAGCGATGGGCCTGGAGCATAAGCTCAATGAAGCCGTCTGTCAGTCAGAGCACAGGGATGGGAAGACTGAGTGGGGTGGAGCCATGGCAGAATTATGGCATCAGAAACCATGTGACATTACCACCTTGGTTTCATTGGTAATTGGTAAACTGGTGTGACTTTGGAGACTAGGATAACTAATTATTCTTGTTAAAAATTTCATCTTATTGTAAAAACTATTTGTAAAGTGTTTCATAGAAACGTTTTGGGTGTATAAAAGGTTTGTGTTACTAATAACTAATGCACTTCAACATCACCGAAACTAGTGTAAGCAGTGCTTTTGTGAGGCAACCAAGAAGGTGTGTGTGTGTGGTATCAAATGTCTAGAATAAATACATACAAAATATATTTCAATATGCATTTCTAATATTTGTGAATGAAGGAATGGTGTGGATTGTGCACATTGTTTGGCCGGAACTTGGTGCTGAACTTCTCGAGGAGCAGCTAAATATCGACAAAGATGCCGATTGGCAAATCGAACCTTTCCCTAATCTTGTTACACATTATCGTCAGATTGATGCTCTAAAGACGCTTTGCATTAGAAACTTTAAGGAACCTAAACCATCACAACTGGTTCAAAAGATCACACAGTTATCTACAACCAATCTAGAACCAGGTCAGTTTATCACTAATTTTTATATTTTAATATGCCAATACTGTCAATACAGCATCGCAGTAGAGTATAGGATTAATAATAACAATAATATTCGCTTATTAATTCAAACTGACAAGTATGCAGTAAGATTACATCAAATAGTAGTAACAGATGATAACAAGTTTACCAGGAGTCGAATTTAACTGAATGGCAGCCTGCAAGGCGCCCATCTGCCCTACTGCTCATTTTGCAGTTGCCCAATGGGAGTTAAAGGCTGAGTCAACCTACGGGGGCTAGTGGGTATCAAACCTGCGTCCTTCTGATCTTCGTGCCAGCATGTTACCATTCAACCATCTCCTTACCTAATTAAATTAAAGATCATTCGCATTGGGACAATCCTTGATAGTCGGTGTGACACCAGACCTCTGCCTTAAGTCACTCAGGTTGACGACCACTACTCTTAGTTCATAGGCATCTGCAAGCTGGTCTCATACCCACACGTGCTTCAACCTGCTTACCCAGCTTAATGTAAATGTAAATCTCCACACAAAAGCTGTATCAGGGAGAGTAACTTATTCACGAAGCTTTATCAAATAAATTCCGCAAGTGCCAAGTTGTTTGGCAAGTTTTGATGCCAAGTCAGAATCTGGGGTTCAAGCTGGAAGACCACATTGGAAGTCGTTTTGGTTTTCAGTCTCGAGTGAAATGCTGCAGGAGTGAGGACAAGAACAAGGAGTTCGTTCCAAAGAGCTGGTGAAGAGTGTAGATTTAGGAATGGTTGCAGAATTTGAGAGCCGGATACTGGAAGCCGAGGTACAGGTCTGATGGACGAGTAGATCTGGACATTTGGATAGTGGATAACTGGCGAATGTAAGAGTGTTGAGATGTTTGAAGGGTGTTGTAGGTAAGGGATGCAATTTTGTAGTGAATGTGCAGAATGATTGTAAACCAATTGAGTGATTTGAGAACTGGGGTTATATGGTGGTGGACTGGTGGTGTTAAGAGTTTTGATGACTGCACAGGCAAGAGAACTGTGGCCTAGCTTCTAGTTTCTTTGACCCATAAAATTTGACCTGGCTTCCTCCAAATGGATAAGGTTTTTCGTTACAATTTCATTTGAAACAACGATTGATTAATAAATCACACATGATAATTGTGCTGAGGAAGTCATTAAGTAAGTAAGTAAGTATATCCTTTATTGAAAAACCAACTGCTAACCGCACTTTGGTGTACAAAGATCATCAAATATAAAAAATTAAGTATAAAGCATCCGTGTGACAAATGTTTTACGAGATAGAGAGTTTGCCTTAGGTATTCTATTGTGGGTTCTGGGGCGTAGCGAGTATGAAACAGTTTTCACGGGAGGCAGTAGTTGATGTAATACATGTGCAGGGTTGCTGATGATGGTAGAAAAGAGGTTAGAGTCTGCTTTTCTGCAAAGTTGCTCGAAACTTTGGTATGATTCCGGTAGATAACGAGACCGGACCAGTCGCCGTATAGTTGCCTGAAGACGAGAGCGTCCCTCTACCCCCACAAAGCCCCAGATTAGATTAGATTACTTAGTGCCATTAGTGAATGTAAGAAACATGTTGTAAATGAGTGGTTTGGCCAGTGATTTATGCTTCAGTCCACTGACCCTCATCACAAGTCTTTCCATCTGCTATATATGCTATGGCACCATCAGATCGTCCTGTCATGATGAGAATTGTACTCCCATCAGCTATCAAGTTTTCAATGTACCCAGACACAAAGAAGCTTACATAGTCCCTGTCGGTGACCACAACATTATACTTACACCATGACAATACCATAATATAATTTATTGTGAAAGAAAGGCAGGCAAGTCTTATTCACGACCTGCATCGGAACTTAGAAGCAGCTGCATTCGCTACATCATTTGCACAATTTGATGTAACTGAGTAAGAAACTAAATAGCAAGACCTGAAATGATCACTGGTATAGTACCAGACTACTGGATACCTTTGCTACTGGTTCAAAATTGTGTGGGATGTTTGTTCAGCTGCAGATGAATGTGCTCAGGGTTCAGGTGATGATGAAGGATGGAAAGTTATGGAGCAGAAGAAAGCCAAACATTGTTCCAAAAAGACTCCAAAGCAGAGTGATATGAAACAAGAAAAACGACAGAAGACTGCCCTAGACAGAAGTCTGAATGAGAGTCAGCTAGCAGCAGTTGAAGATGCAGTGACAAAAAAACTGACTCTAATTCAAGGTCCACCTGGAACAGGAAAAACAAGAGTTGCCGCTACAATTGTCAAAGAATGGCTGAAAAAGTTGGATGACTCACACAAAGTAAGGTTTTACGCTGTGAGGGTATGAAGCAATAGCATTATATTTTAATGCTTATCACAAGCATTATCATAACAGTCAACAGTTGTCATCATGCATCATAAGAATCATCATCTGCACTGTGGTCATCATCATCCTCATCACCATCACCACCATCGTTCTTATCATGGTAACAAAACAACAGAATATAATATGGACTTTATGTGTTATAACTACTGCTGTGGTAGAATCATTGATAGTCATCAGCATAGTCGTATTTTTAATTGAGCAGAATACAGAGAAGATATTGCAGGAAAAGTATTTTCAGATGCCACATTAGTCATATTATAAGTGTGAATTAGAATGCAACACTAATCAGATAAAGATAATAAATAAAATAAGGAAATATCTGAGAGATCACAGAACACATACAAGCTTTCATTCAGAGTCCAATATTTACCATATTATGCTTTCAGCAGAGACTAAAGTTTGTTCTACCTTTTTAGATTCTAGTGACTGCACAGTCCAATGAAGCAGTCAATAATCTCTACAGGAAAATGATGGAAGCAGGGTTTGAAAGGGATCAGGTGATGAGGGTAGGAAATCCAAAGAAAATACCCATGGAGGATCGAATGTACTGCCTTGAGGAAAAATATCTGAAGAAAGCTAGTGCTACCCAGAAATGTTTTGATTATAAACTAGCAGAAGAACTTTTGCAGTCTCCAAAGGTACATTCAACTGTTTCTTTCATTCGTAAACATATGCTTCTTCAGTGACTTATTTACTGTCGACTGTTTTGTGTGTCAGCACGTGCTAAATTAAAACAGTTCTGGTAGTCTCCACAATTCTTTAGTCACTAGTGGATGTGAAAGCACACTGAGTCAACAACTTGCAATGGTGCGATAGCAAATAAGCAATGTTCCCTCTAAGCTGTGCGTGTGCAAAGTCGTGCAGTGGCCGTTGCATGCCCATGCAAGCACACTGCACAGCACACTATACAATGCTTTAAACAATGGCAAATAAAGTACATTGATCTGCATCACACGGTCATTGTTAAAATGAAAAATTATTGCCCATGTCTCTTGCAGTTACCGTTCAGCAGATGACATGGATTGCACAGTTGCACACTTGCATCTTTGCCTTAGAGGGAACATTGCAAGTAGAAGCATGAATAGTTGCATACGCAAATAACTATGCAACTCTGACCCATGTGCTAACATGTTTACTCAGGATACGTTTGGTTCTTCATCTCAGATGTGCACTGTTGTGTGTGACAACTCACTCTGTGCAATGTGCAAGTAACTGAATCTAATGGGAAATGTAGTAAAACATTATAGTCGGTAGTGTTATTTATTTCTGTGGATGACACAGGATGGATGCCTTGTGCATTTTAACGACTTTGTAGTAGTCTAACTTATTTGCTAATTTTAACAGATTATCCTTGCCAGACAAGCAGTACTTACATTTTGAGAATGCATCTGTTAACAATTCAGGTTATCTGTTGTACATGTGCTGGAGCTGGTTCCCACATCTTGAAGTCAAGTCGTTTTCAGTATGTCTTGATAGATGAAGCAGCTCAGGCAGTGGAACCAGTGTCATTGATTCCTTTGGCTTTAGGAGCAGAGACCATATGCCTTATTGGGGATGAGAAACAACTTCGTCCATTTGTCAAGAGTCCACATGCAGCCGACCTGAAACAATCTCTCTTTGATAGGTACAGTAACACAAACTTGTGAAAGAACCATGCTTTATTATTATCATCATCATTATTATTAGATTTATTATTATTATTTGCCAGGAGGTAACTATGATCCCTCAGGGATATCTTATGTGCCTATAAAGCTCAACGACCTAAGCTGTCTAATGTGAAGGAACTTTACGCCATAACCTCCTATCAGATGATTTTGGTCAATTACTTGAATGGCCACATTGTTGTCTGTTCAAAAGTGATCATGATTTAATAAGAGACAATTTGTTTTCTGGCCACATTAATATCCACTGTTTCTTGGCATTATTTCAAAGTCTGAAAGTCCCTGGATTGAACAGCCAAGCAGCTAAACTGGCCATGCCAAGTGCCCTTCCCAGCCACTGCCATGGTGTAAACGCTTCTCAAGCGGATTAAGAGCAGAGTGATTGATTTCTCCTAAATCAGCAATTAGAAAAAATGCTCATCATCAGCATCACTGACTAAAGATCAGTGTGGTGCCTCCTCAACATTCTGTACCTCCTAATGTGATACAGCAGCATATGCTTTACCTTATAAAGGAAAAGGGTGCAAAACATAAGTCACATGTACATGCTGTTACTCTGGCAGAGCAAGTCCCAAGCCTGGATGAAAGAGGAGGGTAACGCTAATGATCTTTGTTGTCACACAGTGTGGTTAAACTGAAACTGTACTGCTACATAAGTCACATGAATGATTGAAACTACTACTGCTACATAAGTCACATGAATAATTGAATAAATAGGTTTACAATATTTTAAGGTTTCGTTAGCAGCAGTGGAGAAATATGCATCATTAGGCGAATGATAATTAAATTCCTAAAGCTGTCACTGAATAGAAATTGCAAATAGGAATGCAACCACAATATATTTAACTTGAGAACAAGGTTATAATAAACTCTTGAAGTCCATAAATTATGCCTCAGAAGTAAACTGGATTTGACATTCCTTCAAGTTAAAATACAAAGTGACAGTATTTGTGGAACATTAGAACACTGTCAAAAATGAATGAAAGTTCGACATTTGTTTCTGTGTTTTTTCTTGTTTTAAGGCTTAAGAAATGCAAGAAATTACCTTCTCACATGCTGAACGTTCAGTACCGCATGCATCCGATGTTGTCCAAGTTTCCTTCACAGATGTTTTATGAAGACAAACTGCAAAATGGGGTTGCAGACAGGCCACTGGTTCAGGGCATTTCCTGGAATGATCCAACAATACCGGTCATATTCTACAACATCATTGTATGTATTTATTATTTAACTTTCAAGTTCAGAAATATTTGTCAATCCATGTGCAGAGTTAAATGAATTTTAAAATTCACCTATGTAAACTGTATGCTTTCAATAGTTGAATTTTGGAGACAAAGACTTTTGTAGGCTGTATGATTCTTTTTCAATTCTTCTCAATTCAAACTATGATAATAAAAAAAACTACCCATAAATACTTGCATACAGATCAAAGCATTCTGGATGAATTTGAAAGTCCAAATTTTGTTGGATGCTTTATATAAGTCATGCCAGGATTGCACTGAATATCTTGAAACACGTGTATCAAAGTACGGCAACACACTTGTCTTGGCTCAGTTGATACAATTCATAATGAAGAAGGGCATCCATAATGTTATGAAGCAAGTGATTATAAGGTTTAAGCTAAGTGAAATAAATATTTAACTAAATACTGAGAAAGGTAGAATACGATTTTCGTAAAGTAAAACCATCGGCAAACATTGGTTTCCATTTACTGCTAAATTGGTGTAGCAGTAATCAAAGAATTGTGGGTAAGCATCTAACAGAAAGCCACCAGCCCTTGCAGTTTCCTGTATTCTGTATCTCCTCTGCCTTCTCTGTGGTCTCTGGCAACCACACTCGGATCTCCACATCACTGGACAACCACTCTTGCACGACGCAGCACTCGTGAATTACGAAGATAGGCTTATGAAGATAGGATTATGAAGATAGGATTAACAGTGGAGCTGCTGTTGCTCCAGTTGTAATGTTACTGTATGTTGGGCTGGTTGCAAGTGAAATTTGACGTATATACAGCTTGTTGCTAAATCATAAGAATATATGAAGACTGCCTTGTATGATATTCAGATTTTGAATGTGTTGTCACAGTAGGATGCAAAACACTTTCTGTTCTAATATGATAAAGATATTCACATTTATCCACTAAAGTTCACAATTTTTTGGCTTTACGATTGGGCTGATTTATAATTTTTAAGTTGCAATGTTATATCTTTGTTATTTTTTATTGCATAAATATCAGAATATTTGTAGTCATCAGTCCATGTAATGTTGTTGCCTCAGGGAAATCTCTATTTGTTTTCTAACATGTAAGGTTTTCTAGTTGCAGGCATGAAAGCCATTTTAACCTCTTGTATTGTTACCTTCTTGTGGATTTAGAATGCAAAAGAGGACTTCGAAAGCGGACCTGGTTCTGTGTTCAATGAACTAGAAGCTGAAAAAGTTCTGCAAGTGGTGAAACAATTAAGTTCTTTCTCTTTGAAAGACATTGGTATCATAACACCATACCAAGCTCAGGTATGTATGCATATACATAATAGGTGCTGCATTTCAATACCATTTACAAACCTCTCAAAACTATGCCTCCGTTCCCAAAATCAAATGATGCTTACCTGCCAAAAAAGGTCTCTTCTAGAAGTCTCTATAAGACAGCTTTGCCCATCCAGATTGACAGAAGCCCTGGTGTGCAATATAAAGAGAAATGACATTCAGCCAAACAGCACAGTTGTACTCACCAACCTTTATTCCCTTGGGTTGCAAAGAAGATTATGTCATATTTTGAATTTACCCTGTATTCCATGGACGAGCTTTTCTTGAGAATTCATAAAAACCATTCAGCTAGTACCACTCCACAACAGACTAAATTATGCTGTACTTGGATAATCAAGTAGAGCTGATATCATGAATGGTAGTGCCAGTAATGCCCATGGAGATGCTTGCGTAATAAATTTATGTACAATGCATGGTTTGTTATGTATTGCTGTGACTTGTCAATCACGAATCGTAATCGTAAACTCGAGATTTCTAGAGCGCCCATGAAGTGCTACCAATGCTTACAGTAGGTCTGAACATTGCCAAAAGCTCTAGAAAACTAAGGAAGACAATGACTAATTCTGAAAAGCAATTGGTTAGAGCAGTGCTTCCCAAACTTTTCAGTGTCACGGACCGGCACGAATTAACTTTCAATGTCACGGACTGGCAGGAATTAACTTTCAGTGTCATGAAATAAGTGAAATATTATTAAAATATTATTTTTTCCGTATAATATAAGATCCTATTTATTGATATATGCCAAAAAATTATAAGTGAAAAATTTACCCCTGATTTGTGTTTTAGCTAATTTCATCAGTTTATCACTGGCGACTTCCGCCTCCTTTTGCCAGAGCAGGTCACATATATGCAAGTCTAATAAGTGTTTTTGTTATACTTATGATTATTATGAAATTATTAATTTATATGCAAAATATGGTAGAACCATTTATTGATTCCGAGACAATTTGACCAGTTTCTTGACTCAGTTTTGCGGACCGGCAACTGAGGGCTCGCGGACCGACACCGGTCCACGGACCACCACTTTGGGAAGCACTGGGTTAGAGCACTTGACTTGTAACACAGTACAGGTTTGAGCCACCCTGAGACGATTACAAATGGATCTTGAACAAGTCCTTCACTCACAGAACTTTGCTTAGCATGTTAGATTCAGATTTACTGACAATGTGTAAGTAATAAATGCACTAATATATAATAATAATTTTATCTTAAATTTATGTAGCAGTCAATGTGTGTGCCTCCAGATTTCCACCAGTACATGTCTCAACCATAGTTACATATTTCTACCATGACCAGAACTAAAATTTCCAGCAATATCTGAAGAAGGCTATGGCCAATGGTGTGAATTGCTATGGGACACATAACTGTGCACCCACTAAGAGCCTGATTCATTTTAAGGTGGGACCCAGAAGGCCATTTTGGATTACACATGAAATATCAACGTCACTGCCCTTTATTCTGCCTCAGAGGACCAACTCATTCACCATCAGCCCACAAATATTGGTCAGTGATAGGTCAGTCAAACCTGGCCAGTGGGACCTGTGCTTTAAACTGCTACAAAACTCCTACTTTTACAAACTGTGGCTTGTAATTAATAAATGAGTGATTAACCTTTTTTCATAAACAGGTTGAACATTTGAGTAAGAAGCTGAAGGCTGCATCTTGTGAGAGTGATGTACGTACTGTGGATGGCTTCCAGGGCCAAGAGCGTGACATCATTATTGTGTCTACAGTCAGAGCCAACAAGAACGAGTACCGACAGATCGGATTTTTAGATGATCCTAATCGAATGAATGTTCTTCTTACTCGTGCCAAACGAGCATTGATTGTCATTGGAAATCGTGCCACACTTGAGTCAAATGAACTGTGGAAAAAATGGATAGAATTCACTGTAAAGTACAATCTCATAATGGATGAAAATTCAGTGACATCTACTGAAAAATTGCATAAAGTGACAACTACTAAAAAATTTCATAAATAAGAATACTAGCAGCTACTTTGTGTTTAGCCAAGTGCAGTAAAGACAACAGAAAGACGCATAAATGTAATGGACAAGTTTCAATCTGCATATTTGAGTAATGAAGCCAAGGCAAATTAGACTGTTAACCAAAATCTGTCTGTGAGGAAACAGAACTGTTTTCAGATTTGAATGGCTGGCAAAGTGTTCCGTCAGTTGCAGCATAACAGTCATCTACTTTTGACTATTCAGCAATCAGCACTCTTGAATAAGCTGGTGCTCTGCCCTTGGCTTTTGAATGGCACTTTAGAAGTTTGGAGTTTACGATTACGACTATTTCAGGATACACTTTTACATATGTTTATTGTTTAACTGTAACCCAAGCTTATGCAGTTATGAATTCCTAATGCTTTTGCCAAGATTTCAAAACTACATCGTTATTATCCACATTTCTTGCAGTTATGCACTTTTGGGCGGACGAACAACTTGATCGTTGCCTCCTGCCTTTCCTATAAGCTTAGGTTTCATTTGTGGATTGGTATGCAGTAGGATCGGTACATAGAGTGCCATCAACCGCTGTGCTAGCAACAGTTTTGGCAGCATAGTGGAGCACACAAACCTTTAGTTATCTTATTCTTTCTAAGTGATACATTTTGCAGTTCCAAATAACGTGAAGTTGGCCAGAATCCACGATGTTGCTATATTCATGACCTCTATTATATAAATATATACACATGTTCTGTTCTCGCTGCTGCCAGTTTCTGATTAGTTCAAGCTGTTTATTAGCTGTTTTGTCATATCTGAATCGAATAATGTATGATCTGTATAAATTATATTTCTAAAAAAGGATTACCACATTATTTCTAATGGTTCCAGTCAGTATCAGTAACACAGATGAAGGTTAAACTTTTCCAGAGATAATCAAGGGGCTTAGCTTCATGCATAGGCCTACTTTTGACAGTATGAAAAATTAAAGCAGCTATTAGGGTCTGTTTGAATGTGGGTGTATGTCTGCTTGTGCATTGCTTTTAAAATCCACAGCCTCCCACAGGATAGGCCTACTGATTGTAGGACTTAATCCCCCCCGGACATAATCCCCCTCGGACAAAAGCCCCCAGACAAAATTCCCCCTCCCCGATTTTGCTTAGGACAATCTCCTGGACGTAATCCCCTCTGTGCAATTCACCTTTTTCTGCATTTAATTGATAAACCTTAATTGCCGAGTTTTTGCTTGCTGTGTCAACTTAGGCTATTAAAGTCATAAGGTAGACATGTTAATGTCATTCTGCCTATTCCGGTGTAAACTTAAGACTTGTTCGTATCATTCAGTTTTACAGTTCGAACTTGCTAGTGTCAGTTAGGTCTAAAATTAAGACTTGTTAATGTCATTTAAGTCTTAACTTAGACTTGTTAATGTCATTCACTTCTAAAATTAAAATTACAATGAACGAATGGAAGTCGTCATCCTATTGACTGTGTATAAATTCGTTTTTAGAATTTTTGCCCATTTTTACAGCTATGAAGAACTTTGGACGAGTATTATAATAAACCTTTGCTAAAATTACCAACATGGAAAAAATATTCTTATAGATATTGGATATAATGTATAATTAGCTGCATTACAAATATACACCTTAAAATAATCTTATAGGTGTTTTGGATTTAATTAGGGATGTTAAACGATAATCGGAAATCCGATTATCGGTTTCGAAAACGATTATCGGTTTTCATTATTGACAAAACGATTATCGAATTCTGCCTCAATATAAAACGGAGACTTCCACAGCCAACGAGGTTATAGTAGAACCCCCACAGCGACGTATTATTGCCTCATATATAAAGCAGTCTTCCACAGCCAACCAGGTAATAGTAGAACCCCCACAGCGACGTATTATTGCCTCTTATACATAAAACGGAAACTTAAACAGCCAACGAGGTAATAGTAGAACCCCCACAGCCAGGTATTACTGCCTCATATATAAAGTGGAGACTTCCACAGCCAACGAGGTAATAGTAGAACCCGTAGTGATTATCGGTTTTCAGTAACTTGCATTATTATGATAATATATCAAATTTTCTATGCAGGTCAAAAACGATAATTGGTTTAAAATCGGATTTCTAAAACCGATAATCGGTTTGCCAATAAACCCGATATTAACAACCCTAGATTTAATGTTTAAATTTTGAGGTCATTATATCCTAGCCTGGGAGGATTATGACCTACCCTGTTGGGGAGATTCTGACCGGGGGGGGATTATGTCCGTCTATCAGGCCTACTATTCTTACTACAAGATTCACAGAAGTCTCGAACCATCCACGCACTGGTGACCAATCATTAGCTAGAGGTCTGCGTATAATTATTAGACACCGTATTATGATCTACTCTGGTCCAAATCGCTTTTGATCCTCGCCTCTCGACATTTACAGATCTCCGCGAATACAAGAATCATAAACTCGTAAACTGTGCCCGCGTAGGCTATAGACCTACTCTTCCTCGCGCCCTGACTCACCGTCGGGCTCAGAAAATAGGATATGAACCGAAGTGGACACGCATTAAACGTGGTTAGCACGAAACCATCTATTGGTGCGACGACAGTCTCCATGACAGCGGGTGGCTGCAGAGAGGGGTGGGAGAGTTGGGACACGCGAGACTCTAGCGGCAGAGAGAGAGAGAGAGAGAGAGAGAGAGAGAGAGAGAGAGAGAGAGAGAGAGAGAGAGAGAGAGAGAGAGAGAGAGAGAGAGAGAGAGAGAGAGAGCAGTTGCATGTGCCGCCTCCCTTTCATCGATTAAAGCAGACGCCTCGTGTCGTACAGTCGCAACGTAAAGCGTTCCACAAAGTCTCTGTTTAGACGGTCGTTGCTACATGCTATTCTGATGGATTTATAACGCCCCAAGCGCACCTACTTTGTCGTTTAAGTGTTGGCGAATCTTTAAAAAGTTGTTCGCCATTTTGTTAGCAGCGTTGCGTCTTTCGATATAACACAGATTATAGATTATCAGCGGAAGACGCAACTCATTAACTCATTAGCGCCTAGCTCCTCCTGTCGACGACATCGGTCGACAAGAATCGCGAGATGCAATCGGTCAATCGCGACATGCATTTCGAGGCGTATGTGTGTGCCTGTTGTGTTTCATGGATAATTTGGACTAGCGGATTGCAGGTAGATGGAATAACACTGGCGCCCATCTACTGGAACTCGTCAAATCCAATGTAAGTGCATTAGTGCAGTAACTATTGCTTTAACTGTATTGATGAAGTTTGACAATTCCACCAAAGATCTTAGAGTCTAGTCTAGACTCTTAAGTGCGTGGCGCCTATTCAAACGGGCTGCGATGGTGTCATGGTGAAGGCTCTCACCCGATCAATTCATTGAAAAATGAGCAGAGTCGAGGCCATACGGTCGTTACATAAAGTCGAGTACATTTACATTATTTTCAGGTCTTTGATTCCACTGTTCTTTAGTTATAATGTGTTTATTTATTTATTCCAAAAATTTATATAGCGCCCCTTCAAGAGTCTAATCAGAGGCGCTCCATGCGCTATTCTGCATGATGTTAGAGTAATTAATTATAACAAATTCCGGTTTAATTTCCAGTCTAAACATACCCATTTTATTTGAATGAATTATTGTTTGCAGTTTTAACACCTAACGAGGTTGATGGTACTATCTTGATTAGTTCAGGTTGATTGACTTATTGTAAATATTTACTGTTTTCTAACCAGAAACCTGTCATACAACATCCACTATAGAGTTGCAACTCAGTTGGGCTAACATGTCATATGGGCTTGAATCATTGCTATTTAACACTTACCAAAAAAAGTGTACTAAAAGCGACTGGGAAACCAATACAGCGCGTTGTTAAAATGTTAAAGAAATCACGTAATCAGCAGAATAAGTAAGAACAGAAGATCTGGGGCCACAGCTTTCTGTATCCAGAGGTGAACTGCTCATTGCATTTACTCCCATGGCTTGCTGTCATGCAATATGAACTGAACTATGAGATCCATCACCTGAATATATATTGGCTGCAATAATCAACGATATACATCATGCTTAACGCATTTTATGTTTAATCTGAATAGCGCATAGCGAGTATCCGTTATAGATTCGCCAGATATTCCTAGGATTTAGATTTAGCAAATTTGGGGATCTGCCACCTCTGAATGAGCAACTCCTGTCTAGTCTATAGCACATCCTCAATGTATCTACTGAGAAACACAGGTGATGGCCCAGTCCAGGTGATGGGTGCCAGCGTCATTCCATCTATCTTCAACTGATCAGGCAGAAGGCAACACTTTCTCTGGTTGCAACAAGATGGCACAGATTGCATTTGCTCCCATGGCTTTGCTGTCATGCAATATTATACTTATTATCACTAGTTATTGCACCATCAGTCGCTATATGAAATAGAATTTCTAGAATAGCCTTTATCTTCAGATCAATCTGCGTTAAGCATGATGTATTTCGTTGATCATAGGTGTAATTTTTGGGGTATGAGGGGTTCTTGTACCCCCCACTCTTGGGACTGGGGTTACCCTACCCCCACTTTTCATACCTAGAATGGAAAGGCCATCATTTGAGCTTTCAAGACTCAAGACAATCACTGAGCATCATCATCATTGTGATCACCATCATCATCATCATTTTGATTGTTACTTAATTATCATGTTATTGTTACTGTCGTTATCATTATCAGTATTATTATTATTATTATTATTATTATTATTATTATTATTATTATTATTATTATTATTATTATTATTATTATTATTATTATTATTATTATGATCATCATCATCATCATCATCATCATCATCATCATCATCATCAGTATTAGGCATGGTATATTTACAGTGCCATTACAATTATTTAACAGTCATGAATGTAAAAAGGATGTAAAAATTTGGTACCCCCACTTTCTAGACCAAAGTTACACTTCTGGTCCAGGTGGCAGATCTCAAATCCGAGGTGCTGGATCTCAGATTTGGTGGATTCAGCTTAATATAACCACTGGCTGTAGATGACATTACACCACATTATGTATCAATGGATTCACATGAACAGCCCCACACCAATGACTAGCAAGGATTTTAGTTGCTTCTTTATTACTTAAAGTGGCACTGTGCCACCCTGTTTCTAGCACAGTGAATGAAAGTAATAGTTATGCTTAACAATGGTTTTTTTATTTTTCGGTATTTAGCTTTGTGATGTTGGTAGCCTAAAGAATTGTGATAACAGCATTGAAATTTTGAATCAGTAATTCAGTGTGTTTGATAGAGTTGGATAAGTCTGTCATTTACAGAAACTTGAGGGCATTTAAATTAAAATAGTTGACAGTAATGTAGTTGCTCAAAAGAGTGTAGTGTTACCCTTTGATTTAGATTATGAGTTCATGATGGTTAATCATACCCAGTGTAGAGATTATTTTGGACTGTTGTCACCTGGTGTTGACCCCAGATCATTAGATCTGCTATGGTTACCTGTATATGCGCTGAACTTTCATCCCTCCATCCATGAGTTATTGTATGGCAAGGATATCGTTTTTCATCTGACTCCCATTTAGCAGATGCTGAAACATGTACTAGACTGCACCTACATTTCTTAGGGTAACTAAATCTGCCATGTTCCTGCACAGTACTCTCTGCTCATGAATCTCATTAAAAGAATGGTGATAAATAAAACAGGATTCCATTAATTATCAGGTACAGTGACGTAGACATGTTTGACTTCTTACTTGTTCTGCTGATTGCAATGGATATTGGCATCCCACGATGTTTGTAAGTGAACAGAGGAAATGCAGCCATGCCCTCAGCCCAAAAACAACCATGATAACTTTTTACTGTTTACTGGATTCTTATCTGAATGAAAGCAGCAGCACTACTAGACTCTAAAACACTATCTAGTAAAAGAAAACTTTAATGTAGGCAGGATGTTCACAGAGATGAACTGTCAGGTGTTAGGACACAACACCTGTAGCCTACAGCCATTGGGAGAAGATTTCAAGGAAAGTTTGGTATTAGATCTGATTGACTCAAGGGCATAGTAAATGGGAGGGATGAGGCACAGTGTGCTGGGATTTTTCGGAGAGGGACAAAGAACGAAAAGTCAAATCTGTAAGAGGAATTAAATACTCAAAGTGAACATATCATAAAGGTATAAAGGAAAACTTTGATTTTTAGGGGAATATGGAATTTAGAAGTACCTGGTAGTCATAAGTGGTCATTAAAGTCATAAAAAATTGATAGGGGAAAGTAGTTATACAATGTTCCCAGGTGACTAAGATAAATAAAATATTCTCAGCTTTTTGCAACCCTGGATCTGCCAGTGGCTTTAAGAGCTCTTAGCACTTTTCCATGTCAGAAGAGAATTGGCCTTGGGGTATAGATGCACCTACAGGTACAACACACATTGTGTTGTGGCTGCTACCAGACATTACTTTTAACAGCCTATGATATCCAGGACTTTGTCTCACACTGAATGCAGTTTCCACAAGGCACTTCATACAGTGGCATGTGTGCACACCAGCTTATTCAGTAATAGATTCAAGTAATGAACTCTCATATTCATTTTAATTATTTGTACGTATGTTAAATGATCGATTTCTTTTTTCCTGGATGCCTTCAGTCAGTTTGCCATTTATCTTATTTTGGTTCAGTATTTAGCTTTGTGCTGTTGGTGATCTTGAAGACCACCTGTCATGAGCTGCAGAAAGTCCTTTATTTAAGAACCATGGATGATGGATTTATTTTGATTACCACCTGACTCTTCTTCTGCTTATTCTTCTTCTACTTATGGCCATTCGTTATACTTAAGTCATTCTAGATTAAATCTGATTTACAGTCTCGTTTGACCTTCATGCATAAATTTACTAGTTCAGTCTCTCAAGTATTTAATATAGCGGTTTTGAAAGTTTCACATCGATTTTAACTGGCCTCAGTTCAGGCCTATTTCTAAATTAATTTAATTCACTTTCTGCATTAAACATTCATACATGCCTTCACAGAAGGATGGACATTTTGTCTGTTGTCATATAATTAAAATCTTAAGTTGCTCTTTGACTTGACTGTCATTGAAGTCTGGTTTTTTGCAAATATCATGAGAGCTTTTGCATTTATCGTGGGTGTGAACTGTATGAGCACTATAACTTTATTTTGCTACAATCCAGCAGCATAAAAATAATGATACACAAATACAGAGAAGAAAAACAGTAAAAAAATAAACAAATTCAAAGACTAAAATTAGGTGTTCTTATATATATTGGAATATTATCATATTATATCACTCATCACAACAGATTAATTAAAATTAGATGTTCTTATATATATTGGAATATTATCATATCACTCATCACAACAGATTAATTAAAATTAGGTGTTCTTATATATATTGGAATATTATCATATCATTCATCACAGCAGATTAATTTATAATCCATTATAAATTCGTGAAGCAGTTTGAAATCAATGTTGTCAAATTAAAGTCACCTGCCAACATTATTTTCACTTTGGGATATGGATCAAGAATAATAGCTCACTGCTGATAAAATATCCAGCTCTTATATACAGTAAAGTTATTACACAACAGCAGAGGCGAAAATCTATACATAACTTTGGGGGGGGACAGAGTACCGACAAGGGTCGGATTTTGGGGGGGACAGCAAGGCTTACTGTCAAAACTTTGGGGGGACTGTCCCCTCTGTCCCCATGATTTACGCCACTGCACAACAGGCATATAAACATTTAAAATCAAATAACCATGCATATACCAAATCAGGTATCTAGCGTCTCAGTTATCATGTGGCTGATTTTTGTGCAAGTTTGATTACACGAAACCACCTCTAAATCCTCGTCATTGAGCCAATCAGCTACTTTCAGTCCATGATGGTTGCCTCTTGGGCTGAACCGATGGGACCACAGTTATGAGTTTCTGATTTTAAATAGTTGCCTGGCATATGAACATGAGTAAATTAGTTATTTAAATGTTGCAGACTTGCAGTCCTGTATGCATAAAATATTTTACAGATCTTACATGCTTAATTTTTGTATAGTGATAAAATTATCTGTTTTATTTTAAGTCTGCCGTCGGTAATTAAAATCTATAATTCCAGTGCAAGATTGTGGATAAGCAAATAGATGTCCTGGGCTACAATGCAGGTAAGAAAGACATTACCTGTTACAGGACTATAGATGTAGAGAAATTAATGCCAGCAAGAAAGGAAGCCATGGTGGGTTCCTCCTGGCCAGTTGACCTACAGGTTACAGCTGCTTAGACTAGAAATGGGGAAGCCCACCCAGACTGTGGCTCTATTCAAAGATAGCAGTCATGCTCCCAGACAGCCTGCTTGAACTTTCATCTGGAGCTAAGGATTCCACCCACTCACTTTGACCAGGGAAGTCTGAGTGACTTCTTAAATAATTAGATTGTTTGTCAGCCGTCAGCAGCTCTTTAATACCTGAATCTTTGCCCATTCTATCCTCTTCTCAAGCATGCTAAGGTGTTTTGATCTTGACACTACAGGTCTGCTATCCGTAATGTGCCGCCGTCTCCCCTTCGTATGGGTGTGGGGCATGAGGAGACAGAGGAGCCTGTAAGTGATCTGCTAAGTGTGTTAATTGCTGTCTGACCCCTACGCACTCCTGGTTAACCTTTGATCTCTTCCGATCTGTTGTTCCTAATTGACCTTTAAATCTCTTTGTGCAACAGCACTAATATATTTCCTCAAAGGTATGTTTAATAGCAATCTTTCTTCAGTTATGATCAAAGTTTTTCCCTCTTTATAACCATAAAAACTGAACACTTAAATGAGTGCTTGTTGCTTATTTGTGTGAGAACAAACTTCCTTGCATGACATAAGCTGTACGCCTATATATTCATTGATAACAGACAATGATTATGACCTTTAAAGTAAGGCCCATGTTTTCATTTTTCCAGGAAATTGCCTTTAAGTTACTTGTATTGATTATAAACCTCAAGTTTCGATGTCTGTGCGTAAACATTCAGTACAGACATGTATCTGTAACAATTGACTTTAAACACAACCCTGTGAAGTTGCCTTCTGTTACTATTCCACAGGATCGAGTTCTATTGATAGCAGTTATGTATGTATCAAGTGCAGTGTTGACAGATAAGTGACAACTTATTTGGTGTGTGAATCAGACAGAAGTTTCAATTCCTTCTATAGTGTTATCTCTTTCTTTTTGCTTCACTCTAGTATGCTGGGCTCAGCTTCGCATGTACAGAATGAAACTAACAGTTAGAATTGGACTGTGGTCAGTTAATGTAATTTGCAATTGTGGACAGAAAGATGTTCAGTAGTTTGTCTATTTAGGCACACTACTGAGCTTGTTATTGTGTGAACACTGTAACTCATTCATTCATTCGTTCAAGTATCTATATAGCACCCCTTGAAGAAACCTACTCGGAGGCACTCCCAGTCCAACCACTGGATGATACAAATATGTCTTAAGGAGTTTATAGAATGTGGAAGAATCACTCCTAGGTAACAGGCATAACTATAACGGGAGATCATTCCAAACAGAATGACCTATGAAAAAGCACGATGCTGGCCAGTTGAGGTGCTAGCGCGAGGGATCAGAAGTTCTCTGCTATAAGCAGAATGAAGGGGTTGGTGGCCTACAGCAGTAGAGACAAGGAGACAGAGCTCACATAGATAGGCGGAGAGGGGGGGGCGAGACCAAGGAGGCATCACCAGACCAATGCAGTAATTCTATATCTGATGTGCTTTGAAACAGGGAGCCAGTGCAAAGTGTATTGCATGTTAGCCAAAACTGGGGCAAACTTAGAGATTCTCCCAATTAGCTGGGCAGCAGAAAGAAGAACCCAGTAACGTGATCTAGTATGCCATAGGGGTGTGGGGGTGGGGGTGGGGAGGTTAAGGTTGGCACTTGTGATTAATATGTAGTATAATATGTGGAAGTAAATCAGTCAGTGGACTTTGGGATGTATGGATTGGCTATCCAAGTTAAACTGTATTGAGCTCTGTGCAAACCAAGTTTGTTCCACTCTTCCCTCCACTTTCACTTTTGTGTATTTTGTTTTTATTAAACTTAATTGGGTGATTTGTTCTTGTCTTTTTGTGTCCTTGCTATGTGAATGCATAATCATGTAGCTGAAGAGAAGGTTTAAGATGTAAAGGATTAGCAGTGCAGCTGATTCTGCTTATCTAAATCTGACCATTTCAGCTTGGTTTCTTTAATAAAATCTGTCCCTATAGGTTCCTTGAAGGGGTGCTATATAGATTCTTGAAATGAATGAATGAATGTATAGATTATTATCTCTTTACATGTTATTTTTAGTGATTGTACCTAAAGTATATCATTACACAACTGATACACCTACTACTAATCATGAATGGACAAAGTACTCTGGGAAAATGTAATTGAATTACAAAATACATGGGAAAATGTAATTGAATTACAAAATACATGGGAAAATGTAATTGAATTACAAAGTATATAATTTCAATTACCCGGTACTGCCCTTCCCTGTTACTAATTGTACGTGTAATAGTAATAGAACTCTAATATTTCTAAAGTGCCAGTTAAAGGCTAAGTTTAGGGCTCCATTTTATTCAAAAGCACAAAGTCCGGTGGCCTGCTACCCTGGATATCAAAGAGAGAAGAAAACAGAGGAGCTGTTACAGAGGATGGTGTTTAGGTCGAGAGAAATGGGAAGGCAGAGGATTGGATGGATCATACTAATACGTCTTATTACATATCTTTAAAAAGCTTCTTGAAGGTAACTAATCCGTTCTACAACAGAGAGGTGTTTCTTCTGTGACAGCTGCTAGAGAGGCAGTTTCAAATCAGGATATGACATAGTCAGTTAGTCACCCTATTAAGAAAAAGATTTCAGTCATTGAATCAGTTCTAGTTTCTCCCAGCATTAGGATTGCACCTGGATAAACTTCCTTAAGTAGTCTGCTTTGAATGTGATAGTGTATGGGATAAGTGGGATCAGGTGGAAATGATGGAAAGATGGTGTAAGTCCCTTTCTTAACCCAAGGCTTTCACGCAAGCTTTGTAATAGTTCTTATTAAGAGTGAGCAGCTGTATGCATTTATTACATGACCTGTTTTGACCTTTCAAATGATGCTCTTCAGAACTAAGTGCAGTTTGCACTCCTCTCTAGTAATGATGTGTAGTGTTGAGCCTGATGCCTTGAGCAACTTCATCTACAGCACTGTAACAGCAGTCTGCCTTTACCCTCTTTGGACTTACTGATACTACACCTATAATTTAGTGAGCACTTGAAGTTAAGCTAAACATAAGTCTTTATTATTATTCTATTTGCCTCTCTGCCTACCTCCATGACTGTTTATTTTTTATTATTTATTGTTTTCTCATTGTCTAATTTATGCCTGTGGTACTTTTGTAATTACCTGTGTTCATGTCCATATGGTATTCCATTGTAACGGGAGACTTATTCAGCTCAAGAAACTCTGTCTGATTTCCCAAGGACTTTGCACTCGGATTACTAAACGATGTGGAAACAAATTTTTTTGAGTGGATATATCTAATTGCGATGTAATATTTGTCTTCTTTTATTAGTTTCAAGATCAGCAACAACGGTCACATTATTGAAGTTAATCTCTATGATGAAATCGATTTTGTTTGTCCATATTTCTCGATGTCGGCTAACAACAGCTCATCATATGAATACTATATTATCTATCAGGTACGTTGCTGATGGAAGTCATTCTTTTGTTCAGAGTCTTTAAGTATAAGGTGTAGTTCAGACAATATGGTTGTGGTTGGTAGTTTAATCAATTCAAGTTTTGGATCTTCTCACAGGGTTGAGTGTCCGGTACTCAAAATTAACCCTTTCTTGCATAACCAGGCTTTGTTATACAGATTTTGCCCTGTGTTTCTCAGCAGTCACCGGCTTTGAAGGCCCATAGTCGAGTCATTGAGTGTATTGGCTTTGACTCTCTCTTAAACTTTATGGTTATCCTGTGGATTCTCTGATTTCAAGCTCAGAGAATTTCTAGTGCTGTAGAAATTTTGCAACACTTACCATTGCATTAAAACACAGATTCGCCGTTAAAGAATGTTTTTAAATTGTGTAGGTCACAAAGCAAGTGTACGACGACTGCGACCTATATGCAGACAATGGAGCTGTGATGATCGTCAATTGTAGCAATCCGAACCAGCGCAAGAGATTCACGATGCTCATCGAGACATTCCAGGCGATTCCTAAAGTGCCTGAGTTTAACGCCGGCCACACTTACTACTATATTTGTAAGTGGCATTTCGTGTTCTCTTCTTCTCGAGTACACACCTGGCTATTATATGGGCCTTCAGGCAGTCTCCTCTGCAGCTCTTCTGAGGCACGTTAATAGGGACTTATATTAGTATGGCAAGACCTATCAACTATGCAGTGATGAAGGTTATAGGTTGTGCTCTGACATGCCATTAGTAACTTGGATATTCCAATATATAACCTAGTTGAAGATAATCTGCTTGTCAATAATCTTCAACTTGGTTATGTATTGCAACATTTGCCAGTTACATATTATCTTCAACTTTGTAATTTTCTTAAAATTGTAGCAGTTTGTAACAGCCATTACAAAGTGTAGGCCTATAAAATCCAAAATTTTGATATGTAAATGAGACCAATTGGAAAGTAATTTTCAGCATTGTAGAAGTATGACAATGTTGCATTGTTAATAACGTTATCACTTTAATTGCTTTTTCAATTAAGTATGAAATTCCCAGTTTCTGTTGAAACTCATTAAAATCAGTTATGATCACACTTGAGCCATATGATCCTACAAGAAGAGAACTGTCAATCAGGATTGTGGTTAAAACTTATTACTGTGCCCTAAAATCTCGTTTCTGAATTGGTAATAATTATGGATTCGCTAAAATTGACTTATCTGGACCATTATGTAACTACTTTCAGTTTTCTATAATTCTGTGTTTGAGAGCTAGTCTGCTAACGTAGTTAAAAGTTGGTTAATACTGTAACTGATTTTTATGACTGATTTTGGAATATTATATTATTTTTTACAGCGACGTCATCCGGCTCAAAGGATGGTCTGCTGAACGTTGATGGTGGAGCCTGTCGTCATCATAACATGAAACTGCTAGTCAAAGTCTGTTGTGAGACAATGAGTAAGTAGTAATAATGTAAAGGCATTTCTTATTTCATATGGATATTGTTGAGAAATGTTTTTGTTATCTATTTCCTGTAATGATTTAGGTCAATTCTGTTCTTTCAAATATATTATGGTACAGTATTTTTCATTCTTCATTGTCAAAGAATAGCAGAAACATCTGACCATATGCATCTGGTTTTTCATCAGAAATTATTCACTGAGCCTGATGAAGTTCAGTTTCCAGGTCACTGGTTCATAAGTCCGGCAGGCAGAGACATAGAAATGTTGTAATATCCTGTAAGAAAGGTCACGGGAGTGCCAGCCATCTTGCTTAGTGCTGGCAGATGACCACGTGATGAATGAAGAGGATCAGTGAGTGGATGAGTGGGAGTGGATTTACGGTCCAGTTGGACCAGTGGCCAATCAAGGTTTGTCTTCTGCTTGGCTATTGATGGTTTTATGGGGGTTCATCCAGTCCATGTCCAATGTGCTGTGAATTATTGTCCAATTGAGCATATTTATGGCCAGATCTATGGGCTGCTGAAGTGAGCTGAAGACACAATTGCAGCCGGCCTTTGTCATGCTAAGTGACCTGCACTGCAAGTCACAATGGTGCCAAATTGTCTCTGTCCAGGATTTAATGTTTCTTGCATGTCATCAGTCCTACGCTTGGAGGAAAGCCGGTCCCTTTATAAAGTTAGGCCTCTCCTTCTATGAGTCATGTATTGATCGATCAGAAGCTGCCCTGGTTTCTGGGTCATGTTTGGGGTCATCAGATTTTACACTGACACCAGAGTGGTGAATAACTGATAAGAAACCATAAGGTCATATATTTCTTACCCAAAATTCTATTCTTTTACGAATGTGCCATATTTGAAAGAGCAAAATTGGCCTAAGTCATTATAGGAATTAAATAACAAAAATATTTCTCAACAATGAAATAAACAATCATGAGATGTAAATCTTAATAAAACTGGAAACATGGCCAACAATAAGCTAATTCAGCATTAATTTTCCCGCAGTGCATGACGGGAAAGGTGATAGTTCCCCATTCATAAACAAAGCGAAACCCGCAGTGCATGACGGGAAAGGTGATAGTTCCCCGTTCATAAACAAAGCGAAACATGGCGGATAGCTTAGACGAATCGTTCAATGTGGCGACTTTAATCGATGGAATGTAGTTGATTTGAAGAAATTTATAACAGAAAGATGTCACAAGACAACTTCATCGAGTTAAACTTGAACTCGTGGCTAACAAATATCTTCTAATATTTGGCAAAGTTGATTAGCAACATTTGCTACCGGCACCATTCAGGTTTGTTTTTGAACGGTGACCTATGACCGGAAGTAAAAGTAAACTGGCTGCGCATGCGCACTGGTAATGCTGAACTAGCTTATGAGAAACCAGATTATAGAAGGAGCAGCAGAGCAGTTGCATGGATATCAATCAAATTTTAAATTTAGCCTACTTTGTCTGTGTTAATTTTCAATTATCGTTAATATTTTATTTGTCATTATTTTCTGTGTTACTTATATTTGTTTTGTTTTTGTTTTTTGTTTCAAATTACTCAGCCAAACCTACTAATGTTTTGAGAGACACAGTGTCCTCTACAATGACCAATCAGATTGGCCATGTGTCTTTTGAGTTTTCTTCTTCAGCCTATCCTGAAATTAAATCTCGTCCTCACTGGACTTCTTTAAAAGGTATTTAGTTATCTTGTTTTATAAGTTATTATGATTATTGTTATTGTTTTTAATAAGTTACTCTGAGTTTCAGATTTTAAATGTGATCGGTGTTAATAACTAGGACAAGGGTAGGAATAATGCTTCAAGCATCTGAAGAACAAATGGTTTGAAAATATCATATTTAGAATAATGTGATACAAAATTGTCAAGACTCTGCAAACCAAGTATTAGTCTGAGCAAAAGGTGTTAACTGCAGAATATTAAACAATATTACTAGTCACATTTCAAAATGAAAATATTATTAAATACACTGAATTTACTTGCTGCAGATTATTTTGAATATGGTTATTAGAATGACTGGTATCTTGCAGTTCTGAACCTTCTGATCCTCTTATGATCTGATTTATGAGAGTAGGTATTTGAGCCTAGAGCTAACCAGGGAAACTGGATTGAGGTCACTGGCCTTCCTTGTTGAATGACCAGCAAGGGAGGGTCCAATCTCATGATGGATGACTCCTTTTGATTATCACTGGCTGCCCTTCAATGATTGAAGCAGTGTCAGCAGTGTGTGTTTCCAAATGTAAGGATCTGCCCATTGATACATTGGCACCCCTGTATACATATGCATGTCTCATTGTCTCAGTTCAGTTATCTCATGCATCAATGCTGCTATGTGGCTATAATCCTCACTCTTAAGAAATTCTATTCTAAGACTGGTGATGCTAATGGTAGTGTGGTGATAGTGGTGGTGAGTCACGAGTCAGAACAATGATGAAGGTTATGACTGTGATGATTGGTGGCAATATTAATTGGTAAACATTTCTTATTTTCTGTCAGGTAGCTATGAAAACAATATTTTAAAATAGGTCGTTTACTGTCCTGTTCTTAACAACAAATTTCATGAAATGATTGTAGATGGTCATCATGTGGATAAGACAATGAAGGAACATTTATCAGAAAAGATACCAAAGACTTCAACGTTACAAGAGAATAACATCTACCTGGCACACAAAGGACTGAGAAACAATGTTCATTTGATGCTACCATTGCCTATTGTTGTTGTGTCTGCTCAGTTGTTTGCATTGATTGTACTACACATTGTTTTATCTAAAAGGTAGCACAATTGTTGACTTTCATCTATAAGTGAAAGCATCATTTTATGATACACAGGTGAAAACATATACAGCGCATGCTAAAAGCCTTTGCAATCATTCTGTATTTGGTTATTTAGGATCGAGTGCAAGAGAAAATATGTTGATTTGAATCTATTGGCTAAGTCAGAAGCTGTTTTAATTTTTTGCCTCTAGAACCTGTTGTCTTCCACTGTAATGTTAATGTGCTGGAATGGTTTCCAAAAGATATCTCCAGTGAATTTGCTACAGAAAAGACTATGCTTCCTTGTGTATGCTATTTAAATAACAAGCTGCTGGTGTTAAAGTCCTTGCTGAGACTAAATGTATTTAAACTCTACTAGTGTCCATGTTCAACAAGGAGGTAAAACAGGGAGGTGACCTGACCGACGCCCTAGGACGGAGGACTATACCCACCTTCACGTGGTGCGAATATACGGCAGGCGAAACCAGAGGAAGGCAAAACTGAGAAAACATTAGATGGTAATGTAATCAAGGTGACAAGGTGAGTGTCCCTCAACAAACCTGACTTACATTAAGAGTACACTCAACATGCAGGAAGGAAGAACGCTGGCCATATTTCTCATAAGCCAAACCTGAGAAAATGAAGTTGCCAACACTTGATATTCACAGTTGGTTCTTGAGAATATCATGGGAGAAGTCTTCTGTTTTCTTCTACCTCAAATATTATGTACTGAGTTAGTCTATCAATATGTAACTTTGATAAGTAACTAACATTTCTATGGTCTAAATGATATGAGAGTTCGTTAAGAACAAGTGTCTCTGCGTGAAAAGTTTTTTCAAGTAGCTTGGAAAGTCACAGTTGGCAGGCTCTTTGTACACGTACAGATCCCAACAATACCAGGGTTAACTTTAAGAACATCTTCTGAATTCATGATCTGTTTTATGTTTATGGGTGGAGAAAGAAAGATCTTCATTGTGTGTTGGTGGAATCTTATCCATCAGATTAAATTATCAGTTCAAGATCTGGAATATTTGAAAGCATTAAAATTATCAACTTGAGCTGTTTGAGGATGTAGACATTGTTGGAAGTGTTGGACCTCAAATAACAACTTTAAAATGTTGATGGACAGACTGAAGATTATTTAAGATGAAATCAGTTTTTGTGAAACATGAATGTTATTTTCATATGACTTTTTTAAATATGTTGCATTATTAGTGATTATAACTTAATTGTAAATATTTTAAGAAGTAATAATTATGTAAATCAAGCATGTTTTGTGTGTCTGAAGATGTTAGATCTGTCTGCAATAAATGGAATATTTTTAGGAAGATTTTCTAGTAGTTATTTCTTAAGACGCAATAACTAAAGGTGTACAGTTAAAGTGCTGTAGAATGTTCTGGTTATCATTTAATAATTTTCATGAATTTAAATCCATGACATATGGTTAAAAGAATAATTCCTAAGTAGTTCATTTGAATTTGAAATTCGTTCACTGCTTAGTGGGTATTATGCTGGACAAACAAGAGGTCAGAGATTCAAAACCCTGCTACAGCAGTTAGAGTTTACAACATTTCGGCCCCAGTTGAGCACCCTAATGAACTGAGCTATAAACAAGTACAATAGTACATGTACATAACTGTACATGGTTGATGGGAAGATCTGGTGGCAAGGGAGGGGACTGGTTACCATCACATAATGTCATGGCAGAGAAAATGAAGTCACTAACATTTCTAACCTAATGTAATGAGTTTTTGTAGCACCCCTGTAATAATATGCAACACTTTAATAAATGGTCAAGTGATGTCACAATCAAATTTATTTAAGATCTTTATTCCAGGAAGAACCACACTCCACCCATAGAATTATTCTTCCCTATAGCAAATAATACCTTCCAGTGACCTTGGCTGCTAAAGCACTCACATATCTTTTGTTGGTTGTTACTAATTATAATTACCAGTAAATCAAATTGCAGTATAATTGGGCAAATTAAATTCGCAAGTTATGTGGGTGCCTGCCTTGAACTATATATTGTTATATCCAGCCAACTACTAGCTAAAGCATAGATTTTTTACACTCAGCTGTCACTTAGCCTCTGCAGTTTTATCGTCAAAGAAACTGCTTCACATGCAATCAGTGCTGTTTGTACAAGAACAAACACTGTAAATTAATAAATCCTCTACACGTATATCAACAACAATGTCATACATAAGAGACTGCTGTTGATGTACAGATAAAATACCTAATTTGTGGCTGCACATCGCTAATTAGCATGCACTCAAACAGTCCAATATAAAAAATAGTAAAGTACATAAACACAACTGCTAATAAACTGAAATTGTCATCTTCCAAAAGATCAATTAATTTTTCTATCCACATCTAATGCTGAACCTAATTCTAATACATGCTAGTCAATTCTGGCTTTGATCTAAATACTAATATATCAGACTTCTTAGTTCTAAAATAATGAATGCCTACAACATCATACTCTTACAATTCTGAACAAAGAACGTTCAAAGGGAGCAAGGAAAAAACTGAAGAAGCCCTCTTTAGTTACACCCTATATAGATCTGTCACATAGCCATATTTCACTGCTTCACAGAAGTAGGAATAGGTGATATATAAATACACACATACAAGCACAATAGATGAAAACACTTCTGTGTGAACTAAAAGCATCTGCAAGAACGACGACAAGATGTGACCACCAACAGTACAAATATCCATTTTCTTTGTTCTTATTCCTCTTTGGTTGGTTACTCCATACTTATCTCTGCCTAGCATCTCTAGTATGTCTACCTCTTTCTCTCACCTTAAAACCTTCCTTTTTTTCTCGGAGTACCTCGCACTGGGAGCGCTTCTGAAAGGCTTATGCTATGAGAAGCGCTTTATAAATGATCAAATACAATACAATACAATACAATCTCTCAAAGAAGTCCATTCTATGCAATGTGTTTGCCCGAGGATCATACTGGTTTACAGAATGAACAGAAAAACAGCACTGATTGGTAGTGTAACACTGAGTTGACTTCTTCAAAGTTTCAGGTTCAGTCGACAACATTGCCACTTTGTTTTGCTGTTATGCGCGTTAATATCAGTCTGTGTAGTCAATAAATACAACCGATTAGACTTAATATAGTATCAGATCTGCCCCAACACCACTGTGCCCTCCTCTTGCTTTATGTTTAAAGTTTGGTGATCGCTCCTTGGTGTAACCTGCTCTACCAATGCCATATGAACTACAGAAACTCTTCAACGTCTGTGAACTGCTAATCTACTCAACCTGTGCAATAATTAACTCCTTGTGCAATTGCTGCACAGGCCTTTCATTCAAAACTGAAAACAGTATTTTATATCCAGTTTCTTCTTATCTTTCTCATCATAGCTGTTAACTCATCTACCAGTCTTAGATCTCTGGACTTGGAAGCAACGTGTCAGACCATTCTGCCTCACCAATGTTGTCTTTGACCGAGTGCCTGCAAATAAGCTGATTCTCGTGACTTAATAGTTTTGGGCACTGAAGAAATTGGAAAATTATGAATTATATAATCTGGAGTTCCAGGTCCTTCTAAAAGGTCAGACAATCACTCAGTTAATATATGCACTTAATTTTTCAGTTATAAACAATGATTAGCATAAACTACACTACTTCAAAATTATATGCCAGATAAAAAACTAAAACACTTCTAGCAGTTAAATGCATAAAATAGTCCGTAACACAGCTCATGGCTAATTAGCACCAACAGAAAACAAAGACCTTCATAAGAAGAGATTTTATGGATTGGATAACTTTCACACATCAAAGCTTTCTGTTGCTTATATATAGCCTTTTTCTTAAACATAGTCTATAAAATTATTGCATTAAATCAATCCAGGGCAGACTTCTAGAATTCATCATGTCTTCGAAGTGCCTCTCCAAAGTCTGTTGCTTGGCTGCCAACAAACAGATCGTACTTTTCAAGTACTTCTTCCTTCGACAGCTTTTCATCCTATCAGCAAAATACAACATGCATTTTAAAAAAAGGTAATTAAGGGATAACCACTAAAAACATCACCTCCAGGCCAATCAGGTGCAGACACAACACTAGTCATCTACTTGCAAGGGCAACATATATCAAGTATATGGAGTGTTTCAAGCTATCCTTGTGTAAACATATAGGCATAAATGTAAATCACGAAGCCATATATACCAATATAACATAATCATATAAAGTGTCTCTTGAGAGCCTCCTAAAAGGCATTTGTAAATGCTGTATTACAATTACAATAAATACTGGTAATTCCCATATCTTATTACTGATGGATTATGCATCAAAGCATTATGCATTAGTAGGTTTTCTACAGTGAAATACTACATACTTGCTGAATACTTTACTATGGCACTGTTTTTAATTTTTCGATCAGCCTATGTGAGCCTGAGATGCCAAGTTCTCATAACTGGCAGAGACATACTCAAACTCAGATGGAAGGTTCGTGATTTTGGCTTGTTCTCAGTAGCAATTTGTCAAATCCAAAATTACATGATTATCTTAAAGAGGAGAAGCCTTGTGGTCTAACCTAATAACTTCTACAGTGCCACAAATCATAATTCACCAGATGTCAGCTGATGGTCACTTTATGTGAAACCAAACTTAAATACTGTTATCTATAAAAGAAGTCCAGTCAAAATTCAGTAGGTCAGAGAATCTAGCAGTCACAGTGCTGTTGGTAACCATGCTGAAATGACACTGAAGAACTGACAAAACTGCACAGAATACAGGGAATTGTGCAGCCACCAAGAAACCCAAGAACCCAACGGTGTTATGGTGCAAGGCATAAAAAAGTCTCA
Source organism: Aporrectodea caliginosa (assembly GCA_020284085.1). Taxonomy (NCBI): domain Eukaryota; kingdom Metazoa; phylum Annelida; class Clitellata; order Crassiclitellata; family Lumbricidae; genus Aporrectodea; species Aporrectodea caliginosa. The sequence goes on from JACEVL010000777.1 coordinate 387,534, forward strand.
GTGTCTTTGGACAGGTGAAATCTACATCATAGTCCCTTACAAAGGATGTGATGCACCAGTTACAACTGATCTCAAGCCCACTGCTACAATGTCACCTCCACTGCCTTGTCAAAGCAATTCCATACCATGTGACTACTGATTTTCATGTTCAGCTTAACTGTATATAATCTATAATTTACTGACAAAAGGAGTCCTTCCAATTTTGGATGCGTAAGAGTTTTTCGGTCAGTCTTGCCATAAAATTTAGTTACTGCGATTACCTTGTTTACATCAGCATTGTAGATGAGGTGCTTAGCCTCGGCACGGGTGTGGTCATAGTCTGGTGGAATGATCCAGTCCTTGACCTCTTTCCGGTTCATGAATCCATCATTGTCCTGATCACGGTATTTGTGAAACTGTTCCTTTTCAGTCTTCAGCCAGTCTGGTTCCTCTTCATCGGCTGATCCTCTTGGCCACAAGTCATCTACAGAAATAAACAACATCAACTGTCATTTATATAACAAATGCAAACTATGATAAACAAACACTCTGTTTCACTTAAAAAAATCAACAAATCCCATAAAATTAATGGGCTTTATAGTAAAACAATAAGTAAAGCTAAATACCTATTACTTCTCTAAACTCTATGACATTGTACCTGATTGCGGTGTGCTAATCAGAGTTGTCTTTCTCAATAAACGAACATAATTATCATAGTAAATGAATTCAGCTTTCATACTGTGGACACCGAAACTGTTATGTTAAGTTTGCAAATACATGCTTGAGTTATGTACAGGATCAGCATTATTATAGAACAGCTAACGACAAGAGAAAAGTTGCAGGCTGTGGACAAAAATAATAGGCAACAGTGCCTTCTATGGAAGATATCTCTCAAAGTGCTCCCTCCTACCTAAATCATAACTAATCGAAATGTGATTCTCAGTCTTACTTAATCTGTTCTGTTTATTATGATAGAAGTAAAATGTGATGTAGTTGTACATTTCTATGTTGATCTACTATCGTACACAGTAGAGTCATCAAGGTCACTAAGAAATGCACAAAGAATTGATTTTATATCTCTGCAGCCTATGAGACAAAGTGTCACTCACTGATGTATTCTTCTATGCTCAATACTCCATCTTTATTCTTGTCCAAATCTTCAATAGTTTCCTTCAAAAATCAAATTACAGCCATCTTGACAGAACAAAAATATTAAGAATCAATGAAGCAGCTGGTCATTATGCATATTTCACATCACAGCTATCAGTTCTTCCAATCACACACTTTCTCCGATGAAGTCATGAAGTAACACTTGCTGATTGGATCAGTGATGATGCCTATCATCTGCTTTAATTAACCACCTGTTCAGCAAACACAGCAAGGAAACGAACTATTCACTTAAAATGCATAATTCTGTTCCATCAAACTCTGAGTATTTCTTAATGCAGCAGCTTGTTACACACTATCAGCATTTTTGTCAGTGGTGGTTACAAAACCAGTCCAGTGAGGAAGAATTCATGATCTTTTCCTCTTTGTGGAATGACTAAAGTGGTGACCACAACATCTCTGATCTCAATTTTTGGTGCAAACCAGAAGCACAAACAAAAAGCTTAACTGGTGGTGAATTATTTACAAGTGACGCATTATATTGCAATAAACTAAGGTGAAACAACGTTAGCAGTGCAATGCAAAGAAATAAATACAAGGGTAGCACATTTAAGTATGATGGTAGCAAAGAGCACTTGGATGTGCGAGTGTAACTGCATAAGAAAGCAAAATATGAACAGGAAACTACTTCATACATTTTATTCTGTTTCAACACTCCAGTGGAAGTTGAAATGTCATATATGCATGTATGTAATGTAATGTAATTAGTCATTTATATAGTGCTGCTCACAGCTGTGGCTATTCAGTAGCGCTCCCAGTGCAAAAACCCTGAGAGAAGAAATAGGTTTTAAGGAGAGAGAGAGATGAAGACAATGATCCAGAAAGGAAAGTCTCACACAGAGTGAAGGGAAGTGCATTCCCTATGCATGTGTGTATACACGTATGTTTGTATGTATCATTATGTATGCATGGGTATGATTCTTTCAGACTTACATCAACAATGATGTCTCTCATGTGCTTTGATTCTTCTGGATGCAGAAAGTCAGTGAATTCCTGTTTTGTGAGTGAACCATCGTTATTCTGATCTGCCCTTGACCACCTTCGGAAATCACGACTCATCATTTCATGGTAATTTTGGCGTATGTCAGTTTCATCTTCTTTCTTATCTGAAGAATGCATGGTTTAATTAAGTAATTTCTTCAAAGTTTTCTCTGCGTAACAAGCGTAATTTTCCTTAGATGTTAACATATTTTGAAAAGTAGAGCAAGTTAAAAAATTCAAAATATGATACATAAAATAAATGTTAAAGATAATTTTTGGTATAATAAAACCAAACTCTCCTATTCAGTTTTTGCAATCTAATTCAGCAAACATGGCATTTTATATACTACATTCTGCTTGACAAATACCAGAAACCAAATATATTCCCTGAAACAAAACAACTTCTAATGTTTCAGCTAGATGCCTAATATTGCCTATGTATGCCTTTGCAGGTTTTACATGCATCACTTCCTAAATTCTTCCTTTTAACATGTAACTGTTTAAATGGCAACAGAAATTTGCTCATCTATAATTCTGAAATCAGAAGATTTCTTCTGCATTGCACATGTATCTAGTGGCAATTCATGCAGCACTGAGCACTGTCAACTCACAGGTCGAGGATTCAATCAATACCTGTCAAACAACAATGGCAATTCAACATTGACTAATACCTGCCTATAAACTAAGTATGTTGAATCTAAATTGTCAATGTAAAGATCAGCTGATAAGGGCGATGACTGGTCACACCCATGTATAAACGACAACTAAGAATGATCTGAATAAAGAAGAAATTCTAAAGAAATTCTTTGAAAACAGAATCTATTTACCAGCAAGGTGACCATAAGTTCTTTCTTTGTAGGTGTCCCACGGAATGGTGCTATTGTCTCCCATTTTGAAGTTGACCCAGAGACGGTCCGTGTCTGTTCTGATGTATCGCACCTGGACGTACTGAATCCAGTCGGTTAGTTCATCCTCCGTCAACAGACTGTCACGATCTTTATCGATCTTCTCATACAGAATCCTTAGAACATTTCATCATTTAGTAGTCACTACATACATGTATTTCGCAACAAAGATACATGAACATAACTGTATATCTAAATTCAAAAGACAAAGTAATTCTAAGTCGTTAAATAACACATGGTGGTAGTTTTAAATACAATATCACATAACAGAACATATATTACTCTTGTAATGTCACAAGAATGAGACATTGCCAAACAATTCCATAACCATGTATACAGGTAGCACAAATTGTATCGACAGACAAGAAACTTAAAGCAAATCATAATAAAAACCATCATGTTCATTCTATTCTAATCTAGGGGCAACTTAGAACTAATTCCATAGCATCATCGTAATAACCCAAGAACAGCATCCAATGGCTGCTCTTTAGAAGTGAAACCAGAGTTACAAAACATAATGCGCCGAAGCCCAGTCGAAAGTCACGGACACAAATCCGATAGGTCAAGGTCATTATTGCAATTATCATCCTTATTTATCATCCCTATCATTGTAATGATCATTATTAGCAGCATCACTTATCATCATCGATTTTCACAATCATCAAAACGACCGTAATATTATCATTAAACGAATGATGATGATGATGAAGCTTACGCCAGGCGATCTCTGCTTTCTTCTGGTGTCAGCTGGTCAAATGCTTTGGCTTCATCTTTTCCAAGAAATGCTTCATGGTCAAACTCTTTGCTGTGCACCTCATTTGAGAAATGTTCTTCGTCACTAAGAGACTGATGTCAATTGAAACAAGAAATTTAAGGGAAGGCTTGCTCTCTTATCAATAAGAAACTCTGCATTTAGACATTCAAACCTCCAGCACTAATCTGCAAGTCATAAGATTGACTCAGAAACTCTTAAATACATGTCACGATTCAATTATGCAAAGTTAACTGAACACAAAATCTAACAAGTCACAGACTATGTGTGCTTGATTGATGAACAAAAGGTACCAAAGCCACTTGAACTGAGATTAACATCTAGATAAATTCATGACTTTATTTAGTCATTGGGTTGTAATATCATTTAATTTTAAATTAACAATTCTTCAGCCTCTTGTTGACTAAAACATTTCTCTGATGAGGGAGCGCAACAAAAAATTAGACCATCTCAGTCCAACTCATCGAAAACTGAAAATAAACTATACACCCAAAATGAAGCCTTGAAAATTGAAATAAGTGAAAAATTAAAATAAAACTGAAACCCATAAGATTAAAATATACGGTAGTAAAACAAAGTAACACTGAAATAAAAAAAATAGGTGAAAAAACATTCACCAGCACAAATTCCATGTGAAACGTTATTTACATACAACTAGGAAAACTTTCTATAATTTGTTTAAAAATCACATACATTTCTGAAGGCCTTCACCTGCATTGTTCTGAATGTTTTCTTATACCAGCCGAAAAGGTCAAATGACTTTCAACTTTAGGCAACTTACTGTATAACAGGACATTATTGTAAAGATAAAGGTCAATTCCTTTCTCATAGCATTTTTCATCGTGTTCTTGGGTTTTAATATCTTTTGGCCAAAGCCAAGATATGATAACAACAATAAAACTTGGCCACGTTTTACGGCTGCATATCCTGACAATGAATTGCCCATTTCAACATAGTTTCATCAGTGCATTATACCATAATGCAGTGATGAAAGGCAGAAGCGTTAATATCTGGCCTTCAGAAAAATATTTATTGTTGCAACACATAACTCGAAAAGCTTATGCAATTTTTATTGATATTCCTTAATTTTAATGCAAAGTTTTTCTATTGCTTTGTGCATTAATTAATCAATGCAGGTATGTAAGAAACAAACCTTAGGAATTCTAACCTTCTCTATGACTCTGAGTTTGTGTTCTGGTGGAATAACTGATGACGTGACCATTGAAGCCAACGTCACTGACAGCAGGAGAATCACCGAGCAAATCATCCTCAATGTATCAAAAAATTTCAGTTTCTCAATCTCCTACAGTTTAATAAACCAAAACACTTGTGCACAAAACATAGCAATGCAACAATACACAATCACCACCATTAACTAAAAAGTCATCCATGATACAGGTTTACCTAAAAACTAAAAAGTTATTGTGGCTCCTGAATAACTAACAAACTACAGTAATCTGTATGCCAGATTTACTTATAAACTACTACATCCTCCATGCTCCAGGTTTACTTAATAAGTCCTTCATGTTCCAGAATACATATAAAACTATGCCATTCTCTGATTTACTTTACAAAAAACATCCTTGTGCTCTGCAAAGGTGATTCCTTCCAGTTCAAAAGTGTCTCTTTTCTTTCTTATTTCCCAATGTTCAAGCACCAGATGAATAACTAGGATTTACAAATATCTTGGCAAATTTTTTCACGAAAAAGGCATATTCCATCATTCCAGAACATGTACATAGTGCTCAACTTTGGAGGTAAAAAATTCCCTTTATGTTTGTCGATTTGAGTGATAGCAATATTAGACCCAAGGTCAGTGGAGAAATGTTATGTTAACTTGTCTGTAAAAACTGAATTGTGCAAAGGTTTGGTTTCAGCAGATCTATGAATGTTTGTGGCCACCCAAAGCTTTACAAAACAACCTGTACCGTGGACCACTAATCTTTGTATTGATTACCCTGTTTAAGAATTCAAGATAAGCCATCTAAACCATCTAATCTAATAACTTCTATAGTGCCACTATAAAAGTGCTCAAAGCTTCAGCTGATGGTTGCTGCTAAGTAAAATCATTGTGTATGTAAAATCAAAGGCAAGTCCGGTCGAAAGCCGAGTAGGGAATCTGATTTGACACGAAAACAGCCTATGGAGGAAAGAAATCCATGAAAAGATGAAGTCAAGATCTGAAGGCAACAACAGACTTGGCAGAACAAAGAGAATTTCCAGGGCAAGTCCGGTCGAAAGCCGAGTAGGGAATCTGATTTGACACGAAAACAGTCTATGGAGGAAAGAAATCCAGGAAAAGATGAAGTCAAGATCTGAAGGCAACAACAGACTTGGCAGAACAAAGAGAATTTCCAGGGCAAGTCCGGTCGAAAGCCGAGTAGGGAATCTGATTTGACACGAAAACAGTCTATGGAGGAAAGAAATCCAGGAAAAGATGAAGTCAAGATCTGAAGGCCACAACAGACTTGGCAGAAGGAAGACAATTCCCAAGTCCAGGGTGAGCAATGGAAAAGGTGCACCTGCCAATTATAGTCAAATAGAGAAAGTCAGAAAATGTGGTCTAGAATAGAAGTCTTTGATGTCAGCATACATGTAGACTGAAGACAGTAAGGTCTTATACATGATGAATTATTCATTTAGGAGATTTATATAGCACCCCTTCGGGGTCATCTATTGAGAAGTGAATGATGAAGTATATCAAAGTAGAAGAAGCAAGAAAATCAAGAGTGGGTGGAGGGTGTCAGGAGATGAAAAGTCATTTGATACCAGAGAATTTCAACCTGTGGATATCTTGTCACCAAAGAAGTTGATGAAAACACCGGCAGACAGAATGACGAGGTCTTGGACAGTGCGGAAGGTGTCTTCCTATGGAGCAGCTTACTGATGGACTTCCAAAGGGACCTCGGATAAGATGACTTTAAATAGGTTTATGAAGAAAGAGGAAAGCAAGTGTACAAGTTACAGAAGATATACAAATGTACTGGCTGATGACCCTTTGAACCTGTCTGAGATGATCCCAACTGCGAATAGGTGAAAACACCTCCTCAGCTGAAACTTAAATCCACCGCAACGGGGTCTAAACAAATACGTAGCCTACCCGCTTCTACAGTTACTAATTCTCGTTAAGTTTCTGCAAAACAATTCCTTCTACAACGGCACAAACAAAGTAATAGTCGTTGCAGGTATTTCCAGTCGGCCAGACGACCCACTGCCACGTAAGCATACCAGGACCACACTCCCACCCTCTCTTCCTTGCATCCACCCATCACCCGGTCCATCATCTGCCTCTCCCATCCACCGATGCTACCCACAATTAATTCTATATAAGCACGCTTCTGAAATACTATAGTCTACTAACCCAACAAATAACTTTCTGTAGATGGCTCCTGAGGATCAGGTTGAATGCAAGTGATTGTAAAACGAAGGAAAATAGTTATAAAAGACGACTTAAGAAATGCTTCCCTCCCTTCGCACGCCAGTCTTACTCCAACTTCGCTCCTCTAAGCTAATCTATAACCAGCCTCAGCAGCACAACTCTAGATGCCAGAGCCAGACTGTCGATAGGGGCCAAGCGAAAAATCGCATCTAGTAACGTCAGATTCAAGTTCCATATAGCATTTCTTCTTTAGGGTAGCAGTAAACGATCTTTAATATGTTGACGATAGCCACCAGTCAGGTCCTTGGCCACCAGTTATAGGCCTATAGTTAATCGTAATCGTAATTTCCAAACTTCTAAAGCGCCACTCGAAAGCCAAGCGCATGGTAGGCCTACCAGCTTATTCACGAGCGCTGCGTAATCGTTATCGTAATTGTAACCTCGGAAATTTCTAAAGCGCGAATTATTTAAAGCTAAGATATATTCGCGAGCGCTACGTTAATTAAGTCAGAGATATAAAGTGAACAGAATATCTGGTTGCAGGAAAATCAGAACCAGAGAGGAGACAGAGGAGCTGTTACAGTAGGTTGAGTTTAGGATGGCGAAATTGGAAGGCGGCGGAGTGGATATATAGATCATAGATGTCAGGGTGAGACTTGGATCTTGAGAAAGTGGGACTTTGGTTTTGAATAGAACACCTGATACAGGTCTATAGAGCTTGAAGCAAATGATGGTGGGTGGGTGGCGAGATGAGAGATCGTTAACCCTTTACATTCAACTTATTTGATGGCTTTCTAATTAACTGGACCCAGATTCGGATAACATCCAGTGCGATTTTAACTCTGTCCAAGTAGGTTAATGAGGTTCTGGCTCTGCAGCCAGCGCCGCTTGAATAGTTTTCAAATTCTACGCAGACCTAAAAGTAGGCTAGGCCTACTACTCGACTCCATTAGGCATATTCTCTATTAGGGTAGAGTGGGGCAAAACGCCCCATCCCGGCCCTGTCCTCTCTGTGCCATGTAGTGACCTGTTTTAAGGTTCTGGGTTTTCTTAGTTGTACCCTATTGAGATAATCGTCAGTCATTTATCTTTCGATGGTTTGCTTATTTTTGTTTTGAGAAAAATTGATTTTTTCGTGTTTCCCTGTAAGAGTATGCCGCCAATTCTGTATCATTAATGGTGTCAAAATGCTAGACATAGCCAATAATACAAATATAGGTTTAAAGTATGCCATGTATCGAATTACGGTGCACACTAAATGGGGCTTTAACATGTCAATTTTTTATGATATGTGCAATATCACAAGGTAGCACCAAGCGGGGCAAAACGCCCCCTATGGAAAATGTTGACATGGGGCAAAACGCCCCCCTCACCTGGAGCAAAGCGCATTTTTTATTTAATTATTTTTGATAACATCTTTTACAAAAATTCTAGAGATCTTTACTTCTTATAGTTATTGTTGCATCAATGCGGTGATTGCAGATGATTATGTGCATCGACTTTTTAGGTAGCGGGAGGTCAGATCACGGGGGCGTTTTGCCCCATGTGAGGGGCAAAACGCCCCTTTGAAGCATTCTGTATTTTATTATTTTTAATGTCATCTTTTGAGGAATTTTATCGGACATAATTTTACTTTACTTGGGACATTCAGTACAAGATCTTACAATAATTTCATGCTTAAAATGCTGTTACGTTGTAATTTAGCAAAAACCGTTAAAGGGGGCGTTTTGCCCCACTCTACCCTATATGTTGCAAGTTAAAATTACTAGTCAACTTGTGGTACGTAAGAACAGTTTAAAATATATTAAATCATGTCAAGATCAGTGCTGAAAGTGGTTTGAAAAAGTAGACGGGTCTATTACGTAATAATATTCAGTGTTTTAGGGTAAAATTTAGGTTATCTTACAGGTTACGAAAATGAATGCCGGGTCGCAGATCCAGACAGACCCGGCTCACTTTCAGGCCTGGTCAAGATCGAGGCCGTATGATGGAATAATGCATGTGGCCTGTAACGGTAACCATAGGCGTAGCTACATTGAGGCACGAGGATGCAGTTGCCACTTCTTTGATTTTTGTATAGGCCTACGCTGGAACTTCTATTGACCAATGACTCCAATGACCAGGATTTTGCCAATGGTCTGTGAAGTTGCCTCCTCTTGAATTTAAGTCTCGCTACGTGCCTGCCTGTAAAACCGTATATTTTATATTTTATAAGTAGGCCTATAGGCCTAAAGTCGTACAACGGTATAGGCCCTTTGGATAGCGTTTCGCATCCAGACGGTGACTTATTTCAGAGGTCCGTATAGGCCTACTCGGGGACCTTAACTGACGGTCTGACTGGCTGCCTTAATTCCTATCGACCCTGACCAGTGGCGGCGCAAAGGGGGATAGGGGGGCTTAGCCCCCTAACTGCGGCTCAGTACCCCCAAAGTGGGAAATCACTGCAAATCACAGGGAGGAGGGGGACAAAAAGGAAGGACTTGGAGCTTTAGCCCCCCAAACCTGAAATCCTGGCGCCTCCACTGACCCTGACGGTCTGACCCCTTTGGATCTTCACCTGGAACCGATTCTGACCCTACCTGCCTATCTATTTTGTTTTGACTAAGCGCCTGTGAATAAGCTGGTTCAGAAAATCTTGCCCTGCATGGTCCCTGATCCATCCACTCCGCCGCCTCTCAATTATTGTCTTAACCGAAGCACAACCCACCGCAACAGCTCCTCTGTATCCTACCCCTTTCTAGGTCTATACCGGATTCTGCTCTTCACATGCATAGTAGGCCCCCATATACAACATAATAGGCCTACTACAACAGTTACTGTATTTTGAAGTTACCCTCTGTCAAGAGTTCAGAAGTATACGCACGACGCGACGACCATACTATTAATATGCAGAAAGTCAATGGCACTGCACTTTATTTTGTGCGTGACGGAGTCAGATGGACTTGACAACGTCTCAAGTTCCCTACACAATAGGCCTATAACTGGAATATAGGCCTACACAAGCACAAAAGAACAATTAACAGCCTGAGTATAAGTTTTTAAAGACCATATAGGGCCTACTTTCAATATTAAATAAAATTGCCAAGTGGCTGAAGGCAAAATGACCAGTAGAACATAATTTATAGGCCTACAGCAGGCCCTACACTTTTGTACATACCCATTATAGTCCTGAAAAAGGGTCTATCATCGATGTCAATATTTATGGGCCAGGGGCCTAATTAGGTCCGCATATCTTGTCTATTATTTCTATAGCATATTATGTATAAAACTATCCGAGCCGAATTGTATAACTTAGATAGTAATTAGAAGAGTGTGACAGTCCAACTAAATCGAATAACCCATGAAATTAGCCTAGGCCTATATATTAATTAGGCCAATTATACGTACGGACTATAGGGCCTATATACCCATTTGAGCTAATTAGGACTATCATTAGACCTATGGAAGCGGTGAAGCGCGATGTCATTACGCGCTTTCTTGTTCTTTAATTTGTGCCATTAGGCCTATTTTTGAAGTAGCGAATTTTGTGATTTAAAAGCAGCTTAAGTAAATTCTGAACATATATAGCAATTGCTAATTTTTTGGTTTGTTTGCTATTATATAGGCCTGTCTCTCAGCTGTAATCTTCATGACAGCGAAATACAGAAGCTTGTAGGCCTATGCACTTAGGCCCTATCATGGAACGGTAGCCATCAAACAAAATAGATCACTGAGATATTTCTTTCTCGTACATTATTGCCGTGAACAGTTAACGCTTCAACTCTCTGTTAAAAGCAACAACCTTATTCACTCGTACATAACTTATTCGCCAGATGGCCAAGATTTCCGAGTTCTGGTATAGGCCTAGTTGTAGGCTATATCTTTCAAAATAACTTTTTAAATTACCGGCATGTCTTTTATTATGTAGCCTAATTACATATTCGTCAGCTGGGTTTGTTCTCATTTCGTATATTAATGGGACCTTCAAATCGCTGTAGGCCTATATTGAAACTTCCTTTATAAAACCCCATTCGATTGCTGCCGTTACGCGTTCGTTACAAAGTCAAATGGCAGACTGGCATTCGAACTTCGAAGCCTAATGGTTAACTTGAGAATTGCTCAAATTAAACGCCGGGTACCAGCTTAACCAAAAGCACTGCGTCAAGTCATGAAGTTGTCAAGACAGCGTGTGTCGCAATAGAGTCTAGAGATGACTGGGGGCTACCCCCACAGTCATCTCTATACGTTAGTATACGTTATTAGCCTTTTGGTCAGAGCGCACCACTTCTAACGCAGAGCACGGGTTCGAAGTTTTGTTCCCAAAGAGTCGGCGCCTATTGCTCGAAGTTAGAACTATAGGTGCCGACTGTTTGGGAGCCTTTGGTGCCCGCCTAACCAGGGAGAAAGTTCGCGCCCGGAAGAATTCGAACCTTACATTCAAAATTTTCACAAATACCCAACATTGCATGATCTCACACTCCGTCTATAAATAATAGGCCTAAATAATAGGGGCCTAAAACTGTCACGCAAGTTTAAAATACGTTTCCTAACCGCGTAACACTTATAGGCTACACGTGTCCCTTGACAACTTAGGAAAGATTTTTCTCCGAAAATGCGCTATAAAACTCACCTACGTCAATGTAGAACATAACAAATTTTCCCAGAGTGGAACCCATGCACCCAGAGACAAAAGCAAAAGTCGGCGCCTATGGTTCCAACTGAATTGGCCTACCATCAACGTGGGCCCTAATGCCAAACCAGACTGCCACTATCCACTAGTAGTATAGTTTCAGTTTAACTTCGCTGTGTGATAACAAAGATCATTAGCGTCGCCCTCCTCCTTTACATTGGCGTAACGAAGGGGGCAGAGGGAGGCAACCGCCCCCGGGCGCAGCACAAGGGGGCGCAAAATTAGCTTTCAGAAGTACACAGTACTATGACAAGAATGATTAAAAGTCGACAAGAAAATTAAAAAGGGGCGCAGTCATCAACTCTTGCCTCTGGGCACTGAAACCCTTCGTTACGCCACTGCTCCTTTATCGAGGCTTGGGACTGGCACTGCCAGAGTACGAGCAGTGGCGGAGTTACCATGCCACTCACATTCTCCCTCCCTATTATATATAACGGCGGATCCATAAAAGGCTATTCGGCCATGCCTCGTTTTGAGTTGGAGAGGGCCACATGACTGAAGACGTGCAGACCCTTACGCTAGCTTGAGAGGCAGAATGCAGTCATGGGTATTTATAGTGTTATCGATGTTGGTTTTTCTAGCTTCAGCGTGCTGCGTATGAGGGTCGGTGGCCAGTTCTCCATCTCCTCGTCTGTTCTTCCTACTGACAGTCAGTGTCAGTGTTAGAGTGTAGGCCTACTGTGCGACTGTGACTGTGTCAATGACATTGTAAAATGAAAACAGCTATGTTGATGCTGTGCAAAGAAAGAATTGAGAAAGAGGGAGAGAGAAATAGTAAAACAAAAGCAAAGTATGAAAACCAAGCGAAACTGTCGTGGAAGTTGTGTAAGGGCATATAATTATATGACAGAAGCAAACAATTAAGTCGAGATATCAGGAACAAAGAGAACGACAAGTCATACGGATAGGGATAAAAACCTGTCAGCATGCCCACATTGGATCAACATAGGACCCATATTATAACGTGGGACCCTTATAGGCTCCTGTGCATGCACATATATATATATATATATATTATATATACAGCCACACCCACACATGTGCATGCACACACACACACACACACACATATATATATATATATATATATATATTATATATACAGCCACACACACACACACACACATTCTGAGTTCCCTTTAGTCTATAGAAAAGAACGTACGGCATGGTGCTGTATTGGCAGATCAGCATGGGGCTAATCGGGCCATAGCCCCATTTGATTTATGTGGCCAAGTCATTGAATTTGCTCCATTGTGGTTTGGGTTAAGGCAGCCAGCGAAATATAGAAAAGGTCATAAGAAATCTTGGAGTCTTGAACGTGAATGGATTCTCAAAAGTCGCAATGACTAAAAAAGGTCCCCACAAGTTCACTTTAGTAAACATCGACCATTGTAAACAAAAATGGCTCCCTCTGTTGACTTCTGGTCCGCCAATGATGGCTGGGCCCTACCCACCACGACTACAGCAAGACAAATGCTCCGTCTGATCGTAGAAATGTACCAATAATGGGAATGGGTATTGCTAGAGAGTTCATTATATTATTAGCGTCCAACCCGCCATCTAGACTTTTGGGGGACGTCTCCCCGTCCCCGCCTGAGATGTCGAGAGTCTCTTAGTGTGAACAGGTCTAACGGCCGTGGCATAAATCATATAGGGCCTACCACCCTCCAATTCATAACAGCACAGGAAGTTCAGAAACTCTCAAATTCTAAAAGCACAAGCTATATATATATATATATATATATATATATATATATATATATATATATATATATATATATATAGGTCTTAGTTATTTTTTTACAATTTGTGGTGCTCTACGAGGCGAAAGGCGGTCTCAGATACGATTCAGTTACGTCAGAAATCAATCGGAGTCGATCCGATTGAAAGCCGAGGTTCCATATCCCTCAGTCACATTGGACCCTCTAAATAAATACAGCAAATCGGACGCCTAAACACTTACATGTCGTAGTGAATGGACTGCATTGGACTGCCCTCAAGCGTTGACCCCCCACCCCTCCCCTCCGCCGATGCCCCTGTTGTTGAACTTGGTTCGTGCTGCAAGGACTGCATTGCTGCGGATTGACGCATAATAATGTATTGCAACGCGAGATGGTCGTCGTCGATTGCATAATAATCTTTATTGCGTTGTTTGCATTCGGTCGGCCAGCATATAGGCTAAAGCAATTGCAGGCAATCACCGGTTCAAGGTCTCTCTCTCTCTCTTTCTCTCTGTTTCAGCTCAGCTCAGCTCAGTTCAGCTGGAAGTAATTAATGTACGGAAAACAGATGCAGTGGATGATGATCATCTGCGCAAAAAACAAACGCTGGTATTCGCGCACACTCACCACGAGCGTAGGCGCCCATGGACCGGTCATTTGAGTCATGGCTTCCTATTCATGCGCCGCTTCGGTCTGCCTGCCTGCCTGACTGACTGTGTGCCCACCCGTCAATGGGTACCTCCGTACTTGCCTCTCCCTCTCTTCGAGGGCCAATGGCCTCTTTAAGCACATGGGCAGTTGCGGCCTGACCGCCGAGATTCTGAGAGTGAATGTACGAGCGGGCAGCAGTTAGGTAGAGAGGGAGGCAGGAGAGAGGGAGAGCGACAGACTTTCGAATATGAGGCCCATAGTTTGATCAGTTGGAGTGCGTGGAAGCATGGCCGCCGATACCAGCAGCAACGGCAGCCGCAGCTGAAGTCAGTTTTACGACCCCTTCTTCTTCTGCTTCTAATCCCCCGTTCGTCCACCCACTCAGCTGCTCCTCCTCCTCATCTTCCTCGTGCTTAGGTGCCGCCGCGTGCTCGTAGACACGCGTTTGGCATAGAGTTCGTAAGCCCGTAGTTGTAGCCCGTATTTATCATCCGTTGTACGACACGTGGGTCTAAATATTACTCTTCATTGGATACTTACTGCTAAGTATTAAGTACGTCGCCAAGGCGGGATACGTACACGTGACCGCCAATTTATTAATGAGAAGATCATTTCCATGTGATGACTAAACGCTTAACACTTACGGGTGTTTTGGGTCCAGTCGATGTGACGGTGTCTGCTGGCAATGGTTCGGCACATCATTAGGACCAATTATTGTTCTGAGAAAAATCCTTGTAATTACTGTGGCTGCTGCTGATGCAGATCGTTGTGTTTACTGTGACGATGATGATGATGCTGAAACTGCTACAGTTGCGCGGTTAAACCGGTGACGCCGAGCATCTTCTGCGTTGACCAGCATCTCGGTTCCCGCATCTTCGGCCCCCAACCTCCGCAGCTGGACTTTCCCTTGTGCCTTTCTTTTGACGTCGGATGAGTAGTATTGCTTATAACTCATCATCGACAGTAAAGATGAATAAGTTTTCATCAAACGATTCCAAGGATTTATCAAAGACAGTCAAGGTAGGCAGCGTACATTTGTACATCCTTTCATGATTATTGTAGTGACTTGTTAGTAAGTAAGTAGCCTATATTTGCATATGACAAGCACACATGCATTACACTGTATACAATAGCATACATTTTAAAATAAACTATAACTAGTATAACAGTAGCAGATTATAAAGTCACACATGCACAACTAAATATTATTAACAAAACTGCTTCTAAACAATTTAGATTTAGCCAAAGGCACATGAAGTCCTCTCTTGCTAAATAAGTACTTAATTGTCCTCACAAAGATGTGGTAAGAGCTGATGAATGCAGTGGCCAAAGAACTGTGATTTCTGAAAGCGCTTCCTGCGTGCTCAGGAAATAAGCTCTTCTGTAGTACGGATCTTGTGCAGCATCTGCACTTGGTATAAAATATGAGTCTTTCTCTTGAAGCAATCATCAAGATCCTGCCTTGGGTACGAAGTGCTAAAAGCTGCATTTTGTTAGCCATGGCATGCGAGGGTGGATGGCCAGTCCTCACATGCACTGCAGGATCTTATCACTCACTGACAGAGTACAGTCATTGCTCTCATTCTATAGATGAATTTCTTAGTGGGTACAAATGGAATGCAGATCTTAAAACGATTTTCTGCCCAGGCAGGGATTTGAACCTCTGACCTCGGAGTCCAGCATATTCACCCTTGCACTATCTCCCATTCTTTAATAACTTAAAATTTGGTTGAGAACCAGTGGCTATCTGAAGTGCCGTCATTGTGTGATGTCCTCCATGGACCAATGTTTGAGCAGAATTTGTTCGTGCTCAAAGTCTACCTTTTCACCTTTTCAACCACTGTGAACATACATACTATTCGTTGTTGTACATATGTTACATTTTTTTAGATGCACCTGTTTAAATCCCTTGGATAGTCATGCTTGCAAGGCTTCCGAGAGGTTCATAATAAACTTAAAATGCATTCTAAACAGACCCAGTTACATATAATTATGCACATCTGTATAATGTATTCATGTTGATTGGCTTATGCATCGAATGCACCATTTGGTGGTGATGGTTTCGAATAAATGACCTCTGTGGGTCATTTATCAAATGTAGTCGGTGGTGGTCAGTGACTAAGTCTAATCTTATCTAATATAATAACTTCTCTATCACTGTTAACATTATCATAAAGGCATTAATTGATGGTTGCTTTAAACTCAATTATAATCACGAATAATAATATAATCCATTGCAGAAGCCAGACTGAATTCAGGTAGATCAGAGGAACCAGAAGGTAGGCTACAGTGGATAAGTAAGTAGGTTGAAACAAATGAGATCTAAGTTTAGACAGGACAAGACATCAAAGAATTGAAAGAACAAACAGAACTTAGCTTCTTTGGAGCAGACCCCCAAAGAACCAAACTCTGCTGTGGAGCTCTGGTACCAGGCACAACAAGAGTCACAGTTGCCATTGACTGAGTGCTATATATCTGTTGATAGAGGGGATGAGCAGGAAACAGAGAGATGGAGGCTAAATTGCTCATCCAAAGAGTGGTGGATCTCCAAACTGTTGGTAATCCTCAACCTAAGGCTATCTGGTGAATCTATGATGGCTGCTTGCTATGTGGATGAAACATAAAATGCATGAAACACAATGGGTGTCCGTGATTACGTTAAACAAAGCACATACTGAAGGCATTAAATGGCACGTTACAAAAGAAGACTAGGTTTAGATCATAATGTCAGTGTAATAACAAGTGAACAGCACATAGCAGGTAAAGGGTCTCCTCTTTTCCTTGGGAATCTCATATCAGAGGTGTTGTTCTAATCTTGAAAATTTAGATGACCAGAGTGAAAATAATTATCAGTGTAGTAGTTGTTTTAATGCAGTAGAGAGCTGTATGTTAGAAGTTGCAGTTGAGTTGTATTTGATAGGAACTTTGATATTGAAGTATATGTTTGAAATAACTGTGTTTGAAGAAAGGAGAAACATTCAAAGAACTGTGTCAATTTAATTCTTAAACAGTTAGAAGACGTTGAGCAATTTATATGTAGAGATAAGGAAAGTTCTTGAGGTAGGTCACAACTAAGAAAGAAAAGAGTTGGTGACACACCTCTTCAGCTTAAACTTAAATCCACCGCAACGGGGTCTAAACAAATACGTAGCCTACCCGCTTCTACAGTTACTAATTCTCGTTAAGTTTCTGCAGAACAATTCCTTCTACAACGACACAAATGAAGTAATTGTCCTTGCAGGTATTTCCAGTCGGCCAGACGACTGCCACGTAAGCATACCAGGACCACACTCCCACCCTCTCTTCCTTACATCCACCCATCACCCGGTCCATCATCTGCCTCTCCCATCCACTGATGCTACCCAAAATTAAGTCTATATAAGCACGCTTCTGAAATACTATAGTCTACTAACCCAACAAATAACTTTCTGTAGATGGCTCCTGAGGATCAGGTTGAATGCAAGTGATTGTAAAACGAAGAAAAATAGTTATAATAGACGACTTAAGAAATGCTTCCCTCCCTTCGCACGCCAGTCTTACTCCAACTTCGCTCCTCTAAGCTAATCTATAACCAGCCTCTGCAGCACAACTCTAGATGCCAGAGCCAGACTGTCGATAGGGTCCAAGCGAAAAATCGCATCTAGTAACGTCAGATTCAAGTTCCGTATAGCATTTCTTCTTTAGGGTAGAAGTAAACGATCTTTAATATGTTGACGATAGCCACCAGTCAGGTCCTTGGCCACCAGTTATAGGCCTAGTTAATCGTAATCGTAATCTCCAAACTTCTAAAGCGCCACTCGAAAGCCAAGCGCATGGTACCAGCTTATTCACGAGCGCTGCGTAATCGTTATCGTAATTGTAACCTCGGAAATTTCTAAAGCGCGAATTATTTAAAGCTAAGATATATTCGCGAGCGCTACGTTAATTAAGCCCAGAGATATAAAGTGAACAAAATATCTGGTTGCGGGAAAATCAGAACTAGAGAGGAGACAGAGGAGCTGTACAGTAGGTTGAGTTTAGGATGGGGAAATTGGAAGGCGGCGGAGTGGACAGATCATAGGCCTAGATGTCAGGGTGAGACTTGGATCTTGAGAAAGTGGGACTTTGGTTTTGAATAGAACACCTGATATATAGAGCTTGAAGTAAATGGTGGTGGGTGGGCGGCGAGATGAGAGATCGGTCACCCTTTACATTCAACTTATTTGATGGCTTTCTAATTAACGGGACCCATATTCGTATAACATCTAGTGCGATTTTAACTCTGTCCAAGTAGGTTAATGAGGTTCTGGCGCTGCAGCCAGCGCCGCTTGAATAGTTTTCAAATTCTACGCAGACCTAAAAGTAGGCTAGGCCTACTACTCGACTCCATTAGGGCATTAGGCCTATTCTCTATTAGGGTAGAGTGGGGCAAAACGCCCCCGCTGAACGCCCCATCCCGGCCCTGTCCTCCCTGTGCCATGTAGTGACCTGTTTTAAGGTTCTGGGGTTTCTTAGTTGTACCCTATCGAGATAATCGTCAGTCATTTAGGGCCTATCAGTGTTTAATCTAGACGTCTCTTGGGGGAAAGTTCCCCAGGATCGAAGTTTCCCCCCCACAGAAAAATTAAAGAGATGAAATTTTGTACAGAAAGTGTGAAATTTAGGGATAACTTCCCCCCCCAGGATTTATCGAGGAGGGGAAATTTTTGGTGGAAAATTGTCGTTACTACCCCCTCGAAAATTCTTTGGAAATTCTCGTTACCACCTCCCCCGGTGGTCAACTTTTCAAATATGTTGGATACCCTCCGAGAAGTCTAGATTCCCCCCCGACAGCAAGGGGAGTAGATTAAACACTGGTCATTTATCCACAGGCGCTTAGTCAAAACAAAATAGATAGGCAGGTAGGGTCAGAATCGGTTCCAGGTGAAGATCCAAAGGGGTCAGGGTCAGTGGAGGCGCCAGGATTTCAGGTTTGGGGGCTAAAGCTCCAAGCCCTTCCTTTTTGTCCCCCTCCTCCCTGTGATTTGCAGTGATTTCCCACTTGGGGGGCTGAGCCGCAGTTGGGGGCTAAGCCCCCCTATCCCCTTTGCGCCGCCACTGGTCAGGGTCGATAGGAAGGCAGCCAGTCTAGCCATGTCTAGCATTTTGACACCATTAATGATACAGAATTGGCGGCATACTCTTACAGGGAAACACGAAAAAATCAATTTTTCTCAAAACAAAAATAATTATGCAAACCATCCACTCCGCCGCCTCTCAATTATTGTCTTAATCCAGGGATGGCCAACCCGCGGCCCGAGGGCCAAATACGGCCCGCGGGCGGCTGACTGGCGGCCCGCATGGCCCCTTTCTAAATAATTTGTTGTCTCATTTTAACCTACTTACTTGTCTGACTACTACAATACTGCATAATAGTTATGTCTAAAACACTAAAACATTTAGTGTTGTAAGGTCTAGTGACCTAATGTAGTAAAAACTGTTTTTATACTTTTTGTAAAATATTAAATAAACATTTGTATTTCTTTCGAGGCTGTGTGGACAAACATTTTGCGGCCCGCCGCGTGCTTACCAATTATTGTAGTGGCCGTAGGCCAAAAGGTTGGCCACCCCTGTCTTAACCGAAGCACAACCCACCGCAACAGCTCCTTTGTATGCTACCCCTTTCCAGGTCTATACCGGATTCTGCTCTTCACACATAGTAGGCCCCAATATACAACATAATAGGCCTACTACAACTGTATTTTGAAGTTACCCTGCTCTGTCAAGAGTTCAGAAGTATACGCACGACGTGACGACCATAATATTTATGCAGAAAGTCAATGGCACTGCACCTTATTTTGTGCGTGATGGACTTGACAACGTCTCTAGTTCCCTACACAATAGGCCTATAACTGGAATATAGGCCTACACAAGCACAAAAGAACAATTAACAGCCTGAGTATAAGTTTTTAAAGACCATAGGGCCTACTTTCAATATTAAATAAAATTGCCAAGTGGCTGAAGGCAAAATGACCAGTAGAACATAATTTATAGGCGTATACAGCAGGCCCTACACTTGTGTACATACCCATTATAGTCCTGAGAAAGGGTCGATCATCGATGTCAATATTTATAGGCCTAGGGGCCTAATTAGGTCCACATATCTTGTCTATTATTTCTATATGTATAAAACTGTCCGAGCCGAATTGTATAGACAGTAATTAGAAGAGTTTGACAGTCCTACTAAATTGAATAACCCATGAAATTAGCCTAGGCCTATATATTAATTAGGCCAATAGTCCCCAATACGTACGGACTATAGACCCATTTGAGCTAATTACTATCATTAGACCTATAGAAGCGGTGAAGCGCGATGTCATTACGCGCTTTCTTGTTCGTTCTTTAATTTGTGCCATTAGGCCTATTTTTGAAGTAGCGAATTTTGTGATTTAAAAGCAGCTTAAGTAAATTCTGAACATTATATATTATAGCAATTGCTAATTTTTTGGTTTGTTTGCTATTTATAGGCCTGGTGGATACACTGCTGATTTGCTTTCTGCACAATCTCATGATGCTACGCTACACCGTTGAATTGAGTTAAATTGTGGTTTTTTCTCTGTGCAATGTAAACATCAATGTCCATAATAAGACGTAAATTCTAGTGTTTTACGATGTTTTGCCACACTGTTAAATTGAGTTCAATTACAGATGCTATTCCTCTACACATAATTATGGATGTATGCACCATGCAAGCATTACTGTACATAATGTATAAGGCACACTGTTCTCTTCAACTTACCCCATCTATTACTGCTCACTTGCTGACTGCTCCACGACCTCCTTGGCTATTACACTTTTTACTTAAATGATGACTTAAGTACACCTCTAACTATTTTATACCAATTGTATTTATGATGAATGTCGATTTTGGCCCGACTGCTTTGATTGCGTCCCTTGCTTTACGTCTTATTGTTTCTGTTTCTTATTTTGACTTGTGTTACTAGTACTGAATAACATTTCTCGGCAAGTTGCCACTGTTGATTTTTGTTGTGTGTGCACGGACATAGTAAACCAGCGGAAGGGAGACTACACTTGCTCCTTGTGTGCTAGATCCTATCATGCAACTTGTATTACTAATAGAGACAATACTTTGACTGAGGACTCCTGGAATTGTAATGAATGTTTTAAAAAGACACATGAATCTAATGAGAAACTAAACTTACAATCTAGAATTTCAAACATAGGTAAACTTCCTAAACTCAACTCCTTAAACATAACAGACAATGATGATCTCAGGAAACCACTTTTAAATAATAAAGACCTAGACTCTGATATTAATTACTTTGTAGACCTTGTCAGGGAGTGTGAGTACTTATCTCCTTCACAAGCATCCAATAGATTTCATACTGGTCAACCATCCTTTGCCATCTCACATCTTAATACTAGAAGCATCATCTCTAAAGTAAAGGAGATTCAAAATCTATTACAACAATTGCCCACTTCAATTCTTGCTGTCACTGAGACCTGGTTATCTGACAACACAGCTGATACAGTCCATATTCCTGGTTACACCTTTACATATAGGAATAGAGAGGATGGAAGAGGAGGAGGAGGTGTCGGGTTGTTCACAAGGGAGGATATTGATTATAAGGAAATGATCATCCCCACTTCTTTTACTTCTTTTGAAAGCTTATTTATTAACATTCCATCTACAAAAAATACGGATATTGTCGTAGGAGTCATATATAGACCACCTGGTACTAATCTAGATTTCTTTAATACTGAATTTGAATCTCTAATTGACTTGCTAACCATTCATAAAAATAGAAATAAAAGGATATTTATAACTGGAGATTTTAACATCGACTTATTGGCTTCGGAGACTCATAATCCCACTGCTGACTTTACCGACTGCCTTACCTCTCACCACTTTCTCCCCATGATTCTCCAACCTACTAGAATAACTCCCACTACAGCCACCCTAATTGATAACATTTTCACTAATTCTCCTGCCTCTGTCACTAACTCTGCTATAATAATATCTGATATTTCAGATCACTTACCCATTATAACCTGGATTGAGAATATTTCTAAAACCCTGAATAAATTAGGTAACCCTCAATTGGTAAGGACCGTAAATGATGCTACCACCTCTAACTTTAGACTATTACTAGACAAACTAGACTGGTCACCAGTTTTATCACTTTGCAGCAAAAATGAATCTGACTTAGCATATGCTTTATTTGTAAAATTAATACAGCTTAATTATGACCAAGCTTTTCCCCTAAGGCCCAGAGCCACTAATAAAAGAAAAGCAGCTCAGAATCCTTGGATGACTCAAGGACTATTAAATTCTACAAAAAAGAAAGAAAAACTATACGTTAAATTTGTAAAAAATCCTACTCTAGCAAATAAAGCCATATTTACCGCTTACCGTAATAAGTATAAAGTAATACGTACTAAACTGGAACAAGACTATTATAGTAATGAATTTGCCAAATATAACCATGACATTAAAAAAACTTGGCAACTAATTAAATCCATCGTTAATACTGAAAATAAGGATACGATTATAAAAGAAATATTAATTAATGGCAATAAAATAGACGACTCTGAACTTTTAGCGGATATATTTAATACCCATTTTACGAACTTACCTAAATCTTTAGCACAAAATATACCTCTATCAAAAAAATCATATCAAGATTATATGCCGGCCTCTTCACTGAATTCCTTTGCTATGCTACCGACTTCTTCCTATGAGCTAATTGCTATCAACAAAACCCTTAAAGATACTCACAGTACTGGACCTGATGACCTCAATCCGCATGTATTATCACCACTTATGGATATACTAGCAACTCCACTAAGCGAAATAATAAATTGCTCGATTAGAACTGGAGAGGTTCCATCTGATATTAAATTAGCTAAAGTAATACCGATTTATAAACAAGGAAATAAAAATGAGGTTTCTAACTTCAGACCTATCTCTATATTACCTTTTTTTTCCAAGTTGTTTGAGAGGGTTATGTATGACAGGCTGTACTCTTTTATTAGCCAATCTGAAATCCTTTACCCCTTCCAACATGGCTTTCAGCCAGGGCATTCGACATATATGTCACTAATTGATATTCAGGATAAAATCTCTCAAGCCATGGATAACAATGAATATTCCATTGGAATTTTTCTCGACCTAGCCAAAGCATTCGATACGGTTGACCATAAAATCTTGTTATATAAACTTGAAACTTATGGAATCAGAGGAGTTGCACTTGCATGGTTTTCAAGCTACCTAAATAACCGACGCCAGCAAGTTTCTTGTAATGGCAAACTATCAAGTTTTCAAAACATAGTCTTTGGGGTTCCTCAAGGCTCAATACTTGGGCCTCTACTCTTTTTAATATACATCAATGATCTTCCCAATTCTGCATCTCTTCTTCATTACATTCTCTTTGCAGATGACTCCAATGCCTTCTACTCACATGCCTCATATGACCAATTAATTAAAATAGCAAATAATGACCTAGAACTAGCTAATGACTGGTTTAAAGCCAACAAACTCTCCCTTAACCTATCTAAAACAAATTACATCATCTTCAGGTCTAACAATAAACCTGTTCCAACTCCTGACAATGCTCTGACAATTGAAAATAAGTTAATTCCTCAAGTCTCTTCATCCAAATTCCTAGGGGTTTACATTGACCAACACTTAAAGTGGGACATACATATTGCCGAAATTGCTAAAAAAATCTCTAAAAACACTGGAATAATTCGCAGGATATCCTATCTGCTTCCAACACACATACTCAAAAATCTATATTTTACACTTATACATCCTTATTTAAACTATTGTAATTTTGTCTGGACATCTACATATGACACTCACTTACTAAAACTAAACATACTACAGAAAAAAGCTATAAGAATTATTACCAAATCTCCTATCAACACCCACACTGACCCACTGTACTTGCAACTTAACCTCCTGAAAATATCTCAGATTAAATTTCTTCAAACTAGTATATTTATGTACCAGTATGATAATAACCTCCTCCCACAAGCTTTCTCGGCCTACTTCAAACCAAACTTACTTGACAGGGCCATTCGAAATAAAAGAGTCTACATAAGCATCTTTGCCAGAACAAATACCCGACAGTTTTCTATCAAATACCAGGGTCCCCTCATATGGAATAGCATACCAGAATGTGTTCGTGCGGCCATGAGTCTAGCCTCATTTAAAATCCAAATCCGTGCACACACAATAAAAAATTGTTAAATAAGAAATGTTAAATAGCATTGCATTTGTTCAGTTCTTTTTTTGGTCTTTTTTGGTTTTATTGTCTTTTGTTTTACCCTAAGGCGGAGGGAAGCTACCTCAACGCTGTTATTTCTGGGCTCCCAAGCTACTGCCACTGTGTTAAGTATTTGTCACTACTAAGACTCATTGATATTATTTTGTAAATAGGCCCCCACTCAGCGGGATTATTCCCTTCGGGTAAGCCTATTGCTCCCTTATGTATGCTGTGATAATTGCATATCAAATGATTATGCTTTATGTTTAATTACTGTTAAATATTATTTGTTTTGTGTCTTTGTGTTATTGGGACCAATAAACAAATTGAAATTGAATTGATCATGGAACGGTAGCCATCAAAGAAAAATAGATCACTGAGATATTCCTTGCTCGTACATTATTGCCGTGAACAGTTAACGCTTCAACTCTCTGTTAAAAGCAACAACCTTATTCACTCGTACATAACTTATTCGCCAGATGGCCAAGATAGATACAGAACAGATTTCCGAGTTCTGTTATTATAATAGGCCTAGTTGTAGGCTAGGCCTATATCTTTCAAAATAACTTTTTTAATTACCGGTATGTCTTTTATTATGTAATTACATATTGGTCAGCTGGGTGTGTTCTCATTTAGTATATTAATGGGACTTACAAATCGCTGTAGGCCTATATGGAAACTTCCTTTATAAAACCCCATCCGATTGTCTGCTGCCGGTTATAGGCCTACGCGTTCGTTATAAAGTCAAAATTTGGCAGACTGACATTCGAAGCCTAATGGTTAACTTGAGAATTGCTAAAATTAAACGCCGGGTACCAGCTTAACCAAAAGCACTGCGTCAAGTCATGATCGAAGTTGTCAAGACAGCGTGTGTCGCAATAGAGTCTGGAGATGACTGTGGGGCTACCCCACACTCCCACAGTCAGCTCTACGTTATTAGCCGTTTGGTCAGAGCGCACCGCTTCTAACGCAGAGCACGGGTTCGAAGTTTTGCTCCCAAGAGTCGGCGCCTATTGTTCGAAGTTAGAACTATAGGTGCCGACTGTTTGGGAGCCTTTGGTGCCCGCCTAACCAGGGAGAAAGTTCAGTGGGTGCGTCGCGCCCGGAAGAATTCGGACCTTATTCAGAATTTTCACAAATATCCAACATTGCATGATCTCACACTCCGTCTATAAATAATAAATAGGCCTAATAGGGGCCTAAAACTGTCACGCAAGTTTCAAATACTTTTCCTAACCGCGTAACACTTGTCCCTTGACAAAGAAACCATTTTTTTCACCGAAAATGCGCTAAAACTCACCTACGTCAATGTAGAACATGACAAATTTTCCCAGAGTGGAACCCATGCACCCAGAGACAAAAGCAAAAGTCGGCGCTTATGGTTCGAACTGAATGGGCGTATACCATCAACGTGGGCCCTAATGCCAAACCAGACCATGCCACTACCCACTAGTAGTAGTTTCAGTTTAACTTCACTGTGTGATAACAAAGATAATTAGCGTCGCCCTCCTCCTTTACATTGGCGTAACGAAGGGGGGGGCAGAGAGAGGCAACCGCCCCCGGGCGCAGCACAAGGGGGCGCAAAATTAGCTTTCAGTAGTGCACAGTACTATGACAAGAACGATTAAAAGTCGACAAGAAAATTTAAAAGGGGCGCAGTCATCAACTCTTGCCCCTGGGCACTGAAACCCTTTGTTACGCCACTGCTCCTTTATCCAGGCTTGGGCCTGGCACTGCCAGAGTACGACTGTACGAGCAGTGGCGGGGTTAACATGCCACTCACATTCTCGCTCCCTATATATATAACGGTGGATCCACAAAAGGCTATTCGGCCATGCCTCGTTTTGAGTTGGAGAGAGCCACATGACTGAAGACAAGCGCGGACCTTTACGCTAGCTTGAGAGGCAGACTGCAGTCATGGGTATAAAGTGTTATCGATGTTGGTTTTTCTAGCTTCAGCTTCAGCGTATGAGGTTCGATGGCCAGTTTTCCAACTCCTCGTCTGTTCTTCCTGCTGACGGTGTTAGAGTGTAGGCCTACTGTGCGACTGTGACTGTGTCAATGACATTGTAAGATGAAAACGGCTATGGACCTATGGTGATGCTGTGCAAAGAAAGAATTGAGAGAGAGTGGGAGAGAAATAGCAAAAACAAAAGCAAAGTATGAAAACGAAGTGAAACTGTCGAGGAAGTTGTGTGAGCCTGTGAGGGCATATAATTATATGACAGAAGCAAACAATTAAATCGAGATATCAGGAACAAAGGGGTCGTCCATTAATTATGTCAACAAATTTTAGGCAGTTTTTGACCCCCCCTTGTCAAAAACTGTAAAACATTGACGGACCCCCACTAAAAAATTATGTCAATAATCCCAGAAGACCCCCCTACAAAAAAGAAACAACATGGCTCAATACATGTAGAATCATTTTTGTTAATTTTTTAGACTGAAAAAAAATGCAATCTCAAATTTCAAAATATAGATGAGTTTAGTTTATTACCAGCTTTTTAGTAGTATTAAACATTAAGCACTTAATACATTTTTAGCATTTCTTAATGTTTTCGCTACCATTTGGAAGGGTCTTTGTTGATTTATTGGAGAAATATTTCTTGACGTCAACTTGTACCTAACCCCCTCCCCCTTGCCAACAACAGTACTGTCAAACTTTTCCAAACCCCTCCCCTATTTTGTTGACCCGCCATCTAGAGTTCTAGACTTTTGGGGGACGTCTCCCCGTCCCCGCCAGAGATATCGCGAGTCACTTTGTGTGAACAGATCTAACGGCCGTGGCATGAATCAGATCCATAACAGCACAGCATGCACAGGAAGTTCAGAAACTCTCAGAATTCTTTAAAGCGATATATATATATATATATATATATATATATATATATATATATATATATATATATATATATATGTCTTAATTATTTTTTTACAATTTGTGGTGCTCTACGAGGCGAAAGGCGGTCTCAGATACGATTCAGTTACGTCAGAAATCAATCGGAGTCGATCCGATTGAAAGCCGAGGTTCCATATCCCTCAGTCACAGTGGACCCCTAAATAAATACAGCAAATCGGACGCCTAAACACTTACATGTCGTCGTGAATGGACTGCATCGGACTGCCCTCAAGCGTTGACATAAGATATAAGCCGATGCCCCTGTTGTTGAACTTGGTTCGTGCTGCAAGGACTGCATTGCTGCGGATTGACGCATAATAATGTATTGCAACGCGAGATGGTCGTCGTCGATTGCATAATAATCTTTATTGCGTTGTTTGCATTCGGTCGGCCAGCATATAGGCTATAGCAATTGCAGGCAATCACCGGTTCAAGGTCTCTCTCTCTTTCTCTCTGTTTCAGCTCAGCTCAGTTCAGCTGGAAGTAATTAATGTACGGAAAACAGATGCAGTGGACGATGATCATCTCCGCAAAAAACAAACGCTGGTATTCGCGCACACTCACCGCCAGCGTAGGCGCCCATGGACCGGTCATTTGAGTCATGGCTTCCTATTCATGCACCGCTTCGGTCTGCCTGCCTGCCTCACTGACTGTGTGCCCACCCGTCTGGCTACCTCCGTACTTGCCTCTCCCTCTCTTCGAGGGCCACTGGCCTCTAAGCACATGGGCAGTTGCGGCCTGACCGCCGAGATTCTTAGAGTGAATGTACGAGCGGGCATCAGTTAGCTAGAGAGGGAGGCAGAGAGATAGAGAGGGAGAGCGACAGACTTTCGAATATGAGGCCCATAGTTTGATCAGTTGGAGTGCGTGATACCGCCGATACCAGCAGCAACTGCAGCCGCAGCTGAAGTCAGTTTTACGACCCCTTCTTCTTCGGCTTCTAATCCCCCCCGTTCGTCCACCCACTCAGCTGCTCCTCCTCCTCATCTTCCTCGTGCTTAGGTGCCGCCGCGTGCTCGTAGACACGCGTTTGGCATAGAGTTCGTAAGCCTAGAGTAGTAGCCTGTATTTATCATCCGTTGTACGACACGTGGGTCTAAATATTACTCTTCATTGGATACTTACTGCTAAGTATTAAGTACGTCGCCAAGGCGGGATACGTACACGTGACCGCCAATTTATTAATGAGAAGATCATTTCCATGTGATGACTAAACGCTTAACACTTACGGGTGTTTTGGGTCCAGTCGATGTGACGGTGTCTGCTGGCAATGGTTCGGCACATCATTAGGACCAATTATTGTTCTGAGAAAAATCCTTGTAATTAGTGTGGCTGCTGCTGATGCTGATCGTCGTGTTTACTGTGACGATGATGATGCTGAAACTGCTACAGTTACGCGGTTAAACCGGTGACGCCGTGCATCTCCTGCGTTGACCAGCATCTCGGTTCCCGCATTATCTTCGGGCCCCAACCTCCGCAGCTGGACTTTCCCTTGTGCCTTTCTTTTGACGTCGGATGAGTAGTATTGCTTATAACTCATCATCGACAGTAAAGATGAATAAGTTTTCATCAAACGATTCCAAGGATTTATCAAAGACAGTCAAGGTAGGCAGCGTTCTCTACATCCTTTTTTGATCATTGTAGTGGCTTGTAAGTAAGTAAGTAGCCTATATTTGCATCTGACAAGCGCACATGCATTACATTGTATACAACGATTACATAATATTTTAAAATGAACTATAACAGTAGCAGATTATAAAGTCACACTTGCACAACTAAATGTAACTAAAGATGCATCGGTTAACAAAATTGCTTTTAAACAGTTTAGATTTAACAAAAGGTAGCATGTCCTCTCTTGCGAAATAAGTACTTAATAATATTGTCCTCACACAGAGGTGGTAAGAGCTGATGAATGCAGTGGCCAAAGAACTGATTTGTGAAAGTGCTTCCTGCGTGCTCAGACAATCAGCTCTTCTGTAGTATGAATCTTGTGCAGCATCTGCACTTGGTATAAAATATGAGTCTTTCTTTTGAAGCAATCATCAAGATCCTGCCTTGGGTATGAAGTGCTAGCAGCTGCATTTTGTTAGCCATGGCATGCGAGGGTGGATGGCCAGTCCTCACATGCACTGCAGGATCTTATCACTCACTGACAGAGTACAGTCATTGCGCTCATTCTATGGATGAATTTCCTAGTGGGTACAAGTGGAATGCCGATCTTAAAACAATTTTTCTGCCCAGGCAGGGATTTATACCTCTGACCTCGGAGTCCAGCGTACTCACCCTTGCACTATCTCCCATTCTTTAATAACTTAAAATTTGGTTGAGAACCAGTGGCTATCTGAAGTGCCGTCATTGTGTGATGTCCTCCATGGACCAATGTTTGAGCAGAATTTGTTCGTGCACAAAGTCTACCTTTTCACCGTTTCAACCACTGTGAACATACATACTATTCGTTGTTGTACATATGTTACATTTTTTAGATGCACCTGTTTAAATCCCTTGGATAGTCATGCTTGTAAGGCTTCTGAGAGGTTCATAATAAACGTAAAAGGCGTTCTAAACAGGCCCAGTTACATATATGCACATCTGTATAATGTATTAATGTCGATTGGCTTATGCATCGAATTACTAATGCCAACCATTTGGTGGTGATAGTTTCAACTAAATGACCTCTGTATTTTGGGTCATTTATCAAATGTAGTCGGTGGTGGTCAGTGACTAAGTCTAATCTTATCTAATCTAATGACTTCTCTATCACTGTTAACATTATCATAAATGCATTAATTTATGGTTGCTTTAAACTCAATCATAATCAGAATAATAATAATCGATTACAGAAGCCAGACTGAATATTCAGATAGATCAGGGAACCAGGCTGCAGTGGGTAAGAAAGTAGGTTGAAACAAATGAGATCTAAGTTTAGACCTGAAAGGCATCAAAGAACTAAAAGAACAAACAGAACTTAGCAGCAAATTCCAAAGCTTTGGAGCAGACCCCCAAAGAACCAAACTCTGCTGTGGAGCTCTCGTACCAGGCACAACAAGACTCACAGTTTCCATTGACTGAGTGCAACATGTCTGTTGATAGAGGGGATGATCAGGGAACAGAGATGGAGGCTAAATTGCTCATCCAAAGAGTGGTGAATCTCCAAATTGTTGGTAATCCTCAACCTAAGGCTATCTGGTGAATCTATGACCGCTGTTCACTATGTCGATGAAACATAAAGTGCATGAAACACAATGGATCATGGATGTTAATGATTACGTTAAACAAAAGCACATACTGAAGGCATTAAATGACACGTTACAGAGACTAAGGTTAGCACAATGTCAATGTGACAACATAGCAGGTAAAGGGTCTCCTTTTTTCCATGGGTGATCTCTCATATCAGAGGTGTTGTTCTAATCTTGAAAATTTATATGACCAGAGTGAAAATAATTATTATATGTCCTGAATGTTTCATTAATATTAATTTATTTAGCTTATTGTAGCTGGCAACCTCTGTGAAGTTTCATAGAGCAGATCTGTCTGGATAAAGGCTGAAACCATGGACTATTAGGGTGATTATACAGCGGTCCTTGGTTGAAACCTAATGATGAGACCTCTTGGGGATGAAAGCTGACCCCTACTTGATAAGGTCATAGGTCCTAGTAAACATGGCTTGGGCCATTAGAATGTCTAGAGATAGACAGACACACAGACACAGACAAACAGAGACAGGCAGATGCAGAGATAGACAGACAAAGATAGAGACAGACAGACAGACAGACAGACAGACAGAGCAATTGAAAGGTGGTCATGTCCAGAGCAAGAGCAGATGCTGAGAAATGAGTTGAATTTTCTTGGAATCATTTGACCCAGACTACGTAGAGATGTCTAGGGGTGTAACATCTGAGGGAAGGCATTCCCTAAATAGATCCTAATTAGGAATCTTTCAACCCATTAATGTGTTTGGTTTATATAAAGGTATGAAGGCAGGTTTGGGTTATTGATGGAGCTTCTTAACGGTATTTTAAATGGTTCTGGTGATTGGTTAGTAGGGCTTACTATCTTGGGGACAGGGTGACAAGTTAAGCATACTTCTGTTGATTAGACAAGGAGGCTTTCAGTCCTCCCTGTACTATAGGTATGTCATTCTGCAGGTGCTTACAGTCTGTAAAGTCTGGGTCATTTATCCCTCCAGGGGTGCAACCACTTGATGCAAAAGGTCAAGTAAGGTCAGGCATTCCCTGAAGGGTCCTTCTACTATTGAGGGTTGTGAGGAGTAGGAATATGTCTTTGTGTATAACTAACCCTCTGCTAATAGCGGTTCTTTCCAGTTCACTGAACGGAAGCAAGATCAAAGCATCAGGTATTCATTTCCTAAAGATCCCTCTAGCAGTCTAGCTTTTCCACTTATGGCCAGAAATCCCCTTTGATGTCTGGCTTGCAGTTTCATATTGTCTGAAATGGTTTCACAATTGGGTGGCAGTGGTATTATACAGGTGAAATATTTCTGTGGTTGTGCTAAGCATAGTAACTTTACAACATTGTAACTCTAGTTTTGTTCATTTAGTTATTTATCTGTTATTATTAATAGATATTTATGGCCGTTAATATTACGGACCGATATATTTTTGATGGGGCTTAGATTTACATTTGTTTTTTAATTTAGATTATATTTATTTAATTTTTTATTTGGTTGTAAATTATGGTAAGAGTAATATTATGCTTACAGATTATTTATCTTAAATTACAGTTTTCTGATCATGAGTTTCACATTTGAAGAAAACATTAATCAGCTTTTTTTAAAAGAAGTTAATTACTTATAGATAATAGATATGCATGTCTGTGTGTGTGTGTGGGTTTGTGTTGGCTGATCCTCCACATGTAGACAAGAAGCAAATGTCCCACAGGAACAAATCATCAGTTTGTGTAAATTTAATCCATTTCTGCCACTCACTGTCAGCCTCCGTATCTGAAATAAGTTTACATTGATATGCAGCCTTTGGTTATGCAGGAAGTCTGGCCTTTAATGGAGAGTGAAAATAGAAATACTAGACGGCCTGATGGAGAACAATTACAGGAAAGTAGAGAAACAGCGGAAGGAACAAACTATAGATAGAGGACGAAGAGAGAGACAGACAGACAGAGACAGACAGACAGACTGAGTCTGTGTTTGTGTGTGTCTGTCTATCTGAGACAGACAGACAGGGAGAGAGACACAGAGACAGACAGACAGACAGACAAACATACAGACAGACTAAGACCGAAAGACACAGACATGTGCAGAATCTCTGAGGCAGAACTATGGCTCTGGTGTAGTGTATGGTGTATGTGAGTGTGTGTGTGTGTGTGTGTGTGTGTGTGTGTGTGTGTGTGAATGTGTCTGTGTGTGTGTGTGTGTTTGTCTATCTCAGACAGACATAGAGACACACAGAGACACAGAGACACAGAAAGAGAGACAGAGACAGACAGACAGACATAAAGCAGACTAACTGACAGAAAGACACAGACATGTGCAGAATGTCTTATACAGAACTATGGCTCTGGAATAGTGTACTGTATGGTGTATGGGAGTGAAATAAAATGCAGATTGCAGAAGCGAGAGCTGATCCTGTTTCAGCACCACTTTATGGAACTGTCATGTTGGAATATTTCTGGCATTGATTTGCTAGTAAATGTTCTTTACAGATATACTTATTGAAGGAAGAGTGGGAGCAAGAGAGAATACACGTGGAAAACGACAGATGAAGAAAAGTTGGTGGAGTAAAAGGAGGAGAGGAGGAGGAGAAGGAGAAGGATATGGACTGATTAGGCAGATTCTATTTGGTTTCCCCTCTTCAGTTTTCTCTCTTATGGAGTACGGTAGTATTCTCTATCTTAGACCCAGAAAAGGGAGCAGTCATATGCTATTGCCAACCAGTGAAGCCTCTTTATTAGCCATCTGGTCATCTCTTTATCCAGTCACCACTTTTCAATGGTGCTTCATCAATCATCAAGGTTAAGTTTTAAGAGTTAGGATAGGAAATCTTACCATTCTTTACCAAAGACTATCAACACATTTAAAATTTACAATGAACAACAAACACTTAATTGTTAAACCTTTGTTTAGTTATAATATAATAATATATATATAGAAATTTTTGTTTATTTGTTTGAATGTATTAATCTTGCTATGTACAGTGCTGTGCGTTTGCTAGTGCTTCTCAATAAAGGAATACTTACTTACTTACTTATTTCTGCATGGTTCAGCACAATACGACCCTAAACAGAAGTTGTCGAATCCAAATTTTCATACAGTTATGGCTTGCAGCTTAGCCTACAATAATATTGAAGCTTAGCCTACCATAACTTAATTTTTCATAAAAATTTATATCACATAAAATTACAATTACATATTGTTGTATCGTAGAAAATGAAATTAGTACACATACATGTTTTACTTTACAACAAAATGACCTCTTTATTTGTAGCAGAAATTCATTATATTGAATACCGGTGTATGGGTGGCTGTTATCCTTCACTTACAATAAGAGAAGAAGAGCAGTCCCTTAAGCTAACCCTGAAGCAGCCATGGGTATGAAGTGTTAGCAACTTCATTTTCCTGACCTTGGCATATATGGGTGGGTGACCGGTCCACTCCCTCGCTGTTTCATCTTCCCACCAACAGTGTACAGTCAGTGTACTCATTATAGCTGAGTTGACTAGGGGTCTCCTTGCAGGTGGAGCAGAAATCTCGAACATATTTCTGCCCTGGCAGGGATTTGAACCCCGACCTCTCGGTTGACAGTCCAACATTCTAACCACTACTCTATGGAGCACCCCATAATGTACTGTTTAATGCTTCCTAACTTTAAGTGCTAAAGTTTGTTGAGTTGCATCCCATCACTTATATACTATGGGATCATCACAAACCTGTCCTGATGATCAGCAGAACAGTAAAAAGTGGAACAGATAGATAGCCTTGTCAGGAATTTAAGAAACCTTAACATATCTGCAGTCATATAATGTCTAGTTTAAGTTTGGTTTATGCATGAGACTGTGTCTAGTTTAAGTTTGGTGTATGTTTGAGACTATGTCTGGTTTAAGTTTGGTTTATTTGTGAGACTATTTGTCTAGTTTAAGTTTGGTTTATGTATGAGACTGTGTCTAGTTTAAGTCTGGTATATGTGTGAGACTTATGAAGCAGGATTAGGAATAAGGACTTTGACGAAGGACTGCCTGCAGAGAGCCTGAGAGGTACTGGCACATGCAGAGAAATGGAAGGAAGTATAATAAGACATTACCCTATATTGGCCAAATTCCACAGTTGCTGTGTAAATTAGTAAGAGGGGAAGAAAGTCCCAGCTTCCTCTGATTGTAGGCACTTGATAAGTTCTCAGAACTTATTTCGACTTTGATAATGTCTTCATTTCAGAGAGTCTGAACAGAGTTCTTAGTCACCAATTTGGCCCTGCCTGCATAAGACTAGGATGAAGAATAGATTCAATCCATTTGCATAATTAAGCTAGCGTTTGTATACATTCCTTTGTCATTGTTGTTGCTGTTTTAAGTAAGTCTCTTGACTTACAGTTTAAGTTTGACATTGATACTTGTTTCCTGGTCAAAATAGGCTGTACTATAATTAAAAGCAGCAGCAGTATCCTCACAGCAACAACAATGCTTCAGGCTAAATGTCTGTTTCAAGTAGTGTGCAGTTAGCTGAATCAATGATGACAACAAAAGAACAGTATTCTTTGTTTAATTTGTCATAAAGCTTTTACTAAGTTTGGAAAGTAAATTAGTCAGTGTTTGTTTCTGGCAACAACTGCTGACAATTATGCTTAATTAATAACAGACTAAGGTTCAAGCTTTGAAATAGTCTTTGTCTTAACTCTAAATGCTTGAATTTTATGGTTTGTCTTAACAAGATTTGTTGAATTTTAACATTTTCAGGTTTGGTGCTAATGACCTTTCAGTCTGAACTGCTGGAGCATATAAAACTATTTGCCATGCAGTTTTCAATAAAGTTTTCTAGCTCTGTGGGTCAGAGGTCGGATTGCTGGAATCTAGGGTTGCCATGAACTTTGCTCTGCCTTCCTTTTTACTGCTAATCTGTTCTGCCAGGGTATGTAATCATATCTGTCTGGTTCGAAAGAAAAGACATCCCTTTTCCTATTGACAGACCTAATCCTTGGTATGATATTTCATATGTGCTTCTCATTCTTAATGACTGATGAAATTGAAGTTGCAGTTTTCAGACGCAATAAGGCTTGAGAATATTGGATATTGTTGACTAGGCATCACTTACTTACGAGTCTGTTTGGTATATTATGATGGATCTGATAGAACTTTCCTCATAACTGACATTTTATACTGCAGCATGTTTTGCAAACATCTGAACACTGTCTTCAGTTTTGGGGGCTTGGCAGGGAGTGCTTCTGAGTAGATATCTTAAAGGGTTGCTGTTTACCAGCTAAATTTATTCAAACCCATTCGAAAAGGTGTTTGTATACCAATGCCAGGTAACTGCCTTATTACATTGCAAATGGATCAATATTACAGATAATTTATACAATTACATGTTTGATGACAGTTTTAATCTGCTACTATTAAACAGACCCCTTTTAACTGCTTAGCAACATGATGCTTATTGAAACTATTGGACTGGTGAGTTTATCAATTTTATTTTCAATTGGGCTTGCGGTTATTTTGACCTCATTTGTTTTTCTTGGAGTCAGTCCATTCAGATTCATTTAGAAATTTTGTGTGCTGACTGCAATAATTGATGCCATTTAATTTTCCCGGAGTGTCCCGTTCATCCCATTGGAAATTTAAAATAAACAATGATATATCAAGATGAGAGAGGAGTTTGCAATTCCAGATGGGTTACTGACTCATCTGCTTCCATAGATTTTGTTCCAGTGCACTTAGGAAAAGGGGAGAGGGAGAAGAGTTCAGTGGCGGCAACATTGTTCATGGTATAGACTTTCATAATATTGTTGCCAATGGCAAATTTTTATGATTCATGCATATTTGATATCAACAATGTGCATAAACGTTGTACAATAAATGTTGCACTGTGTATTGTTAAGTAGAACTTTACTATTCTTCTGTTTAATCACCAATGATTGTTTCACTAAAGTCCTGCCATTATTTTCTGATGTGAGTTATCAATCTACTTCATATTAAAGGAAATACATATTCTTAAAAGTTCATTATGCACATTTGCTTGAGGCTTAGATGCTTCATTTGAAACATCTGTGTTTTTACTGAATGTGATATAGTTATTGACTTTTTGTGTGGAGAGTTGAGTATCTGAAAAAAGCTTTAAGGTCTGACTGTGGGAAATAGAATCTCTAAGTTGGAGCATTTGGGTCAATGCTAGTTTTTTTGGTATACGGTGTTTTGAGAATTCTTAGTTAGAGCTCAGGGCTCAGGGACTTTGAGTTGCTGGTGTACAAAGATCTACTGTTGCCACAATGTTATCTTATCTGTGGGCTTCTATAGCACCAGGCATTGATTCCGAGTACATTAACATTTGTGCCAGACCTGCTGCCTTCATTTCTTAAGGGCTTTAGCTCCAAAAGTGCCAAGTGTCTTGAGGCTTGCGATTTACCTTCACTGCCTGCTTTAGAGGT
Organism: Aporrectodea caliginosa; assembly: GCA_020284085.1. Classification (NCBI taxonomy): domain Eukaryota; kingdom Metazoa; phylum Annelida; class Clitellata; order Crassiclitellata; family Lumbricidae; genus Aporrectodea; species Aporrectodea caliginosa. The sequence continues at coordinate 424,512 of JACEVL010000777.1, forward strand.
GAGTCTAAGTGGGCTGATAATTTTTAGGGCATTGATAGGAAGTGGAGCTGCCAAGGCTAATGAGCCGCTCTTGACTCTTCTCTCTTTCTGTGGTCGTCGTTATCAGTGCCTGTTCATTCCATTGGGAGATTGTGATGGTATAGTCACTGGCTTTGAGTAAGTCCATTGCCTGGAAAAGATCAGAGAAGAGTAGAATGAAATTCCTGTATACCATCGGATGCCAGGTATATTCTCACTTGCAAACTCAGTAGGTGGCTACCCTGGTATATGGTAAGTGGATGAGCAAGTGGCCTTTCCTAAAATCAGACTGTATTTTGTGGCAACTTAAGTTAGTGTGGTTTAGAAGAATGTTTATGGTTAATAAAACACAGGACTCTGGCCAACCACACAGTCTTTAAAATCAGTCCTTATTCATCAGTCTGTCTCATGACTATTCAACAAGATCATCTGATCGTCTATCTTTGGTCTTACCTAAAGCTGGATTTGTGCCATATGAATTAGCTCTTTCAGTTAACAGACTTCAATTTTGAAATTCACTCTCTATGTCTGGTTGATCTGCTTAGTCGCTTGTGGCAATTTCATGATCAACTTAAAACTGATCTGTTTTCTGATTGCTTAGCTGCCTTAGGCTGTTTCTGTGTCTTAATGGGTTGGTCGTCTTTTGGTTGTTGACACGACTACGGCTTGGCTTTGGTCTGCCATCATATGATGCCTTGTTCATTACACACAGGCCGCCGAGATTTGTGGGGGCAAAATCCCAGGGGCCCGGCGACTTTTAGGGGCCCGGGCTGGGCCCAGCAATCAACTTGACTCGGAAATTTTAAAAAAAATTTTTACGGAAAATTTTGTAAAATTTTTTCGGAAAATTTTGAAAAATATTAGTCAGTTATACAGAGTTTAAAATATAATATTACGGACACTTAACTACAATAGTTGCATTTATAAATATAATTTTGAAGGGTTGTACGGTACTTGTACCCACACTATTATTATTTCAGTTTGTTTAAAAAAAATTTCTCATAAAGTCTAAGGATAGTTAGGGGCCCGTTACTGCTCTGCCTAGGGGCCCGGAATTTCTGTCGGCAGCCCTGATTACACACTGGTACTATAGAATTTACTAATTAATAATAATAATTACAATAGTACTGTTACACTTATATGATTTGTGAAGCTACTTTGCCACTGCGGTTTTTGAGTGATGCCAGTCCCAGGTCTGGATAAAAAGGAGGGTGAGGTAGTCATCTAGATTAAGACACAGTAACGTTAACATAAACTACCACTCAAGGTGAGCATTATCTGCAAGTTGGTAAGTAGAGTGCAAACACTTTTTATAGCTCACTATTTACAGTACTGTATAAATTGCCAACATTGCATTGTATTAATTGTAATGTAATCTTGTGTGGTAAGTGCATTTAGATGTCAGATTTCAGTTTCGGGCGATGTTGATTCTATAGACATTCAGATCTGCTACAGGTGAATTTTTGTGCTGTGTTTTAGTTGACTGAATAAGTCTGGAATACATCTGTGCCTCAGATTCAGATTAACTGACTCTGCATGTACTGAGTGCTTTAACACTTTAACAACAAGAGTGTGCTAAAAGTGACTGGGACCCTTGCAGCTCGTGATTAAAGTGTGAAAGAAATAAAGAAATAGAGGGGTATGTCTTCCCTCTGTTGTCTGCATTGCCTAAGTTTGGCTCTGTTGAAGTGAGTTCTTTCAGAGACAGGTGGCCACCGGGAGACTTACGTTAAAGTTGACATTTTGGCCAAGTGGTAATGATTGGGCTATTCAGATCTGCAGCCGGGGTTTGATGTTGTATTCTATTGTCAATCAATCAATCAATTAATCAATCAATTAATTAATCAATCAGTCAATCAATCAGAATTTATATAGCACCCGTCAAGATCCCTACTCAGAGGTGCATTGACTGTGATAGGCTCTGTATAGTTGTTATTCTGTATGCTGTTCAGGCCAAAGGTTACCGCATACCCTGATAAAAAGGCTGATATAAAACCTCAACTTCTGTGTGGTTTTTTAATTTGACAAGTTGTCAAAACAGTCCTCCATTCTAACCTACTCCAGTTAGCTTGTTCACTGAGCTGCCCAGAGGTGGAATCATCTTTGCTTACTTTGGAACCCTTATTGTACAAAACTGGTGAAATTCCAGTCTGTTACCACTTAAGCGGATGTGATTGGCTGCCAATAGGTTCAAGTATTTTTGACAGTTGCCTTTTACAGAAGGAGCTCCATGTACACATCTTGAATTCCTCTGTGGTATAAAGTACTAACACACAAGTCTGCATGTTTAAAAGTTTCACATTTACAGTCAAAAATGTTGCCCCAGGGAGTTTTACAATTTACAGATAAATGTTAAATATATACCATACTCTCGGTGACATACTCTGGCCTATATTATGCTGTTTCTAGTGTTTTACTACATAAGCATACCCATAGCATGCAAAGTGCCCATTTCCACAACATAATAGTTTCCCCTCCACTTCTGTTGACTGATCTCTTTGCAGACTAATGTGGAAATTCTGTGATCCACCATATCAGCTTTAACACAAAACTAAAAATGTTACTGAAAAACACGCTTACAATTACTGCTGTTTTTATCCTTTTATCTTACTTATTAAGTCTTCCTACTCTGTTGATATCCACATAACTTCATAACTGAACCTTGGCACAGCTTCTGCCTGGCACATTTTTTGCTGTATTAAAGGGTAAATATTGCTGTAATTGAGTATGTTTCAGAAAGCTGGTTCTTTTGACCGAGGTTCATTCATTCATTCATTCATTTGTTCACAATTATTCTAATGCAGGTTTTTTGATGTATGAACCAATTAAAATTTTTGCTATTCATTCATTCTTTCATTCATTCAAAGCAGTTATATAGCATCCCATCAAGGTACACAAGAGAATACTCCTTGAAGGTTGCTATAGTGTTTTGCCATTAAATAAAATGTTTTGCAGTGTGAGCATTGCATCTTCTTCCCCACAACTCAACTGCATTTTGGAGAACTGTATGCTGCATGATTTGTGTGCAGATTTTTTGCCCTGCATAAAAACTTGAATTCAGACATTACCGGTTTGTATATGAAACTGTATACCTAACCAATTTCAGGAGTATAAGAATTTACTGTTCTTCTTTCACTATTCTGTTTTTTTTCTGTTCTCATTATGTCCTTTTTTACTTAAAATTACACATGAATTATATATAGCATACAACAGACGAGGTAGTTGTTTAGTAGATAATTTTCAATGGTATTGCAAGTATTCCATGTTTGGAAGATTTCCTGCACATTGCTTAGCTTGCCAGGGTGGAAGCAATAAATCTGTTGAATAGGAGATGAAGTTTTGGCTTAGAATGATCATCAGTGCATGCAGATCTACATGCATCTGCATCATGCTTTGCTCTTCGGAGTGAAGAAAGCAAAGCATGTGCAATGTTGTGCATGATTCTGGTTTGAGGATTGCCGCCAACAATGTTCAAGTGAAGTTTCCATCTGGTCTGAGTTATTCTGATCATAGCACAACTCATGCAGCCAGTCTGCAGCCAATTTCCAGTTGTTACTTGGCTGATATCCATTGGAAAGCTTTAATTGATATCCAATGGAGCTGGATAGATTAGCATCTGGATTAAGTTCAATGGAGCCACTAAGTACCATCTCCTGCTCCAAAGACTATCAAAACGACTAAATTTCTCCTGAACGAAACATTCTTGTAGTTATTGCACCTATTCTGATGGTTGCGAAAACGACTGATGAGATAAGCTATCCAACTGAGATACTTTATAAATCTTCTATTAAGGATAACGTGAATTAGATAATAAGATTGTCATGTGTTATGAAGTCTGTGTTGAACTATTGTTACCATCATGAAGCCAAAAACTGTCTATCCATTCACACACAGTTTCTTCTGTTGCTTTCCTTACACTTTATACGATTACTAATAATAATAATAATAATCTTTTCTTTATTAAGCGCCTGACAAACGCACTGCGCTGTACATTTACATGTTATGCAATTGAAACAATCTTAACTACTAACAGAACAGACAGCCTGCAATACACGGCGCTAATAGCAGCCTACAAAGCATATCCGCCCTACGGGGCTCGAACTCGGTACCTCTCACTCTCCATGCCAGCGTGTTATCCAATGCGCTATCCCCAAATACTGCCAAATTAGAGCATAATGTATATTTATAAAAAACGAATTACAGAAAAATACTGATACACAGGATGCTGATGTCTGACAAGCAATTCTCCTTGTGCAATGAAGTATCATTTTCCATTTGTTCCTTTTCTTTGCTTCACTTCTTGTAATTGCTTCATTTATAATTTTTGGAGATTCTGTTGCAGTCTAATTATGAGCTAGGGTTACAGAGAAGAGAAAGGGTCAAAGGGCAAAGAGCAGGGAGCTGAATAAATGCTAACTGGAGAGGAGAATCGATAGGGAGAGCGTTGAGGGAAACAAAGCAAGGAATCACTGGAAATGTCTGATGGCCTTTTCGAGATAGTAACATTATTACATCCATAAGTCAATGGTAGACCATGGCCTGAAACACACACACACACACACACACACACACACATACACACACACAGACACACACACATTTAGATTTGTAACAGGTATATACATATCAACACGAACTGATGATGATGATGATGTTGATGATGATGATGATGATGATGATGATGATGATGATGATGATGATGACGACGACGACGATGATGATACACATACGTGTTTGTTTACATATATGAGTGTGCACCAATGCAGTTTCAAACACATATATTATGCCCATGTGTGTGCTTGCATACATGGGTGTTATTTATGTTTTTGAGTAGGGGTATATATATATAATTATAATATATATGTATATCTTCCTCCATGGAGTTGGTTTGCTGTTATATATATATATATATATATATATATACATATACCAGTATATATATACATATATATATGGCCTGTATACATATAAACAGACACGCACATATGTTTGTGTGAGTGTGTGTGTGTGTGTGCATGCATAATTATGTGAGTGTATGTTTATATGTATATAGGCCACAGAAGTGTTCGACTGATTCATTCTTCTGGAGAATGAATCTGCTACCGCTTAACTGCTAATAGCATCAGCATCAGCAGCAGTGACCTTTTTATGTTTTGCCATTTAGTCATAGGACCAATCATTTCATGTGTCCTGGAGTTGCCTGGAAATCGAATCATTACCAAGCATGTATCTACCATGGCAGGCCTTCCACCAGCAGCGAGGGTATGATCTTCCTCTGTGGATTTGGGTTGCTGATAGCTTAAAGGGCATCCAGCAGATTAGCTGGCATTTCATCCAGGGTTCTCTGCTTCAGCATAGCTCAAACTGTTATCTTATTATGCTCCCTTAATCTAAACTGATTGGATAAATTTCCGGTAAACATTCAGAGATGGTTGTGATGGAGTTTAGAGTGGCCGAGTGGTTATAGGAATGAATCTGCTGATGTCAGTTTTTCTGGCTAGCCAGTGCACATGGGACATGGGGGAGCCAATTTGTAATATTAATATTTAAAATTTAAAATGATTAATGATGTTTTGAAATTGAGGAAGTGAAACTGCTTTGTTGCGTTTCACATTTGTTTTTATGGGATTGCAATTTATTTGAATAGACCCCCATCTGAATATGAACTGCTCTATCTGACTTCTTACTTGCTTGGCTTTTTGACTTTCTTTATAACAAGGATAAAAAGCAAAGTGGTTTAACACTTTAATGACGAGAGTGTACTAAGAGTGTCTAGGAAACCAATGAAGTTCAGCATTAAATTGTTAAAACAAGACTGACTTCTCAAGTAAGGTACAATTGTTTGCTATTTTAACTAACTAAATAATTAAAGGACGCTTTAATTATATGTTCTAATGTGACTTGATTTCAGTGGAAAATCTTCAGCAGAAGCCAAACTGTTTGAAACCAACTGTGTAAAAGGAAAATACTCGTTTTAATTAAATTTGTGTATTTTCTCTGGTGGATCCAGATGCTGAAAAGTGGAGACAAATTTACCATGTCTGAGTTGTGTTTGAACATTTCTGAGGACCAATTGATTAGTTCTTCCCCATTTTGAAGCCGATTTCCAGGTGATATGACAGGACTTCAAATTTATGGTGATTGCTTCCACTTATCCATCAGTTTTTCTAATTTGTTTCAGTCTTTGTCCTTCATACGTTGACTTTTTCTGTCCTTGCTCCAGTTTGCACATTTTAACACTATACTTAAGCATAGTATAGTATGATAGTACTTTAACAGTATTATCAGACTTGTTTTTACTGTTACATTTCTTTGTGCATACTTTTGAAAGTCAAATTAGGCATGGCCAGTTTACTCCTGGATGAGTACATGCATGCTTCAGCTTCTCCGGTCTCACTTTCTTATAAAGCATGTTAGCACAACCTTCATTTGACCATCCTTCATTTTGTGCCATAGAAAAATTCCAATCATGTATGGTTGACTGCAGTTTGACATCTGAGTTTGTTTAGGTGCTTGGGTTATAAATTGAAATGAACTCATCCAATAAAGAATGCACTTTTTTAAACCCAAAGTCAGTGTAAATAAATTTGGTTAATTTTTCATGAGCTTCAGTGGGTTGAGTTTTTCTTATAGAGCTCTATTTGCTGGTAGATATTTTGCACAAAACATAAATGGATGAAGCTCAAACCTTTTAAGTCTAAATCGTTTTTGAAAGCAAAATGCAGACAAGTTTATACTATCTACAGGTGGAAGACACCTGTGTTTCTTGGATATTGGCACCAATCCAGGTCATTGCGGCTCTTGGGTGGTTTGGATTCTTCCTTGTACTATACCTGGATTCCTGTGGTGGTTGTTCTCTCATTTGATGTATACTGTAAACTGAGCAGCCGTCGTACCACCTGACTTCTTGAACTATGGACTATATATACACTGTGTCCGGAAAAATTTCCGACCCCCTGAGATACGAATGAGAGAACTAGTAAATTGTCATCAATTTTTAAAATTCCAAAAACAATTTAATCCTGAAATATTAGTGAACTATAATTTATGTTCAAAATGTCCGCCATTGGCTTCAACACAAGCTACGAGACGCACACGCCACTGACTAACGGCAGCATCGACGACCAGTTGATCAAATTCATCCCAAGCATTAACAATTCGCTCACGGAGTTCTTCAATGTTTCTGACCTTTGTCTTGTATACCTTCTCCTGCATTATTCCCCAAATTTTATAATCAACAGGATTTAAGTCCGGACTGTTTGGAGGCCAAAGATTTGGAGGTATAAAATCTGGAGTCTCCTTTATCAGCAGTTCGACAGTTTCACGTGCTCGGTGAGCTGGAGCACCATCTTGTTGAAATGTGTAGTAATCTGAATATTGCCTGATATCAGGTAATAATTTTTCCAACAACAAAGAATCTCGATAGTAAGCTCCATTTATTTTAACGCCAGGTTCTATGAAATGTATGTCTGTTTTACCAAGAGCAGATACACCAACTGAAACCATTACTGACTGGCTGAATGTTGGGCGAGTACTAAGCAAACGATTAGCTGGGATGTTTTTCTTCCGAGTTCCGGTGGCAACGTACAGACGATCATTTTGACTGTTCTTTGGTGTGGCGATGGTAAACAACTTTTCGTCTGTAAACCAAATAAAGTTTACCATTTCATCAGGATAGCGATCTAACAAAATCCTTGAACGCTCGAGCCGTGCTTCCTTGTTGGCTTCTGTTAATTCAGTCGCTCGTCTTTTCTTTAAACACTTTAGATGAAGGTCATTTTTGACAATTTCGTGCACTGAAGTTTTTGAAATTCCAGTCTCTCGAGCGATTTCTCTTAGCGTTAGATGTGATTGAGGTCGATCTTCTTGACTTAAAACGAGATCCTCAACTTTTTCGATATTTTCAGTTGTCCGTGCAACTCTCGGTCTACCGCTACCCTTGCGACGCTTACACGATTCGGTTAGATCAATTTTTCGTATAAGGTACTTTAGTCCACCTAATGTCCAACCCTTGTTCGGAAATTTTTTCAGAAACTTCTTGGCTCCATATTTCTTGTTTTGGCGTAAAAATTTTATAACAATTTTGTCTTCCTCGCTAAACGCCATTTTCTTGCAACTTTGTTTACAAAATATAAAACTCAAATACGTCACTATGACGTAAGTTTAAACGGGGCCGTTAATACATTACAAAGAATTTCGTTTGTAAGTATGTCAAGATGAAAATGCTTTTGTATTTTTTTAAATCGATTATTATCTACTATAGTTTTTTAACCACATCTGTGGGGGTCGGAATTTTTCCGGACACAGTGTATACACACACTGTGCATATATATAATATATATATGTATATATATATATATATGTAGGATGTTAATCTTTTGTACTAGTCCAATATTACCCTATTTGTGGTACTGTCCTTAATGTTTCTTCCTGCAGCCTGTGATCTTTGATCTTCATGTAGGAGTCTTTAGACTGATGCAAAATTGACACTGGCCCTGGGGCATGCCACGACACTGCCCCCAAGTAATGGAATTGACTATCAATCTTTCTATCTTTCTTTCTTTGAAGCTTTTACTTTTTCTGGCATCAAGAATAACAGGAAAACTCAACATTTTACTGGATTTTAAATAGTCATCTAGTTGCATTTTCACCTAGCAGCTGACAAACTGAACCTAAGATTCACATTAATTTCTGACTTTACATGATTTATAATTTTCATAATACTAATAATAGTAGTAGTAATAATAATAATAATAATAATAATAATAAGAATAATATTAATAATAATAATAATAATAATAATAATAATAATATAGGCAGTTAATCTTCTGTGCACTAGTCCAATATTACCCTATTTAATAATGATGATGATGATGATGACGACGATGACAGCGATGATGATGATGATGATGATGATGATGATAATGATGACGACAAAAATGACAACAGTGATGACGACAGTATTGATGTGTTGATAATGGAATGGGATTGCTGTTTATGCACAAAGGCCCTCTAGTTATACAAAATATTTAAAAACTACGCTGGCAGTTGAGGATGGGAAACAGGGCAACAGGTATGCTGATATTGATTTCCCAAGGCCTGAAAAGTGGGACTGCTATAAAAGTTTGAGGATACTTAGCACAAGTAGGACGTTATGTTTTGTTATTAAGACGGATCCCATTAAGCAGATGTTGACAAATGGCTTGGCTGCCTTTCTCAGTTGCTTAAGGGTGCTTGGTTTCTGTTTTGCTATTTTCGTGGTTTTACTGTCAGTTGTTTGGTCACATCTTAGCTGCTGCTGCTGCAGTTATGTACTTCTCTTAATGGCAAAGTGGAATTGACTTTTTCTGTTGTTTGAATGTTGCAGTTGTACACTGACTGGGTAAATCGTTATCTGGAGAAACTGGGTCGTAATCAGTGGATTAACGTTCTCCAAGTGGATTTATGTGACGGCGTCCTATTGGCCGACCTCATTACTGCTGTCCGTAAGTATAGAATGGTGCTCCTTGCGTTTCATGCTGGGCACTGTACTCTGTCAATATTTATTCAGTAATGGACTGATTGCTTGACTGACGGATTGATGAAGTGATTGGCTAATTGATAACCGTGTGGAATTTCCTGGATGTTTTCTGAGTGCAAAATCTAAGTTCAATGTAAATCTGAAGTCTAATTCATGTTAATAGTGGGTTGAATGGCAATATAACCATATCCTTAAATGAATGAAGCCAAGAAGGTGCTTGGATTAATGCAATGACTGATTGTACTTATCAAATTCACTAGACTTGCCTGAGTAACTTGAATTTTATTATTCTTAATTAATTCAGCTAGGATGACAATATTGAAAGATTGCTTGTGTAATATGCTTCATAACACATCGGTAATATTGAATTTTTTATGGTTTTTGTTGCTGGCGTTTTTGACTATGATTGATTGAATGGGAGAAGCCCCTAGATAGAGTCATTTACCAGCTGAGTGTGACCAAATACAAAGAGGAAAGACAGGAAGGAAAGGGGAGAGGTGTTTTTAAGTGCTATTAAATGTTATTTTACCATCACCATCAATCCTGTGTGCATTTAGGTATAACAATGCCTTGATGTATCACAATGACAAACTATGATTAACTATGTGATAATAAAACTTCCCCTTTTCTGTCTGTTGTTGTGTCTCTAAAAAGCCTGATGCACAAAGCTGCGTCGCTGTTGGCTGAATGATGGATGAAGTGATTTTCTGTATTATGAATTCTGAAGTCAGAACAGTGCAATATAATTTTCTGTATTATGAATTCTGAAGTCAGAACATTGAAATATAATTTTCTGTATTATGAATTCTAAAGTCAGAACAGTGCAATATAATTTTCTGTATTATGAATTCTGAAGTATAATGCAGTGCCATGTCAGTAGAATAATGGAAACATTGCTAAGTTTCCAGGTTCCAAATGGCCACTTGGACCAGAGTAAGCAATTACCTATTTTTTGAATGGCAGTTTGGTAATGCTTTTGCCATTCACGGCTGTTTTCGGGTTTAAATCCCAGTGTGTCATTTGAAACTGACAGTTCATTATCAAGCATTGTCACCTGTCAGAACAGGTTCCACATTTTCAATGCCGATGGCATGGCTGCATTTCAGCTTAAATCTCCTCAATTCAAGTATGAAGCCTCTGAGGATTCAAGTCTACCACTGATATAGGATTTACCATTAATATAGGGTGTAATAAATAAAGAGATACGTTACCCTAAATATAAGTTTATAAATGGGATTCCATAGGCAAGACCTAGAATTGTAAAATATGTTCAAATGGTTAAGCAAATGCTCTTAAACCGCTCATAAACTGAATGACAACAAAGACCAAATGAACACTTTCTCTCTTTAGGGTCTCATCTCCATGTTAGCATATAGCATTGTTGCTTGGCCACAACACCAGTCGTATGTAATGTAATGCAATAATTGGTAACTTCTAGAGCACCAATGTCTGATGCAATAAGGCATGAATTGATGGCACACCAAAATTTAATTTTGTACTGGAAAGATGCAATACAAGGTAATATAACATACCACACAATTTTGACAGAAGAAACGCTAACAGTTTCATATGAAAAAGAAAAAAGCAGAGGATATTAAGCACAAGGGAGAATGAAAAGAGTAATTTTGTTTATATGAAAATTTTTGAAGACCGACGTTGTTTTAAGTGTTATTCAGAAGCATCAAAACAAGCAATGATTATCAAAGCAACAGACAACACTGGATGAAGGCAGTGGCGTAACTTCATATTCTGGGCCCCCCTGCAAGATTTTCAAAATGGGCCCCCCTCCATACAGCCGATGACAATCTGATAGACAATTTTATGTTTCAAATTATCGACTCACTTTTGAGGCATACATTTTAATGATTTTAATTTATGATATTTTATTTTATTATTAATTTGTAATCTTATGCCACAACCAAAAATTGTTTTCGATTTGCATTAAAATTGATTAAAATGAGTCAATTTTACATCGTTTTTTAAGTTCGTTTTGTAAATCCTTCTTTTTCCGTCGTTTAGCTGCTCCACTTAGAGGCTTGCTAGCCATCATTAGTACAATTTTTTATTTTTAAATCTTAAATTTTGTATTGTAATCCGATCTAATGTTTTGTTGTTATATAATTTAAAAAATAGTAATAATAATTTTACATTTTTATATTATTAAAAACTATTTTATTAATCTATTTAAACAAACTTTTTAAATAAATATCAACAACGATGGCCGACGGAAACTTGGCAATGAGACTAATGACGTCAGCATAAATCAAAGACGAAAAGTGAAACTAATTGAGTGAATTAACTGCAAATTTCAACGTCATCTGGCGATTATAGTTTGCCTTCGAGTCACTGCTCACTAGCTTAAATCAAAGCCTAGAAAAATATGCGCCGACCGCGCATCAATAGTAATATTCCACATCATCTGCCTGCCTGCATGATTTATTGATTTTACAAGGCTAAGGAGTTTACAAGGAGTTTCGGTTTCCGGCTTTCTGCTGTGCATTTATTAATTAAAATAGTTCATTTTTTCAGGTTTGAAAATGGGCCCCCTTTTACCTGGGCCCCCCCGCAGTTGCGGGCCCTGCGGGCCATAGACAACACTGGATGAAGGGTATTATATAATATTATTTCAGCTGTACAAACTGCTATATGGACCACATTTAGAGTATAGCAGTTGTAGTAGGAATCAAAACATGGAAAAGGACTTAAGAAGAAACTAATCTCATTTAATATATTGGTTCTATTTCTTCTAGTACAGAACAGAGTTAAGTCAGATGTTTTAAACGTAGTATTTTGTGAACTATGAGACAGATTTGAATTTGAACTCTGCTTGGTGGGCTGCCAGTTTAATGGACGCAGTATAGGTAGGTGTGGTAGGTGTGATATGATTCTATTAACGGTATTTTTGGGTTTGAACCATTTGTAGTTTGTGCAAATCTATCCTAATTGTGAGGCTATTTATGGCTATGAAAATGTTTTGGGTATATAAAAATTTCATTTGGGAAAAGAATTGAACATGTATCAACTGTGGAAAGGGAAAGGAGCTGAGTAGACTTGGTTTAAAATCACAAGATTGTCACTGAGAAGAACTTAATATCATGGGAAAGATTTTCATGCGCTGTCAAGGAATTAACTAGTCTGGAGCCCTAGATATAAATCAATTTAGATGCCTGCAGGTCAAGGCAAAAAAGGTTTAAGCACAACAGTTGCCAATTTATGGAATAGTTTAGGTAATAATGCTGTCTGTGCAGTGTTTAACATAGCGCTTAAGAGAAATTGGCTGTCAGAAAGTAAATTGCTGTGGTTCTAATAGGGTTCAAAAACCTTGTGAACTACTTTCAACTTAAGTCATGTTGTGTTACATTATAAATGCTGATATATTATGGGTCTTCTGTGTTGTTATTGCCTTTACACAGTGCTATGCAGAAGCAGTGAGGTGTGGTGGGAATAATGGTTAAGACAACTCTGGCATGAGCTCGTTTGTTCAATGAGAGCCTGATATATTAGGCACAATGCCCCATTGTGCATCACTGCATCAGTGTACTAAGTACTGTTGAACAAATGTAAGGCAAAATGTCGAGCAAGATCTGCTAATCTTAGTCAGGTGCTGTGTAGGTTACTATGTACACGCCGTTGTTTGACTGTCGGCCAGGTTTTGCTTTTTGGTTGATCTAAGAGACGCTGATAGTGTAGTGGTTAGAGTGGTGGACTGCTCAGAGGTTGTTGCTCAAGTTTCTGCCATGAGAGATGGATAAATGAAGATTTCTGTTCCAGTAGTGGTGCCCTCTAGCAAACTCATCAGCTTTACAATGTTGAAGGGAAGATGAGATGGCAGTGAGGTGGAGGACTGAATACCACCTGTGCGAATTTGCCAAGGCTAAGAAAATGAAGTGGTAAACACTTCATAAGCGATTTGTTTAAAAGAGTCTCATTTCCTTTATCATAATGTGTAAGCCTGACCCACTACCAAAGATGCCAGCCAACCATGAGAAGCAACAGGTGGTTGAGACAGTTCTCTTCCAAAGCAGGCATCTAGTGCTATATGCTTGAGCTGAATACAAAACTTAGTGATGGAAGCTGTATGTTTTACCAGTGCTGTTCCATGGTTTTGAGACCTGGACAAACATGGTGGTCCTAATTTAAGAAAATTGATATGGTAATTTCAATATGTAGTGCTTCAAGAAGATCATCAAATCCCCTACCAGACCACTGTACCAAGATCAAGAAGACATGGTAAGCATACCAGTTTATGCCTATGTCAGATAATGCAGATGTCAGGAGGGTGACTCAGGAGAACAGTGGTAAGAGGTCATGCTAATTGTATGTGTTTGCCTTGGAAATTGAGATTGTCTTCCCATTAAGTTTACTCTGTTGCATCAATAAGCCACAGCACAGCTCCTTGTAACTCATTCAAGATCAGGACTCTGGAGTAAACATCTGTGCAGGACAGGATCGGGAAGATTTATTGAATGGTTTCCTAGGGCATTGATTACTTGGTTGGATAGTTGAAGAACAATGGAAACGCTGTTTAATTACAGTTTTTCAAGCCAACCACATTGAAGATTAAATTTTGCCCAACCTGATGTTACCATTGGTGCAAAAATATGGATATGTGTATATGTAGGTAAGTAGATATCAAGGCTATTAATATAGCGTTGTTTAGGATACCTCACAAAGGTGCTGCATACCTTTCAATCTAACTGATCAAAATAAGTGCATTTAAGACAGTTTGAACATGTTTGTCGAACAGAGTTAAATGCAAATGGGTGATCATAGAACCAAGATTAGCCATTGCCGAAAAGTGTCATAATAATATTTTGCATATAATTATCATATTTTGAGTGGGTGTAAGTCAACATTATGAAAACTAACTACTTATTGACCAAAGTAGTACCCTGCAGGAACACAGCCAGAAAACAATTGGGGGGGGGGTAAGTTTCAGGGGGTTCCATTGGGCTTGGTCATATGTTTCTTCATTTTTAGTTTGTAATAACAGTAATGCATTTATTTCAGGGGTGGTTGTATGAACCCATGAGACCCTGGTTTCCAGGTTATTCAGAGTTCTAGGCGATAAAATAAGTTTCTACATTGAGTGCTTGTTTTGACCTAGAAATCTGACTGTGTTATCTCAGTATGCCATTATGTGCATGGGAGGAAGCCATGCTTATCCTGCTTGTTTTATTTTTAAATGTCTGATTAACCCTCCCCTCCTCCTCTGCCTAGATGAATTATTATTATTGTGCTTAGTCTAGCGGTGATGATGCTAGGATAGCATAGTGGACTGACAGGATGGTTTTGCTGCTGTGACTCTTACTCTTTCAGTATCTGTGGTCTATCCAATTATGTTCAGCCTAGCCAATAACAATTCTATATCCTTTTAGCATAGGCCTCATTAGAATGCAGCATTTTTGCTGGTAAGCCTATTCAGCCACAGATGCTATGGAAGCAAATAGAACCACAGGCTTGGTAGCTTCTAAGGAAGAGAGTGGCAGGCCATGTTAGCTTTCCCGAAAAGGAGAAGAGACAGTATTCACGTGCCTTCAGTGGTTGTTGAAGACCCGCTTCTTGTTTGACTAGTTTAGTGTGCGCTGTCAATATTGAAGCATGACTGTATGACTGTTTTTACATTGTGACTCTCAGATCATTACAATTTTTTACATTATTGGGAGATTAGAGTTTGGAGTCTCTGCTGTGCTGGAACTGCAGACAAACACGTTTCAGCTGGATTTGTGTTAGAGATGTAGAGCAACAGTGATTGAAAATACTGATAAAACGAATAGAGAAATGTTGTCCCCTTGGATGGGTAAATTGTGGGTTTGTTTCTACACTGAGTAAATATCGTATACATACACTCATCATGAACCAAGCATGCCATAATTTAAGTGACTTAAATACACTCACACAGCATTTTTATACTCAGACCCTACACATAATGATGTGTGCACTTGGCAGTTGACAACATGGTCAGGCGTCATCATCATCATCATCAGTTCCTGCAATTTGGCGGCGATGGGTACGATTAAATGTTCTTCTAAATTGTCCTTGGTTGTTTGTCATGTCCAGTGCGTCTCTCAGTGTTCGACGGTAGACCTAGTGATGTTATGTCCTCATCTATATTGTCTATCCAGCTTAGTCTTGGTCTGCCTTTGTTTCTTTTTCCTTAGAATTTTGCATATAGTGCATGCGTGTGGGATTTGGTCAACTGGCATTCTTTCTACTACATGTCCAAACCATCGGAGTCTTTGTTGAACGACTTTGTCTAGCAGTATTGTTTGGATACCTAATGATTGTCTTATGTCATCATTTCTTATTTTCTGTAATCGTGAAATTCCTGCAATCTTCCATAGCCAACTGCCCAACTCATTTCGGCTGTGAGTATTCTTTTCTCATCTTGCTTTCACTTTGTCCGCATTCTGATCCATATAGTAGAATGGGTTGTATCATCGTCTCATATATTTTTGTCTTGGTCTTAAATTTGTTCACTTGTTAATCTGTTCATAGAGTCAGCTGCATTCATTAATTCATTAAGAGGATTTATTTAGTGCCCCTCCAAGATAACTCAGAGGCACTCCCAGCCCAACTCTGGTGATAAAGAACAGTTTTCTAGATTCTTGTAAAAGGTGTATGCAGGTTTCTGGCTAAAAGAACATGCAGATCTGAAGGAAGATTATTGCATACCTTTGTTCTAATCTCCTGAACCACCGTTCTGCATCAGTCCCAGCACATGTATTACCACACTCAAGAAAGGTCCTGGATCGCCTGATTGACTTCTCCCATCCAACAAAACGAGAGGGAGTGGCTGCAGTAAACAGACTTAGGAATGTCTAAGCACCGGGAATCTGTTCAAGGCAAAGAAGGACTTGGCGTAGTGGGATCGATTCCAGCTTCGGTGATTAACGAAACTAGAAGACCCCGGATGTTTGGGCACTTTACATGGTATGATGGCAGACAGTGTCACTCTAGGGCACTCCAAACCTTGAGTTCTGGTCTGCAAGGAGTCGGATGAGACCAGTTGTATTAGCCTACCAAGGCACTCACGGACCTGGATGGTTGAGGCGGATTTTCACCCATTGAACTTTGGGCTACACATAGACTGGAGATGAGCTGGAGACCCCAACGATTGACAAAGAGCCCTGGAGATGGTTATGCTCTGGAGAGGGATGCCATTGATGATAATGATAGCTGTAAAACATTTAGGAATACTATTGGGAATACTACTGTCGTTGCAAATGCATATTTACACCTGCACAGCTACATAAGTGTAGTTTTGCCTACAAAGCCATATTGTCTGTAATCCATCACACTGAAAGTCCAAAGTAATGCCGACTCAGTGCATTTTACTTAATGAGTGAATATTTAAGTTTCAGTGGGAAAGAGCAAGTTCAGTAATAATTATATTCGTTTATTGAGAAAGACAACTCTAATTGGCACACCGCAATCAGTTACAATGTCAAAGAGTTTAAGAGTTTAACAGTTACGGCGAGGAAACAGTTTCATGACCTGAGTAACTGGTTGTAGAGTTGTGGACTGGAAGAGGAGGCGCATTTCCTGTAAGCTGAACCGTTCCATGACCGACCTTACTGCACCTGCTACCTTTCTCACGAGCAGTAGGAGGTTGACTGATATATGGTGACAGGTCCTCACCTATATAGTTGCGGTTTTGGGGTTCTTTTAAAACAACTCTGTAGAATCATTCTGCCACAGTCTGGCTGTGAAAAGATACTATTGGAGTCGTTTGGGATACACAACGTTTTAGTTTGCTAATTGTGGACAAGTCTTTGGCTTTATCCAATTTTGCTGCACAAACAGAGGTAGGCTAATGGTCTTTTGTTAGGCTGAGTTGAGGTTTGTTTTTCATATCAGTTTTCTTTTCATGGTACTGTTCCTGGTGTTCCATGGTTAAATGTAGCCTACATAATGTACATACTAGAGTGTTCCTATCAAAGAGCGATAATAAGAACTTCTCAGTGGAATTTTGATGTAATTGAATTTGATTTTGTCACAAATAGTTTTATCGAAACATATAGGTTATCCCGCGGCTAAGTTTAGTGCTTAAAGTTTCAGTTCTTTTCACTGCCCGTTGGTATGAACATTCTTGCCATGAACAGTTGTTAATTCATGGCTGGTGTTACACAGTCTGAGTTGCCAGCATGCTTGCTAACCTCCTATGTATCTTACTTTGCTGTGTTCACAATATGATGAGAGAAATTGGTAAAACTTCGCAATTTATTTCTTACCTGAGTTCAGCTCTGTTGCCTATGAAGCGTGCTTACCATTTTACTTGACAATGTTACGAGAGTATCCTTGACTAGGACAGACTGCGTTCTGCTTGCTGCCTAGACCAAAAATGACGTCTGACGTCAATTACATGTGCCATAGTAGGTAATCGCTTTCTTGCATTATGTTTTGTTGAATTTTTCCATGCATGACACCCCATAGTGATTATCAGTCATGGCTTATTATGATATCTAATTAAATTGAGGCTGCATATCCGGTTGAGGCGGGCCTATTAATCGCTGTGTAGGCCTGTGATTCTCAGTGTTCCAGAAGCTACTTTAATGTTCACGGGTCCTTACACGAATGTAAGGACTTTAGATTGCGTTATGCTTTAGTTTTTCTTTTGAGGATGTTATTTTTCACATAGCTTATAATTTGTCTCAGAAAGCAGTGTTTCAGAATTTGACCATAGATAGGACTCAATTGGATAACGTTACTTTTCCTGGACTATACTGTAAATCCTATTCTGTGTTCGATATCATTGCAGTTAACATCCGAGTCACGAATATCATCAAAGACCCAAAAAACTTTACAGAACAGGTCAGTCTCATTAACTTTATGTTTTTAAATAAATTGTTCATATTTGACACTATTGTTACTTATTGCTTAGCATGTTATTTGTTCTGCTTTCTCAAGTTTCCGCCGCATTCGATGGCTTGTTTTGTGGCCGAGTTAAGTGGTACCATCAACTATGTACCTGAGTAATTATGAATTATTATAATTTTTCAGCTCATTGCACCTCAGATTGATGGGGTTGTGTGACAGTCACACATTATAATGACCAAATAATAGCATTAATCAAGGAGTAGCTATTCCAGGTCCAACTACAATCTCTTGATATATAACAATTTAGGCTGAAAATAACTATAATAATATAATGAAGTGCTATACAAATTTTCAGCAAATTGGTGGTAGTGTTAGCACACTGGCACTTTCTGTATTGCAACTAAATGTGTAGTAATTTTTAGATGTAACCAGTAACAGACCCACTGAGAGGTGGATGGGGGGCAAACGCCCAAGACCAAGCGACTTTTAGGGGCCCAGGCTGGGCCCGCAATGAACATATGAAAAATATTATAATCAGTTATACAAAGTTTAGGATTTATACCTTTTTAAATATAATATTACTGACAATTAGCTACAGTCAGTTTAGACTTCAACCATCTGAGTATTACCTTACTGAATGGTCTTGCAACTCTTGCCATAAAATGTGATCTGGCAAAATCATTTAACTACAAGTACGAAGATATTGTAAACGATTTTGCTGAAGCTAAATCCAGAAAAGTTGCTCTTTGATTAGCATAAATTTTTAAAATTGGCAACCGAATAAAATCATAGTTGTATACATAAATATAATATCATACGGTCATACCTGCACTTTTATTATTTCAATTTGTGTTTTTATACATTTTCTCATAAAGCGTAAAGATAGTTTAGAGGCCCATGACTGCTCTGCCTTGGGGTCCAGAATTTCTGTTGGTGGGTCTGGCCAGCAATTCAACAGCTTGTGAGTTACCTGTCTTGGAAGAGGATTGTCAATGACTCTTAATGTACTAGAACTTGAAACCAGAGCATTAGCTAGTGACAATGATACGGTTTGAGGCATATAAGCATATCAGATTTGATTCTGTGAAAATAAAAATCCTGTAAATATCCTGTATGTGAAATTGAACAGATCTGCATATGGCATGAACATAGGGCTAGAAAAGATGTGGTGGAGTTAAACATTATGCTCAAAGCATGTGCACGTTCAGCATGATCTATGAGCAGTTCACCCAGTAACTTGAGCAAACGTATGCCAGTAAAGTTTGTGCAGCTGTTGACTTGCGCCAAGAAGAAACATAGAAAGAGAAGTGTATTACCAGTAGGCTACTATCCAGGACTGAACATCACTGAAAACAGAAGTAGTTCGAGAGGAGGATTAGTGGAAGAATATGTACTCACTGTCAAGTGAGAAGAATAGTTGAGTATCGCTTGCTAGAGAGCTGTCAGTAAGTAACGAACCAAGCTAGAAAGAAGTTAATGGATGCATACAATGTTCAGAACACAGCCAGCCACTTGAAGTTGAGCTGTTTTCGAACAGGTGATGACACTTAGTCAATAGCAGTGAGAGATCATTGTTTGTAAGTTCTACTTCTGTGGCATTATTCTTAAAAATAATATGCAAATTGAATGTTGGGTTAATTAAAGATGTGTAGCATAACACATTTGCCTATTAGGAAGTTATTTTGGATGCTAAAACGTCTTCTCTTCCCAACAACAGTGTACTGTAAGGTACACGAGAACACACTTGGATACATACTTATGTAGGTATGTGGTACATACTTACTTAGGTAATTTGTGCATGTGCACATGACTACATTGTGTACAAGCAGAAGTGTATAGATACATACTTTGGTAATGTATACATGCACGAGTGCATGAGTACATACTTACTTAAGTAACATCTACATTGCATGGATGCATTGTCGCAGACTTGCTTCAGTAACATGTACTTGCAAAGACACATAGATGTATACTGACTTAGGTAGCATGTACATGCACAGGTACATAGATACTTGCATACTTAGGTGTGTCTGCTTGCATGAGCACAAGGATACATACTTATTTAAGTATCATGTTCATCCACGGGCTTATCGATGGATACATGGTTCCTAGGAGTATGGATTCATGCATAGTTGTGTCATTTATATGGAAGATGGTTGGCATTTGTGTGCCAGGCAATGTTTGCCAGTTGGACATGTTTACAATAGGGATTTTGTGGAAGAGAACTGAAAGGTTGTCCAGATGGATCGCTTAGCCCCTCCCATCCTCCCAAACCGTACTGATGGAATCTGACCTAGTCTCTGTCAGAGATAACGATGGTTTTCCATCTGCCACTTCCACTGGGAGAACTTAGCCCACATTTCTATCCATTCCATTTGGTTTTGCTCTTCTTTTCCTCTTAATTCCGGATCATGTGACTGACTTTATGGACAGCATTTAACTGTGGGCAGTGAACGTCATCATCATCAAAGTTGCTAATGTCATGGTGGTCCTCTGCTATCATCATCATGATAATTATCATCATCAATATCAACAACATGGTAGTCATCTTGTCATATTAAATGGTCATCATCATCAACAACATTATGATGGTCATTTTAGTTGTCATGGTCATCATCATCATCATCATCATCATCATCATCATCACATCATCATCATGATCATCATCATCATCTTCATCATCATCTTCATCATCATCAGCATCCACATCCACATCATCATCATCATTGTCATCATAATAATCATCTTCATCCCGATAAGGCAGTGACATACTGCTTGCGAAGAACAGAAGGCATGTTACAAGTATCTGTTGCTTTCTCCCTTTTATGCAATGATTATATTATTGTTCATCTGCACAGCATGCAAGTTTCATTCGATACATTAATTAAATGCTTTTGTTGCTCGTGCTGGTACCGCTGCTAAAAGATGTTTAACTACATGTGACTTGCTTCCTTTAGATAATTATACTGACGTAATTATGCACAATGAATGGACTGTATGGTATTGTCGTGACAACACGTGGGATCGCTGCTTCAGTTGTGTACAGTCTTGTAATTAGTAATTTTCCTTGGGCATCCTGCTTGTACGTCTGCCATGATTTGAGGACTTAATGATATTGCAGTATGGCATCAGAATTATTTCCACATAAATTTCATAATTCGTAATTTGATTGTTATGACTGTAAAATTGCACTAACGGTTCATGGCTTTCCCATTTTAATCTGCGGTAGTTGCAGATAAGTCGATGTGTTGGATACTGTCCATCTCTGTGTGGGAGTCCTTGACTATTCCCAGCCTTATCTCCTAATGGCCTATAAATATTCATATTCTGTTGTACCCAGTGACCCATCCTTGTTGTTGGAATCAAGTCATCTGAGAGAAGACTGATGGGAGTTTTTAAGCACTGCTTTCCAATAAAATCATGGACGCTGTTATTTAAACTGGATTTTAACACCCAGGCTTGTCATTTATGGCACAGAGCGTACACTTTAAGGTAAGAATTTTGAACAGTTTTGTAAATATATTCTCCCAAGTCCTGGTCCTGATAGCTAATGAAGCATATTAAAAATTATTGGGAGTATTTGTGATATGCCTGATCCCAGATTCTGATCAATGACCAACTGGATCCTGACCAACTAGATCCTGACCAACTACACCGTGACCAACTAGATCCTGACCAATTAGATCCTGACCAACTAGATCCTGACCAATTAGATCCTGACCAACTAGATCCTGACCAACTAGATCCTGACCAACTAGATCGTGACCAACTAGATCGTTACCAACTAGATCGTGATCGACTAGATCCTGACCAATTAGATCCTGACCAACTAGACCCTGACCAACTACATCCTGACCAACTAAATCCTGACCAACTAGTTCTTGACGTGACACTGAAATTGACCAGAGAAACTGGCTGTTGCAGACTTGATATGAAAAAGTGGCAGTTTTTATTTGGTGCTGAGAAATTTTGAGGGTTGACCTTTACATGACATTGCCATTATTATTAATAACCTTCCTGCATGTTTAATGGTTCCATCATTTCCATATTGTGTGGTAAATTGATTTCAGTGCAGGAAACTTCAACCAGGCAGTTGTTGTGAATTGAGGTCCTCCTGTTGTCTTCAGTGAATTATTGTCTTCAAATGTTCATTGTCAACATCAAGCCCGACATTTAATTTAGATCCTGTTTTTAACTGGCTTCGAACATTTTGCTAATTGTTATTCATGACTGTGCTTTAAGGAACCAGCCATTCATATTTTTATGTCCTCCATTTTGTCATTATTATTACCACCACCACCACCACTACCACCACCACTACCACCACCACCATCATCATCATAATTATCATCATCATCATCGTCGTCGTCGTCGTTGTCATCATCATCACCAATTCACCATCATCATCCTCATCATCATCATCATCATATTTCTTCTCCATCTTCTCCTGCTCCTTCTGTTCCTCTCTTTCTCCTCTTCCTTCTCCTCCTATCCCTCCTCTTGCTTCCTCTTCTTGGCTCCATCTGCATCTATCATCGTTTTCAGAATTTTCTAAACTTCCAATACCTCATTCCAAATTCATATGAGTAGTTTTCCCAGTCTTGATTTGCCATGTTGTCTGAAATGAAACCATGGGTTTGAGTGTGATTTACCTGACGTTGATAGAGACTTTCACTTTGATTTTAACCAAATGACATTCTAGAAAGCTCAAATGTGCAACTGCCTGCAGAAGCACTTGTTAAAGTCAGAATTGGTTACCCAGTGAGAATCCCATTGTCTTAGTCTCCATTGTATTGGGGAAGAACTTCATTTTCTTAAGCCTTTGCCTACTTAAAAGTGATTGTCCAGCAGAGAATTAGCAACAGTGTCAGACGAGTTCACCTTTTAGTGGATGAATCATCAATTCCAGGCTTTGTTGACACAAAGACTTTAGCAGACAATGTCATATACCATGAGCCCGTTGTGTTTCACCGGTGCTCCAACTTCTAAGTGCAAATGTTGCTTACTGACTTCTGTTGTTATTTATTTAGGCCTGGATAAGCAAACATTACTGAGCATACATTGGGTTCAACTGCCTTCCTACATCCCTCCTTTCAGATAAAATCCACAATTTTCAGTCCTGTTCTAGGTTTGGTGGTGTAAGCTGGTTGGTGGAGATGTTAGTGGAAAGTTACTACTGGCAGTAGAGCAAACTGATTGTTTTGAGTTATCTGTAACAGTGTGGCAGTAACTGTTGAATTTTATGATGGACTAATGTCTATTCTTTCAGCTTCACAATGTAGAAGTCTGTCTTTGCTTTCTGAAGTCTCAGGGAGTCACCACCAGTGGACTAAAGGCTAAAGGTGAGAGCTGGACTTCTTTTGCCTTTCTCATTTGCTGGCTAAATTCAGACTGAAAGAGGGATCATTGGTGCTTTTAAAGTTGTGGAATTTCAGCTATCACAGCCATAACAATGGCCTCAAGCAAATGTCTTGAACTGTCCCTGTCAAATAATTATTCAGTCCGTTCCCTCTGAGGAATTACCCTAGGGGGCTCACCTGGGCTATGAACCCCCTCTCCACTCACCTGTCTGAGAGCTAACCTGTTCTTATTAGACACTTTGTTTCCATATTTAGAATTTTGCAGGTAAGTGGTTAACAGAGTACTCCAGTTGCAAAGTTTTGGCAAATAGTTATTATTGTTATTGAGTAATTTTATTGAGTAGTTCTGTTTGTGAATGATCGTGAATGTGGTGAAGAGCCCTTGCAATATTCTGATGATGAATGTGGTCAGGGCAGCTGATAGCACGGCCCTGTCCGTCCGTCTGTGTCCGTCCGTCTCCGTCTGTCTCTCTGTCTGTCTATCTGCCTGAGTGCTTCATCTCATTTCCTATGATTTATTACAGGCTTCTAGACTTGCCTCATTCCTGCCGTACAACTAGGATCCGTCTCCCATGTAACAAACCAACCTACACGAAGACCAAGATGACTACTGTACTAATGCTCTGACCCTCTGGCAACCGGACTCGGCTCTCCTTCTGTCGACCGTTTAGACAACCCCTCTGACTTGATACAGTGCTTGTGAATAAGCTGGTGCCCAACGCTTGGATTTTGAGTAGCACTTTAGAAGTTTGAAGCACTTTCATTAAGGGGCCACAGAAATTAGATCTAAAAGAGCATTGTAAAGTCACTTTTTAATTATTTCAGCAGAAAAATTTTAATTTAACCAAAGCAGTTCACGAGTAAAAGTATCCATCTATAATAATAAAGTAGAACAGCTTGACTATGTAAGGCAGGGGTGACCAACCTTTTTGGCCTACGGGCCACTATGACTGTTGGTAAGCACGCTGCGGGCCGCAAAATGTTTGTCCTCACAGCCTCGAAAGAAATACAAATGTTTATTTCATATTTTATAAGATGTATGAAAACAGGTACACTACATTAGGTCACTAGAACTTGCAACACTAAATTTTTAGTGTTTTAGACATCATTATTATGCAGTATTGTAGTAGTCAGACAAGTTAGTAGGTGCAAAATGAGACAAAAAATTATTTAGAAAGGGGCCGTGCGGGCCGCCAATCAGCAGCCCGCGGGCCGCATTTGGCCCGCGGGCCGCAGGTTGGTCATCCCTGATGTAAGGCATTGTAAGCCATGCCAGTGATAATTGCTCATTTATTGAGCATATTCGTAATGAGGAATAAATCTAACATGTAATGTTTTTCAGGGGTTAGTTATAGAAGTTAGTAAGTTAGTACTTTAAAGTGATTTTTAATTGATGGACAAAATAACAAATTGCAATAGTTTATTGATATAATAATACTTGGACAAAATAACAAATTGCAATAGTTTATTGATATAATAATACTTGGTACTGTATAACAAAAAACACATTAATTTAATTGAAATTGCAAGCACTTAGAGATATCTTAGCATTTATTTTCTATTAGTAAGTGGATATGGTATGAAAATAAGAATAATTGAATTTTTTTAAATTTTACTGACACCGGCTTTGTCTTTGGTATTACGCTGTAATATGTTGAAATATATTGGCACTAATTTCAGTATTAAAGATAAGATATTACTAATTATGATACATCAGTTTGGTTAACCTTATCTAATGTGTATATAATTACTATGCTGAAGATACATAATGGATGCCATTAAACAGTGTGGAGATGGCTGTGCTGATTGGACATAGGCCCTACTTGATTTAGGCTACATAGTGTTATTCCGGCCTAGGAGGACTAAATAACAAGAATCTAATTAAGAACTCCTTGGTCCGACCAACATCAACTCCATCCTCCCACTAGTAAGGCACTTATGATGGTGAGCCTAAGTTGATACAGTATTAATTAAGAAATGACGAACTTTCTAATGGGAAAATTCCTTGAAACTGCGTCTGTGCATCCATCGTGTGCACTGTGGTGCAAGGCAGTCCTGGAACAGAGGCCTACTTCCCAAAGTTCCCATCATATGGTGCAAATTAGTGTTTCTTTTTTAATACTTCATTTTGTATCAAAAGTGAGGGATCAAAAATTTATAAAGACAGCAGTATGAGGTACCAATGGCTTGCTGCAGCAAAACATGATAAGATGCGAACAGGGACTAGTGGGATATTAGGTCTCACTACTATGTAATTAGTAACGTAACTACAGGTCCACAGGGCTGAAAAAACTGGAATACCGGACTGAAACTGAAAGAGAGGTTTCATTTAGAGCCTCACATAAAAGTAGACACATATATATTGTCCCAAACAGTTTCATGTGATATCCTCATATTGCAACAACGCTGCTATAAAATGACAAAACGTCGGTCACTTCCTCGTCTTGCGCTTATGTAAAATGTTACCACAGCAAAGCTTCAGTTTTCATTCATGACAGATTAAATTTCACTTTAATCTAACTGCAAGACTTTATCGTCCAAAAGAGCAGTGGTGAGTGAAGGACTTTTGCTTGGTTTCTCTGGATCCTCTCTACACCTAGCATCAGTTGCAGAGACTGCTTCTTTACTCACTCTGTTATTTTCTGGGAGACTTATCCTCTGCACTTACGAGCTTCATTGAAGCAGTTGATGGAAAGTGTTTTGAACTTAACTGGCTTTTTGTATGAATATCTTGATTTTAACACTTTAATGGCGAGACAGTACAAA
Source organism: Aporrectodea caliginosa (assembly GCA_020284085.1). NCBI lineage: Eukaryota > Metazoa > Annelida > Clitellata > Crassiclitellata > Lumbricidae > Aporrectodea > Aporrectodea caliginosa. Next base: position 450,996 of record JACEVL010000777.1, read on the forward strand.
AGTGACTTGTGAAACCTGTGCAGTTCATCGTTAAATTGTTAATTAATTATTGAATGTGCTGACAGATATTCCATCTTTTATCTGTCAGCAACCAAAACTGTTAAGTTAATTAAAAGTTTCATTTGCTGACGGATAGATTTTTCTTTCTGATTTATACTGAGAATTATGCACTTTGGCCCTAATATTGATGTTGACTGTTAACTCTACTGGTGGTAGGTCAATTCGCCCCATAAACCTCTCCCCAGCCTCTAGGGTTGTAATTGAATATTTGGACCGAAACTAACACTGCTGGTCCTCTTTTAGATTCTCTTGTGAGGTTGAATTGCCCACCAGCTGATGTCCTTGCTCCCTCTTGAATTCATCCTGTTTTTTTTCAAAGCTCACTGTGTTGTTTTGCATTTTTCAGTTTCTGATCAAATATGACTCCCTTTGGTAACATCACCAAGAGCTGTCATGTATCTCATTTCATTGACTATTCTTTCCCGCTGTTTATGTGCCATCTCAGTACCTCCTGTTAGTCAGTCATTCTTTTCATTTTTTAACAACAGTAATGACGCATTTCCTTCTGTCTGGTTCCCTCTTTTCTGGCCCAGTGCACCTAAAATCCTTGAACTCTTGCTATGTCAACATTTTCTTCTATCCGTTCTAAAGACTCTGCTGTGACAACTTGCTTAACTGAACAACAAATTCACGCTATGGCACTTAATGAAACCTGACTATGTCCTGATGAAGCATTGGCCTCCCTTTAAAATATAACTCCTCTTTCATGTTCACTGCTACAAGAACCACAACCAAGTGGAAATGAAGGTGGAATAGCTTTTACTTTACAAATCGTCTGCCTTTTGTCTAGATATGTTCTCCCAATCCCTCCAACTTTGTCTTTTGAAGCTATAATTGGCACTCTGAGGAACTCTGGCAACAAGCAGATCACACTCTTAAATATAATATTATATCAACCCCCTTCATTTTGCTCTAACAGATTTTCTTTGCTGAATTTAGAGCTCTATTCTTACCCCCCTATGACCTGGTCATAATGATTAATGTAACATCCATGCAACTGATCACACTTCTTCCATACCTTCCATACCATTCATGCACTCTGCTTTTTATCATCCTAAACACTGTAAACAGCACATCACCTTGTTAACACATGATAAAGTCTACATGCAGACAAGAATTGAGTGCAGCATAGTTTGTGATTTCTTGACTATGGATGCTTATCATTCTGATTACCTTGCTGTCTCGCCACATCCATTTATCTTCTGACTAAATTTCCACCAACTTACACTGCCATCACCTTCCGATCCTGGCATAAATACCACACTTTCAAAAATTACATCTGCTCCTCACTTCTTCTTTCGATGCTAAATCGTCTGTGGATGCCGTCTGTCATCAACTCCAGTCTGTTCTAATTGAACTGCCTGATTAGTGCATTCCTCTCAAGTCCAAGGAGATTGTCGTTCGTGACCCAAATCTTTGGTTTAACTCTGAAATTGGCAAAGTTTGCTGTCGATGTAGCCAACTTGAATGTGCTTGGCGCCACTCACAACTTTCTTTCTATCATATGTGTTTCAAAGAACACTGAAAAGTTGTTCATGTCCTAATTTTCTTTTGACTTCACAAACCTGATTGCAGAAATTCATCTTGTCCGAGGGCCATTAAACTGCCCAAAGGAAAACACCATCCACACTACCCAAGACCTCCTCAACATCCACTCTGGCTGATTATTTCATTTACTTCCTTTTTTAATGTATTGTATTGTATTTATGTTTATGTAATCAATCGGGGCAGACAAAATGCTGCTCCTTTACATGTGCTAGGTTTGATTGTTTAGTTTATATTAAATGTTTAGTTTTATACAACATTACTGCTCTATCCTCTAGTAAATATCTTTACGTAGCATTCTTGGTGACAAGGTAACCAACATGAGGCTACAATTCCCTGGTATTGTACTATCAAATGAAACCATCTTTGGATACTGACACTATGCCAAACTACCAATAAATCTGTAAATTTTATTTCTAAACTGAACATGTTGTGAAAGGTCAACTCAAGGCCCATCTGTCTTCAAATTCCTTACTTCTCCCTTTCCAATCAACATACCTCAAATTCCACTCTCTGCTCTCATCAGCCGACAATGACGTTATCTGCCGTATGAACAATGGTGAAGTTTCCTTAGATAATTCCTTCTCATCCACTCTCTGACTCTGTTGCGTGCTTTGTCTAAATGCAAAAGTCCTGTCAACTCCAGTTATTTTGCAGGCCTGCAGGGAAAAAGATTTTCCGATCTGTGCTTTATCTTGTCTTCTGTTTGACATGTCAGATATTTAAACTGGCATCTGCCGTGTCTTTCTGTTGCAGAGATTCAGCACGGGAGTCTCAAGGACATTCTCTGTCTTCTCTACAACCTCTCCGAATACAAGCACAAACACAAGGACTCCAACTTGACTCATCAGCCGCAGACGACAAAGGCATCACCGAGAGCGGAGTCTTCTCAAACTACAGCGACACCGCCAACTGATGTTCGTTTCCACGCCCGTCTCCCTATCCGACAGCCATCCTCCTCTTTCCAGGAATCATCATCAGCTGTACAAAGCATCAGTCCCCATCCCTCAGCTTCACATCCTCCTCCGCATCCTCAGTCTCATCAACCATTCGATTATTCTTACTGCTACAGCGTCGTTAACATCTCACCTTACCAGAAAACGTCCACACAGTAGGTTATGCTCGGCTGAGCACTCTGTGCTGCTGGTATTCATTACCTGGGTTCATCATCTCTGTTTTATAACACTTTAATGACGAGAATGTACTAAAAGCCACTGGGAAACCAATACAGCTCGTCATTAAAGTGCTTCCACCAGCCCATATGTGATATATGATATGTCATAATGTGATATATGATATATGATATGTGATATATGATATGTGATATATGATATGTGATATATTTATGGTTGTGGTTAAAATATAATTGCTGGTTTTAAATAATGAAATTTTCAATCAAAATTATTATCATATATTTAGTTTTCCCGTACTTTGATGATCAGAATGAAGCCAGCTAGCTAAAGTGAAGCAGATGTTTTAAGGTTAAAGCAGGTAAAGGAATGAACCACTATACTAAATAGACAAAATAGATGGCAGTTTCTGTTTAAAATACACAATTCGATGCACCTCATACTTATTATTATTTATTCTAATTCTACATAATTATCTATACATATTGCCACAAAGAAATGAACATAGTGTCCAGAAACAAGGAAACCCAAGATGAATTACTGCAACTGAAATATATTTTAAAAGTTGTTAGTATACGTTTGAAACATTTATAGTAGAGGAATCGATGGTATAGAAATTCCTAGCATTTGCTCTAGATGTCTGTATCTGGCCAGGCTATGCACAAAGGTTATTATGCCGCTTCCAAAATACAGCTGTCAGCTGTATAGCAATTCTGTTTATATTTTTGCCTTCAGCTATGTTAATGCAAGATTGATTGCGTCAGTATTATGATGCTAGACTAGGGTTGAATGTATACATGTGTTTTGTTTGGTTGTAATTACGTAATGGCTGGCTTCAGTGTATAGCCCAGCGTCATATGACATAATGAGTTTCTCCTGAAGTGGCACTATATAAATTTGCAATTACAATAATAATATTAAGGTTAGGCTATGTCCTGAATCACCATGGAGACCAGGGATGTTCTTGATAAGTACCTGATCACTTACAAAGCACTGAATGGCCTGTGGCGTGTCATAAGTATGAACAATTCTCCGAAGGCCATTATCAGATAGACGTAGCAAAACTAATTGCATAATAATAATATGACATAATTCTAAAAAGAACCATTCATAAACTCTAAACATTATTAATAGCATAGAGCTGTATAAAACCAAGAATAATTTCTGGTGACGTCAACGTCCTTAGTTGTGATAAGACGTCATCAAACTGTGGATCGAATAGTAAATAAGTGATGAAAGGAACTCTAGTTCAGTTTAAATGTCTGTCTCTGCGACAGTTAGCAGCCACGGATTTGGGTTTGACACTGCCAATTGGGAATGTCCCTTTGTTCTTTTGCAAACTCTGCGGCCCCAGGTTTGGCTGACTGGACAAATCTTCGTTCCTATTCTCGGGTGAACTGGTTGTTCCTTCTGCACCTTGCACCTCGACAATCCAGCATCCCACGTTTTTTGTTGGTTGGGCCATCTCTGTGGAACAGAAATGCCCTTTGGATCTGCATGTTGTCTTGGCTAGGGATTCTGCATACACTTTCTATAAGCACTTGAAAACTGCTCTATTTTCCGCTGAGGTTAGATTGAAAGTGCCTCTTGGTAGTGATATAATGGAGAAGTGCTATATAAGGGTCTGAATGAATGAATGAAATAAGCAGCCCTCTCCAGCTACACTGTTTCTGTTGTGTTTCTTCTGACTTAGAACTTTAGCATCGGTTAAGCTACAAAAAAGTGCCGTGTCCAGATACATACATACATCTATACTTGCATGCACGTACATACATACATCTATTTATACAGATATACATACATGTATGCATAACCATCAATACATATATGCATATATGTATTGATGGTTATGTAATTAATATGTCCACATAGTCGATAGCTTGGTGGCCATTACATATGTCTAGCTCTCATATTATGCTAAAAAACATACAGTTAAATTGCCCTTCTCTGTGTGTGGCTAATAATGTGCACACTGATAATGGTAAATGTATATGTGTATGACTACATACATGTATTGCCCTCATGCAGTTGCACAGCTAGCAGTGAACCATGATGGAACCTAACTTTTGTTTCTGTTGCTGGACTTTGTAGAGCTGTAATGACTTAATTGGCTGTCCCATATTGTCACTTTTGAAACATGACTCTCTGTGTGTTTTCGGACCCGGCTGTAATTCACTGCCCCATGCCTTTTGTCATTGTCCTATGACTGGGTGAATTGAGTTTAAAATGCTAGTGCTATTGGTCGCTTTGTTTTCAGTCATTGTGTCATCATGCTATGACTGGATGAACTGTGCTGAAAATAAATACACGATTGAGAATGTAGTTTAACATTTATTTCTATTTGGGATGGTTGGAAGAATTTACCTTAAAGCTTAAAGAAACTGTAACTGGCAAAAGTATGTATTACGCAAAATGTTATTGTATTTACTGATATTTGACTCTTTTTGCAATAGAATATTTTATGAATCGCGGAAGTCAGGAATTGCGATTGAAAGGCTGTTGATATACTTTTGTGAGATTCATATTTTTATCATGCTGATATGACTCACAATGCATTAGGACCACATGTCTAAAACAACAGGACAGACTGAAATCAATTACCCGGTATTTGATTTCAGACTATGTAGACATTACTAAACAGTGGCCTTTAGGCTACTGTATGAACAAGTGGCTAATTAGTAAACTGACTGCAGAGATGTGACACCTGCTGTATGATACTGAACTTGAACATGCAAGTGGCTTATTATTTTTTTTGACATTTCAGAATGTCACAAGGAGAAAATGAAGTAAACGTTTCATCTCACGGAAAGCAAAATCCCAGTAAACTGAGAGGCCCGACTCCTGTCTCATCATCATCCATCCCTTCTCGACGATCCTCGTCGAGTGCTTACGCCACCAATTCTCTCGGAAGAACAAAGACATCTGTCATCGATAACAACAACAGCAACACAGCAATGAGTTGGTGCTTCATTATCAGTCTATATGATATACCAACATAATTTAATTGATGACAATGAACAGTAAAAATAACAGCAAGTAACTGCGGCATACATTTTTAAGCATGGCCGAATTGTGAATTACGGTGCCTGTGTTTGCTAAAAAAATATTTGCATTTTTATAGTACGTAAATAACGATGTTTGTCAATTAATTCATTTATCAGAATCAGGAAAAGATAGGTCTACATTTGGCCCATATTTTTAAAACTAAGGACTGCTTTGATTTTAGTTTTTTAAGCTTAATATCAATAGTTACTTGCATCACCTACAGTCATTATTAATTTAATTTTGTATTGTTATAATGTGATAATAATATTAAATTATTAGTCTCCTTACATCCTTTCAGTGGTCTGCAATTTTTGGTATGGGTCTTTTGGCTGAGTCTTGATGCAGAACTGCCATGGACTCTTGTGCATTCCATGTTGCTGCTCCAAGTAATGGAACCAATGTTTCTCCAATGCTCAACTCTGCTTTCCTGGAAGAAATGCCTCAAAATTCACTATATCTTCTGACTTTCAAACATCTTAATATCTAACTGCTCTTCACCTGGCGACTGACTAACTTTACCTCAGATTGACTTTGCACATAAACTTTGTCATAATAACAATAGTAATGATGATATTATTTTTCAGGTTTGAAGAATCCTCGTGAAGGCAGCGTTCCGCCTTCTCTACCAGCGTCTGTTCAGACTGGAATTCCAAAGCTACCTTCGACCAGAAGCAAGACCCAGTCGGAGTCAGAGGCGACTTTACCTGTTCCAATGCTGGGAATTGCCACTTCTAATCTCGACTCGTCTCTTTTGCAGAAGCCGTCCTCAAAGCTGAGCAAACTAAAGATGTTCAGTTCGAAGGATAGCCTGGACAGCAGAGCAACAGATGACGACAGAGTAGAAAGCGGAAAGACGACGACACGGACTCAGAAAATTCCAGGCTATAGTGGCTCAGCTTTAAATAACGTTTCACACATGGAAAACAGTGGAAGCCATATACGTTCATCAGCATCTCAGAGTAAATTGTCTTTGATCATTCCTCATCGATCTGCAGATTCGTCATCACATCATTTAACGGCTAGTAGCATTCCATCAGGTGCTAGTGGCATCCCATCAGGTAGACTTTTACCAAGTACCCCAAGTACCCCACAAGACAGCAGTCGAATGAAAACGATGCGAGAAAAAAGCATCAGTCCAAGAAGGACCCAGAAATCTCCAACTCGGAATGCTGATCCAGCAGCGCAGTCAAGAGCAAGAGATGTTACTTCGCGGCAGGAGAGCAATGCGCGAAGGACCAGCTGTTCATCCATGGCACCTGCTTCTAGCAAAATGCCAGTCCCTCCTCGATCTGATCAGACGGGGTCGAATATTCGTCCTCCATCAGCCTCTCGAAGTGCACAGTCAACAGCTGAGAAGAAAATGCCAAGGAAATCGGGAATTGCATCTGCTAAGACTCGACAACCCAGAGGCACGGGCATTCCAGCGGCTTCTTCACCTTCTGGGTCATCTGTTATATCTATGGACAGCAGTGTCAGCTCAAGTTCGAGCACCTTGCCACGTAATGCTAAGTCAGCTAAAGGTTCAAAGGAGAATTTTGGAAGTGCTGATAAATTACTGTTGCCAAGTGGAAGCAAAACTGCCAATGCTATGAAAGCGGTCATGCTGGGAGCTTCTTCATCCAGGTCGGAACTGAAGCCGCCTATGGCTTCAACGAAAAGGTCAAGTGACTCGTCAGTTGAAGAGTCACTTGAGGCATCTGCCAGTCTGACAAGGCTGCCAGTTGCTGGGTGCAACAAGACTCTTCAAGAGCAGAAATCTTCCAAAAGTGCGTCAAAGCTTTCATGTGGCAAATCATCTCTTGAAAGTCTTGCGTTAAAGGGCATGGAAAGAGAACAAATGTGTCCTGGCACACCTGTTCAAACAACAACTGATGACAGCAATGGCCTGGCAAAAGAGACTGGTCCTAGCCATACAAAAAATTCCCGAATGCCTCGCTTTTCATCGCAGTTGCCTAGAGGCGGCCAACCAGGACTTTCCAACCGAACTCCTTCCAGTGGAAGAAGGGTAAGTGAAACTGTCCAACCTCGTTCTGAGAAAAGACTTGATGAACCGCAAAGAAAGTTAACTTTGAATGGCTCTCAGGAAGACGTTAATAACAATCAGAATGAGGCTTTTCTTTCAGCAGGCTTCTCTAATGAAAATATTTGTGATTCAGCAGAAACAAAAGAGATTAACAGCAAATCAGCTCCTAGTAAATCTCAGAAGACAGGAAGAAAATACAGTTGTGTATCATCAGATTCAAATCCAGGTGCCACCGGCTCAAACACTGAACTTCCGGTGGTGCGTGTGGATAGTCCAGCTGCACAAGGTGGGAAGTCACCTCTGAGGACTGATGAGCCAAAAAATACATCTAAGTCAAAAACACCAACTAAGAATTCAAGTTCTGCAGATTTGGATTTAGACTCTGCTTCAGCAGCTTCAGCTTTGTCATCTCGATCTCCCCTGGCTGATGCCATGGAAAACGCTAAATCTGAACCTTCTAATTCGCCGAACTACAAAGTAGAAAATAAGGGAGTAAAATCCGATAGAAGAAATGCATATGTGATGGATGGAGGCGTCGAAGAAGGTTCAAAACCAACGAAATCATCGACAAGTGAAGAAAATTCAGAGCCTGAAAACCTGAGTGCTTTTGAAGTGAAACCAATGGAACCAATCACAAGATGTGTTCCACTGTCAGGGGGCATGGGTGGTTTATCACGTGGACAGACTCATAGAAGGCTTCCGATATTGCCTTCACAGAGCCGGATGCTTTTTGATCCATCTTATCCCCAAGGGCAGAGATATTTTGGAACATCAGATGACAGTTTGAATATGGGAGTAATTGATGCAGAGGCGGGATACATGTCGGACGGAGACTTTTTGTTCGGCAACAGCCATCTTGATCGCCTAAACGGCAGGTTTGTGAACAACGATGGAATGCTGAATTACAAACAGATTCATCACTCGGTTGAAGAAATCCCACACGCATGGCAAAGAAATAAGAACAAGACTGAATTAAAAGATGAAGACAGGTAGGCTGTTTATTCAGTTTGTTTGTTAAGAAGTTTTTTATGCTTAGTTACATTAATTTAAAATTGATTCCCAATGTGTGCCATTGATTGTGTGTGTATGCTATGTGAAAATATTTTATAAGTTGCATTAGATTCCAAGCCTCATGTTCATGAAAACATGGTTTCGTACTATTGAATACTTTTGATGACTAGAAATAATGGAGAAATAATGGATAATGTTGAGTATGTATGACATTTGTATGTATCTAAAGTTATATAGTAACTTTGTGGAACCTTGGAAAGGAGCTGTGTTTTCGGTACCTGTGGTGGTCTACACACATTCGCTTGCGAACAGTTGCTCGCCGAACAATTGCTCGTTAGGTCATTTGCTAGCTAGGTCATTTGCTTGTGAGGTCAATATGCTCGCTCTGACAATTTTTTAATCCAGGAAGTTGGTTTGTATTAAAATGACAAAGCACAAACATTTGATATTCAAGGATAATTATTTATCACATATAATTATGTATAATTTTATAGCTCAAGAGAATAGGTACATAAGCTTATAGCTGTTGAACAATTGACCTGACAAGAAATTGTCGTAGTGAGCAATTGAACTCGGGAGAAACTGACCTGGTGAGAAACTGACCTAGCGAGCAACTGACCTAGCGAGAAACTGACCTAGTGAGCGACTGTTGGTGAGCAATTGACTACATATCACCTGCAGTACCTTGCAAGTGGTTGAATTGATTGCATTCACAGATTTATATAGCACCTCTACCAGAAAATTCATCTGACAGAGACGTGCATTTGAAATAATGCATGCATGAGGGTGGTGGTGGTTGCGTGAGTGGTGAGTGAATGGTGTATTGTCTGAATCTGGCACAGGTGATAAAAGCACATTCAGCTTACTCTTCCCAAATGCTCTGAGAAGGTCAATTCATGGTCCAAGATCACATCCAAATTATGCACAGTAATAGAAAAGGAAATTCCAGAGAAACAACTTTGCAAATCAAATTAAGCAGATCGATTTTACAGATCTGCTCACGGCTACCAAGCCAGATGAATTGAATTTTCCTAACCAGAGGATGTTGGACGATACGTAGGTGCAAAGTGCCTCCTGTGTCTGAAGGATTATATTCACTAAGGAGATTACCTCTACCACTTGGCCATGGACATTTGCCTGGGTATCATCTGCATACTGATGAGCATAATTCCCTGAAGTAGGGGCCTTAAGACGGAACCCTGTGGGAGACCAAGTGACACCATAGATCAATCAAACTGTGCAGAGTCAAAAACCACAACCTGATTATTCCCCGAGAGATATGAACACAACCTAGAAAGTGCAGAGCACGACACCAACACCAAATGACTTTTCAAGATATACCAAGAGGATGCTGTGGACAACGTTATTGAAGACCATGCTCACATCAAAACAGCGAGGAGTGTCACATGTCCAAATCAACAACTCAAAACTGCCATCCAGAATGCATGTTAAAGCCAACTCAGTGGAAAGAAATTTTCTGAACCCAGATTGTTGTTTAGGTAGGAGGATGTTTGTCTCAATGTAACATGTGAGCTGCATTGACAAATGTTTCTTAACTATCTTTGACAAGAAAGATATATTAGAAATTGGTTAATAGTTGGCCATGTCATTGATATCAGGGCAACAGCGCTTAAGAGAAAGCGAAACTACGGCCTGTACCTAACACATGGAAAGTAACCCCTAACCCACAGCAGTATTACATAAACATGTAAAAATGGCAAAAGTTGGTCCACAACGTGCTTATTAGAAAGATGATCAAAAGGTTAAGGTCGTGGTCTCTTCTTGTCAGATGGGAAGCACTTCTGAGTAATTTTCTTCCAAACAATTATTAACAAACATTGAAGCTTCTGTTACTTATGCTAATTTTTTTTAGTTATGCAGACAATTAGTATGTTGTAGTCCCTCACAAACCTCAAAATGCATTTCCTTGCTAACCCAAATGACCTTATTCTTCAGAAGAAACTTTTCTATGACACAGTTGAAAACAATATTTATGATTAGAAGGTTGTTGTAATTGCAGATGGTAATAATTCCATAGCAATTGACCTTTTTATATAAATGCAGGGGCAAAACGATTACATCTGTGCTTCTTGCCATTTGCAATGCTGTCTGTGCCTTCAGTTCCCTTCGCTAAGTGGAGCCAGAGCTAGAAATACTGAGCCAACTATTCACTAGATGGCAGCACATGTAATCTGTCTGGGCAGCCTGCTATTGGTTGTGTCCATGGAACGTGTTTGTCCTTTACAAAGCGCTGCTTACTGTAGCATAGCAGCTGATCAATCAATCCACCAATTGATCAGTGAACTGGATTGATCTAAGTCCATTGGGTGATTGATGCTTTGTACGGCTGTCTCATTGGCTGATCCATTCATGCATGGGCCGTGCCAGTTTTAATTTCACTGAAGCTGTATGAAATTCACTGATTCAATAAACATCAGGGCATTGCAACTGATTTACATGGTTTTTACTTTACAAATATTTTATGACAGCATTACTGGTAAGATTTAAACTATATAATTTTATGTTAGTTCAGAGGTAGCATTCGTCTAGGCCTATCATGGATTGCTTTGGGTTCTCATCTAGAACCCCAGTAAATGACCCAATAACCCATCTTTTTCTACATCCTTTATCCTTAAGCTTTACAGTGGCAAAACAAGAAATTTTATTCTCAGAGGCATTTCCCTCCCTCTGATATTCCTGTCAGGACCTGCTATTTTTATGCAGTGTAATGCTAAAAATAAATAATTCTCATGAGACCAGCTGGGTCCTGGATCATTACTCTGGATGAATGGCTTTTGATACAACATGCGTTTTTCTCCTTCCATTTTTTCCTCTCTCGTGTTAAGCTGACTGATAGTCCAATTGCAAGTTTGTGAAGGAAATACAACTTGCGGCTCTGTTAGTGAATAAATTGATGTTCATCATTGATTGAGTGTGGGTTGAAAGCAAATGGGCGATCAATTGCATCCGCTGGGTGCTGCAATATTGATTGATTCACAGTCAATCTGATGCGGTATTGTTACCTGAACAGGTGAGGTCGTTGGAATCAGAGTTGAAATGCAGATGCTGAAACTGGGTCATTTGCAATGCATATGGTTGAAAGCTAGATGAAGGTTATGGATCCCTTCCTAATCAGTGCACCCTGCCTCCCAGCCCTTCTCCCTCTTTCATAGTTAATTGTTTATTAACTGGGTTGTTTATATATTGAGGGTAGGGCAGACAAATTGTTGTATGCCTGAGCCTACTCAGCTGTACACTGTCTGTACACTTTCATTGGGGAGACCTGGTGGCCAGGGAGAGGGCAGGCCACCCGCCCTCAAATGCCAAAGCTAAGAAGTATGAAGTTCCTAGCTGCTATGGGGCTAGTTTAAGGGACTGGTCTTCTTCTTCTTCTTATATGTTGAGGGGCCTTTTAAGAAATTCTGTTCTTGAGGAATAGATTCTCCTCAAAGGCCGCCCAATCAGATAACTTCCTGCTCAAGAGGAGTTATATGAAGAGGAGTTATATGGTGGAATACTTTGTTGTTGGGAGGTCAAATGGATTAATGTCAACTGCCTATTGATCAGCTATCCTGGTAAACAAGCAGACTTGAAGCCATAGGTCTTAATACCAGATAATGAGACTATGAAGAATCCATTCAACTGAATAACCCTATGTATATGCAAAGGTTGTAAGACAAGGATGTATTATTACCCATACACCTATTTAACCTAGTATTAGACATTGTAATATCACTCAGCCTTAACAGCACTGAGGCAGGAATCAAATCAGAATGAGGCTTGTGAATAATCTCTCTGATTTGCTGACCAGATTGGCCTTCTCACTAGAAGCCTACCAGAACTACAGGATATAACTACACAGATTGACGAAACCAGTAGAAGATTCGGCCCAATGATCAATGCAGAGAAGAGCAAAACAATGGTTTATATTGAAAAGACCAAAGAGACACCAATAACTATCAACATCCAGGGAGAAGCTATTGAGCAAGTAGAACAATTCGTCTATCTAGGAGGGCTAATAAACGCAGATGGTATCAACGAAAAAGACATACAAAGGAGAATTGGACATACTTCACAGGCATTTGGAGAAATGAACAGGATATGGAGAAGCAGGAAATTACCAAAGAAAACCAAAGCTAAAATATACGCAGGACAATATTATAACCAATTTTCTTATGCTGGATCAGAATGTTGGACAATGCGAAAGCAAGATGAGAAAAGAATTCTTAGATCAGAAATGAGTTGGCTGTAGAAGATCGCTGGGATTTCAAGACTAAGAAAATAAGAAACGATGACATAAGACAATCATTAGGTATCCAAACAACCCTGCTAGACAAAGTCATTAAACAAAGACTGTAATAGTTTGGACATGTACAGAGAATGCCAGTTGACAGAATCCCACACAATGCACTACATGCAAGATTGAAAGGAAAAAGAAACAAAGGAGACCGGGATTACGCTGGATAGACAATATAAATGAGGACGTAGCATCACTTGGACTAACACTAAGGGAGCAATAGACTGGAGGACAATGGATATAATTTATTCGTACCCATCACTGCCAAATGGCTTGTGTCAGGCACTGATGATGATGATGATGTGAAATATCCCTGTGGCTGAATGTCAAAAATTTATCTTGTTTATATTAGATGTTTACATCAGTTGATTGGGGATTTTGAGTTAGGGAATTAAAATAAGCCCTGCCCCTCTTATCTGCTCTGGAATTATCTGACAGAACCTAGACAGACCAGCCATGCAATGATAACATCCATGTTTTATGACAGAACTTAATTTCTGCCTGTCCTGCCTTCGTGTCTGCCTGTCAGCCTGCCTGCCTCTGCCTGACTGTCTGTCTGTCTGCCTGTCTGTCTGTCTGTCTGCCTGCCTGCCTGACTGTCTGCCTGTCTGCCTGTCTGTGTCTGTCTGCCTGCCTGCCTGTGTGAACATGGTCGTGGTCAAATGAGACAATAGCAATGACTATATGAATATGGCTATGTAAAAATCAAGTTCATGAAGTAAAGTCTGTCTCATTTTCTTTAACATATATTTTTCTATGATCATCTTTCTCATTAACTTGTTATTTTCTAGAAACTACACCAACTGCTTAACGAATTATATGTGTTTTTGAGGATGGGAGCCATTGGGAGGTGGCCGGATGTGATGCTGTGGGCAGCGGGCTGTAGCATGTTTGATAGATTCTCTATGCAGTATATTATATATATGCAATATATACATATATATAATATATGCAATCTATATAATCTTATATAATATATGTATAGTCATTGGTGAGATTGAGGTTAGGTTATAGTCACATGATGGACTTTATAGGTCAGTTTGTAGGTCAGATTAGTTTGAGTTATAGGTCAAGTTCATGTTTAGAGTGAATGTATGTCAGCCCTTGAGGAAGTCAAATGTAATGTTTAAACTTATATTTTATATATTAACGTCAGTTAGTAGTTTTACATTTCTCTCTAGACTTCCATTAGATGACAGATCTGAAGCAACAGAATTTTTTTTAGTGATCTTGGTGATGAAGGAGGTGAAGTTGAGCTCTTCTGATTGGTTCCAACTGTTGTGGTCAACTGGTGACAGAGATGAGAGATCATCATTCAAATAGTCTGTCAGTTTTAGAGGCATGTATTGGGCGGACTTTCTTAGAAAGTAATAAGGATGAGACATATACAGAGAGCTGGTAGCAATGCAAGTCATGTCAGTGTGGGTGAGTGAGGCGAGTATGACTGATCCTTAGAATTCAGAAGATTCCAGAATCTCCGATCCAGTGCATGAAGACAGCCTAACCCCACTGAACAAAATAAGCCTTACAGTAAAACTGGAAAAAATATCCTGTACTTGAATTGCTGAAGATGTTAACAATTTAATGACGAGGATGTACTAAATCTGGAAAACCAGTGCAGCTTGTCGTTAAAGTGTTAAGCCACAAGATTGTTCAAAGTCTTTGTGAATTGCTTAAAGCAGAATCTTGTCAAGTGAAACCAGAAATTTTGTTGTTGTTGTGTCATACTGAGACATCGGAAACATTTCAGCCTACTAGATTTAATTTGGCCGAAAGTCTGTATTCCAAAAACAAAGAAAATTGTGGACAATCCTTTTCACACGTGCTGATTAGTGTTTTCAGTGGGAATTTTTTTTCAACTGTCAATTTGAGTCACTTCATTTAAAGATCAAGAAAAAAGCATATGTGAAGCAAACAGAGTGTATTATTAACCACCCTTGGGCATGGTGGCGGGAACTCAGAGAAGTGCATTCAATTCAACATCTACATCTAATTCTAATTGTAATCAGAAACATATACAGCACCACAGAGGTCACCAGTGGTGAACCCATGCACACTCATGGATACCAACCAATGGATTCCCATCCATAGGTGACAGATGGCATGATGTTCAGAGTCTCTGGATCAAGTTGCATGGGTAGTAGGTAGTAGCATCGACACCTGAAGACAACATGACCGCCAGCATGTCTGTCATTGGTGGATGATTATATACCAGTATACATTGTGCTATCCTCTGAGACTCCAGGTGGACATGGAACAGGTATTCGTCATCTTCCATGAGTGACTAATGGTCGAATGTCTTATGTTCAGAAGCTTAAGAAGTTTATGGAATTAAACATTGGATTTTTCAGCAACAGAATATTGGATTATTCACTAATTAACACTGGATTACTGACCGAATTATATCAATATTACATCAGTTAGCAAACAGTGCACAGTAAGTGGGCCTATGCCCACATGTGGAACCAACCAGCAGATTTCATTGACAGCTAACAGATGGCATGGATGTTCAGAGTCTCTGGACTCCGTAATTGCAGTAAATAGCTACTTAGTGGTCCTTATCATTTATCATTTATTTAATGACCGATTAACAGGGTGTGCATTATGTGCCAGAATGCAGTTTAAGTTAATAAGTTAAAACCTTTGCACTGGTTAGGACTTTCGTTAAATTCTCTCCCAAAAAATGTCCTCTTCAAAAACACTAGATCAGATCATCTCAGAGAAATATGTTCACTTCCTATAAGAGTGGAAGTTTGCCTGGCTGTTGTTTTGTGTCCTGCTGTTTGTCATTGTTTATCTACTGTTGGTTTTCAACTGATAGTTTATCTTGTGTGCTGTTAAACTGTGACCTTGCTCTTACTCTGCTGGTCGGTCTTTGCTGGACCTTTGGCTGAGCAGACTTCCATCAACAATGTCTTTGTTTCCAGTAGCTCTAATTGGTCAGAAAACTCTGCTCTGTGTAGCCGACATGCTGTGGCTTTGTAGGTATGTGAGAGACAGAGAGAGATAGACAGATCAGCACTCACTGCTGAATGCACAGAAGAAACAGGTAGACAAAGAAACAGCGGAGAAAGACAGAAGTAAAGAGAAAGAAAGAGCGAAAGAGATAGTTAGGCAGAGAGAGAGAGAGTAAGAGATTGAGAGAAAGAGAATGAGAGAAAGAGAATGAGAGATTTGGTTTGAGAGACAAAGCAGAAAGGGAACCAATGAAAGAGAGGGTTCATATCCTGACATAGATGAAAAACACAAGAGACAGAGACAGACAGAGAGAGACAGAGAGAAAGAGAAAGAGAGAGATGGGTATGAAATGTTAATGGCATCATATTTCTTAACCTGGCATGTCATGGTGGCCAGCTCTTCCCACTCTATGATCAGTCACTCATATTCAAGTTCACCAGGGAGTGCTTGTGCAATAGAAATGGTGAAATGTCTCTTTATAAAGCCCCTGACCTGTGGGTTGGCAGTCCACTATGCTAGCAACTAGACTATCATGGACCCCATAAGTAGGGCAAATGCACCTCTAGCCACTATCAGGCTGTAGGACTTCCTTTCACCATGTTGTTCTTGCTTCTGTTACTCAATTGGACAGCCAGCCTTGTTCTTGTCCAGTCTTATCTGAAGTCTGGATGGTTCATCACGATACATTAGCCAGACGGACTTGTCTCTCAGCCTCCAAGTCCTGAAAGAGGCGGAAAGGATTGTTTGATTTAAGCATGGGATTTAAGATCTTGCCAGTTGAAATGGCATCATGACTTTCTGTTATTAAACCAATTGACCTAGTTCTGACTCAGCTGGAGCCAAACCTCTTGTCATTACCAAAACAAAAGACCAAAGCCATTCAGTTCTAAATACTTTAGTAAACCTTACAGTGAAGTGTCTTTGGTTCCAAAGATGGAAAGTATGGAGATCTGCACAAACTTAGTTAATTTTGCACATATAGATTAGACAGATAAACTCAACAACTTAATAAGTTTGATTAAAGTTTTTACAAAATCACAAACAAAACTTCAAGTGATAGACAATCAGAAGACTTAGTTAGTCAGTTGGGAAAATTAATATTCATGAACAACTTGTAAGAATTCTACGTTTCTAGACAACAAGAGAAGAAGGTGAGGTAATGATGGCATTTAGTTACCATGCCTTTTGTATTGAAAATTGGCCTTTTTGAGTCCTGTTGGTTCCGTGAGTCATTTGTTGCCCATTATCCTAAACAGGATATAAAGGATTTTTCACCTGCTGTGCTTATGCCCCAGGGCTGACACAAAAGCCTTGACGCGAAAAGCTGTATTGATTAAAGTGTGACATTTTCTCATTAAGTTTATGAACTGGACATCAAAATTATGTAGGACCAGGTTATTTGGTTGAAAATTTATTAATGGTAGAGATGGCAGAGAGAAAACTTAAATCATTATTAATTTGTAAAACACTGCTTATTTTTCACATTGCACTCAAAGTTAAGTAACTGGAAAAGTAGTTGGAACTTCTTCAAAATATTGACTTGGCAAGCTAGGATACCACATAACATCAATACATTGGAAAGCCGACACCATAGTCCAACCACAAACATCCATTGATGGTGATTGCGTCATGATGACGAAGGTTTAGGTAACACAGTTGAATGAAATGTCATGTAGTATTGCACGCTATATAATATGATATCTAATGTAATATAATAATATTTATTTATAGCAATTAATAACAACAATAGCTGTGCTCACAACAACTACAATACAACAAAGATAAGGGTTTGTTGTATGTAATAGACGATGCATAACTTGATGTGGTTATGACGGCAGTACTGCCACAGAATGAGTCAGTCTTGTGGGATTACTGCTGACTCAGCAACAATGACGGCATGAAGTTCGCTTGAACTCCTGTATATATACATGTATATACCGTATATTACATATGTATATATATATATATATAGACCTATAAGTGTATATGTATGTGTGTATATAGGAGTCTATGGGTTTAGCATCAGACAAAGCAACAAGAGGGGATCCTTGGCCAGACAAGCACTGAAATAGAACTGTAATTAGGAGAGGCTTCCCAGAAAAGCGATCGTCATGAAAGTTCTTCCCAGTGAGTCGTCGAATGCCAGTCCTTCTATCTTCTTCTTCTTCATCTGATCTTCATTTCCTGTTTTATTCACTTTGCCATTTGACCTTGTTTTACATTCTTCTCATCGTTGCATTTGACTTGCAATCACACTGAGGATCTTCTTGGCTGCATTACAAATATTTTTTGCAGAATGGATACACTACATTACAGTTACTTTAAAATTCGATACTAAGGTGCAAGTCCAAGGCTAATTACGCATTCCATAGTCCAATCCATGTCTTTGCTATATACTCTCTATCCAGCAGTGTTGTCTTCTTCCTCTGATTGTCTTTCCATCAGCTTGTTTGGCTGATGTTTGCTTGTGTCCATTCAAGTCAACTGATAGCCTATTGCTTGGCATTCTTTCCATGATGGTGCTGATGATGAATTCTTTGCCCGAAGGCAGGTCCATTGACTTTTCATGCCACCTGGGAAAAAGATGAGTGAGGTTGTTTCCCCTTGTCATCCTCACAGACAATTGTTGGTGAGCAACATCAGTTGATGAATATCATCAATCAAGAGGAGCATAACTCATTAATCTGCGGTAGGTGCATTATCAGAATTACAAATTCAGTCTATTTATGCCACCATACATTGAAACTAATTCCAGATGAAAATGATGAGACGATAACTGATCATTGGCAAACAAAAATACTTCATTGAGGTTGTTTTTCCCTTGAGCAAGAAATGAACTCACACCACTTGGGATATGAAACCAGTCCATGGTCCGCTCTGCCTCAGGACAACACATAATAGTCAATAAGTGTTCACTAAGTGCTCAATGGGTTCAGATAGAGTTCGGACACTTTCTCCACTCTGTGGAATCCATCTCCCTGATGTGAAGTCATTTTAAGATAGCCTGGTGGTTTAGATGGGTTTTTGCTGTATTCTGTATGTCAGCATGTTTATGCAGTTGTGTTCACATTGTTATACAATATAACACGTGACTTTTATCTAAGCATAGCACTCATTCATTTTCTTTACTCAGTCCATGGTCCGCTCTGCCTCGGGATGCAATTCTGTGTCTGTGCATGAATGTCAAGAACTTCTTTCTAGATCTTTTAGAACTTTGAATAGACATTGGAACATGGTCATCTAGCAGCTCAAAAATATCCTAGCCAAGGCATGAGAATTGCCTCTAAGTGGGTGACATTTTGCATCACTGACTCTAGGTAACCAGAAGATTTCCATTTTTCTACCACAATGTAGTATACTATACATGATCCTGTTTTGTATGCCACCTAATTCAGACCGGCATTTGCAACCACAACGTACCAATCAGGCGTGGTAGTTCCTTTATACCACATACCACTAGACGGCATTTTCAGTGGTAGTGTTTTGGTATGCCATGCATCTTCATGACCTGGCATATTATAGTCGTATTAGTGTGAGAACGTAACTGGTTGGTACTGCTGCTGCTGCAGCCATGTGTCATCCATCGATTGATCGTCCATCCCTCCTCCTCCGGCTCCTGTTTGCCGGGGGATGGGGAGGAGGCAGATTAGGAGCCAGTGCAAGATTCCTGGCGTCTCGTCCGCCGCCCCCGCCCCACCCGGACGGACGGACGGACGGACCTACTGGCGGTGCCGCCGCCGCCTCTGAACGCTTTTGCTGGCATTGGAGGAGGCTCGACGGTGTTGTTGCTGGTCTTAATTGGTGGGCCAGATTTACAGGCGAGGTGTCAGGCGCTGCTGCACGCATCGAGGTGTAAAATGTAGAGGGCGTCTGTTTGCATGTCTGGACCATTTGTTCCCCATATCTGTTTACTCGGGGACACCTAACAACCTTTCAGTGATACAGCCCGAGGGAAAGTAATAACAAATGAGGCGATGTGTAAGCGTGACGGGTCGGATTTACTAGGTATCCTTCTCCTCCTCCTCTCCCAGCATGACTGGACTTTGCTCAGATGGACGTAAAACTTTTAGTCAATTACAATAGAAATAAGGCAAGGTCGGCAGGAACAAGGTAAGGTCGTTTTCTATGAATTTTTAAAGCCAGGTAATTGATATTTCAATGGGAAGATAACTCTTTTGAAACAAGCTGAGAAATAAGTAGGCTTGATTAAGTACTCAAAATGCAAGTACAAGTACTTGGGTTGTAAATACTAGCACACATACTGTGATGCTAATGACATGTAAAGTCATAAGTGCATGCAATATAAAGACAAGTAGCACGTGCTACATCTGTCTAAATAAGTGGCAGTTAATAGTGATAGACATGGTTTCATGTGACAACAGTTGAAATGTTCAGTGTCCTCTGACAGTTGTTGTCACACAATAAAAGAAACTGCATCCGTGTGTCTCTGCTTTTCCTTGCAGTTTGATCAGTCGGTCTCTCTTGCTTTGTAGAAGTCTCTTGCTTTGTAGACACAACTGGTCTTCAGGTGCAAATCTGAACACTGAAGGACCAAATGTACTATGTAGCATTTCAGTGTGATGGTTTGTGATTAGTCAATTAGATTAAAAAGTACGAGATAATGATGTGTTTGTTCTAGAACTGTAATCCATGTATTGTTTTCTAATGGCTTCCGTGGCAGCTGTCACATTAAAGTGCATTCTCTGATGCATGTAGTATTATTTTACAGTAATGGCCTTAGCGGATACTTTTGATGTCAGTTCATATTGCAGTGACTTTTCATCATCTGAGTTAAACGTTCTGACTGTTTTCTAATTACTTTTTCTCATGCAAAGCAGATAATTATCAGAGCCGCTTTTATCTGGTCCAATTATGACAAAAGTTCTTGTATTTCTTGGGTTCCCACATGAGTTATAGCCAGTGTCTGTCTCGTAATTTGCTGCTGCTTTGTTGTTGAAATTACGACATCACTGCTTGAACTGTACCTGGATTTGCTTACTGGGGTTTTCATAAAAAAAATTTTTTATTTTGATTGTTCTGTTTTTGTATTGTTTTAGTTTTGATGAGTGCAGTTCAGTCAGCAGTGATGATATCAAAGAAGCTATTGTTTCCACTGAAGTCCAAAAAGCAAAACGCTTAGAAGTTCGAACCGGTAGTCCATGTTCAGTTGCTGCTGACGAGAGAGTGCTGGAAACTCCAAAGAAGACACAGTTACCTGGAGATGCTGTCGGTGGTGGCTTTTTAAAGCGAGGGCTTGTTGAGAGAACTACTCTTCCTTCACGGGGCAAACGTGCTATACTTCCAGTTACAGGATTTGTAAAGAAGAGTCAGCAGGCCGCAGATTTAAATGTTGACCAAACTCAAGAAAATGACTCGTCATTTACGTTTCTTGACCTTTCAGAACAAGTGAATGACAAGAAGAAAACTTCAGCTGACTCAGGAGAGATGATGAGACCATCGATGGACAGAAGCATTGCTTCGCAGGCAGATTCAGCCAATTTGGAGGAGCAGAATGGCGACAAACTTGGCAGCTACTACAAACACGTGAATACACTTCCAAGGTCACATGACAGACCGAACGCCGGAGCAAACGTTGGTCAGTCAGAGGAACTTCTTCAGCTGAGCCTGTGCTCAAGTTTCCCCAGTTCCATCTCTAGTAATTCAATGTTTGGACAGTTGAAAGCACCGTCGCACTGCAGTTCAATGGAACGTCGATACGGTTCACTGGGCCGCCGTGGTATGGCTCTAAGTGCCAAAGACGCAAGCTTTGCCAGTATTGGAAAAACTGGAGGTTCTTCCATCATTCAGGATGGTGGACAGAGCTTCTTTAGTGGAACAGTTATATCAAATCCGCATGCAATGACTGGTAAACTGGATCCTGGCGGACGACAGTACTTGCTGAATCCCGAACGCAAAGGAAGTGGTGGCGTTGAACTGTTTGACTTTCATGACTATGCAGACCTTGCAAGAAGTACGGGTCTGTCGAAGCGTCGTGTCTCTAACCCTGCTACTAGTCTGCACTGGACAAGAACTGATGCGTCAATAGACGCTAGCAATCATGCTAATTCAGATGTTTCAAGCGCGTTATGTACACCTTTGCGTCGAAGTCTGAGAAGCCAGCACAGCATAGACAGCAGTTTGGATAATGTACGCTCAAAGACTGCTTTCGACTCGTCTGTTTCCATGCAACAGATGCCGCCACTGATGAGCGAATCTCTGTCGAAAGGATCACGTGAGCTGTCAAAGCACCCCTCCTTGCTTTCACAGTCGTCCTCTCATCGCTCGGGACTTGCAATGTCATCTGACAACATATGTAAGTAAAGTCATATAGCATATAGCAGTTATATATATCCAACATGTAGGCTTTTTATAGTTAAACAGTGCACATTTTAATGTGAATGTGAAGAATAAGTATGTGTGTATATACGTAAGCATATACACATGTACATACATATGTGTGTGTGTGCTGAGTACTTAACCAGTATGCATCCATGGGCGTTTTTGTAGGGAGAGCAAAGTTTTAAATTGTTGGCATGGGGACTATCGAAGGTGCCGAAAGCAACCGATCGTGTCACCCTTGGCACTCGTTCCCATGATTAGGGGTCTGGCGTGTATCTCAACAGCCACCAGCACTTTTGGAAGCATATAACACAAATTTAGGTGTAATGTGGTCACAGCAACGTATACCAGACTCTAATTACTATTTTGCACACGTAATCTATGGAAGAAAACTTCATATTACAGTGCATATGCCCTTGCTGCTCTGATCACTTCCTTTATTATTCACTGAGCTGCTGGTTGGTCAGATGGTTATGTAGTACACTGAGTTAGTTGCTATTACTTGTCAATGTTGTATTTTTAAATGATCTTTGCTGATGGTGTTCTACCATCATCGCTGTTTGCCCAGCTGCATCAACAAAATAATTATTAATAGCTCTAGGATGATTGATAAACCTAAAGCAGCCAAAAGTGTAAGAGAAAAACGTCAACTATGACTATGGTTGACAGAGAGACTGCTCTGAAATGGTTTGAAACACAAGATGTCTAGCCTAGGAAAATCATGCTTCCATGTAGTCTGTTGCAGTTTACTAAGCGGAAGCACCACGGCAGCAAGAAAGAAACGCAGCACATTGACGTTTTTGTGAGAACCTAGACTAGCTTATCTGCTTCAATTAAATATCCAAATAAAGCAAGCATTCTCGATTGTGTGTTCTTCTTTCAAATCAAAGCTGATATTTAGGTGTTATGTATGTGCATTATTGATCTAAAGTAATTCTACTTCCTCTTAGCAAAATACAACAGACTACATGATCGCTTTATTTTTATTGGCTCTGTGTCTTTCATCATAAACCATCTGTAAGCCAACAACAGCCGCAGTAAGCAGAACATTATTCACATTCTTAGAACCATAAATAACTTTCTTGACACTCCTCTTCAATGGAATGATAGTAGAGTAAAAACCTTGTGCATACCTTTGAGAGTTCTGCACCAGCGATAATCAATACCTTTTAGCAGCTAACTTTCCATACTGTGCAACTGTTTGACCAACTATCAGGTTAGCTAACAATGAGAAATAAAAATCAATGCACCTAGTATATATGCACCATATGAGTTTTTCTTCCAAAGATCACACATGTAAATTTGGATTCCACAACTGCAACCATTTTATACCCAAGTTTGTGTTATATCAATCCATGTATAGTGAAAGTTCGTTGTAGACAAGTAGTGACTGAAATTCACTCATAACATCAGATAGGGTTGGCAGGTCCAGTTAGGCCTATACATCCGGTACAGTTACAAGGAATGTTATCCTAAGCCAAGAAAATTATGTAGGGCTACAGCTGTATTTCAAAAGGCACAGATATTTAATAGGCCATTATCCAGATCCTGAAATCTAATCAGTCCGGGGTTTATTTCATTGTCACAAACCAAACAAAGCAATAGAATATCTAAATACACAGAGATGACCCTTGACAGGTTTTGAAAGTGTTCTATATGAGTTTTCATATAACTAATGTTACTGGTATCACTTAACAGTAGAACATATGGCTGAACTGAAAAATAGTACCAGGAATCAGATCCAATGAATGAGATTGAGACAAGTTAAAAAAAGTAGACCAGATGCATGTGTAAATCCAATAACCATTTTTGGCAAGGTGCAGGAACTCAACAAAATATAATATAAACACAAGCAATGTAATAAAAGTCTGGTCATTGTGTGCAACCGTAATAACAGAAATTGAAATTATGAGCAAAATGTGCTCAGCAAGTAGAAGGGCATGACCTAACATAAAAATAACAGTTTTTCAGTTTATGGACAACTCACAAACTGAGATAATTAAAATGAGTGCCAGTCACTGTTAACGTGAACCTAAAAATCATAAAATGAAGAGATTATGGTTGAGAGCTTGCTTTGTCTAGCCAGGGTAGAAAGCACAAAATCAGCTGATGTCCATGCACAAGGGCATGAAGATCGCTAAAAAAATTGATGATTAAAATTTGGCAGTGAAAATGCGACATACTAGCCAGAAAATAAAAGCTTTAAGATCAGAAAAGATAATTTAACTGTTGAAATGACAACATTATATATATGCCACAAGATACGTAAAATCAATGAATCCGGTATCCATTATCTCCCTACAGTGTATGTAGAATTGTTTTTATGGTATCTTCCTCCTTGGCCTAGTTTAGACGCTGGATTGTGTATTCTTTTATTGGAAAATTTATTGAGCAATTACTATGTATTGAACAGACTCCTTCACGAAGATGGACTTGTGCCTCCAGAGTATTGGTTTTTTCTTTGTATGGCTCTGTTTAGGATTGATTGTCAGTTATTGGTTCTTCTCACAAGTAGTCACTAGAAAAGTCTGTGCACGGAAACAAATTTTTTGACAAAAACCATTTGCTCTGCCATGTTTTTAAGTTGGTCAGAAGAAGGAATAGCTCCAGAAAGACTATCTTGTATTATACTGGAGACGGTTATTGCTCAGAGCAGTTGCAAATGAGTTTATGGGTGCATTTTGCAGCGCTTTTATGAGGTACTTAAAAGTGTCTTGATACATAGGTACATACATAAATAGATACCCGTGGTACATCAATCAATCAATCAATCAATCAATCGTTTATTTGTAGCCAAACAACAGTAAACAATAATATTACAAATCAGATTGCACGTTTAAGTATGGATTGTTGAATGCCACAAGGGAAGGCCCTGAAGGGATCAAAGATCCCGCTAAGTAGGGACACCTCTATATAATTTCAACAGAATATGTACATACCTACATACATACGATGGGGATTATGAACCCCAATAGCATTTTTTAACTTCAACTGTATGTATTTGCCTTTGCTGGCCATAGTTGTTGTGAGTGTGATCGTGAGGTTGAAGAATGAAGAATATTTTTAACAGGCACAGATTTGATATGGCTTTTTTCAGTCAGCAGTTTAGCAACAATTTAGCTGCAGTGGGTTTCCATTTAAGCCCACAGCATTGCACTGATCAGCCAAAGCAGTTATCTTCAGCGTGTATTCTCCAAATACTGCTGTAATCCATCCTTAGAGAATGGACTTGTCCGTTTAAAATGCATAGGGAAACCTGCCTGCCTTTGTCATTGCCTGTTCTGATGTAGTTATCGATAAGTCTAAGCTGCTTCTAAGCTTAGGCCAGCGTCTGTCTCGATTAATGGAAGTTGGCTCGACTTGTTGGCCTCTATATTCACAATTATGATAATTTAGACTCTGGAGAATTTTCCAATGATACTCAGCGTAATACAGTGCTATTTCTTATCTTTCTATGCTTCCACGGTTAAATTTGTTTTTGATGTGGAGAGAAAATCGGACAACTATGATGTGGAATTGACTTTTTTAGATTTATTTGGAGAAATTTCCAGAATCCAGAGAATTCACATGTTGTGTCTGTTTGATTTGATGTTTTTCAGTTGCCTACATTCTTGTTATGTCAATGTTTTCAGTGCATGGTTCATCACTGTCTCTTGGTTCGAATTCTTCCGTGTACTCTACTGTAAGTTGACAGTCTATATTTTTAGCTTTTCATATTTATTGGAAATTTATGTTGGACTACAGTTGTCAGATGTCAATGAAACAGCTGCATTTTTAATATGTAGTCCCACTTGCTTGGTGTGGGAAGAATTTCAATTAGAAGAAGATAGATTACATTCATGCTATATTTGACTTTTTGAAGCACATTTCAGTTTCAGGTCATGATATGTCACTACCATATGCATGATCAGGTAATTAAATGTTCATTTGAGCTTTAATTAGGCCATTTTTTTAATTTATGAACTCGACTCAAACAGACCCTGAAAGTTCTTTCATGTATAAACTGTATCTCTGAAGTATAACAATAGCCACATTCTGACCAATAGTGAGTAATCTCTGGGACCCTGTGTTACAATGTACACACGTTATGAGGTAAAATTACATTGCATTACGTGTACATTTCATGTATCATCACTTTGCAAATGCAGACAACTGGTGAAAGTATATGATTGCTGTTCTAAGAAAAAATGTATTATTTACTGGTTGACATAAAAAATTGTTTTTTCTTTCTCAATAGGCTGAAGAGCTGCAAGCACAAGAGGTGAGGTTTAAATGTCACATGTTATTGATCTGCATGCTTTTAATTTCAATCGCCTTCCGATCATTCGTCAGTATAATATGTTAATCAATAAATTAATAGATTTGCTGGAATTATTACTTATTCATTCATTTACTTTCACGCAGAGTTGTATTGTCTATTAGCGGTGTCTCGTCTCGGTCTCGGTCTCGGACCCCACTGTCTCGGTCTCGGTCTCGGACCCCACTGTCTCGGTCTCGGTCTCGGACCCCACTGTCTCGGTCTCGAGTTTTATGTCTCGTATACAAGTCTGCTTTCACGAAATGCAATGATTGATATACCGCTATGAGAGTTGGATGCGTCATTGCTTGAATTGTCCTGTGACCTACAGAAACGAATTTTAAAGCAAATTCACAGTTGGTAGGACTGAAAGATTAAGAATTTGAATGATTTCTATCTGCTGCTTAATTTGTAGATTCGAAAATTAAGACAGGATTTGGAATTGGCCCAAGCAAAAGTATCAACTCTGAATATGCAAGTCAGCACCAACGTAAGTTTATTTAGATCTTGAAGATTACTTGTGTATTTTCTATGTCATAATGCTAACATTTTAATTACTCACAAACACATTTATTGACATGACATAACAAGTATTGATATAACATGATGACTTATACATATATATATATATATATATACTGCATTGTCATCATTGTTAAAAAACATGTCAAATGATATGATACGCAGATATGCCATATAAATCTGTGTGTTATGAATTTTTTGTGCCATTGTGAATGGTAGTACATTGTGTATGGATGCTGTTGACTCTGGTATTGTGGATGATCTGGTCAGTGCGTGCGTGCATGCGTGTATTGGGTATTATGGCTGTGTAATGAAGTTTCCATGTATAAAAGTGTTGTCATGGCAACTGATTCATTCATGTGTGTGATGAGTGCCTTTGATTGTGTGTAATAATTAAAGTGTTGACATTGCATATTTTCGATGTTGTTGGTTCAGTTGAAGATTGGAGCAAACGTGGGATTTACTGGTCGTCTTTACTTTGTTAAGTTCTCTGTCATCCTTTTCTATTCCATCAAAGACATTGAGGCCAGAGTTTCTGTCCACACTCTTAGACTTCTTAAGCCGATGGCAGTCACTTGGATGTTTGAGTGGTTGGCTGGATGGATGGGTATATCACTTTCTGGCTGGTTTTCTGAGTTTCGTGATGGCAGGCTGGTTTAGTGCTTTGGCTTGCTGTCTGGCTGGTTATTGGCAGGATTTATAATTTCCAGGTTGGCTGGTTGTTGGCTGGTTGCTACATTTATTGTTTGGCTGACTTGATTTGCTGGCTAGCTGTCTGTGCTGTGTTTGAGTGTCCCTGTGCCAGTGTATGTGTGTCTATCTGTCTGTCTCTTTCTCTCTGTCCATGTGTTCGACGCTGTCTATGTCTGTCCGTCAGTTTCTGTTCACTAGTGTCTCGGTCTTTGTCTCGTTTTGTCTGCCACTCTGACTTTTATTTCATTATAATATTGTCATTTAATTTAGCCAGATCTATTTAGGCCATTTTCCTTTTCACTACATCCATGGCTAAAAGTGAAGAGTAGTTGCATCAGACAAGCACTGATTTAGGAGGATCAGACAGGGATGACATCATAATTGAGGATTTACTGTGAAACAGTCATTGGATTAATTGAGGGGTTATTGTGAAGGCTGTGACTAGCGGACCGCCAGGCGGTCCGCGAAGTTTCGAATACTAGCGGGCCGCCAGTCTTACGTGACTCCAGAGAGAGACAGGCGGCTCTAAAATTTCGAATACTAGCGGTCCGTCAAGAGGGAAAATTTACAGATAACCTTAATTTAGGCTTTATTACGCTAAGGTGGAAAACATTTAGTATCGGGATGCGTAAGTTTACTGGCCTTTTACGGTATCTTTTGGCATGGTGCTAGGATGAAACCATTTTTTTAATGACGACACTAACTCTAACCCTGACCCTAACCGACCCTCACGACGCCTAACCTTAGGTAACTACTCATAAGCACTCCAATGTCCAGACCCAGGGAAATAGGTACATTTTCAGATGTCCATAAAAATAACGGGGTAACATAAGAAAAAAAATTCTGCCATGGTGGGACTCGAACCTGAAACCGTTGAACTTACATTCCAGCACGCTAACCACTCGACTACAGAACACCATACAATCGCAAGGAATAATATTGGATGTTATTCTGCATGTGTAGCCTTCTTTAGTGAATACTTTTTCATAGATTCAAAAGTCTTTGCATCACGCATTGTTGGATTATTTAAATTAGTAGTTTCATACACTTTCTTTCAATTTTCTAACTCGTTAAAACTAAAAAAACACTTTTTCCCGACAGAAATGATCTGACACGTGAGTGGCGGCCCGCTAGTCACTTCGTATTGTGAAACAGTCGTATTGGAAACTTCGCGGACCGCCTATTGGTCAACGCACAATTAATTAACAATCAGTCATTGTGAAACAGTCTGATGCTGTCAACAGGACAGCCCTAAAGATTTATGTTTCAGCTATGTTCAAGGGGTTTGAGGAGTCCTTGTACACTTGCCTGTTGGCTACACTGACAATATAACCTGTAGAAGTGTAGAGTCGTGAAGAATGTTTTGGTGGTATCTGTTATTTAATGATTAGCCATTTAGTTTAGGCCTATCTGTGCTTTTGTTTATGTGTAGGTGTAGAAGTATCTATTATGCTATGAAAGTTTAGTGTTTTCATTATAGTAAGAGGAGGGCTTAGTATGGGTTCATGTGGGAAGGATGTTGGAATAGTTTATATTTATCTGTGGAGAGGGCTTGATGGCTTAGTCTAATGTTTTCTACTGAGGCTATTTTGGGGTCTTGTTAGTGGCAGAGATTTTCTTTTGCTGTTGGCAGGTTTCATGGCTTTAGTTTAGGCTGGAGTTTAAAACCATTTCCTTCTGCTACAGGGCTTTTTTTATCTTGGAGCTTAGAATATGTTAAGAGTTGTGAATTTCCTCAGTTACCTTATTGTTTTGTTCTCCCAGACAATAGCTTCTTAGCTGAACTGAGAGAAGCCCAAATTCAATTGCCTGAACTACTTTTTCTATTTTCCTTGTTCCCAAAATCAGTTACTTCCAGTTGAACTACTTTATCCATTTCTCTTGTGCACAGGTAGCCACAGTTTCGTGGGTGCACTGGGTACACTGAGCTCTGTATTCTTGGTCTCAGTGATTTGTGTGACATGGTCATCATAAACTGAATATTACTGTGGTGGTTAGATCTCTATAAATTTCGTAGACATATGAGCGCATGTTCTAGAATTGCAAGGCAAAAATTGATTAAATAAGATATTGTGATACAGTTCAGAAGTTCCCTGCTGTTCACTGCAGAGTTATTTTTCTAGGTCATCTGTTTATTTAAGGGCTTCAGTTAGAAGTTTCAAACCAGAGGTCTATGACAATGACAGGCCCTTGCTGTTCTTGGTTGCTGGTTTTATGCAGTGGGTTAACTTATTGTGGTGTGTATATTGAAAGAGAACATCAAAATCCTTCTATGCAAATATGTTTTAACAGTAGTGCAGAAAGTCATGGGCTGTCTTCAACATTCTGTGTGTGAATTTCTTTGTTTATGGGTTCAAAAGGCCACGAATGATTTGTGTTATAGGGTTCCTTCATCACCTGGAAGCAAACTGTTTTAGCCTTGAGTGGAACAGGTGTTACTCTGCTACTCTAGTGGAGTACAACCAAAATGAAAACAGACGGACAATTATGCATTTTGTTTGCTCCTTTGTTGGCCTGATAGTGTGGCTTGCTGTCTGTGCTCGTTTTGTGTTTTAAAGAATCAGTTTTAGCGGATGTGCTGTGATTTGTTTTAGGAACACGTGATCTGTGCATTTGAACAAAGCCTGACGAGTATGACTCATAGGCTTCAAGATCTGGCAGTAATCACAGACAAAAAGGTGAGCCTTTTAAAGAACTGCCGTTTCCCTCTCTCTCTCTCTGTTTGTCTAAGGCCATTTGTGCACGATGTTGACTTTTGGTTCAGTGATTCCACCTATGAAAGTTGTCCAGAAAATATTTTAGAGCAAGGAATTATTCTAAACTCTGTTAACAGGGAACCAGATTTTATTACGAGAGAGACATAAATTATAGTAATAGAGGAATATAGCTGCCTGTAGCTTATGCTGTAGTTGCTTACAAGAATTTTATAAAATAAATATGCTACATGCACATGAAACTAATGAATGAATACTTTAACAATATTGAGATTAGGAGAATCAAAGCAGTAAATTTACCAGAAAAACATCTTTGACCAGACAGCTGTATTCAAGGAGCTGTAGCTTGCCCACTTTGCCTCTGGTGGCAACTGCATGGAACAGTCTTCCAGACCATGTAGAGACTGCACCATCTCTGGAGACATTTAAATCACAGCTCAAGACTTATCTTTTTAAACAATCATATGGCTGATTTTTTAACTCATGTACAGCGCCTTTTCCTTCGGCCTCGGCTGTGCTACAGCACTATACAAATCATCTTTATTATTATTATTATTACTATTATTATTATTATATATTATTATTATTTTTTATGCCCCGAGGTATACATGATCCCTCAGGGACTTAAACATTAATTAAGAACAGTAAATTTCGTCTGGAACAGCACCTATTCGTCATTATTATTATTATTATTATTATTACTATTAGTATTATTATTATTATTATGGGCCCATATGTAGCCCCAATAAACGTCACTCTCAGGATGTCCAATGATGACTTGCTGCATCAGCCTCTCAGTGTTATTTTTGTGTTTGATGTATTGTTTGATATAAGGTATTTTTCTAGTCATCTGACCCCTGAACAGATGTATGCCTAATTTAATCTGTAATGTGTAGATGACTTGTTGTGTGGTCAAAGCTGTTGACCTTAGAGCAGTGCTTCCCAAACTTTTCAGTGTCACGGACCGGCAGGAATTAACTTTCAGTGTCACGGACCAGCAGGGATTTTTTCACCGCAGGAGGACCGGTGCCAAATTTATTAATTATTTCTCTGTTTCGTTTTCGATCACTTAAATTCTTCAAAAATTGATTTAAATGCATGTTTAGCCAATTATATGACTCTATTGCCCTTTAAATGCTTAGTATAGTAATAAGTCTTTCTGTTCTGACATTAAAAAATATAATAGCCTAGTCATTTCTTGATTCCGAGACAATTTGACCAGTTTCTTGACTCACTTCACTTTGCGGACCGGCAACTGAGGACTCGCGGACCGGCACCGGTCCACGGACCACCACTTTGGGAAGCACTGCCTTAGAGGATGCTGAGTTTGCAGTCTTTCAAAAGTACTTATTTTGTCTGATAGGATTCTGAAGTTAGAGAGCTACGAAATACGATCGATATGCTTCGGCAACAGACGCGAATCAACTCATCGGCTTCCAGTGGACATTTGACGGGCAACATGATACACTGTAAAGACATTCTGCCTCATTCAAACCATCTCTTTCATTGACTTATTCTAATGCTTTGTTGATACAATGTTGTCTTCACCAAGATAAAGAGCAGAAACTGCACAGCTATGCTTTAACTGATTAATCCTGTTGGTGTGAAAGTGTAGTTGTGACCTATTTCCCACTCCCTTCAAATCACAGATATATATGTATGTATGTATGAGCACTTGTTATAGCGCCCCTTCAAGATTTCTACTCCGAGGCACTCCCGACTACAGCGCGGACACTGAATCGGAGTTTCACGCCGAAACGCATGAGCAATTGCGAGTGAAGGACTTGCCCAGGGTCCCTACGCCGCGACTTGAGGTGGATTCGAACCCGCAACCCTCCGGCTGCAAGGCACCGAACATACCCCTACACCACCGCGCCCACAATATATATATATATATATATATATATATATATATATATTGCATTCATGTATGTAATATAGGTGTATTATATAGATCTATTGGTTAAGATTAAGGTCAGGTCATAGGTCATCAATGAACCCAGATTTTGGTAGATGTATTGGTTTTCAAAGAAGGTATTGTCAAAGAATGACTTTTATTTTGCTACAATCTAATGATTGAACTGGATTATCTGATTTTGCCTTGAAGGCCTTGAAGGAGTGCCAGTTTTAGATTACATTGCATATTCACATTTTCTGTGGCAGATGATGAGAATGATCCTCATTTTGCCATCGACACTATCTCTTGCAGTGGCAGCATTGGTCAACTGTCAAACTCATCTGATGGTGATAGAAAGAAAAAACAGAAGAATTGGGTGAGTTTCAGCTTCTGGCTTCAATGTTTTTTCGTTGGCAGTCATGTGGTGTCCAACATTACTAGTTTTACCATATACTCAGAGCCGGCCTTTGACAGTTTTGTGCTATAGGCAAGGACAAAAATGCCGCCCCTTACAAAAATCCAAATAAGTCACTCTGAGATGATAACGGAAAAAATCGATCATTAATTGATTGAAGTGCGGTATCCAATATCTGGTTAAAAATTCACTCTAAAATTATTTTCTGGATCAAGAACTGGATCGTCTGGAACTTCATAGTGAAATTGTCTCTTCTTTCGTCGAGGTCTTATCTGTTTATCCTGGGGAAATTGCACTCAATACCAAGTTCTTCTGCCAACGATTTAGCTGTTGACTGTTGTAATTGCCTTATCAAACCTTCATCTGTTCTGTAATTCTGGAGCATTATTTTTAGCTGCATTCAATTGTTCAATTGATTTTTAAAATCAAAATCACTGGGCTATGTATTATTTGGCATGCACATGTGGCCAAGAACAAAAAGAACGCAAAAGAACAAAAAACGTTAGTTAATAATTATATTATTATATTAGCCTTATAATTACCACGAAACTGAATGTGGAATTTAAACACAGGCGCACTATCAATTTTATCATAATACTCAGTGAGCTCTCAGCTCATTATAAAAGAAGCTATAGCTGTCATTATTTTTGATAAGTAAAGGACTAAAGGGCATATAACAACCAGCTTCCTATACTTGGAATACAGTTTGCGCAAATATTCCGATCCCTTACTGAGCTCACTCTATTTTCCATCCCTCAAAGTAGGCCTAATACGAGCAAACCTACCTTCCCAGTCGAAGGCGGAATCGGCTTCGTTTAGGGACAGACATGTCACGTGAAACGGCTACGTAGATAGACTTTCTTCAGCGCTCACTTTCAAGAGAACGTACACGTCAAACAACGAAAGAAACTTCACCAAGAACGTCACGGTTTGAATACAACAAGAACATTCGTCCCTTTTCTTTGGTATATCTGGCCGACTAGGGAACGCCTGTTCGAGCGAAAAAAGAATCTTGACATGTCTGTTCCGTTCCTAGGCCTACCAAGTTTTTCTACCCTCAGCGCAGTCGACCCTCACAGTTCCTACGAAATTGACCTATTCAGAAGTGTTCGTTTTCTCAGTTCCTGTGACACTGCCAGATTGACTCATAATAAAGTGTTGCAGTAGAAGTTTCAGTTTCAGTTTAACGACACGGAGGAAGCTGATTACTTGGTCATGGACTGTCGCTCCAGCCAGTCAATTATATATAATATTATGTTTATATTATATATATATTTGTGTGTGTATAATTATATACATATAATATAACGTCCTGACTACGCGGTTCACGGGTCGGCCGGCCCTAGCTGTTATCTGTCTGCCATCGGCTAAAGAAAACACTAAATCTGCTGGTAAAACCAATTAGCCGATACGACTGAATTCCATATTACAAAGAAAGAACTCGAGATCTATACGTTACATTTTAGACTTTGAAAATTTGAATTTGTTGCCGCCATTTCTGAGTATGGTTATGCATAATGGGACACATGCATATTCTTCTAAACTGATAAATTCATGGGGCGATAGAGGCGTCATAAAATCAACACGAAGTACGAACAAAACATTTCTTTTCTTTCTCGTTTTATCTATTTTTTTATTTTGCCGGAATTTGCCGCCCCTTGAAAGATGCCGCTCTAGGCAGCCGCCTATATCGCCTATACCTAAAGCCGGCTCTGCATATACTGACCCCAGGTGGATGATGGGCTGAGTTTACTCAGATTCCTTAGTATTTCATGTTCATATATGGTCACTTGACTGTGCTTTTAAGACCATAGTCTTCTGTTTGGCCTGGGTCGGGAGCACCTCTGAGTAGGAATCTCGAAGGAGCGCTATATATTCTGATTGATTGATTGATTTGATTGATTGATTGATTGACTGGACTAACGGTGCGGTGACACTAATAGCATCAATAAATCAATCAGATTGATTGCTGTTATCAGTGTCACCGCGCAGTTAGTCCAGTCATGGCTCAATGGTTGGAAGAGCCAGAGTTGCTTAGTGGAAAATGCATTCTGTATTATCCATTCATACTGAATTGTAATCATACTAATCATACTGTGTTTGTCGGTTTGATTTAATAAAGAATATCATTATTATTATTCTTTAAGCAATACATTTTTGCACTGATGTTGATCTATTTGTGAATTCATTTGATTGTTTATAGTTTGCATCAATTGGAAAAGCGTTAAATCGAAAGAAGAACAAGTCCGGGTCCCTGTTGGATCAGGACTTAGATGGATGTGGCTCTGGTTCAGGTGAATCCCTGTCCCTGATGACCCCTCCCATCCACCAACTTCCTTTCAGCACCAGCATTCCATCGACTCCACTCAGAAGTTCCGCCTCAGATGCCATGTCAGTATATTCATCACTTATATATATATCTGAATGTTGTTGTTGTTGTTATTATTATTATTATTATTATTTTTAAGCAGATTTTACTTATATATATATATATATATATATATATATATCTGAATGTTGTTCTTCTTGTTATTATTATTATTATTATTATTATTATTATTATTATTATTATTATTATTAATTTTAAGCAGATTTTAACGATTAATTAATTGATTAATCGTTAAAAATATTTATCGATTAATTTCTGGAGTAAGCCATCTGATCTGGCAAACAATGATAATGTTTGAGTGTAAAATTAAGCGACCATTTTGCATTTAACGTAAATGCTGATGGAAAGTCGGAGATGGTGGCAAAATTAACTGTTTTCATTGCAAAAAAACATTTTGCTTACTGTCGTTCAAACACATTGCTGATGTATTACCTTAAGCATGTGGAATGATAGATAGATATTCGTTTTATTTTCTGACAGGTTGACAGACCGCAACCAGTTACAATAGAAATATGTTAAATAATGAAATAAAAAAAAAAAAAAAAACGGAAGATGGAAGTTTTTTATAGAAAGAAAGTAGTAACTGACTCAGTGACTGCATTTTTAACAGTTTTTTCACACTTTACATAACAGATACCAAATTATTTTAATTTATCAATTAATCGAAGCTAATTTTTTTAGATTAATCAATGAATTTTTGTTGATAAGTACCGGCCTTATTATTAAGGAGTTTTATATAGCACCCCTTCAAGGTATTCTACTCAGGAGCGCTCCCAGTCCAACCACGGCTAAATAAGGCAGTCTTCTTGTTGTTACTATTGTGACAATTTGCTCATTCCAATTGCTTTGTTGTCTGCCATTGTTAAGAATGTGGTTATTATTTTGGCTATTCATGCTGCTCTTGCTCTTCCAGCATTGTTGTTGTTGCTGTGGTGGTTACAGAGCAAATGTTTTACATTTTCCGAGTGGAAATACAGTTTATAAGACCATAGGGGTGGAATGTTGATGGTATCTGCATTTAATTCATGCCCCTATGTTGGATCGGCTTAAATTTGATGAAAATATAATTGTGCGACATCAGGATGACTAAGACAGCTTTTCAAGTATAATTAACCTCCCCCACATTGTTTCAAGTGACCTCAGAATGACTCTGACAGATAGATGTCAGAGCAAAAAGAAATCCAACAAAGCAAAAATTCCAAAAAGCAACAGAGGTCCATGAACTACATGCATTGTATAGTTTTGCCTACTAGTTGTCTTTTAAAGTAATGTATGTATGTATGAGCACTTGTTATACTTCAAGATTTCTACTCCGAGGCGGCTCCCGACTACAGCGCGGACACTGAATCGGAGTTCACGCCGAAGCGCATGAGCAATTGCGAGTGAAGGACTTGCTCAGGGTCCTACGCAGCGGCTTGAGGTGGATTCGAACCCGCAACCCTCCGGCTGCAAGGCACTGAACATACCCCTATACCACTGTGCCCCACAAATACATTGCAGTTGTATGTGTTTGTGTGGTTTATAGACTTACAGATGCGCACAAAAAGGATCCGTTGACTGAGTTGGAGAAGCAGTTGCACGAGAAAGAGATGAAGCTGACCGACGTTCAGCTGGAGGCCTTGACCTCTGCGCATCAGTTGGAACAGATGCGAAATAATATGACACGGATGAAGGTATGCACTACGACTGATGCACAAATAATGCAGAACTTCTGAAAGTCACCTGTTAATGCATTTTTTACACAGTTTATGATGCAGATGAACTGGTGTTGGATGTTGTAAGTGCACTGCTATTCATAAGTGGCGATGTGCTGGCTTAGCTGAGTTTGTCCATTGAACCCAAAGCAGGCCCATGTTGTGCCACTGGGGCCACCTTTTGACTCAATGTGGGCCAGATGATAGTGGCTGCCGGGGAGGAAATGGGATTACATTTCATTGTGCAAGTGTTAAGAAAATTATATTTGCTGAAGCCTACTCAGTTTATTAGGTATCTAGACATTCAAGATGCACTAGACATTTAATCTCACACCTTTTAAGCACCTCACAAAGGTGCTGCCTGCACTAGATATGGTAAGTATGATTATGTGTCTTTGAGAACAGAAAGCGCTTCAGTAAGTGAAACAATGTGTAGATAACTAGAAGAGTCATCAAGGGCAGGCTCACACATGCAACTGGAGCCCAGCCAGCGGCTTTCTTACCAGAGTTAATAGATGACACCATGTTCAGAGTTGCTGGACCAAGATGCATTCATGGTGTAGAGACATCCACTGTTTGTGATAATGCCGTTGCCCAACAGTTCGTCATCGGGGGTAAATGATGCAGTGTCCAGATGTCTGTCAAACTGTCTGGTATTTGTAGAACAGGTGTTCGTCACTTGATGGTTGGTAGGTTGAAGGGCCACCCATGATTGGCCCATGATTGACAGTCAAAGACTTGTTTGCATTACGTCATTATTAGCTTGTGATTTTTGATGATTTATGCAATTTCTTTCAGAATGAAATCCAGTATCTGAAAGCCGACAATGACCGAATGCAGCACATGATGTGCCAGAAAGGCATCCCAACACCGACGTCATCTCTATCACCTACGCAGCGGGACAGCCATCGCATCAGCCTTGAATGTCCTGCAAATCTAGGTGACGCTTTAGATGACATACTATGCTCAGGTAGTACTGTACATGTGTGAACCTGTTTCACTGATGAC
Source organism: Aporrectodea caliginosa (assembly GCA_020284085.1). NCBI lineage: Eukaryota > Metazoa > Annelida > Clitellata > Crassiclitellata > Lumbricidae > Aporrectodea > Aporrectodea caliginosa. Next base: position 489,033 of record JACEVL010000777.1, read on the forward strand.
CTTTATTTACTGTTTTATTTATATAGACTTCTGTAGTTTTGTTTTAGTGAATCCCTCATTTGATTCAGATTATTTTAACACAAAGACAATGCAAGTCTAAGGCTTTGGAGTATAATAGAGATGTCACTGGCAATGTGATATCATATTTGTCAGTATGCCAGCTGGGCAGATTTCTAAACTGTTCTGATGATATTTATGTATGCTTTTACAATTAGAAACAATGGCATACCAAGAGTAGAAGTGCTAAATGTGGATCTGTTCGTGCTTTTGATCTACAGAAATTCTTTTGGGAAATGATGGCAACAGAGAAGCACCAAAAATAACACTTTCTGTCAATCTCAATCAACAAGTGAACGACTGTTCACCTGGTCAAGAGGTATGAACGAAGAACTGCTGTGTGTCAACTAAATTCTTTGTGAATTTCTTTATTGTAAGTGAATGTGATTGAAATTAAACTTGTGGTGAAGTGAGTTGGATTGACTGCAGTAAAACTTGTCTTTTTTATTATTTTTATAATTATTATTTTTATAATAATTATTATTATTATTATTATTATTATCATTATTATTACTATTATTACTATTATTACTATTATTATTATTACTATATAAAGAATTATAAAGCACAAGTTAATATAACTAAATACACCACAAATGGTGTTTTTTTAACTAATTCATGTACAAGCATCTTCAAAATGTGCTGAAACAGGTGCAGATGACAGTCAAAATTCATGTTAGTTCTGCAAATAATTCCAGTATCAAATATTTGCTAGGATAAACATTTGGACATACAAAGTAAAGTGTATCCAGATAAACACCCATGCAGACAGGTTGTGTTGTTATTCAGGGTCTGTTGCTTTTCACTCTCTCTGCATCTTGGAAGTACTAGAAGATGTATCATTAAGCATCTCAGTTGGAAGCTGTAAGATCTGTAGATGGAAAGGGTCACTGCTGCTCTTGTGAATCTTTGGATTTTCTGGTATTGTTATTTCTTGTCAATGCCGCTAGTGACGTAGGCCTACTCATTGCATTGATAAGGTCAGAACAGTTAAAGACTGGATGTGTGTAATTATGTGTATAAGCTGTTATTTTTGTGAATTTTTAATTAGCTAAAACCACAGACTGTTCTGATTGGGCGATTATCCATCAGTGAGAAAACAAACTGGGAAAACCTCAACCGAATTGTATGCGGCAAATTCAAGGTGAGCTGTTTTTTTATGTATTTTATGTAGTGATAGTGCTGCTGTAGAAATATAATTATAAACTCTAAATTTCTAAGGTGCTACTCTAAAGCTAAGCACAGGGAACCAGCTGATTCGCAAGCGCTGATTAATATTAGATTTAATTAGACTAGGTTAGCTATTTGCCTCTGGGTAAAATTTGTGATGCAAACTCAGAGTTCAGTGCCCTGCAGTGGAGGGTAGTAGGGAATTAATATCGAATAACCCAAAGAAATTGTTGGCTTCCAGAAATTCATCGTTTGCTTAAGTTTACCATTTGAATTTCAAACAGATCTGCTTCTGATTGTTTTAGGATTACTGCTCCAGTCTTGATCCAGACTCAGGTCTAGGATTGTCTGCTGACAGTGTCAAAAGTTTCTCAATTGGAGAAATGACATGGTGCAAAGGTATGTATTGAAGCTATGAATGGAAGATTATGGTAGTAGCAATACAGACAGTAAATTGTCTGAGTTTGTTCATTGTAGTTCTGTTTTTACTTTTAAAGCTATTATAGTATATTTTTATAATATTTTTGCTGCTGATTGTTATTCTAGATTTTAGTAATCATGCTCAGTGATTTATAGAAATTTATCAGCTAGCCTTCCAAATACTTTTCTGTTAAACTTGCTTGAGACCTGCAGCCACTGAGAAAGGCTGATTAGCTACATGTATCCGTGTTTGAACATCTCTGAGACTGCTGTGTAGGGGTTGAAGGAAGATGTATTGTACAGTTGGTTAGCACCATTAATTAGAGCTTCATGGATTGAATGATTCAGATTAAAACACTTCTAATGAATAAATAAAGCCTGTGCATCAAAACATTCAAATAAAATGCCCTGTGCCTTCCCTGGCAGCCATGTTTGTTGGGCCAATAGCACGACAACAGTTTCCACCAGAGGCACAATGTGAGTGCAGCGTACACAGCTGGCTGGGTTAAGGTCAGCAATAAAAACGAGATCTGTGACTTACTAATAAAAGTGAAACAAAGCAGATAAAGTTGAAGCTGTTTTTACAAACGTGTTTTGTTGTTGCTGTAGGAGTCGAAGTGCCAGAGCTTCTTCCGTGTGGTTATCTGGTGGGAGATAACTTGAATATTTCTTTGTTGCTTAGAGGTATTCACACAACTTATTCTGCTTTTCTTTAACTTGGCACTTGGAGTGTTGGCTTTTGGGAAACTGCCAGCATTGTTTTGCCCTGGATTCCCACCTAATGGGTGAAGGGCAAAAGGAGGAAGAATCAGTTGATTGATTAGGTTCTTCTGCTACAGTTTATTCAGCTGATATAAACTTAAAATGGGAATTGCTTAGCCTTTTTTTGCTTCTGTAAGAAATTGAAAAGCATCTGTTTACTGGCAGTTTGGTCTTGTTGAGTTAGCTAGACTGTCAGCTGACAGTTCCGAGGTTCAAATCCAACCTTCCCAGAAATTTAATTTCAACCAACTCTGCATGATGAGCACACTGACCATATACTGTCAGTCGGCAGAACAAGTGGTGAGGGAGAGGACTGACCACTCGACCTAATATACCAAGGCAAAAACATTAATTCACTAATACTAGGTTTCTTTTCATAGGTATGGGACTGCTCTTCTTCTAAGTTTAGTCAAAGTTGCTTGTGTGTGTAGAGCTTCATTGTGTGATTCATGGATTGATTTTTTAGTTATTGGCATGACAGGTTGTTCTTCTGTCTGATTGTGATTTAGGTGTTGATGAGAACAGAACTGATTCACTGGCATTTGAGACACTCATTCCAAAATCAATCATCCAACGCTACGTTACTCTGTTGACTGATCATCGCAGAATAATTCTCAATGGTCCCAGTGGAACAGGGAAGACGTACCTGGCACGAAAACTCGCTGAATACCTCGTTCTACGGTTAGCTGCTTGCCTACATACTGACAGGCATTTTCTATCATAATTTAAATTATATTGTAAATAGAGTGTAATGATGTTGAAAGTGTTTGCATGCTGCAGTTTTTTATGCAAACCCGCAGGAAATAAAGCATAGAGCAACAGACATTTTAAGGAGAATTTTTCTTCCACCACTGCAATTTTCAGTTATTTTTTAACTGTGGAGTTTGTTTGAAAAGAATTTGAAAGTTTGTTTACAAAACAAAATTGGCAAAAGTATTGCAAGATTAAAAAACAATATTTTAAAGCATTTAATAAACAACCTTTATAGTGATTCTTATTAATTTATTAATAATTTGTGAATTTGATCCATTATGGAATTAATTTTAAAAGAAATCAGGAGAACTTATAAGTGTACATACTGAACAATGAAGCTATTTCAGACATTTGAACTGCCTACACAATTTGTATAAACTTTAAAAAATGTTGCCATTGTAAATGGAATATATGCTAAGCTGTTGTTTTTTGGTTTAGGTCTGGAAAGAAGCTGACCAACAAGTCCGTATCAACATATAATGTTGACCACAAATCAAATAAAGAACTTCGACAGTACCTGTCTAATATTGCTGATCAGTGTGAACAAAATAGTGCAGATCTTCCAAGCGTCATAATTTTGGACAATCTGCACCATGTTGCTTCACTGGGCGAAGTCTTTGATGGATTTCTTAGTGTCAGAAATCGTGCCAGGTTTGTGTTTTGTGTGCTTTTTTGACACAAAAAGACACCTAATCTTTCAATTGTGTTTTTGCTTTATGATGTTATGGATTTATAAGCCACTCTTATGAATTTATAAGTGATTTTACCATTGTACACAAATTTTGTAACTTTCTAACTGACTCGTCAAAATCAATATTACAGCAACTAATACTAATTCTTTTATCAATACGATTATCTCTCTTTCCAGATGAATAAAAACTGTCCATTCATGTTTTTTAAGTGTGAATTATTTGTGTTTTTCAGTCCATATATGATCGGAACAATGAACCATGTGACAGGCTCCACCACAGATCTCCAGCTTCATCATAACTTCCGCTGGGTCCTTTGTGCCAATCACGTGGAACCAGTGCAAGGTTTCCTCGGTCGCTACTTGCGCCGTCGTCTCATAGAGGACAGGTCTCACTCCGATGACGTCTGCCATGACATGGACTCCATCATCGCATGGCTGCCTAAAGTTTGGCAGCATCTCAACAGATTTCTTGAGACTCACAGTTGCCGTGAAGTCACAATTGGTAAGGATATCAATCCCTGGCATTTTATTAATTGATTACATTTCTAATCTAATCTAACGATTTTTATTGTGCCATTATTACAATGCACAGGGCTTCAGTTGATTGCTTCAAATTAAATCATAGTCAGGAATTGGAACACCCTTGTTGAATTCCAAAAGGTCAGGGAAACCAGAAGAAATCAGGTTGCATTGGGTCAGCAAGTTGGAGTAGGTAAGTCTAAAGTTAGACCTGAACGATGACATTGATGAGCAGACAGAACAAAACAGAACTAAGCCACCAGGGGGCCCAAGAGCCCAGAACTGTTCAGGTGTGGCCATGTGGGCACAGCAAGAATGGAAGTATCTGTGGATCAATCGAATACAATGTTTGTTAGTATGAGAGTCAAAGAATAGGGATCAGTTGAAGGGAATGGACCTATTAAGATTTTTCAAACGTTTATACCATAGTATGGAAATCAGGCAAAACATTTCTGGACTTTTAGTCCAAATTGTAGGCATCATTTGGCAGGAAATCACTGATAAAAGTTTGACCTGTGTCTACCGATGCATTAATAACAGCATTTGGGTTTAATACATCGTGTGGCATAATACAGTTTTTAGCACAATGAGCCAGAGATGCAGTTGCATTAATTAGAAGCATTTGTGGTCTACAGAAAACACCACTTTTTGGTTGATGTAGTAAGTGACAGGTGGTCCCCTTATCTCTGCTGAGGTCATGCTGAGATTTTGATTGATTTCTGTATTTCTAGTTTAGTTGGATAAATTTGTGAATTTTTAGAGGTGACTGAATATGAAGTTTCTTCCATTTCAGGTCCTCGACTCTTCCTTTCATGTCCAATGAGCATGAGTGCTGTTCAGACGTGGTTCATTGACCTGTGGAATTATTCTATACTCCCATACATGATGGAAGCAGTTCGTGAAGGCATACAGGTAGGATTTCAGCATCAACAATTGAATACAAATACTTTGGCATTAGCAGTATCAATTGGCACTGGTATTGTTTTGTAGTTACTAGATATAACAATTAGCGCAGAGTGCACAGAAGAGTTTTTAGGAACATGCTCTAGCTAATGTAGCTGTAATAAAATTGCAGAAATGTTACCGTTAATTATTTCAATACTTAATAGAGTCAAGTTTAATTCCAGAGTGATTTCTGTTTTCTGATGGTGCATGGTATGTGCTTGAGTTTAACATTAGAGACACTTTGCTTGAATAAAATTACAGGTTTCCTTGACTTTCTTAATGTGAACTGTTAATTCATTCTTTTTTATCTATAATGTTTGATTAATTTTAACATTTTAATTTCATACAACCATTGTTTCCCCAACTGTGCAACCCAAGTATTTTTAGCAACTTACTCTTATTTAGCATAACAAATACTTAAGGCCAATGTTGTAATTCAGTTGATTCAGTTACCATTTTGTTATGTTACCTGCTGAAACGATCATAAAGACATGTCCATTTGGTTTTAGTCATATGGATGCAGAGCACCATGGGAAGATCCTGCTGAAACGGTCATAAAGACATGTCCATGGAACCAGTCTCCAGACGAATGGACGTCTTTACTAAGACTTCGTCCAGAAGACGTCGGTTACGACGGACAGATGACGCCAACAACGGCTGCAAACAGCAAAATTCATCCGATAGCACAGCCAGACAATGTGACAACTGACCCCCTAGTATGACCTGTTAAATTCTTTAATAATTGTAATTTAAAATGTCTAACGATAAGCATTTTAGTACCAAGCCAAACTACCTGCCATGTAATATACACAAGTGTTGAATTCGTGTATGTTGGAGGTCAGCTGAGATGCTCGTACGCAAATGATTCCATGTTTTTGTAATTTGCCAGCAATTGTAGCGCAGGGTCAAACAAATGTTATGTGTTTTCAGACATGTAAACTGTACAGCACAAGTTTAAAGTAATAAGCACTTGCATATTCCTTTTTATTATGTAAAGGGTTTACATTTTACAGCATCATTTTATTTTGCATAAAAACAAACTCTGTAAAGAATAAGGATTCCATTTAGTTGATCTGTAATTGATGTAGTGTTTTGATGGTTTGCAATAATACAATACAACTGCACTTGATATTGCTCTTCTTCCAAAGGTGGCCCAAAGCTCAGAAGTGCTCACGCCTCGGTGGCGCAGATGCAATTATATTGCAGAGCAATTATGCGTGAAGGACTTGCTCACGGTCCCTACACAGTAACCACCTCAGACGATGGTCGAACCCGTACTCTCCCGTTACAGGTCAACTACTTTAACGAGTCTGCCACCGTGCCACACTCATAATGATAATGATAATGCTGCATTAAGAATTTTTCAATAAATTTGGTTTATACTTGTAAATTTCTGTCTTGTATGATATATCAAAGAGTTTGTTTATTTTGTAGTTGAAGCTGAACATGCTGTTGCGGTTGCAAGATGCAGCAAATTCTTCTGTAAATGACAGTGAGAAAAAGAGTACAGAGAAAGTCATGAAGTAACTGCTAGTCATCAGAACCGTCTGCCAACACGAAACAAAGGGATCTCATTCAAGTTTCATGAAGACTTCTAGGAGCTTGCAACTTGGAAACAAATCATGTGACAAAATTACTTGTGATAAGTCTCATACAAGGGACTACATGAGAAAGACTGAGACAATGCCGGTTTTGGCGTTGCATGTAATTAAATTGTTTTGTAATTATAAACTACAACCTTGAATGTAAACTGAAACTGAAACCTGATCAGTTGCTATCAGAAGATTTCTATTGGTTTCTGCTTAATGGCTTCACAAGATTTGTTACAGTTTCATTGTATGTTCCGTAATAAACATTAGCTTCCATTTGAAGTCCTGCTCGCTTCTGTGGCTTCTATTGGTTTTAGCCAGAGCTGTAGGCTAATACAATTGACAGTTTTTACTCATGGTGAACTTTTGTGATTTGGTTTAGTTGCCAAGTAGATTATCTGCATGGTGCTGTAAAACAACTGCCTTGAAAACTTAACATAATTTGTCATAATTTGTCATCAGTTAGTTTCTGTTTCAGACTTAAATTCATTTGTTATGCTTTTCCAGTAAACAGTTTTGTTTCCTTTGCACTCATTGCTACATATGCAAGTTTGTGATTGTTGAAAGTTTAATCTTGGTTGTTTCAACAGTAAACGAGAATGTGCAGCAATACTCGATAAGATGTGCCTATACTTACCTCTTAGTCAGGTAGTTGTTTGTTTAAGAGTTTAAGAGTTTTAATATTCAAAAGAAGCACCATTTTAGACAGATTCTAAATGCTGGTGTACATTGTTCATTCCAATCTGTGATCATGTTATCAAGTTTGAATACTTGCAGCTGCTTGAAGAGTGAAGGATTCAGCTTGCCTTTAAACTCTTCTTTTCTACACGGTTTTATACAGTTGCAATTTAAAAGTCTCTGTGCAATGTGGCATTCTTTTATCAAATCAATTCTTCTCTTGTTATGACAGATTAGTGGAAGTGCAATGCTTCTCCAGATTATATTAGGTTGTGAGCACCACTGACTCCACTGGTTCCCTGCAGCAGCAGACACCATTAATTTTGATTGACATTTGGTCACATTGCTGTAGTTAAGATAATTTATATGGTCTTCATTAAAATTTAATTGTAAATTTTACTTGGTGTAGAGCCATTGTCATACATATATTTATCCTCTAACACATAATTTCTTTTTCTTGTGTATATATGCATGTTGACGTTCTTCTATACCGGTCGTGGATGTTTTATCACCCGAGACCTTCATCACTGCACCCATTTGAATGAGCACAATTCCATTTTATGTCTCCATGTACTGGCCATGCTTTTCTAATATACAAATCTCTCAATATTGTCAGAATCGATAGTCAGTTTGACATTCTGTGTCCAGGGCTAGTATGTGGCCGTATTTGCAGTTTATCTGTCCCCCCCCCACTGGCTTATACAAAAATTATGCTGCTTTGTAAGAGAGAAAAATGTACTCAAAGGTCATTGCACAGTTACTGCGATTACATGTAATTTTTATGGAGGCACGAGCTGCAGCTGGACATCACAGCTGAGTAATCAAAACTATTTATTTCTATCTTCAGTCTTGCTGAAAACAAAATATCTACGCTTTTTGACTAATGTTATCACTTATTCTTATGTTTGAAATAATAGAATTATCATGTTTTAGGGTAAAGATATGATTTCTTATTCACTTACACAAAGTGCTGGTTTCACTAATGCAGTTTTTTTGGTTTTGAAAAAGTGCTTGATTTTTATGTTCTATTTTCTATTACATCAAGCATTTGATTTATATATATATATATATATATATATATATATATATATATATTATATATATATATCCTTTAAGGGTTTTGTAAGTGCAGTCCTTTGTCATACCTGCACCAATTTACATGGATAGTGTGATGTCCAGTGAAATTCAGTGGGTGCAGCTTGACCAATGTACATACTTGACAACACAGTAGTGTTTTAATAAGATTCACTTGATGGCCAGTATCAAGTTGAGAACAATTAGCAAATGGACAACCCTTCTGACATGACCAAGTGCTCGTGAATAAGCTGGTGCCTTGCGCTTAGCTTTCTAGTAGCGCTTTAGAAATTTAGAGATTACGATTAAAAAAATGTGCATATTTGAACCCAATCCAGCCTTCCTCCTAAAGGACTTGTATGAGCTATTTTTCGGTTTCTTGTGCAGCTCTACAAGGACTGAGGAAGTCCGACCAATGGGTCAAATATGTACAATCATTTATTTGTCTAGCACTTGAGACTCTTGGAATACGTGTTTTTTTAAATTTATGAAAGCAGCAGGTTGATTATTGCATAAGAACTGTATGACTTAAGTGACTTGTCTGTCTCTATGCTTTCATTTATTTTGAAAGTGATGGAGACAGTTTTGCTCACCAGCAGCTGTTTGCCGACAGCAATTGTGTAACCTCATGCCAACGTAACTACTGGGATTCATGAAAGACTGTTTAACATTGACATTATCACTTCTTGCATGCATCTGCTGCTGATATGGATTTGCTAGGTTATCTCATTTGATCATCTTCCCTAGATTATGATAGTGATGGCCTTCAGTTCCGATTCCTGGGCAAAGGAATTTGTGTTTACATGTACACGAGGCTCAGTCCTCAAGGTACCGTACTTCAATGTAGGTAAACTCTTAATACGATCTTACCCAGCTCAAACCTAGTCAAGAGCTTCATTCATTCATCCATGCAATGTATGACCTGCTTCTGCCATAGTGACCCTTAGGTTAATTTCTTTCTACTTTTGTGAATGATCAACTTTAATTTTCCTTGTGGATATGCCTTTTATAAGGGATAAGTCAGCTTTTGTCCATTGCAACAGGGGTGCCAAGTACACTTAACCACCTTACCAAGTATTACTCATGTATCGGACTACATGTGCACATTGTGCAGTCCATAAAGATTTGCAATTCAATGCATTAAACTTTCCCAATCATATTTCATAGAGCTTCCAGTTTAAGGCAAAGCAAATGTGCAAATTAGTAGATAATTTATTTAATTTATCATCTTAATGAAATGGACCCAATACATGTATTTCATAGATAGATAGATGTATGTCTACCAATTATTGCACCATTGAATCAACTTTACATAATTCTGCTGTAGCTATCAGACTTTCTGTATCTTCTTGGCCAATTTATTTGTTTTCCAAGAAAAAACTGAGCAGTTTATTTGCCTAATTGCAAAATCTTGTATTTTATAATGAATTTCTGATAGCTGTTTAATTTTGTGATTATTCCTATGTTTTGTTTTCTTGTGAATTGTCTTCATCTCTGCACTTCAGCTCTAGATTTGCAATTACAGATCTTTAGTCTTGAATGGTCTGGGTGTTAATCATTTTGGAAACTGATCCACGTGAAAGCCAAGATTGGTCATTGAAACATCAGAAGACTGACTTATACATGCTGTTGTACTACATTCAATTGTAATTCAGAGTATGCGCAAAGAGTATACGGTACTATTTCTCCTGATTTTTTATGAATGCTTTTGTGAGGCCAGATTTCATGGCCTCTGTGTTAGTCTCAACCTCAGGACGTCTGGCCTGGGTCTTGTGAGTTGTGGCCTAGTGAAATCAGGATGTTTAGTCATTTAACTTCAAATCATTAAAACCAAGCACATTCAAATCGTTCAGAAAACACTAGCTGGTACCAACTGTCACCATCACCCAAGCATCAACGTGTCACTTTCTGTATTTCATTATGGCTGAAAATCTCCAATGTAGAGGGTGGGCCATTAAAAATGAGAACATTGCATTCAATCGTGTTTAATACAATATCAAATTGTGTTTTGAGTACATCGTAAACACCTAAATCATTCTACGATGTACTTAGTTACCAAATCAAGCTATAAGTCAGTTATTTCGTCAACTTCCAGTCATCATCTTTAAATTTTTCAGTTAGATCAACGGTATTTTAAAAAGACAAAATTAACAGCAGATACCGTATATTCTGATTAAAAACTTGAGAATTGAAAACAATGAGGTGCTCGGAGAATGATAAAGGAATATCCTAATAAAACCTCAAGCCTTGCAAGGATCAGCCGATTGATTAAACAAATTGATAAAGATAGTACAATACGACGTAAACCAGGAAGCGGTTGCCCTAAGTCAGTTACAAAAAGACTGAACATTCAGCGCGTGAGCAAGCCGATTTGCAGTCAAGATGATGACCCCCATAGTCACAAAACTCCACGGAAAATTGAAAGAGAAACTGGTATATCTTGGATGACAGTGCAATGTATTGTGAAGCAAGATTTACAACCTAAAGCATACAAACGCACGATGGGCCAGGTGATAAACAAAGGCTGTTAATTAAAACACATGCAACGAAATCAGCAGCTACTTGAAATGTTTCCCAATGAGAAAAGTGCACGAAGCATTTGGTTCACAGATGAACAGACAGTTACTGTTGCCACATGAGTTAGTTCTCAAAGTGATCGCGTTTATGCCAAATTAAGAAAGAAAAGCAAATTCCAGCAACAAGACTTGTACGTGAACATTTCAGTCGCAGCATCATGGTTTAAGTCCGTGTGTCTCGGATGGGAAAAACCAATGTAGTGTTTGTTGAACCTGGGGCCAAACTAAACAGCAAATACTATTGTGATCATGTTCTAAAAAGAGGTTTCCTTCCTGATAGTTGAGCAAGATGTAATCGTCACAATTGGACGGAATTCCTTCACACACAGCAATTAGAAGCACCATCAACTTCCTTCATCAGAAGAATGTCACCTTCATCAAACTAGATATGTGGCCCCCAAATAGCCCAGACCTAAGCCCGGTAGACTATGCTATTTGTGGCGCCCTCCGACAAAAAGTCTACCTTCGTCGTAAATTTACAACAATAGATCAACTGAAGTTGGCCATATTCCTTTATCAATCTCCGAGCACCTCATTGTTTTCAATTTGTTGAGGAGTTACGAGAAATGTCCCAGCGATTTAAAGACAGGAGCATTAAAGAGTGGCACAGACATTTATAAAAATTGTTGACAACCAAGACAGATACATAGAATATAACATTTAGGAATAAATTACTTGCATTTTGACAAGAAAAAATATTAATTAAATAAATAATTCAGATTGAATGCTATGTTCTCATTTTCAATGACCCACCCTGTATATTCAATTAAAAATTCTATTGTTAACCTATAACTCCCAATTAGATAATCTCTGTGAACTCTTCACTACCCAACCACCCTCCTTTGCAGACCTGATGAATCTCACTTTTGATCACTGACAATCTACGGTAGTTGGTTGTTTATAACAAGTCCTTACTCCAAACTGCACCTTGCATCTAGTGATCTCCCATGTGAATTTAGTAAATTCTTCAGTCATTCAACCCATCGGTCATCCACCTAGAACCAGTTACGACAAGACCCTAATCGCTTTCCACTCAAAACTAAAGCCGTACCTCCACAATCGGCGATCCGTGAAGGCTTGCAATTTTACTCCGGCAAATGCATAGCTCTGTTTGGCCCCTAAGGAACATACATTCGTGCCTCAGATTCCGATTTATGGACTGAAACTTAATTAATGCCATACATAATACAGTAAATAATACACATATACTGGGGTGTCCAGCCAATGCTAGATATTCTCTGGCTAGAATACAAATAGTTCATCTTCAGAATTATGATCCTAGGTTTGAAGGGTCTTTAGGCTGATGCACAAACATGACCAAGAAGTTGTACCTCCACAAGGATGCTTTGTTTCTCAGCTTGCACTGGCCTTCATTTACCACTAAAAAAGGATGGCTGCGTAAAATGGCCGTTATGGCCTGCCATATCTAGCTGGGTTTGATGCTGCATAACTTCCTTGTGCTTACCGGTGTTAAATTCACTGCATGCTATTCATGTGTCGGTGCTATTGAGGTCATGTTTAGACTCTTAACAAGGTAACATAAGGAAAACATTCACAAAGACTAACAATTTAATTTAAAAGTAAAGTTTATTTACACAATGCATATACTTGTAAATTCAGAATTACTTGGAGGCAGTGGACAGAAGGGAGCATCAGCAGCTCACCGGGATATCTCATACTAGTTGAAGCCATGATATCGAAACTGCTGCGCTATGAGGTAATGAATTTCCCAAGATCAACTATGGGCTAGTTTCCCCACTTGCGTGCAGTACTAATAAATATTACAGACAAGAGTTTGTCATACACTAATGATTTCAGTTTTTCAATTATCTTCTCCAATTATACATTATAATTATTTACGATATTGTTCATCATGCATCTGCTTATTTCAGTTGAACGACGGTCATCTAGACTCTGTTTCTGTTGAAGAAGTGGTTGTGTTGATCTTGTCAGCACAGTCTGGATTATTTGGTTTCTGAGCCGCTACCAGCTGCTGAATCTGATTGTGGTCAAGCGACAGCTGGCCGCCACTCACTTGAACGAGGCTCGGCATAGACGACAGGTGGCCTGGCGTCAACATCTGACCTGGATGCACATTAGCCAGGCGAATGCTTGTTGGTGGGGTTATGATCCTTGCGAAGACCGGTCCTGCCTTTGCTCGTCCACTTGGCCCAGCCATCGTTGCACCACATTTCTCACCCGACTCTACAGCAATTGACAACGACTGAGTTGTTGGATGTGTCAACAAGATGGCCGTCTGCTGCGGTTGCTTGCTGGCTGATACTGATGGCGAGATCAGTGATTTGATCAGCTGAATGTTCTGTTCAGATTTTGCATTTTGTGCCATCAGAGTTGAATGCAGATTTCCTGTCAATAACGATAAAAGCATTCTAGTTTATAAATTTGCTTTCAATTTGCTACCTAGATGCTACAATACCTTGTTGATCACGTGCAGACATGATTAAAGTTGTAAATATGGTAGGGTAACGCTTTCCCTTAGAATAACATGAGTTTCATATATATACGCAAAATGTATTCTTAATTAATTCATAAAAGACGATTAAATAGGCTGACAACAAGAATGGCATCTACCTAAAAATAAAGCGGGAGAGGTGACTCAGTCAAGTGTATTCAAAAAAGGCAAGTTCGTAAGCTTGACACCAAGAAAAATAAACTACGAACTGAAGCGCTTCTGAGTAGAGCACCTGAAGAAGCGCTATATAAATTCATTGATTGATTGAAATTCTATGATTGATTGAAGTATATTACAGTCACAAGTAACCTAATTTTAATCTAAAGTAAAACTTTCTTGTATCAAAGTTCAACATATCTAAGGTTTGAAAGAATTCAAAGATATTCATGAACTGGAGTCATTTGGGAAATGAAGCATCAAAAGCAACTAAAACTAGGTTAACGGCATTGAACTGCAAGTACACAGCTTGACAAAGACTGAAAATTGTCTTCGGAATACGTGGCACTTCTAGATAGGCAAGTTCAGTGAATGTTTGTAAGTGTTTCAATTGCTTGGGCCATTGACAGTTATTCTATAGAACCGGACATTTGAATGCTCAAGTTCAATATACATGATGATGTCATAGTAATATGCAAAAGGCAGCAATTGTTTGCTGCTGCTGCTACTGCTGATCAGAAGAGACAGAATATCAGATCAAAGGAATTTCAAAGTTTGGTGCTGCAGTCCCAAACAAGGAAAAGCTGACCATGGCAAAACTAAGCAACACACAGGAGGCAGTTTGAGAACATGGAACAGTCAGACTACCATCTGATCTGGATCAAAGAAAAAAGTGGCCTGGCATGGTGTGGCCGGACCTTGAAACTAAAAAAATAAATGGACAACACAAGAGTGCCACTCTCTAAGACGACATATATTATCATCAAAGAACACTGACCTGAACGAGAGGCTTGTTGCTGTAGAGCAACGTTAGTTGGCTGCTGAAGAAACATCTGTGTTCCAACGATATTTGCAAATGAAGTTACGACATTTGCCTTTCTTTCAGCATTCAGATCTGCACAGAATAATTGCTATTTGCTTAGTGATCTGAATTGTCTTCACTCAGTAGGTCAAAACAGTTACAAAACAGAGCCACACTGACCAATGAATGTGAGAATCATATACAAGTGTTACTGATTGCTCAGCAAGACTCACAAGGCTTCAACTCATTCCATGGCCAGCTTCAACTGCAAATATTAACATTCCTCACAGGGAATAACCAGGTAGACAATTTCCACCGAGTACCAGTTCCGAGCATTTCAATATACTATTTATCCGGATCCGGGTACGAACCGAGTACCCTTTGCTCCATATTCGAAACTTCAGTTTCACGTAATAACAAATTATAGAAATAAAGTTTGTTTACTTGTAATAACTAACTAATACATTTCAACTTTTATAAATAAATAATCAATTAAATGGACTTGACTTCCATTGTGGACTTTCAAATTGTGATTTTCTGGTGAATTATAAATGAAACAAAGTTAAGCTTATTGAACAATTTAAAATATTTTTTTGCAACTATTTGTGTGTATAGTATTTGCCGAGGCCAATAGTTAAGAAAAACGGGATATTCGGCCTAGGTGAATGTCCTCGGTGATTTCCGTTTATTCCCTAATTCCTCACATTATTGCAGACACTGAGAAAAGTCAGTAAAGCCCACACAAGGAAAGCATTCAACTGAGTTAGATACATAAAAAACCTACTTTTTACGATGCCTAAATCCAAACTACCATTGACACTGGATGTGTAAACTAGATGCTAACCAGCATATAACCAAAATAAGTGACTGAAAAATAGCAAGAATTATTTTGCAATGCAACAAACAATCAGAAATCTGACTGTATTGCATAGATGATAAGGGGCTAGGTAAGTGAAACTAGGAAGCACACATGGTTGAACTCATGTACAGTGCCCTTTCCTTCGGCCTCGGCTGTGCTACGGCGCTATAGAAATCGTCTTATTATCATGGTATAGCATCTTACCAGGCACAGACTGTGGAATTGGACCAGCCATGACCAGGCCGCTCTGATCCGGTACGATGATCCGCGTCGCTTGGCTGAGAGCACCTGTTGGAATGGACATGAGCCTCATCTGGGCTCCTGCTGGACTGCCCACTCTTACTTGTTGTCCCTGAGCCCCAGTTCGCACCGGCTGCTGGCCCGAGATCATCACCTGACCATTGCCCGACACTCTAACAAGACCCCCTCTAAGCAGCCCCTGCTGAGATAACAGAGTCCCAGACTGAAGAATCTGCGACACAAGGCTTGAGGAGGCAGTCGACTTTGGCGAGTTTACCACAGTAACAGCAGGCTGTAGATATCAAACAAACCACTTCATAAAATTATGATAAGCTGGTGACGGAAAAATGTCAGAATTTGTTAAATTGCCATATGTCAAAATAACCCAATCTGAGTAAAATGCAACCTCAATATAATGAGTAAGCATATGATGCTCAAAATTCACGTTATACAGAAGGTTTAGTATACTTATACTACTGAATTAGCTTAACACAACACAGGTAAAGGCTCAAATAATTATAATATCTTCGTCTATAACTACATACAAGTAAGTGAATCAGCGATACATTGACAGTAAAAATATGAATAATACATCTCAACAAAATGAACAACAGAAAAAGAACCAAATGCCTGTACAGTACATTAATGCATGTACACGTACTGTCGTTCACTATCTAAATGAGCCATGTTAATGATTTCTGCATGCTAACTTTGCAACATTATTGGGATCTTGATATAGCTGCACAATAAGCAAATTAGCACATAGACGGAACATGCGTTACTGAACTTTTACTCGTATCAACATTGATATCAAATGAAAGTTCATGTACATTGATGACATTCACCTGGCTAAGAATACTGACTCCTCCTGATGTTACTGTTCCGACTGAGGCTCCAGGTACAGCTTCTAAGATTTGGCTGACTTGACCACTGCCACTGCTGCCGCGACTGATCAGCATATGTTTTCCACCAATGCTAAATGGTTTTCCGGAGGCTAGTATCGTTGCCGGTTTTCCGCCAATAAAAATGGGCTTTCCCCCGATTGGCTTAAGAATCTGGGCAGCCAGCTGTTGGCTCAGAAGAGGTGATGATGATGTTGACATAGTAACAGCTGAATCAGATTTCATCGCTGTCGATGCAGCTGAAGTACTGGACATAACCACAATCCCTGATGGATTTGACAACCCCTACAAATAAATTACGACATATTAAGTCAATGATTCCAGTGTCTGACTTTCACAAGAATCATAAGTCTGGTAAACTAATTTATGTCATGGCTAATCTCTTTAAAATTTCACTTGGAAAAACTTTATTAAACATATCTATGTATCATTGAAATGCCATCAATCATAGCACAAACTACCACCAATAATATGAGGCAGGAAGGAGGTAGTGCAACATTCCATCAGTGCAACCATTGGGAAATATAGTTCATACATAGTCAAAATGATAAGGAAAAGTCATTTCATTGTTCATTTGCCTAAGCATTGATCAACAGAAAAAGCCTTAATAGTGCACTAGTGCATCTATTATATGTAGCTTAACCCCTTTTCTACAACCAAGTCATTCAGGACGTGTATCATATCTTAGCAGTCTCAATACACTGACCTGCCACAGTGTCAAGCAGGGCAGTAAAATACAGTATTACATAACTGACAGTGCCTGATGGCAACCTCCTATTGGTTGCAAAGCACTAATTAAAGTGTGTCACCTCTGCATCTCAGGTTTCAATTCCAATGCATATGAAATTGACACATGTATTGTAAACTTAACTAGACATACACAAACCTTGTAGCCTACAATAATAGATTGCCATGGTTTGATCCTTTTTTGTCACGTTTGTAGTTCAGCTGAAAGATGACGACTCTCAGGACTAACGTTCCTTACCTTAATCATGCCTAGTATAAGTAAGAAATAATGAAAATTTGAAAACCTGCCTCACTAGTCATAGATGTTGCAGAATTAGAGAATGTTAAACCATCTTTAAGTTCGGTTAATGTTGAGAGTGTTGTTGTGAAGGGCTTTCCAGCAGCCGTGCCAATAACTCCAGACTTTCCACTAAGCACGTTCTGTCCGACAGAGGCACCTTCAAACAGCAAAACATTAGCAATAAAATGTGACCAGTACGACAAGTCCATCTACCGGTAATCTAATCTGAAATCTTCTACATCATTGCTAGATTGTAACATTGCACATGACATCAATCAATGATCGCAATTAAGCAAAGTCCCATTTCAAAATCATAATCCATTTGAAAGAACAAATCGAGATCAACGAGGATCAAGAAACTTGAAGGCAGGTTATGATCAAAAAGCAATCTGAAAAAGATGAGATTTCAGACCTAAACATCACAGAGTCAACCACAAGGATCGGAATAACTCCGTCAGTCAGTCATCAGTTCATTCTTTTGTATTCTATTCTATTTAGTCTGTCATGCATAGGCCTGACAGAATAAATAGAATAGAATTTTCTTCTAACATGCTTTATTATAACATGAATTCTTATACAACATGGTTGAATACATGGATCCCAAATTTTTTGACCTGCCAGAGTGTCAAGCAGCTATAAACTGTTCAGCTATAAACACTGACCTCATCATAACCAAACTTCAACATAAAGCGGTTTTTGATACGTTTACCGAAGAGTGGTTTAAAGACTGATTTTAACCCATTGCCTAAAAACAGCCTATAACTGAAATGTCAGCAAATGGAGCAAAACCTAACTTTGCACCAAGTCAAAATTAATTTACAATTTCTTAAATTCTGTAAATTTACTCAAACAAGCACGCTGATGATAAAAATGTAAGTTACAGTATAACTTTAAATAATCATCAAGCTATTATACCTGACATTTGGATAACATTTGAAAGACGCTGTTGGTGCTGAATCACTCCTGTCATGAGTGGTTTGGTTGTTGATGCCGCACCCATAAGACGACTGGATGTCTGAAGGACAGCAATGGGAGAATGGGCCGAGGCACCTGGATGCTGCTGAAGAGCTTTAATCTGATGCTGCAACTGAGATGCCGTCGATGGCAACTGGCTGGCCTTTGCTAGGTGCTGCAGAGAAACTATCTTTGGCTTGGAACTGTCTGCTTGCGAGGAAGGTGACGGGAAGAGAATAGCTTTCGACTGAGGCCAGACAATGTCTGAAGAAGTGGTGGAGGAGGAGGAGGGAGTAGAGGAGGGAGTAGAGCAAGTAGCAGAATTAGCGACAGTTTTCTGACCAGTCAGATGTGACTGAATGAGGTTGAAAGAAACTGGCTTAGATCCAGATAATAGATGATGCTGGATGCTTGAAGGAAGCGTAGTCACGGCAACCGGTTTCTGCTGCTGGACCAGCGATATTGTGAATGGCTTGCCAACAGATGATACTTGATGAAGTCTAACATCAACATTGGATGTTTTCGTGGGCATTGAGATAAGAGCATCACCAGCCATTGCTTTAGACATGGACGAAGGCACAGATGATGATGCTGCTGCTGCTGTTGCAGTGCTCATCGAAATGGCCAGCCCCTTCTGGCTTCCTCCGAGAGAAATGATGTTGCCAGAAGACGACAGATAGGCTGCAACATCGTTGACACCGAGCTGTGCGTTTGCTAAAGAAGCGACAGGCATTGTGGATGAATAAGCGCCAGAGGCCTGAGATAATATGACTGAAGATGATGAGTCAACGGCTGATGATTGGACCATGAGTGTCTCCAGCAGCCTCTGAGCTGCAGTGCCTGGCTCTTTTGTCTTCTACAACAGAATAAACAGTTCAGTTAAACCAAAGCAAAACAACTGTGAAACCAAAAAGAGACAAAGATTACAGACACCTTCCAACCTCCTTTTCTCTGCTCTTCTTGGCTTCCTTCCTTCTCTATCATTATGAATACTTCAAAAACTTTAAGTACTTTATTCCAATAGACATAAATACTGATCTATCACATCTTTAAATCAGAAACCATGTGTCAATTTTTATACATTAAGTCTCATCTAACACATCTTTCAATCACAAAAGACTGAAAGATGATAATAGCGCGGAATTGATGAATGCTAATGAAGAGTTATCTTACTTTGGCACTGGATGGTTTGACTACTTTCGACTTCTTTGGCAGAGCCATTTTCTTCGCTTTTGCTGCTGCTGCTTGAGCCTGATGAATCTTCTCTGTAAGAGTCAACAAACTATCATATATCATAACTATAACCACAGAAGATATTTAGGATTTTAAAATATGGTTCCAGAACAAATGGCAATATCCAGTTACACACTGTTGTTTGAATGCTGAACACAACAGAAGGGTTTCAGTCTTAAATGAAAAATAGTGAGTTTTGAGGTGTTTCTAAAAGGAAGAAAAAGTCAGAGCATTAGACACAAACATTGATAGTCGGTTATAAATATAACCATCTGTAAATGTAACGTGGAAAAGGGGCAGCCCTGCAATAGCGGATTATTTTATCTTTTAGGGCTGTCCTGTTGACGGCATCAGCAGATTAACTTTGAAAATGACTGATTGTTAATTATTTCCTGTAAGTCTTCTGCTGTTGTTGAATCAATAAACGGCTGATTGATATATGGCTATAGCTAAACCATCACGGTATAACATCTTGTGAAAATCCAGCACAAGAAGATAAAAAATCCTCAATGTGTTCTCCACAGTTCCTTCCCACTTACCAAATTCCTCCTCAGTTCGATTTCTGTGGCGATATATCCATAGTTTGCGTGTTCCATCATATTTGAC
This sequence comes from Aporrectodea caliginosa, assembly GCA_020284085.1. NCBI lineage: Eukaryota > Metazoa > Annelida > Clitellata > Crassiclitellata > Lumbricidae > Aporrectodea > Aporrectodea caliginosa. Next base: position 509,519 of record JACEVL010000777.1, read on the forward strand.
ACATGGGTCCTTTTCATAATGAAGTCTGTCCAATGCACCACTCACCACGGTGTTTATCTAAAATTTACACAAGTCAACTTACGTAATTATAGCCTACACATTTGCATAGACCGACTGTGTTTATGTGATGGTGAATGCTTCTACTATCTGGTGAATAACACGAGAAGGAAAGAAAACAAGGTTGACTTTTTTTAAAGGGCAGTATGCAAAGAGCAGCGCAGTTTTTGGCAATTACTTTCATGGTTTTGTGGTTAATGGGAAGCAACAGGGGACTTCCAAACTAACAGACAGTGCTCTGCACCAGAGATGCTAACTGAAGTAAATTTCATCTGTGATGACAATTGTTTAACACTTTAATTATGAGTTGCATTGACTTCCCAGAAACTTTTAGTACACTCTCGTTGCTAAACGGTTAAAAATGTAAAAAGATACCATTTTGATTCTGGAGATAGCAGCCAAAATTTAAAACTAAAGCACTGACCAACATCCAATCAAAGTTTCCCACAGTTCAGAGAATATCACTGAACCCCACTGCATCTCAGTATCAACCCCTTCTAGACTCGATCTGTAATAATCACCTGAGACTCAGTGACCCCAGGAGCCAAGAACTGGGAGTCCTTCAGCAGCTCACAAATGTCATTACGTGTACCTTCACCATTTGGCAGCCGAGCAGCTCCATCGTGAACTGTAGAACAAAAACAACTCATGCTAACAACAACACATCATCAGGTTGAAAAGCACTCTCTGACTGCTTACTTGTAGTGTACCAGAGGGCCCACATGGTTGGGTATACTCAACTAAGAAACTAAAAATAGGTTTATCAGGTGCAGTCGAGAAGGGGCCTGCATCTCTTTCATCTAAGAAGCTCACTGCCACTGTGGAATCTCCATCACCATGAGGGCATCTGTGGATAACAGTCATCTGCTCCACTGCAATATGACATTTAAATAGGTCTACACTCATTTTGCACTTTGCTTGGGGTGGTGGGACTTCTCTGGCTAGGTGATGAGGTCTGGATATGCCTTGTTGGTACCAAAATGCTGCTTTACTACTACTCAGTGCATTGGAGATCTAACGTCTATGCCAGTTCAGAATTTGTATTGTAAAAATTCAATAATGTAGCACTACAAAAGTTCCTGTATTACATGTTAACGCATCTCGTGTGCTAAATAGGTAGCGTCGGGAGCCAAGCCAGGCGTCAAATGGATTTAGATAAAACAAGACTGCACTGTATATTGTCACAAACTGCACCTGAGGCAGTCAAAGAGTTAACTCCTTTTGTTATAAAATTACTTCAAATAAGAAGAGCACCTTTTCAGTGTTTAAAGCATGCATTACAATGTAAAAATTGATCATACAAAAGCTATACATATGCTTCAAGACTATAAAGAGATTTTTGACTAAGGGTTAGTGCAGCACTTAAAGATAACATAATGCTAGACAAGCCGATGATGGAAATTGTAAATCATACCCAGCGTCAATATGGTCACGTAGGATGGTCTGTCTTTGACGAGCAATGCATGTTCACGAGCTTTTATGATTGCACTCTCTTTGGCATAGACACCTTTAACAGGTCCCACAACAGATTCATAGCCATGCATGCGATACGTATAAGCCTTGTGTGGGTTGCTGAATCTCTCCTTCTCCTAAAATGAAAAACAAAATTACCATAATCTTTTTCTCAGTTTTATCACCACAAAGTCACTAGCATGGCTTTAAAAAGACATTATCATCATTATTTCCATTAACTAAAACGAATTCTGCAAATATCAGTTAGCAGAGTCAAGTTTTTTACTGAACTGAGTGCAACATCTAAGGTATTTTTCAAAAAGAAAGTAAGGAGCAATGATGTCAAATGAATATGAATAATGTACATGCACATGAACTACAGACCTTCAACTGAACGACAGAATGACTTGGGGTTCTGTGTCTCATTTGTACAATCCAATGTAAAATGATGTCCACTCCATGGGTATATTTATACAAAAGTCCATATGTATACCTCATATGTGTACACCAGAGTTGGATATAAACAGATAAAAATCTAAAAAATCTAAATGACCAAGAAGCACTTGAAATACCTGTGCTTGAAACTGAAGTCTCTCGTCTTCTGTAGAGGGTCGTACTGTATAATCAGTTCGCCTAAAAAACATATCACACGAATCTTAAACTTAACAACAAAATAGAACAGCTCTATGCTACAGACAATACAATAAACCTATTACTGAATAAAATGCCTACAAATGCTTCAAATGCTTCACAACAAAAAGACAGGACAGGTTACGAGCTTTAACAGCTAACTGCTTCACTTTGCAGCTGATCATCAGATTATGGATTCTATAAGTAGACCAATAACGGTCATATTCCATTTCACTTGTCGCTGCCCTACTCTATTGATGCAATTTAGCTCAGAGGCTCTGAACAACCATGCCATCTGTCAGCTGTCGACGGGAATCTGTTGGTTGGTTCCACGTCTGTGCCTGAGCCCACCACTGTGACTCTTTCAGCTTACCATGCATTGTTTTGCTAACTGATGCGATATATTCACTCGTAATGACATTTATCATACAGGTTAGCGCAGAAAGTGCCTCTGAGTAGATATCTTGAATGGGTGCTACATAAATGTTCACTTACTTTACATTAAAATCTGTTTGATTCTGTTATGTAATGTGTTTAATGCAAGTGCACCATCAACCAGTTAATCTGAACATACATTCTTGGCGGTGGAACAGGAGCCATTCTGTCCGACCCAGAATCCAGTTGCTCAGTGTCACGGTTTTCTGCCCAGTGAGTATACAGGTTGGCGAGATCCTCATCAGAATCACGTCCCTGTCCAATCCACCTCCACTGCTGAGCCCTTTCCTTGTAATCAAGCAGTGGAATGAAGTTGTCGAGTGATAAACCTATACCAAATATAAACCAAACCAATCACTAGAACATAAGATGATACCAATCAAACTCAATCATCTCCACAGGTCATTGTGCTCAAAGAATCACGCAACCAATGGTTGCAACACAACGTCAGAAAATCAACCAGAATGAATTCCTCTTTTCTTAAGTAATTAAAGATTTTCTATCATATGCCAACCTCTCTACCTATGTCTTTATAGATCCATCGCATAAATGTAACATACTACACAAGAACAAATGATCCAATAAATAAATAATTTAAACAACTAAATTAATACAGAAGGATAATCTTACCAAGGATATCGCCTGAGAGAAACTTGAGAGAAGAAGAAACGAGGTCGACCCAGTTTGGCTGTTCCTTGAACCACAGATTCAGCTCAGCGGCAGAGTCAGATTCCTGCCACTCTCGCACTTTCTCCTCCAACTGCAACAGAAAGACAACATATGTCAATCATGTTACAAGAACAACCACCTACTTTTTAATCGGTAACCAGGCTTTACATGTTGGCAACAACCACTTTCATTCGAAGCTACTGGTACTTGGCAACAGACTTTCTGAATAAGTTTTTGTTAATCTTCTGCACATAAACCCAAGTTGCCAACAATCAACAACACGAGTCAGTCATTCCAACTGTGCATCATTCACTTGAAGCTGAATTCCAATCAGAATCTAAAACCATTATATCTCTTAAGAATGTCATTAATCTAAGAAATAACCAGATTATAAGTAGAATTTTGAGACCAGTTGCACATCTGAGCATGTGCATGGCACAGGCTACGTGAAACTCTCAGGCCACTCAGCACTGCATCTGGGCTTCAAAACCTGGTGTACATGAAAGTAGCAATCAGATCCAGAGTTAGGCAACTTTCAAGCAAACATGTCACATCTAATGTATAATGCACTGTGTGTTGCCAAAAATGTTTAATTAAAGACAAAAATGACAACCTTGCTGGTAACAATTTTCTCTTCTGGATCCTCACAGACGAGTTCCTTGAGAAGCGAAAAAAAATTCGCATATCGACCAAAGTTTTGCCTTGAACCTGTCACTCTGTTTTAAAACATAACATAATGACTTCAGCAATTATTATCACCTCAATAACAAACAAAATGAGTAGAATTCAATAAATTTCTGACAAAGCTATATGTAATATGCACCAGTAACAATTTTATGACATCCAAAATGTATTTAACAATTGCACTATGTTCATCATTATTTGAAACTGTACTGGAGTGGAAATAATCTTGATCAATTAGGCCAGATACAGGATGTAGGGAAGAGGTCCAAGCACTGAGCCCTGTGAACACCAAATATAACTAGTGTCCAAACTGAGTTATCCAAGCCGATGGTAACCACAACAGTCCACCCAACCATGAAAGTGCAAAGCCACTCCAACGACTGGCACGACACGCCATATGAGATGATAAGTCTGGTCAGTTAGATGTTGTGAGGCAACGCATCAAATGCCACGCTCACACCAGAAGTCCACACAGCATGACATGTCCTATACAACAGCCCCACAGACAGTGCTTAGCCTTGGTCTTAATAAAAAGTGGAGAATTTAGTTGCACATCCTTTTGCCAGTCATTGAAAAAGGAGAATTTAGTGCAAAGACCATAGGCATCATACCGTGCAAATGAAGAACAATCCTGCACATCAACTTCTTCATCAGATTCTTCTTTCTTGATCGACAGTAAATCACCAACATCCATTCTATCCATCTGATGACATACACTCCACGCCTGGAGAGACTGTCACTTGATTTAATGATGTTGGAGCAGCCAAAAAGGCAGATGCAGCCACATCCACCTCGCATTTCACAGTCACCTTCTTAGTTGCTTCTGACTTCTTCAGCTTCTTCTTACAATTAACTGTAAAAGCAACAAAGAATAACTCAAACCGATCACAACGAAGATAGACTTCAACCATCAAGGCATCAAGAGCATCATTGTTTCTCAGCCACCTTTGCAATAACAACCTATGCCAACAATAACAATCTAAGCATTCAGTGATTGCCCTTTCTCTCAGCTCAAGACTAAATCTTTTTAGCTGAATTATCCTCTGTAGGCTCTCTCTGTCTCGGTGGACTGATCTTTGAGAAACTGACCCCTGATTATAGCTCAATTTAGTTGCATCATCAGTTGGGGCCCTGTGTCTAACAGGCTGACCTTCTTGAAGGTGACCTGATTGTGACTTGGGTGACATACAGTGGCTGGTTTGTACAATTACTCATGAGATCAACATAACTTAACTAGTGCAACTAGTGCACACACATCATTCAAGTGATTGCGCAGTCTTCGTTTAAAGAGGCAAATGTTAGTCGAACATCGTATATCAACAAATTAGCTGCCATACCTTAGTTCATTGCTTAGACCTCACTCACACCACTAAATATTTTATTCAGCTGTCTGAAACATTGACTCCTTCTGTAATCTTGAGGCTCAGGGTTTTCTCAGCTTTGGGATTTACTGCCTAGTTCTCCCTGCATTGTCAGACTTTAATATCAGTGAAATCTAAATTAAAACTCAGAAATTTATCTACTAACCCACCACAGCTTCCTGGTTTCCCAGCCTGCTAGATTTTGACTAAACTTCTTCAATTGATTATAAGTGTGGCCTTAGAAAAAAACAATCAACTGGTGCTTTGTACATTACAATAATGACAATATGTAAGTCAAATGGTGATTAGAACAGATTAACTTTTCTTAGTTTTAAAGAAGTTAAACATTCCACAAACCTGCAGGTGTAGTCTTGACTTTCTTTGAAATCTGTGTTCTTGATATAATTTCATCCAATGTCAGTCCTGTTGTATCCAACTCTGGATGATCCTGTTTATTGAAAAACCAAACAGCCAGTCAACATCAGTCTGAAAACATGAGTTCCAAAAGAAAATTTAATTTAAAAATAATTTCTAATATAAAATTTATGGATTAAAACTGTACATACTCTGACCAGTTTAAAAACATTACACCATAATATGTTTTGCCTAGGTAGAGGTTCCATCAAAAATTTTCATATCAAAAAGGCTTCCATGGCCAAAAAAGATTGAGAAGCACTGGTATAAACATTTATAGGAAAACCTACCCAACTTCAATCTGCATTTACTTTTCAGACATGCTTAAATTAAAAAATATTCAATAACTCAATCATAAAGGTACAGGAAAGCACTCTGTATGGTCTCAGTCCTTAGTCATATAGGCTAATTAACAGAAAGTATGAAATCATTTTCCAGCAACTCACTGGATATTCTAACTTCCGTTTCTTGTGCTTTCGCATCATCTCTTGATAGTCTTCGCCAGTTACGTCCATTATTGGATGCTTACCACCGTTCATCCATTTCTTCAACACTGCAAAATACCACACAGCCATCAAAGTAAAAAAAACTGACCAAAACACTGCAAATCACATAAAATTATTAAATTCGAACAAATCACATTAATCAACAGAGTGAAACTGAATGCTGTATCAGCCAGAAATCTTCAGCAGATTAGACACATCTAATGTTTAAACCTTAATTGAAATCTGTTGAAGCACGTTGGAATTGTTACCTGGAGAGCCATTGCTTGTTACGGCCGGTGCCTGAAGCAGAGATCTGGGAGCAAATGTCTCTAGAACAGATGTCCTGTTAAAGTCTGGTGAATCTGGTGCCATGATCTGCACCTTAGGCGCTACCTGTCTTTGCTGCTGCAGTTGTTGCTGCTGCTGCTGTTGGTTTCGACCAGATAAGTAAATTGTGCCAGCAGCACTAGAATCTTCTTCTTCATCAGATGACGTCTCTGCCTGTCCACATTCTTGATTCACCTCACGAATTAACCTTAAAACCATCACTTAGTTACACAGTAACCATCCAAAAAAAAACAAATCTAAACAATCACAATCTTCACAATTAACTCACAGCATATTAAGAAAACATTAAAATAACTGAAATGACTTAGCTGTCCTGGAATTATCTTGAAATAACAGTTGCAAATATACTCTAGCTATTATCTTGTTAAGTCAGATTACATTTTTCTTATTGCATGAACTACTTATAAACAAATGAATCATATGTAAAATACTTTTCCAACTAATCCCAAATTGCAGTTGTTTCATTTGGTGCTTTAAATGTGAATTACATAACATTTCAGACATGGAGAAAGAAAACAGGAGAAAGAAATTCAGTTAAAACAAGACATACTGATGACATTTCTGGTTGACCCGATAGTTGAGATTCTGATTTTTTGGTTTCGATGGATTGTGACTCCAGTAGATGTGGTCAAATTTAACAGGTTCTTCAGGTGGATTTCGATACAATTCATCACGTATTCTCTACAGCAGAAATATTCTTCGACATTCAAATAAAAACAAAATAAACTGTATGAATGAATAAAACTATTCTACCAAGGACAGAAAATAGGATCTTTGATTTTCATTATACATTATTTCAGTCACTGCTCCAGTGTGCAGAAGCAGTAACTTTTAGCCAAAAATTCCAGTTACTCTAACTCCTCCAAGCAGCCAGCAGCTTCTTCTGAAATAATTTGTTTAGAAACCAAACTTTTAAAGTTTGCATCCTCTCATAAGGCTCGCTTTGGTCAGTTGCAGGTATGGTTAGTGACTGTAAGGTATGATCAAAGAGGAGAAGATAACTGATACTGTATTCAACAAGATAATTATAACAAAGTGGCAACCTCTCAATTCTCCAATAAACATGAATCTAGAACTGTATGCAACCTGCAACAGTGGTGCACATACTGTAAACTAGAAAACGGTTGAATTGGAGTGGTACTGTACTTGTGAGTTCAATAATTTTGGCTTTCTTGCAACTTCATTGCAGATAAGGACTCAAACTGGTAAGAACTTTTCATAAGTCTTAATCAATCACCAATGGGACATTGAGAAAGTGATTGAGAAAATACGTATGTTTTGATAAAATACATTATAAGTTGGAGTGGCAGTGAGGTCCACTCGGATTCGAGGGCCGGGCTAAGCCAGGCCCGGAAATTTTGGCCCACATTACTTGAAAATGGTTCTTTATCACCAGAGTTGGGCTGGAAGCACCTCTGATTAGGTATCAGAGGGGCACAATATATATGCTCTGATCTGTTTTATTTGATGAATCAGGAATTGGCAAAGGTTACTGACTGGTTCTATGCAAATAAATTGTCCCTTAATCTAAATAAAACTAATTACACTTTATTTTGCTCTCATCGAAAAAAGGTGCCATCAATAATAGACCAACTCTATCTATATGTACCAATAGAAGAGCTTGTAAAATCAATTTTAAACTTTAAAACACCTCCAAATTGAATTCTTAGATTCTACTGATTTATTTCACAAAAAAGTTGCCTGTGATCACAAGTTTCTCAGAAGTCATATACTGAAGGGCATAGAAAAGATTTGATCACCTGACGATTCATCAGAATTTCACACAGCAGATTCTCATAATAGACTTCCTGTTGAAACTGGTATTCTTGTTGCTTTGCCTTTCGACAGAGAGCAACATATCTCGCAATGTCCGGCAGAAATCTCCCATCTAATATGTTCAAAACAAAACCACACAAACAATACTCTTAACCACAGGTGATCACTTATATCCAATTGAATTACTGGCATCTGCGGCACAAAACCCTCATGTCATAATGAAGCCAACCAACCAAAAGTGTAGCCAGGAAAAAATTTGGGGGTTCCATTGGACATGGTCACAGAGTACAGGGTCAGTTTTGAGAAGTTTTTTTAAGGGAATTTGAACCCATAAACCCCCTAAATACGCTCAAGCAACCAACCCAGTGAAATTACTGAAGGTTTACGCCTTAATAAGGCTAAACAAATGGTGAGTTGAGTTAGTTAAAAAATTCTTTGCCTATTTCAAATTTAGCATAAACTGTATCGCACAAACTGAAGAAAATACAAAGTGCTGTTCACCTTTTAGCTTCTTGTGGAATTGCTTAAGTGGATTTCCAAATTTAAAGTTCTTTCCTGTAAAGAGCATTCTAGGAACAGAAACACACAATTATGAAAAAATGAATACTTCATAAAATTAAGCACAATACAAATTTACAAGTGAATCTTTTGAACTTAAGCTTCCATTCAGTATCATGTTCATGTGTGTGTGCGCGTGTGTTTGCACGAGCACACATGAGTGAGTGTATGTAAGTGGGTGTGCCTGCTTTTACTAATAGCTCTAGCTAGCTGTGGCAACAAAAAGTTGACATATTTATTATGCAGCCAAATTTCACTTAAATGAAACACAATATTCTCAAATGTCATGAAATTAGCTTGATCTATTATTTCAGCAGATGAGGCTATTTCAATATAATAAGATGAACCATAGTGTAACTAATGCATTGGATAAACCTATAAAAACATGCATAAAAGATCATTTACCAAACTTCCTACAAGAGTGCCATAACTTTCTTTGTTATAACACACTCCTTAGTAATGCAAAAGATTCATACAGTGCAAAGGCAGAGACTTTGGTGATGGTGTGACTTCCGATTGGTTTAGTGTGGAAAGTGGAGCAGTACAACAGGGTTGAAAACATACCCCAGACCTGTTCTTGTTGCCAATGAACCAGATCCAGAAGCACACTGTTGCTGAAGGACATGCAGGCACATGCATTGGATTGGAGACGTTCTCTGAACCGGACTTTGCCAATTTATAAACCCCTGAAATTCTGGAGATCGTGGTCCTATTATCAGAAATACTGTACTGGAAGTACTCCAATTCTGGATCATATACAGGGTGGGAAAACATAAAGAAACTGGTAGGAGAGTCAAACGTCAAGGCTGATGGCAGCAGCGAGCTGGAGATCTGATGACAAATAACAATTGCCCGCGACTGTATCAATGGCCTTGATCACGGAATTTTGGGTACAAATATTAGGCCTGAAATTTCAGACAGGACCATGGCACCCTGAGTCTTGATTTTCCACGATGAACCCAAGGAGCCGGAAGAGACTAATTGGATAATCAAAGCACATATGGATCCTGACATTGGAAGAGGAACTTTACTCTTGGGCGACATAGAGCCTAGAGATGACCCCAAAATCAGGACAGCTGGCAAAAGGTTGTGGAAATGACAATGCTCCAGAATGAGGGACACCACTAATGATGATGATGAAAGGCAAAGATACTCTAGTCACAAAGATGTAAGAAGATCTCATAAAGGAACAATTTCTTACTCTAAAGTTTTCTGCTTTTCCTCTGAATCATTCTCAGGAAACTCTGGCAGCAGTTTCTATTAACAAAACAAAAAGGTTACTTCATTAATAAAGAAATACAACAAGTTCTTTAATATAAAATAAAGCATTTGTAAAGGCTAGTACAGTGATGAAATCTGTTTTAATTGTCTTTTACTATTTCTTTGGCAGTTCAAAATGGAACACACAATATGACGAAATCAAATAAATAGCAGATCAGTACGAGATAAATAACACATGGTTAAATGTACGGTATGCTACTCAAAGCAGGATTTATCTGTGCTTTCATTTAAGAAAGTTTGTACTTTGTTTGGTAACAAACAATATTTGTGACTTTGGTTATACAAATAGTCAGGGATGGGCAAATTACTCAGAAAGTTAATTGAATTACAAATTATTTTGGGACGTGCATTTGAATTTCAAATTACAAAATACATGGGAAAATTTAATTAAATTACAAATAACATAATTTCAATTACTGCCCATCCCTGTGAATAGTTATGTTCCTCTGCTAAATAGGCAAACAAAACAAAACTTAACTCAGGCTCAAGATAAAAAGAATTCCTGTAAGCTAAGACAAAAGAGTGAAACTGTCTCACAACTAGAGCAGATCTTTGGTCGTCTGTAAGTGACGTCTGCCAATTCTCTAGATTGATCGCTTCAGAAAACAGCAGCCCCTTCAAGCATAAGAAACATACACATGTTTACCATTCAAAAAGTCTGATACCTCATCACTAAACTATCTATGTCTCTAGATTAGCATCCTCCCTCATCATGTTTCCTAAACTGAAATAATAAGGCCTATATCCGGTAACAGTGGTTTTAAAAAATGGGTAGGTAGGTAGGAAAAAAATTTTATTTTGTAAAATAATTTTATGCAATGCTGTATCGTTGTATAATAATAAACGAATATATCGTCATCATATTTCACCTGCTAAGGCCAATTTTGCTGATAATTAACGGTGCCCTTATTTACATCAAGGAAAGCAGTGTTATCAATGTTGCAAATCTGCACCTCTGGTACGCAAAGGTTAAATTCATGTGTCAATAAAAAAAAATTTTTGAAAAAATTAAAAAAAAATTTTTTTTGAAAAATTAATTTTTTCAAACAAAATTTTTTCACAAAATTTTCCCAGTCGGGCCTAAAAAAGTGGGTCGGTCGGGTTACCGGAAACACACCATTATTTTGTTTTGGCCTAATCCACAAAACTACTGTCACCCTTGACACAGGATACTCAATTTTATAACATAATGGGAATCAAATATGAGATGCAGAGGTGAAATGCAGAGGCATTAGCAACCCAACATCCAAAGCAATTGCAAGATTGATATTTATAAACGTCAGAACAATAACTGGCATAAGCCTAGTGACAAGAACCCTCCTCTAAAATACATACATCTTCCATTAGAAGTTCTGGCAGCTCAATTTCTTGTTTACCAAACAAGCACTTCTCCATTCTCAGCTCTGATGATTGCTGACACGCCCTTCCTTCTGAGCTAGTTTCATCCTTGGCAGACATTGTATACTACAATATAATGATGCACATTTCACAAATTTTAAGCAAAGCCAATTCATAAAACAATTTCAACAAACAGTTCTCAGCCTCAAGGCCTCCTTATAGACAAAAGGGAAAGAGCTTACTGTACCTCAACTGTGATACATGTAGCATACTTGATAAAAACTCAGGAAGTATCATCACTTCAAAAACGAAAACTGAGAAAAATAACGCTTGATTTTGGTAACAACCTCAAAAGAGGTCATTCCATTAAATACAAGGATTATGACAGCCTAATCTCCATTGAGTAAATTCAATTTTTGGACTGCTAAACGAATCCTGGAAACCTCAATCCCTGAAACTGAATATACACCAGATCCCCGAAAGCTATTTTCTAGCGATAACAAAATTATTTGCGCAGTTCCACCAACTAAAGCAAATTAAAATCAAGAACAAACAAATAAGTAGCCTTCATCTGCATCTGACAAGCTCATTAACAAATCAAAGCCAAACAATTTTGGTTCAATTCTTGCAGATATCAAACTATGTCTGGTAATCTTCCATTTTGTGCTTTTTGGTTTATCGCTAAAAAAAAATTACCAAGCTCAATACAACCACATTGCATCAAATTAAAGTACTGGTTTCCTCTCCTTTGTTTCACCAAATACTGACCTAAAACTAGTCATTTATATTAGTCACAGACAGTCCATAAAATTGCATAAGATTATAGGGTAAAGAAGAAAATGTAGTGGGGTAGTTTTTTGTTACAAAATTGCGGTAAACCCATAGTTTAGGTTGCTAAATTATCGTCAAATTAAAATGGAAGCTGGATTGATGAAAAAAATGGTTTCCCTAAATGAAAGTGGGATTGATGAAACCATTTGTATATTTAAATAGAAGTTGGATTGGTGGCAATAATTTTAACCGTAAATAGAAGCAGGACTGATGAAACTAAGTTTTTGATGCAATAGAAGCTGGATTGGAGAAAATAATTGTTTCCGTAAGTAGAAGCTGGACCCATGAGAATAGTTCTTTGCCTAAATAAAAGTTCCATTGATGAAAAATATTTTGTCGTTAAATAGAAGTTGGGTCATTTTTTTAAATGGAAGCTGGATTGATTAAAAAAAATTCTTTGTGAAATGGAAGCGGGATTGATGATAGTTATCATGGACATAGGTAGACTGCTTACTTACCAACGTGAAGTACGGCATTGAACACATTCAAATAATATAGCAACCTAAACTACGGGATAACCAAAATTGCCAACTGTAAATTGACAGTTTCATGCATTTTCATTTTTTAGTGTGTATACGTCAGGCGCTACATAAATTGCCCTAATGAAAAACTCGTCGCTGAGGTTCTTTGGATATTTATCCATGCTTCTTTTTTTAAATAAGCGAAGCGATCATACAAAAAACAGTGTAAACTATAGTCTAAAATACCTTTAAAATTTTAACAAAATGATAATACTTAGCAAACAACTAAAATTATCTCGTTTACACCGGAAATACCACGATCCCGTTCTAAATTCAGTCGCCATAGTTAGTTAGTTAATGTTATAGCGCATTCATATTTTGTTTCTTAAACGTAAACGACAAATCGCGTTAAAAGTAGTTAGGGAATCGCGTACAGCCTTCAGAATAAGGAAGAAAAGGCTAAAGTGGCTGGGACATGTGATGAGAATGGGTAATGACAGATTACCATCGATGGCTTTACACGGATATGTGGAGGGAACGTAGAGGAAGACAACAAAAGACATGGATGGATAATATAAGGATCTGGAGAGAATGAAGATGAACGTTGCAGAAGCAAAGGAACAAATCAAGGATAGAATTCTGGAGACGACAAGTTGAGGACTCATCGTTGGCCTTGGCCTGACGGAGGAGAAGCAAAGTACAGCCTTCACATCCAGTGTCATAAAAGCCACGAATGTTGGCTGTGTTGCGATTGTGTTGAATACCCTATATTCGCGTATTGCAGATATTTGATTTGCATTTCATGTATACTTTTTCTCTCTGATCCTCTGGAAACCGGACTCGGACCTCCCTCGGACTACTCTTTTGGACAACCCCTCTGATTAGACGCAGCGCTCGTGAATAAGCTGGTGCCCTGCGCAATGGCTTTCGAGTGGCGCTTTAGAAGTTTGGAGATTACGATTACGATTCTTATTGATTGTTACAGTAGGCTACAATGAGTTTGCGGCAAATTGAACGCATAGGCTACTAGAACATGATTGGATGTATGTTGCACGTGATACAAATCAAATAACATGATTGGCTAATGACTGGTGACTTCACACTATAGAACAATTAAACATCTGATGACGTCAAATCAGTTGCCACAGTAATGCGCAAAGGTTTCTTCTCAAATGATCAAATCTTTGGAAATTTTGGAGGCGCTCTTAGATTTGACAGTTACTAGTTTTGATTTTCATGTTTGTCTCCGATTATTTTTCGCTGAAAACTGACGATTCGAAGTTTACAAGTAAAAATTCGTAAAGGTAAACGATAAAGTAAATATTATAACTGTTTCTTATCGAAATATTCGGAAAAACCGAACCCATCGGTCAACGTGTAGGCCTAGTTTAGCGTCGTAAATTTTTCGCCCTTGCTGCCTTGCATGGGTTTCAGCGTTGGTCGAATACAAGTTCAATTGACGACAATAATTTACCTTAAAATTGAAGCTGGCTTGATGAAACGAATGAGTGCCTAAATAAAAGCTGGATTGATGAATATGATTCTTGCCATTTGAATAGAAGTTGGATTGATGAAAAATAATAATGCCACAATGGGCGAATAATTTACGACGCCAAACTACAAGTTTACCAAGACTAGCCTAGTAGCCTAGGCCTATATCACAGACTGTGCCTATATCCTACATGCACGTCCGTAGATAAAACTCGTTGAGAATTACAGTAGCCTAACGTTTAAGTGAATTTGCCCAGCTAGGCCTAATTAGAAGACAAATCGCTGTAGGCCCTATTTGATGAAGTGAATGTAGGCCCTACTTTAAAACTTGTGTTATGCGTGAATTTTCTATATGATTTTTAAAGATAGCCTATGGCTATGGGACGTATATTTCGCACTTGAGTGAGTTAACAAAATGGGCGAATATAGATGGGTGTAAGGCTTAGACGCCAACTTGAATCAAATTTTAGCTGCATAAGCTTTCGTTTCATAGGCTAGGCTATTCCAGTTATGGATTATAGGACTATAAGTAATGGATTGAAATTTGTCAGTTTTTACTTGTTAGAGCCTACATGTATATATATGACTTCATGCATACCTTCGGAATCTTTAGCAGTTAATTCTGTTCTCTGATTTTCATATATGTGCAGGGATGGAAATGGCTTGAAGATTGCCTGTTAAATATCATTTTAATGGCTAATCCTGATTCCTTTCTCAGTATATACTGTAGCAAAAATACGTAACATGAAGAAAACCAAAAGAATTTTAAGCCAACTTCAAGCAAAGCCCACAAGGTCCAAAAGTTCCAAAACACAAGACCAACAACTTAACAAGTAGGTCTACTTTTAGGTATATCTGACCTCTGGTTCATACATTTCAATCAGCCGTTTATTGAATCAACAACAGCACAATTAATTAACAATCAGTCATTTAAAAATTTTTAATCTGCTGATGCCGTCAACAGGACAGCCCTAAAGGATAAAATAATCCGCTATTGCAGGGCTGCCCCTTTTCCATATTACATTTACTGATGGCAAGACGATTTTTATGATCATATAGTTATAGAAAATTCAACTTAAATAACAATTTTAGGGCTAAATCATAGCCAAACAACTAAATAACAAAACATTGCAGTACAAGATTTAAAACAAACAATTTGTGTAAATTTAGGTTTTGAAGTTTGTTTTTCGGCTGAAAAAAATATACAAACGAAGCCAACAATAAACCAATATCATCATCTATGAGGACATTGCATATTAAAGCAAATCCCAGAGGTAAAGAACACAACACCAATTGGTATTTTTAAATTATAGTTATTATGTTTCATATATTTATGTCACTTTAATAGTAAAAACTTATTTTCAGGAGATGAAAAGTCAAAATAAAAATAAGAAATCCAGAGAGTCGTCTTCACTACAACGCACAGAACATCAGCAGATATTTCAAAATTTAGATTCCTGTATTTCATACCATTGTCATTTTAGTTGGTAAAACTGTTATCAGCAGGTGATAAACCAAAACTGTAAACAGAGCCAATATTACAGCCAAGCAGAGTCAACCTCAGAAAAGCAAAGAAGTCCAGAATATCAGTCAGATGGTATTTTCAAGTAAATAAATTTTCCATTTCAAATCTTTCACATTTTACGAGCGAAAGGTTGCTTAGTGCATACAGCAGTTAAACTTAACGAGCTTCGAAGATGTCATCATGAAAGCAAAGTCCTGAGGTCCTGAACAGAAGATCAGCAGGTAGTTTCAAAATCTGATTCCTCTGTTTCATATTATCATTGTCGTTTGAGGGCCAAACTTATTTTCTGCAGATAAATACAAAAGTATAAAAAGCCAAATGAAAAGTCACTTTTAAGGGAAAGTCACTACCAATACAAAGCCATTGATGGGGAGATGCACAGAGATAAACCACACAGAAGAGTAGTCCTATGAATTATTTATAAATTAGATTTAAAAGATTCACGTGTTTCATACCTGGTGACATTTTTCGGCAAAACTGGGAACGGCGGTCCCAAATTATGAAATGAAAGAAATCAACAGAGGCCGCTTTCTTGTAGTTTCGCTAGAACGTGCTATTTATTCTCAGGAATCCAGCTTCTAATTACTGAAAACATTATTTTCATCCAGCTTCTATTGAATGGAAACTTAGTTTCATCCATGCAACCAGCTTGGTATCCAGCTTCTATTTACGAGAAAAATTATTTCGATCAATCAGCTTCTATTCCAGCTTCTATTTCAACACAGGAATGTTTTCATCAATCCCACTTCCATTTAGGGAAACAGTTTTTTTCATCAATCCAGCTTCCATTTACGGAAACAGTTCTTTTCATCAATCCAGCTTCCATTTATGGAAACAGTTCTTTTCATCAATCCAGCTTCCATTTATGGACACAGTTCTTTTTATCAATCCAGCTTCCATTTTAAAGTGACAATATCAAATAACTTTGTAGACTTCTTTCATTTCATAATTTGGGACGTCTGTGACGAAAATATATATTTCATAATTTGGGACCGCCGTTCCCAGTTTTGCCCATTTTTCAGCAGATGTAAGATATCAGTAAAGTGAACATCAAAGAAAAGCCAATGCCTAAGCACTGTAAGCAGCCATCATCAAAAGCCAGAGAAGACTTCCAGGTATTTTTTCAAATGAAGATTTCTGTGTTTCATATCTTATGTCACAGTATGGACGAGTTTTTTTTAACTAACCAAATCATTTGTGTCAGGAGAAGCACTGTAAAGTCAGCACAAAAGCAAAGACTAGAAGAAGTACAGTGCAGAAAATCAACAGGTATTTTTCAAATTAAAACTTGTTGGTTTCAACTGTTTCAGGTCTTTCTTGCAGTGTTGTCAAAAGTGTTTCTTTCAATATACAAAGTAAGTATCAATAAAGACAAAATTAAAACAGCAACTTTTGAAGCAATGTGAATATGAAACAATGCAAAGCCCAGTACTGGGTCAAGTACAGAATTTCGACAGGTATTTTGAAATTAGATTTCTGTGTTCTATATCTTTATGACATTAGTGGGCCTAGTTTTCTCTGTTTCATATCATAGACATAGGCCTACTGGAAAAAGTTCTTTCAGCAAAAATAAAATATATCTGAAAAAGCTGACACAGAAATAAGCATCAAATGAAGTTTTCATTTGGGGGCCCGATAGCGCATTGGATAACATCTAGCGTAGAGAGCGAGAGGTACCGAGTTCGAGCCCGTAGGGCGGACGTGCTTTGTAGGCTGCTATTAGCGCTGTTGTATTGCAGGCTGTCCTGTTAGTAGTTAAGATTTAAATTGCATAACATGTAAATGTACAGCGCAGTGCGTTTGTCAGGCGTTTAATAAAGAAAAGATTATTATTATTTATCTTCAGAGCAAGACTATGAAACAGCTCAATTATGAAAGATAAACTGGTATTTAAGAAATTAACTTTTTATGTCATTTTAACACTATAGCAACGAGTGTACTAAAAGTGATTGAGAAACCAATATCCAACTTGTCGTTAAAGTGTTAAAGGCTAGAACTTTATTTAGCTCATCAAGTAAAAGAGAAAATATGATGTCATATTAAAACAAGGTAGGAATCAAAGTAAAAACAACCTGAGATAAAGAACACAAGTTTAACAGGTATTTTGGTACTACGTGCACTCATAATTATATGGAATTCATATAATGATGAAATGTTTTAGGAGATGAACACAAACACCAAGCATGCCAAATTCAGAACAAAGCCATCCTCAAAGCCCAAAGAAGATTGGCAGGTATTTTTCAAATTAAAATTATTCAGTCTTATATGAAGTCATTATAGTGATGAAACTTGTTCAAACAGATAACACAAAAATACCAACCATGCCAAACATCAAAGCCCAGAAAAGATTGGCAGGTATTTTTCAAATGATAATTTCTTTATCTTGTATTGAAGTCGTTTTAATATAGGACAGTTTTCAGCAGATAAAGACCAAAACCAAAAAGACCAAGAGAGGAACAAAGCCATCCTCAAAGCCCAGAGAAGATTGGCAGGTATTTTTAAAATTAAGGTTTTTTCGTCTTGTATATTAAAGCTGTTTTAATGATGAAAGTCTTTTTTAGCCGATAACTACAAAGACCAAGAAAACCAAATTCACAACAACAAAGCCATTATCAAGCAAAGCCCATGGAAAATTGTCCATTCAAAGATGGGAGGGGATTGTCAGGTATTCTTCAAATTACGGTTTTTATGTCTTACTGGTTTATATTGAAGCTGTTTTAATAGTGAAAGTTTTTCAGCAGATAAATACCAAAAAAACCAAGAAGATCAAATTCACCACAAAGCCATTATCAAGCGAAGCCCAGGAAAAATTGGCACATCAAAGATAGAAGAGGATTGTCAGGCATTTTTCAAAATAAGTTTTTTCTGTCTTGCTCTAATATATTGAGCTGTTTTAATGATGGAAGTTTTTCAGCAGATATATAAAAAAACCAAGAAGACCAAATTCAAACAAAGCCATTATCAAACAAAACACATGGAACACTGGCAAATATAAGATTGGAGAGGATTCCCAGGTATTTTTCAAATTAAGTTTTTTTTGTCCTATATTGAAGTTGTTTTCAATGATGAAAGTTTTTCAGCAGATAAAATAAAAAAAAAAACAAGACCAAATTCACAATAAAGCCATCGTCATAGCTCAGAGAAGATTGACGAGTACTTTCTCAAAGTAATATTTTTCTGTCTTTGATATTGAAGTTGTTTTAATGAAGACAGTTTTTTAGCAGATAAATACAAAAAAGCAAGAGGACCGAATTGACAACAAAGCCATCTTCAAGGTCCAGAGAAGATTAACAGGTATTTCCAAAATAAGGTTTTTCTGTCTTATAATGAGGTTTTTATGATGACATTTTTTCAGCAGTTAAATACAGCAAACAAATATGAAGATCAAATTCACAACAAAGCCATCATCGAAGCCCAGAGAAGATTTACAGGTATTTTTCAAAGGAAGTTTTTTCTCTCTTATCTGTTGAAGTTGTTGTAATGATGAAAGTTTTTCACCAAAACACAAGGAGACCAAATTCACAATAAAGCCATTCAAGGCTCAGAGAGGATTGACAGGTACTTCTCCAAAGTAACGTTTTTCTGCTTTGATAATGAATTTGTTTTAATGATAACAGTTTTCAGCAGATAAATAAAAAAAACAAAAAGACCAAATTGACAACAAAGCCATCATCAAAGCCCAGAGAAGTAGTCTGACAGGTATTTTTCAAAGTAAGTTTTTCTGTCTGATATACTGAAGTTGTTTTAATGATGAAAGTTTTTCAGCAGTTAAATACCAAAAAACAAGAAGACCAAATTGACAACAAAGCCATCATCAAAGCCCAGAGAAGACTGGCAGGTATTTTTCAAAGTAAGTTTTTTCTGTCTTATATGTTGAAGTTGTTTTAATGATGACAGTTTTTCACGAGTTAAATACCAAAAAAAACAAGAAGATCAAATTCACAACAAAGCTATTATGAAAGCCCAGAGAAGATTGATGGGTACTTTTACAAAGTAAGGCTTTTTTCTTATAGTAAAGTTGTTTTAATTAGAAAAGTTTTTTTAGCGGTTATATACCAAAAAACATGAAGACCAAATTGACAACAAAGCCACCATTAAAGATCACAGAAGATTGACAGTTATTTTTCAAAGTAAGGTTTTTCTGTCATCTATTGAAGTTGTTTTTATGATGAGAGCTTTTCAATGTTTAAATACCAAAAAACTAGAAGACCAAATTCACAATATAGCTTTCTTCAAAGCCCAGAGAAGATTGACAGGTATTTTCAGAGTAAGTTTTTTCTGTCTTATATATTGAAGTTGTTTTAATGATGACAGTTTTTCGGCAGTTATATACCAAAA
This sequence comes from Aporrectodea caliginosa, assembly GCA_020284085.1. Lineage (NCBI taxonomy): Eukaryota > Metazoa > Annelida > Clitellata > Crassiclitellata > Lumbricidae > Aporrectodea > Aporrectodea caliginosa. Next base: position 529,653 of record JACEVL010000777.1, read on the forward strand.
AAAAACAAGAAGACCAAATTGACCACAGAACCATCATCAAAGCCCAGAGAAGATTGACAGGTATTTTTTAAAGTAAGTTTTTTCTGTCTTACAAACAAGTTATTTTAAAAATACAAAAAAACAAGAAGACCAAATTGACAACATAGCCATCATTGAAGCCCGGGAGGTTACTTTTCCAAAGTAACGTTTTGCTGTCATATATTAAAGTTGTTTTTATTATGAAATGTTTTCAGCAGACCCAAAAAACCAAGAAGACCAAATTCACAACAAAACCCTCATCAAAGCCCAGAGAAGATTGGCAAGTATTTTTCAAAGTAAGCTTTTTCTGTCTTATAAAGAAGTTGTTTAAATGATGAAAGTTTTCAGCAGATAAATAAAAAGCCAAGAAGACCAAGTTAACCAGAAGGACATTATCAAACAAAACCCAAGGAAAATTGGCAAGTATTATTCAAATTAAGATTTCTCTCGTATAGAAGTTCTTTTAATTATGAAGGTTTTTAAGCAGATAAAGACAAAGAACCAAGAAAACCAAATTGACAACAAAGCCATCATCAAAGCCCAGAGAAGTAGTCTGACAGGTATTTTTCAAAGTAAGTTTTTCTGTCTGATATACTGAAGTTGTTTTAATGATGAAAGTTTTTCAGCAGTTAAATACCAAAAACAAGAAGACCAAATTGACAACAAAGCCATCATCAAAGCCCAGAGAAGACTAGCAGGTATTTTTCAAAGTAAGTTTTTTCTGTCTTATATGTTGAAGTTGTTTTAATGATGACAGTTTTTCACGAGTTAAATACCAAAAAAACAAGAAGATCAAATTCACAACAAAGCTATTATGAAAGCCCAGAGAAGACTAACAAGTATTTTTCAAAGTAAGTTTTTTCTGTCTTATATGTTGAAGTTGTTTTAATGATGACAGTTTTTCAACAGTTGAATAAAAAAAACAAGTAGACAAAATTGATAACAAAGCCATCATCAAAGCCCAGAGAAGATTGACAGTTATTTTCAAAAGTAAGGTTTCTGTCTTATATATTGAAGTTGTTTTAATGATGAAAGCTTTTTCAATGATTACATACCAGAAAAAACCAAGAAGACCAAATTGACAACAAAGCCATCATCAAAGCCCAGAGAAGATTGAAAAGTATTTTTCAAAGTAAGTTTTTTCTGTCTTATATGTTGAAGTTGTTTTAATGATGACAGTTTTCAACAGTTGAATAAAAAAAACAAGTAGACAAAATTGAGAACAAAGCCATCATCAAAGCCCAGAGAAGATTGACAGTTATTTTTAAAAGTAAGGTTTCTGTCTTATATATTGAAGTTGTTTTAATGATGAAAGCTTTTTCAATGATTACATACCAGAAAAAACCAAGAAGACCAAATTGACAACAAAGCCATCATCAAAGCCCAGAGAAGATTGAAAGGTATTTTTTAAAGTAAGTTTTTTCTGTCTTATAAAGAAGTTGTTTTAATGATAACAGTTTTTCAACAGTTAAATACCAAAAAATTAGAAGACCAAATTCACAACAAAACCATCGTCAAAGCCTAGAGAAGATTGACGGGTTCTTTTGCAAAGTTAGGTTTTTCTAATGATGACTGGTTTTCAACAATTAAATACCACAAAAAACAAGAAGTCCAAACAAAGCCATCATTGAAGCCCAGAGAAGATTGGCAGGTATTTTTCAAAGTAAGGTTTTTTCTGTCTTTTAAAGAAGTTGTTTTAATAATGAAGATTTTCAGCAGATAAATAAAAAAGCCAAGAAGACCAAGTTAACCAGAAGGACATTATCAAATAAAACCCAAGGAAAATTGTTTTCTGTCTTTTATATTGAAGTTGTTGTAATGAAAGTTTTTTCAGCAGATAGGCTAAATTCAATAAAACAAGAAGACCAAATTCAGAGCAAACAATTGTCAAAAGAAAGCCCAGGGAAAATTGGCAAGTATTATTCAATAAAGATTTCTGTCACGTATCAACGTCTTTTTAATGATGAAATGTTTTTAGCAGATAAAGGCATCAATCGTGAAGACCAAAATCACAATAAAGCCTTCCTCAAAGCCCAGAGCAGATTGGCAGGTATTATTCAAATCAAGATTTCTCTGTCTTATATCGAAGTTGTCACGAAAACCACGAACATTGATAGGCTACGTTCGTATATTATATAGGCTAACACGCTACATGAAGTGTCAATTAAAATTATGTCAGGGTATATTAAAATAGCTAGAGTGTACGACATAGGCCATATTATATCTGCTTTACATGGAATTTCATAAACGTATAGTGTTGGGATAAAATAGTCAGTGCGTGTATTTAAATAGAGAATAATAGGCCTACCTGTAGCCTGTAGGAAATTGAGATATTTAGACTAAATAAGATTTTAAATAGTAGCTAGAGTTGTGGACTATTAATGCAAATACCAAATATGACTTTAAAAACTTACTATTATTGGTTTCATTTGGGCCTAGAGATAACTTTAGAAAGCTTGCAATTTTCTATTTTACAGTTAGTGGTTAACTGGTTAACTTTAAGTAGCCTAGGTCTAAGATCAACTGTTCGAAAGTTTCAGACTTTCAGTGCAGATAAGCGATTCATTTTCTTGGTGAGAATTAGTGCAGCATTTCTAAAAATAAACAGTCTCTCTAATGAAGCGCTTGATGGAATGCTTTTGTTGAAGCGCAGAAATACTAACTTAATTTTGTCTTGTGGATGATTGTCCAGCATTTCTAGTTCATTAGACGTATTATTCAGAGAGTACAATTGAGGATCCTCTGTCTGCATAGGCCTAGTTGATAAATCATCGAAGAAGTTATCACTGTTACAGACCGAATTGGCTGGCACTGCTTTCTCACTGAGCTGTAAGTTAGTGTAACTTTCATTACTCACGTTCTCCATTGAATTCTGTAGAAGCATGAATTAGTAGGCCTACTGATCGCTTTCGGTCTTCAGGTTGAACAATTCTTAAGTTTAACTCAGAATTTCTGCTTCTTTGTGATCGATGAGCTTCGACAAGTTTCTGTTCGAAATGACAAAGTGGTAGGCTAGGCCCTATGTGTGGATTAGGCAATTTGATTACTTGGTTGCTATGCTGGGACTTTGCAGCTGAGTCAATTCTAAAAACCAAATTTGTACAATTTAATTATGAAATTAGTCTAGGCTTAGACCTATATAATTTGCCAAAGAACTGAGGTAAAATGTTATTGCTTTTAACCAAAAAGATGGTCTCCAAAATGCACCATTACAAACCCCCAAATAAAGCAGTTGCTTACAGCCACCTTCCCAGACCCTCCCCTCAGAGGGGTTGGAAACTGCGCAGTTTTTGGAAAGCCGGCTGTTTACGCCATTGCGCACACGTATGCATGTGACAATTATGCGTACATTATACATAGCGCTGCATGACCACTAGCCTAGTGGGGGGGAACGTGGGGGAACGCCGTTCCCCCACTTTTTTTCTCACACTATGCAAAATTCTTGCAAGATGGCACTTTTTGCTTACTTCAATATACAGGCGTTCCCCCACTTCATTTTTTAGGACTAGCCTACACTACTGCTGCACTAGGCCTATCTTGTGTAAAGTGACGGGCGCAATAATATTTATGGCCAGAGGAGACGAGACAACTCCAGTCTGTGTGGCATTGGGAAATCGCCTTCCCTGTTCTGTTAAAAGTGAGGGCAAGGGTTGGATAGCCGGCTTGTGGAATATACGAAGATGCAAAACTTGCAATATTTAGCGCTGGCTGTTTGAGATCATCTCAGTGGCTGTCCGGACTAGGGTGAGAATTGTTGGGTTCAACCCCCAGTCCTTAGGATCCCATAGTAAAGTCTACATTTCACACCCAAACTGCGCATGAATCAACGTCTAACCCCCTAAATTTTTTATTCCCATACTGGTCCGGCCTGTCCAAAGGGGAAATGTCATTCGCTTTTCCGAGGCCTACCTACATGTAGGCCTATATATGGTCCTGAACCATTTCGAGATGGAACGTCAGGCAATTCTTTTATCATACATAGAATATTGAAAATGAATAAACATTATGCTTAAAATGACGAATAATCGTTATTTAATTGCATCCATCCCTAGTCCATTGATTATTTCTTATATTGAAGATCTGTTCTTGAAGGTCTTAGAAGTCCGCGATTTGAAATTCTACCACTGTTTGAAGTCAACGACAGCCCAATTTTTTACAATTTTTCTTATAGTTCACTACTGCCATATTTAATATCGAAGATGTCTAGATTCTTTACAATAATAGTCTACATCAAGTGCAATTTCTAACATACCGGTACAGGTTTAACAATTACCTCACACGAACTGTAAGACAAACGCCTACTTTAAATTAGATATAATAATGAGCTTCACTCTATAGGCCTAGGGCCTATTGGCGGTTTTGCAGACAGACCAATTGAACTTAATTATACAATGCAGTGGCATATAGGCCTACTAATTCCAGGCTGCAGAGGTCGAACCGCTATGACCTCCGACGGGTAGAATCAATACGAGATCGTGAGGTGTGAGACTTAATAAAACAGCAACTTAGCCAAAATGTCTGGAAGCCAAGTTTGACGACTTACGTTCATTGCGCCCCGCCTCCCACTCGAGGGTTTACGTTCAAAACCGCGATCACAAAACAGCGATCGTCAAAACCGCGATCACAAAATAGCGATGCACAAAACAGCGACTGCATAAAATAGCGATCATCAAAACAGCGATTTCACCGATTTATTATAGAAAGTTTTAAATGTATCACGAAGTATAAATAATAGCCTATTATAACAAATGTGTCATGTAAAATTTGAAGACTTAAATTAGGCTATGTCCAATTCCACGAAAGTAGTCCAATATAGGTCGATTAGTGTAATCGCCGACGATGCTTTTTATTTTGTCTGCAGTTTCTCTGTAGATTCTTCGAGATGGATTTGGTATTTGTCCTGCGATGTAGGCCTACCTAAGTACAACATTTTTAGTTCAATTAAGTTCGCAATCAGGACCAATCAACGCTGTAATTTCCGCTCTTACTTAAACAACTTCAAATGATTTAGTAAAATAATAAACGCAAATTAAGTTCGCAATCAGGACCAATCAACGTAGGCTACTTTAAATAAGTCAATCTTCGAATTTAATCGCTGTTTTGATGATCGCTATTATATGCAGTCGCTGTTTTGTGCATCGCTATTTTGTGATCGCGGTTTTGACGATCGCGGTTTTGTGATCGCGGTTTTGAACGTAGACCCACTCGAGCACTGGCGACGGAAACAGCAGCTAGGCATGAGTATAAACTAAACTATCATACGGCGTCTAACTTAAGATAGGCAAATATATATATGCTTCCCTACAGAATTTAAAGTGTAACGTAGGCATAGGCTATACCGGTAGCCTACGTGTTTATAAGTGTATTCCCATAAGGTATTGTTTTTGTTAATATGTTTAGTTTAGGCCTACTGTTGGTAATTCACTAATGACATATTCTGACTGAGCCACTCGCCATCAAGATGTTGGCAGATATTGCTTCTGTGTTTCGTGATTCACATGCATGCTCGATGCACGAAAGCAGATAGACCTATAGGCCTAGATAGGCCTACGTGCATGGGCATCGGTGAACTGGTGCCAAGAATTTCACACGTTCATGTATCCAAGTTGGCACGGTTATGAGAATCGCTATGTGGAGGGACATTGACGGGCGTATCCAGAAGAGGGAGCCAAGAAATTATGGACTGTGCTTGAAGACCATTCTTTGTCAGCGAGAATTAGCGGACCCATCTGTGTATAGGTCATCAAAATTTCTGATTATGTATTGCTCCGCGCCGAAATTTTCGTGCTTTGCCGCCTCTCTCGCAGCCAATAACCTACACCTTTCCTAACTTACCAGGCGTTTGGCCGGTCAGTGGTATCCTGCGCTTAGGCCTAAATTTAGAGTAGCGCTTCAGAAATTTGAAGTAGGGCCTACGCGATTACCATGGGAAAATTGCGCAAACATTCTGACCACCAGGATCAAAAGAGTGTCGAAAGGCCTCTATTAGATTTCGCTTATACCGCAACTTCTGTACATGGGATAATGAAAGTAGGCCTAATGAAATTAAAACTATAAGTTTATGCCTATAGTTAGATTAACTCACCCCCACTTTTAGAGTTGTGAGAAGCGTGATTTCAGCTCTAGCCTCCCTGTAGGCCTACCATCGCCCTTGCCGAGTATGACATTTATTTCTGTAGGCCTAGGTATGCTTTAATATGCGTTTGGTTTGATTTCATTTTAGCCACATCTAAGCGATAGGCGCGTATAAGCTGACAAGATGATTAAGAAGGTTGTAAACAGACTAAGGCAAAGGTTAAAACTAAACCTGCCAACATGCTAACACGGATATTTCCAAATAGGACCCATATGGGACCCATCACATGTTTGTGGGCATGCTGGCAGGGAAATAGCGTCTAGCATGCTAAATTCCTATTACGAAGATACGGAAGAAATTCGGCCTGGGGCCCTGGGTCAATATAGAAGCCTATTCATGAAATAATCAGTCCGTAAACTAGCACAGCAGTTTTCTTTCTGGTGCATGTTTAGCATAGCCAGTCTTTAGATGTGTCGGATACGGAAACGGAGCAATGAAGAGAAGCAAGCATGTCCCTAGACTCCCTACAGCAGTTGCATGCATACACTGTTGGCGCAACTATGAACACGTAGGCCTTTGGAAAGTCCAGAGCCATTCAATTTTCGTGATGGATTGATCGATACTGTGATTCACTGTCGTTGACGACGCCGGCCTGGTGGTGATCGATCAACGCTTTCGGCAAGTGCCATAAACTCTGCAGAAAGCAAACACGAATGGCAAAGAGAAAATAATTAGAACCGACTGCTATAAATAGCAAACATTTCCTATGCAGACAACATTTCCTATGCAGACCAGTTGTCACCTGATTATGGATGTGGGTTTAGTCAGTGGGATGGATGGTGGCTAGAGGAATGGATTGGTGAACTGAGCAATGAGTAGATTATGAAATGTTTTAAGTGATCGATGGATATTATTATTATTATTTTTGTTTGCCCCGAGGTATACATGATCCCCCGGGGACTTAATATTAATTAAGAACAATAAAATAATTATTTTTATTATTATTATTATTATTATTATTATTATCATCATCAGCAGCAGCAGCAGTAGTATTATAATGACCAAGCATCAATCGATAGCGCTGAGCATTTGCGAGTGATTTACTTGCTCACGGTTCCTGCACAGCAACCATATCAGAGGAAGCCTGAACCCATAGGCCTACTCTTCGCGTTGTCAGACGAGCGCTCAAACCAAAGGGATACCTCGTCCAGCAATAGATAGACGGATGAATGGATGGGTTAGTTTGAGGATCAATGAATGGATTTGTGGGTCAATAGATGAATGAATAGGTGGCTGGCTGAATGGATTACTGGATGGATGGATTAATGGATGGATGGATGGATTAATGGATGGATGGATGGATTAATGGATGGATGGATAGGTGGCTGGATGGATGATGGATGGATCGACGTATGGGTCAACCGATTGCTGGATTTTCTACACAAAACGTTGATTATATTATACGAAACCTACTACTACATGTCTCCAAAGATCCCGGCGAAGGTCTTTCTGAGGTTCTTCATTGTGTCTTCGGTATCTTCAAAGTCTCTGGTATTTCCACCGGCCGTTTTGCTAGGAGACACACCTGTTGGGCCTGCTGAGGCTGTTGGGCCTGCTGAGGCGGCGGGCGGTTGTCGAGTTATGGGCCCAGAAGGCAGCTGAGGAGGAGCCTGCGATTCAACGGATTCGGTTCTAGATGTAAAGCTGAAGTCAAAAGCATCGATCACACACCAGTTGAGACATCATTCAAGCAACTCTTCGCGTACAAAATTATTTCAACGACCTTTAAAGAAATCCCTCTGCCTGTCTGTCTGTCTGTCTGTCTGTCTGTCTGTCTCTGTCTCTGTCTCTGCTCTGTCTGTCTGTCTGTCGTGCAATACTGTCTGTCTGTCTGTCTGTCTGTCTGTCTGTCTCTCTCTCTCTCTCTCTCTCTCTCTCTCTCTATCTCTCTCTCACATATTAATATCTTACTACGTGAACATCGGACGAAGGTCAGTCCGATGAGACAGAGACACCATAGGCCTATAGCAACTGAAAAAGACGTTTTAATTTTAGAACAAAATGGCAGTTCACCAAGCACAGTTCTAGTTTCGGGTAGGCCTATAACCAGAAAACGCAATCTTTATGACCCTGTCGAACAGTGAAACAACCGAGGAATAAAGGCTGAATTTAATGCTCTCTGGTTAGGAGTCGTACCCCTTCCATCTACATTGGATCATCATCATCATCAGTTTCTGACGCCAGGCATTTGGCGGTGATGGGTACGCATAATTCACCTCCATTTTCCTCGGTCATTTGTTAAGTCCACTGTTCCCCTTAGTGTCAGTCAAAGTGATGTTATGTCCTCATTTATATTGTTTATCCAGTGTTGGTTTAATTGGTCTGCCTTTGTTTATTTTCCTTCGAATCTTGCATGTCGCCTAATGCATCAATTAATTGTGTGGTAGGTCAACCGGCATTATTTCTACGTGTGCAAACCATTAACCATTGGAGTCTTCGTTGAACAACTTAGTTGTTTCGATCCCGAATGCTGTCTAATGCCAGCGTTTTTTATTTTCTGAAGTATTGAAATCCCTGCTATCTTCCGCAGTAAACTCATTTCTGCTGTACACGTGCTGTAATAATTTTTTTCATCTTGCTTTCGCATTGTACAACATTCCGACTCGTGGTTGTATCTCCGTATGAATCGTCTCGTATAGGCCTATCTTTGTCTTGGTAAAATAATAGTAATTGGCTTGCAAGTGTTGTTCAGGCAATGAGGGAGTTTTTTCCCTCGCAAAATATGTACACTGCAAAAGTCATCGCCTCAGCGTAGAAATATGTGACACGTGCACAATACCAGTAGTTCGCAATATGTAGGCCTACGCAACTGCCAGCAAAGTTTTCACATTCATTAAATCATCCCAAAGCGTTTGCAAGTATATTATTTTGGCCTATCGCACACAGCGACAAAGCACTAGCAAAAGAATTTGTCACAGTTAGTCTGCAGTGGCGGAGCCAGGGAGATATATGGGGGCTTAGCCCCATAACTGCGTCTCTGCCCCCAAAAGTGGGAAATCACTGCAAATCACAGGGAGGAGGGGACAAAAGGGAAGGGCTTGGAGCTTTAGCCCCCACCTAAAATCCTGGCGCCTCCACTGTTAGTCTGTTAGTTTAAATTTTATTATAACTGTAGGCATAACAGTTTGACGGTGCATAGAAAACTGACATGTAGGCCTACTTTGTACAGAGTAAAAAATTTCAGTGCTTTAGTTTATTGCAGTTCATTGTTGAGTCTGTCTGTTTTTAGTCTACGTTGGTTGCTGGGACTTTGCAGCGGAGTCAATTTTAAAAACCAAAATTATATAATTTAATTATGAAATTATATAATTTGCCAAAGAACTGATGTAAAATGTTATTACTTTTAACCAAAAAGATGGTTCCAAAATGCACCATTACAAACCCCCAAATAAAAAAGTTCAGTACAGCCCCTTCCCAGAGGGGTTAAAAACTGCGTAATTTTTGGCAAGTCCTGGTTACGCCACTGCGCACACGTAGGCCTATACATGTGGCGTAGCCTACATAATATTATGCATAGAACTGCATGACCATTAACTTTTTCTTGTGTAAAAGTGACGAGCGCAATTTGGAGCAGAGGAGACGAGGAAACTTCGCCAGTCTGTCTGTTGCACCGGGAAATCGCCTTCCTCGTTCTGTACTTATTTCTTATATTGAAGATCTATTCATAAAGGCCTTACTAGTCCGCGATTTGAAATTCTATCACTGTTCGAATTCAACAACAGTCCAGATTTGTTACAGTTCACTACTACCATGTTTAATAATCGAAGGTGTCTAGGTTCTTAACTTCTTAACAGTAGGCCTAATACATCAAATGCGAGTTCTAATAAACAGGTTTAACCTCGCACGAACTGCAAGACAAACGCCTACTTTAAATTATATATGATAATTATAGCTTCACTGTATAGGACTTATTAGGCGGTTTTGCAGACATACCAATTGGACTTTATCATACAATGCAGTGGCATAGGAATTCCAGGCTGCAGAGGTCGAACCGCTACGACCTCCGACGGCATAGATTAAATTGAGAGATCGTGAGATGTGAGACTAATGAAACAACAACTTAGCCAAAATGTCTGGAAGCCAAAGTTTGACGGTTTACTTTCGATCATTGCGCCCCTCCTCCCCACTCAGGCACTGGCGACGGCATCAGTAAAAACTACCATAAGGTGTCTAACTGGAGATAGGCTTCCATACCGAATTTAAAGTGTAACATAGGCCTACATGTTAATAAGTGTATCGCTCGGCCTATAGGTATTGTTTTGTTGATATGTTTACTGTGGGTAATTCACTGACAATATATTCTGAGCCAGCGCGCCATCAAGATATTGGGGAATATTTTTTCTGTGTTACTTGGTTCACATGCATGATCGATGCACGAAAGCAGATAGACCTATGCGTAGCCTACATGGGCGTCGGTGAACTGGCGCCAAGAATTTCGCACGTTCATGTGTTGGCACGGTTGTGAGAATCGGTATGTGGAGGGACGCATCCAGAAGAGGGAGCCAAGAAATTACGGACTGTGCTTGAAGACCATTCTTTGCCAGCGAGAATTAGCAGACCCATCTACGTAGGTCAGTAAAATTTCTGATAATATGTATATTGCTCGATTCGCGCCGCACCATTTTCGTGATTTACCCCCTCTCTCGCAGCCAATTAATAGGCCTACATCTTTCCTAACTTCCAGTGGCGTAACGAAGGGTTTCAGAGCCCGGGGCAAAGGTTGACGACTGCGCCCCCTTTAAATTTTCTTGTTGAGTTTTAATCGTTCTTGTCATAATATACTGTGTACCACTGAAAGCTAATTTTGCGCCCCTCTGGTGCTGCGCCCGGGGGCGGCTGCCCCCTCTGTCCCCCCCTTCGTTACGCCACTGCTAACTTCTCATGCTTTTGGCCGGTCGGTCGGTGGTGCACTGCGCTTAGCTTCAGAGCAGCACCTTAGATATTTGAAGTTTGCGATTACGATTGGAAAATCGCGCAAACATTCTGACCACCAGGGTCAAAAGAGGGGTCGAAAAGCCGTTGACCTCACTTTTCGAGTGATGAGAAGCATGATTCCAGCTCTAGCCTCCCTGTAGGCCTACCGTCGCCCTTGCCGAGTATCACATTTATTTCTGACATTTTCTGTAGGTATGCTTTAATATGCTTTTGGTTTGATTTCTTTTCAGCCACATCTAAACGATAGGCGCGTATAAGCTGACAAGATGATTAAGAAGGTTGTAAACACACTAAGGCAAAGGATATAGCCTAACTAAACCTGCCAACATGCTCATACGGGACCCATATTTCCATAATAGTAGCCTACCTATATGGGTCCTATCACAGGTTTGTGGGCATGCTGGCAAGGAAATAACGTCTCGCATGCTAAATTCCTAATTACGAAGATACGGAAGAAATTCGGCCTGGGCCCTGGGTCAATATAGAAGCCCATTCATGAAATAATCAGTCCGTAAACTAGCACAACAGTTTTCTTTCTGGTGCATGTTATAGCTAGCCAATCTTCGTTAGATGTGTCGGATACGGAAACTGGGCAATGAAGAGAAGCAAGCATGTCCCTAGACTCCCTACAGCAGTTGCATGCATAGGTCTACAGTTGGCGCAACTATGAACACGTAGGCCTTTGGAGAGTCCAGAACCATTCAATTTTCGTGATGGATTGATCGATACTGTGATTCACTGTCGTTGACGACGCCAGCCTGGTGGTGATCGATCAACGCTTTCGGCAAGTGCCATAAACTCTGCAGAAAGCAAACACGAATGGCAGAGAAAATAATTAGAACCGACTGCTATAAATAGCAAACATTTCCTATGCAGACCAGTAGTCACCTGATTATGGATGTGGGTTTAGTCAGTGGGATGGATGGTGGCTAGATGAATGGATTGGTGAACTGAGCGATGAGTAGATCATGAAATATTTTAAGTGATCGAGGGATATTATTATTATTATTATTTTTATTATTATTATCATCAGCAGCAGTATCAGCAGCAGCAGCAGTAGTAGTAGTAGTAGTAGTAGTGTAGTAGTAGTAGTAGTAGTAGTAGTAGTAGTAGTAGTAGTAGTAGTAGTAGTAGTAGTAGTAGTAGTAGTAGTAGTAGTAGTAGTATTACGCATTTACTAAGCTCCACTATATAATGACCAAGCATCAATCGATAGCGCTGATCATTTGCGGGTGATTTACTTGCTCAAGGTTCCTGCACAGCAACCATATCAGAGGAAGCCTGAACCCATACTCTTCGCGTTGTCAGGCGAACGCTCAAACCAAAGGGATGCCTCGTCCCACAATATATAGACGGATGAATGGATGGGTTAGTTGGAGGATCAATGAATGGATTTGTGGGTCAATAGATGAATGAATAGGTGGCTGGCTGAATGGATGGATGGATGGATGGATGAATGGATAGGTGGATGGATGGATGGATGGATCGACGTATGGGTCAACCGATTGCTGGATTTTCTACACAAAACGTTGATTATATTATACGAAACCTACTATATACTACATGTCTCCAAAGATCCCGGCGAAGGTCTTTCTGAGGTTCTTCATTGTGTCTTCGGTATCTTCGAAGTCTCTGGTATTTCCACCGGCCGTTTTGTTAGGAGACACACCTGTTGGGCCTGCTGAGGCTGCTGGGCCTGCTGAGGCGGCGGGCGGTTGTCGAGTAATGGGCCCAGAAGGCAGCTGAGGAGGAGCCTGCGATTCAACGGATTCGGTTCTAGATGTAAAGCTGAAGTCAAAAACATCGATCAGACACCAGTTGAGACATCATTCAAGCAACTCTTCTCGTATAAAATTATTTCAACGACCTAGGCTAGTTACGGAAATAATTCACGTGCTGGACACTTCTTGCGAAGGTAGCTCCGCGTAGTGTGATTCTAGCGCATAGGCCTACAGCATTTACGAGACACGGTTACCGCAATCCAGTTACAATTACATAGGCCTATATTATAATTATAATATAGGTCTGATTCTTTCACGACAGTTTGGAACAGTTCTGCGGGAAATTAGACACCAGGAGTCAGATTTCTGGTACATGAGCCGCAGGAATTATATCGTCCTTATATTTTATTTAGGCCTACAAAGTGTTGAAGCTCGAACCTAAGATGCTAGGCTAGGCTATATACCTTGCAACAATTAGTTGTTATTTTAATATTACAGTTGCATTACTCTATTAATGTGGCCATAGGTGATACTGATGACAGAACCAAAGGCAAATGTAAATTAAACGTTTTTCTATAGCGACCGTATGGCCTCGATCATGATCACTGTTCATTAAATGAGAAAGATAGGCCTATAATCGAGTTCGTCATTGGGTGAAACCAGTCATCGTTTGAATGGGTTCCACTGCATTTAAAGTTCCCATGTGCGGACCGGACGGTGCTAACTCGAGGTTCAACACTTTGAAATAAGCCCCAATCAGTAGGCGTAGGGCCTATCGTCATGGTCACACCCAGAAGTACGATTACACCCATGTAGCGAACGAGAACTTTGAAAACAAGAGCCATGCACTGTGGAGTCTACTTGAACTTCGAAGATCGCCTCTGATCCTGGACATGAGCAATCGGGGCTCTCTTTTTACGCGAGACCTGGCCACTCCTCAGCAAGGTCCTTGACCTTTATTATTATTGATTAGTAACTTCTATAGCGCCGGTGACTAATGCACAAGGCATCAACCGATGGAGCACCTGATCCAAACCGTAATCAGTAATCACTTCACCATAGAGCAAGGACTAGGGTTGGATAGCCGGCTTGTGGAATATCCGAAAGTGCAAAAACTTGCAACGAAGGTCAGTCCGATTAGACAGAGAAACCATAGGCCTAAATGGCGGATAAGCAACTGAAAAAGACGTTTTAATTTTAGAACAAAATGGCATAAACGACTCAACAGAATGAACAGACACAGGGAGAGAATTACAAATATTAGGTCCAATAACAGAAAAAAGCTCGTTCACCAAGCACAGTTCTAGTTTCAGATACGTCTGTATGTATGTAATACTGTGTGTGTATTTAGGGCATACATGTATGTATGCATGTATGTAGGATCTATGTATGCATTATGTACTGTGTGTATGTATGTATGTAGGGCTCATGTATGTGTGTATGTATGTGTATGTGTGCACAAATGTATGCGTGTATGTATCTGTATACATATCATATATAAGTATGTATTTAGCACTATATATGGGGACGCCGTCAAAAGAGCGCCGGACAAAAGAGCGACCGACACAAGAGCGAAGTGATCTATTAACGGGGGCTATCAAGAGCCAATAGAAACAATTAGCATGTTACGACCTATAGCCTAGTTCAACGGGTTAAGTGCGAAATTGTTTCAATCGGGCTCTGATATGACTAGGCCTTTGATATACGTTTTAGTCAAATAAACGCCCTTTGTTGTTCAGCCCTCTTACCGGAAATGTTTGAGCGCTGCATAAAACTTTTTATAAAAGGACGTGAAGACTTCCAGTGACCAAAGAAAGTTGTCATGGAGAAGGTCGATTCCCAAAAATGCATGGTGATGCTGCTGGTTTTTTAGTTGACTCGTGTTAACCAATACGAACGTTTGAGAACGTTTTTAGACTTTTCGTAGCATTAGCAGCATTCGTAATAAATTCAGACATTTATTTAGTATTAAATTCTCTTTGCTTCGTCAACATCGCTCTTATGTCGGTCGCTCTTATGTCGGTCGCTCTTTTGTCGGCGCTCTTTTGTCGGTCGCTCTTTTGACGTGCCACCCTATATAGGCCTATGTAAGTATGCATGCATGTGTGCATATATGTACGGCGCATAGCATACATGTATTATACATCTTTCTTCATACACCTGTCTTTTCTATGTATATGTTTGTCTGCAAAAAATGTGATGATCAGTGCTGCAAGCGGGTTTGGCGCCATTTAGTCTCGTTTTATCAGTGTAGTTGCTTCGCACGAGTCGACTGCAAACTAAATCACTAGAAATATTCGTGACTTGCGTACAAGTAGGCGTCATATCCATACATCTGCAGCTAGGATATATCTGGCGAATGCATTGGTCTCCAGTTGCCTAGTATACACTACAGTAACTCGGTTCTTACTGGTATACCACTAAGTCAGTAAGCTGCAGAAGCTTTCAGATTATTCATAACTCTTCAGCTAGAATCGTAACTAATACATGAAGATATGCGCATATAACACCAAATTTAGGCCTAACTCGTTGCAATGGCTTTCTGTTAAGCAAAGATTTTCTTTAAAAGTGGGGCTCATGGTTTATAAAACATTGAACTACGACCAACCAGAGAGCATTAAATTCAGCCTTTATTCCTCGGTTGTTTCACTGTTCACAATAGGGTCATATGAGTGCTGGGTTTCTTCTTACTGATCTCCTGTGGTTCTTTGAGCGCTGTAGTCGACGAGGGACATCTTCTGTGGACTCGGTCCCGGTGGTCCAGCGATCGGTCGGCTGTTGATCGGGATGGCTGCCGTGACAGAGGACGACCCCTGAACCAGAGGATACGGTGGCTGCTGCTGCTGGTGGGACATCCTCGAAGGTCCGCGGTTCATAGGGTCAGCAGAAGCAGACTGTCCGTTCATCATTGATAGATGAGCCAAGGAATCGTCAGCGCTGACTGCCTTGCTACGATCACAAACACACACACACACATGCATGCATGCATTACATACAGCATTAAGACCGTCCTTTGCAGCCGTGCTGGGGTAGGGAGCGCTCCTGAGTAGTAACCTTGAAGAGGCGCTATATGAATCTTCGTAATGAATGAATGAATAAAAAAGAATGACTGAATTAAAGAAAGAATGAATGATAATAACAACACAATAACTTAACAGTTGCTATCTTGATATTAGAATCCATTAAATGACTATGCCCTGTACCTGCATGATCTCAAAGAAATTGACCCAATTCAGAAATGGCTCTGATTTTACTGTGAACAGTCACCCGTCCGTCCATCCGTCCGATGCGTCCATACAGCCATCCACCCATCCACACCCCCCACCCCCCGTCCCTGCTGGAGCCGACGTAGCACATGAGACCACGGGGTTCATTAGATGGTCATTGGCACCAGGTGGCGTGGCTGTCGTCTCCCATATTAATAGCATCGATTCGTCCAAATGAGTGTACGTGCACATGACGAACAGAGATTCACTCGAATTAAGCGACGTATCTCTTTGACGATTATATAAATCAACGTTACGTGTCGTCCGCATTACTTGCCAAGCCAGCAAGCCAGATAGACAAACAGCCAGCCAGACAAACAGACAGATAGACAAACAGACAGACAGATAGATAGACAAACATACAAACAGACAGACAGAAAGAAATACAGACAGATAGATAGACAAACATGCACAGACAAACAGACAGAAAAAGAGACAGACAGACAGACAAACATACAAACAGACAGAGACAAACAGACAGACAGACAGAAAGGCCGCTGCTGTTCTGTTATTGGCCGCTTTATATGAGCAAATAAAAATGGCAGAACTGGCTGCAGGTCTTCTGGACAGTGGCGCCGCCATCGACCGCTTATAACGTTGCACCAACATAGGATGGATCATGGACGACCGGAAGAAACCGAAATGTCTGTCTATTACTTTTATTGGCCCATAAACAGCTGAATTGCGTCGATTTAGAGACGCTCGGCAAAGCTTCTTCTGCAGGAGCAAAGGTTTTTCTTCGGCCTGAATTACTTTGATTATTACGGCAGTTAATCAGTGATGAGTTAGACTTAAGTCGAGACCTGAGCATCGTCGTCATCTGCTGGGTCTGAATCGACGGTCGTCTGCTGCTGTAGACTTCCTCCATTCGGGAAACGATGACGTCGACCAGTCGTTTCCGGTCCTCCTCCTGAGTCTCTCCCAGAAGAGGCATCGACGACGAATCGTTGACCTGAAACACATCCATCACACAGCCGCTGATGAGCAGCTTCTCTCGAGCAATATAGGCGCTATATAAATCTGTGATTACAATCATGACCAAACTACTGCTTTGTTCCTACAAAATCACAAATTTTCTTTCTAGTTGTTGTAATAGTAGGAACGGTGGAATTAAAGCTGACCGACGCCATAACAGTTGCCTGCAAGTAAAGAACTGCACTGCGAGGGTTTTCAGTTTACCGCTCATCCTTCTTACTTACTTAGACCATAGGGACCACACTTAATCACCCACTTTTCTCGGCCTATCAACGAAAGTCGCTTGCTACTGATGGCTGAGCAGATAGATTCCAGACTTACTTGATCACCCTGCAGTATGCCTTACTTGATCACTCGCTGCTAAAAATCAAATCTTCACACCGTCAACTGTTTATGGGTCAATATTATAGTCTTCGTAAGTCAACACTTACTTATAAAAAACATGGTCCTGCGCAAAATATTTTGTCTATCTGATATTCGCAGAATGGTTCTAGAACTGTTTTAAGAGTAGACTTCATCATGCCTGACTGACCTCGAGTATAAATTCTCGTCCATCTTTGGTGACGACTGCCTTGACTGCTACGACATCAAGTCCTCCAAACAAGAGGCTGCACTCGTCGACCCATAGTCGGTATCTACATGGCAAGCCATAGATACACGACTAATGAATACCCCATTCAACGTCTGCTTTGACGCACAGTTAAGCACCCAGTAAAAGTTTACACCGAGACGTTATTTGTGCATAAAAGCATTGCGTCGAAGACTGCATGCTGGCAGAATCTCTATGACTGGGGAGAATGCATCTCAGTGTGTATACGTGGTTTGAATCGGCTATGGGAAACTTTCTCCATTTCCATTGTGAAATATGGACGTATAACCTTCATGCATGTTTTGACCTATTTCTATAGTCTGCATATATAATGTGAGGAAATAGATTCCTGGTATTTTATCTCTGCTAAAGCTGAATAATTTAATTAGCTCAGGCTTACATTGTGCTCTTGAGGTTTCATTTGACGTTGGGGAATGTTAATTCCAGTCTATTTGTTGATGCCTTGGGTTTTAGGTGCTAATTATACAGCTATGGATATTGAAATGTAAATTAAGGCCTTCCAGCTAATTAGTTTAATCGCAAAAAAGAGTGTGTATATGGGGGGGGGGAGAATTACCTGTTGAACACCGGTAGGCTACTGGCCAGCATAGAGCCATAGACGTTGGCAGAGGGCCGTCTGTCCGGTCAGCTGCGTTAAAGATTGCAACTGGCCGTCAGTTTGGGTCAGGTCAGGAAATGTTGGCTGGAGGATGGGCCAAAATTGAGAGAGGAGAGGATATATAACAGAGACACAAAGACACTTTCTCGCTGAACTCCACCACTGCTCGCGCTCTGGCAGTGCTAGTCCCAACTCCCAAGCTTGGATAAAGGAGGAGGGCGACGCTAATGATCTTTTTATCACACAGTGTCGTTAAACTGAAACTACTTTCTCGCTGCCCTTGTGCCTTTAAACAAGAGCTGAGACACACTTAACTCTCCTTGTGCCGTTAAACAAGGGATGAGACCAGTGAACCCCTCCTAAACAAAAAAGAACTGGTACGCCGGCTTCAGGCGCCATTTTAATCTATAAATTTTTACCGGTAATGCGTTCCGGTCGTCAAAAAAGAAAGAACCGGAACGCCATTCCGCGGCGTCCCGGTCCCAACCGATCCCTGGATAAAATACGACTATACTGAAGAACATTTATAGTAAGTTTATAGGATATATAGGGCCCCTATGTAAAGAGCATTTTAGATTAACTTTCCCAAAGGCATTTATCCCTGTAATAGTATGTAATCAAGACAGAGGAGGGGAGCAGACCCAACAACGCTGCGTGCGCATTGGAAAAAGCCTACATGTACCCCCAGTCATCCATAATGGGTTTTCTGCGTGGGCATACAGCCGGCCGCCAGCATACATGTCTTGAACCATGGCACACCGCACACAGTATATCAGTATCATTATTGTCTCTGTCCACTGTGTATACTGAGCTTTGAAATGACGCCAATCATCTTTGACACGACGGCGTCGTTAAAATAAACGTTCGGATCTATTATATACAGGGTGGGCCAGCATAAATGCACAGACTTTGCATGCATATAACTCAGCCAATTTCTGTAAGTTATTTATAATTAATGCGTCAAATTAAAGGTATTTCACTCTAGTATTATCTTTGAAAAAGTCGAACTGGTACTAGTTTACGTTTAAAGGAAATGTTTGAAACAGCCCTAGCTACCATATTTTGTTGTTATTAGTGACGAAATATGGCGCCGTTGACAGACGATTATCGAGGTTTGATCCAAAACAGGAACTTCGCAGAGACACGATCATTTTAGGTGTTTGTAGGAGTCTGTACCATGAAGATCTTCTCATCGCTAAACCATGTCCTTTCAATTTTATCAACAGTCATGCGCTGCTTCAGACGCCTGCATGCTTCCAGCCATTTCTTTGCGTCAGAGTCGGAGAGCTGCTGGACTTCACGTCGACAAAATATCGCCATCTTTAGATCATCTTTTGCAATACGTCTTACGATGCTTCTGGATATGCCTGTATTGCGCTGAATTTCCCCGGGAGATTAGCTTGTACCCGGGTCATCGTCATGACTGCAAATTTACTCGGACACACGAGCAATGTTAGCGGGTGTTTGCGCCGTGCGTACCGATTCACGTGATTTACGACGCGAAGTTCCTGTTTCATCAATTTCCTTATCAGACGATTCAACACACTTTTATTCCATCCTCTGTTAGGAAACTCTTTAATCATTTGAATCGCATTAAATCCCTTATCAGTTCGCAAAATTTGGATAAAAATTCGATCATCGTCTGTCAACGGCGCCATATTTCGTCACTAATAACAACAAAATATGGTAGCTAGGGCTGTTTCAAACATTTCCTTTAAACGTAAACTAGTACCAGTTCGACTTTTTCAAAGCTAATACTAGAGTGAAATACCTTTAATTTGACGCATTAATTATAAATAACTTACAAAAATTGGCTGAGTTATATGCATGCAAAGTCTGTGCATTTATGCTGGCCCACCCTGTATATATATATGCAATATATAAATATAATTATATATATATATATATATATCTTTCTCTTGTTTGGTGGTTCATCCGTGTAAGCTGAGATTTGCTGCAGTAGTTCTGCTTGAGTTACTAGAGGAGAGGGCTTGGGTGGTCGTGACAGTCAATTGCAAGGGACACGCGAGGAGGCAGACCCCGACTGACGGAAACAATACGAAGTAGCCAGTATGTAGTTTGGTAGCCAAATATAGAAACCATCTGATAATAAGTAACATGATAGTTGGTCGTCTACTGCCTTGAAACACAATATATAAATACCTTGAAGACAATATCATGTGAATAATTGTCTACTTGTTTTGAGCTCGAGGAAACGACACGCTTTCGAGCGTCGTATTAGCGGCGAGAGACCATTTCGTACGGATAAGTCTAAAATGCCTAGGATATTAGGCCAATTTTAAGCTAACTTTAGCGTACTTTTTGTGGTGAACGTTTTGTTGCAAAATCGATTTATTTGATAGATTCTGATTGTATTGTAACCAAGTATTGTTCATTTAATAGTGTATGTAAATGTTTGTGTTGTTCAGTCTTCATATTTCCTCTTCTTGCTGGGATAATTCCTCAACCAGATCGTATGGTAGAAATGCAAGGTATAAGAGCAAACTCCGACCCACTGGTCATGCGGATAACATCGGCTTCATCCTAGCAAGGCAGACAATAGCCAGAAGGCCGTCCTGTTCAGCATTTTACCCATATGTTGGTACCAGGAATGGGTCCGATCAGAAAAGAAGTTGGGTTCAGTTACCATAGGCTACTGGCTATGATGATGTAAGTATGTATGTGAAGTTTTGGTGTGCCTTAAATTATGCAATACATGTGGTATATCGATATGGCATACGGATAACCAGAGGAGAAAACATGGCGATATGTAGACATGGGCACGCATGAATACAGTTAGACACACAATGAAGTGCCGATCGATTCACGAAAGCCTAAAAATAGTCACCTTTCGTTCATGGAGACTTGTTCCAACATCGATGAACCTGTATTTACTTTCCAGTTGCCAGAAACTGACGATTTCCTGTTAAATTTGACATGATAACACCGATTACAGTTGTAGACCCTGTATACTATTTCACTATATGGGAGTGTAGCCTATTGTAGGACTATAGCACGTGCATTGATTGCGCTGCCCTCCACAAACTCAGAGTAACAATTATAGGTAGCCTACCTATTACAACCAACTTAGTAAAAAGTTAATGAGGGAGGGGGAACAGTTTGTAGGAAAATTATTGAATTGAATGCAAAATCTGTGTACACCGAAAGTTCTCTTGCCAGAATATGGGCGCCTAAATAGACCTACTAGACCTATGACTAATTCCGAAGGCGACATTTCTTAAATTGTTTGGACACTTGCAATGACCTCAACAATCATATGCTGAAGATAAATTATGATAAGAATATGACAGTGTTCCACAAATTAATGGGCTTCAAATTTCCCACGTATTGGTTCATATATAGGATAGATGAGCCCATTTGTGGAATATTGACGTATTCTCATCATATACGTATCTTCAACATATGGCATAGCTTTTCCGGACCTTTCCCACACGAATGCAAATTCTGCGTAGTTGCCATGGACCAATATGGCGGCAGCCTCTGCCTCTATCTGTGGCAGGTTGCGTGGCTATCAAACGCAAATAACGAATGTCCTTGTGTAGGCAGAGTGCTCAGTGACGTATCATTAAATGATAAAACTGGAGGAGAGTTAGGTTCGAAGTCTGGAACGGTAGCTGCCTAAAGCGGAAGCTCCTACCTTGCATCTCTCGGTTCCTAATAGGATTGGCTTAATTTATGGCCGAGTTGGTTACACGTTGATACATTTTAGCACCTCTGCAGCAGACGGCATCACTGCGTATATACGGGCAACGATGTGTGCGCGCGTGTGATATTAGCGTGTGTGAGCTTGCGTGTATGCCAGCAGCGGGCATCACAATCTCTGTAACTGTCACTATCATCGTCATCATCATCATCCTCATCATCATCATCATTGTCATCATCATCATCATCATGATCATCATCAATAGCATCAGTGGCAGCATCCGCAGCAGCAGCAGCGCAGACGTGGTGTCTGCATGGTTTACCTGAATGCATTGTAATTATTTCCGATCTTCTGTATGTAGAGGTCGTAGGCGCTGTCTACGAATGGCTCCGTCGTGCAGTAGCAACGCGTCACAGCCACAACGCCAACGATGTCTTCAAAGTCGCACTGATTGTCGATTTTCACCTGAAAATAGCAACAACAACAACACCGTCATCCATCTTTACAAAACCCTCCCAATGCAACAACTATCTGTATACACGTGCGCACACACGCTCCCACTCACACGCGTACCCACGCATACACTCACACGCACATACACATTTTTGACATGTCTGGTATAGACATTTCGTGATCGATAAGTGGCGACGCTCCAAACACTCGCTCAGCCCTTGCCACTCCGGGTCAAAAGTTGACCGACTAAGCAGGTCAGCTAGTCTGACCTCGACTGTCCCCCTCGAGCTGCAAGTGGACCATTTAAGTCACGGAGAGGTTACGAAAACTGTACAAGACACTTAACTGAAAGATGAATGTTGCTTACATCTGGTCAGATCTCCAGAAACTTTTAAGAGTACGCCTACGCGAGAATTGAACGTTATCGACCTTAGACACATCTCTTGACAAGTTAAGCGAGTCCTGAGAAAGGCAAGTCTTTCCAGGGTACAGAACTGATGTTGATTCGTTGAAGTTCTCAAACATAGGCTAGTTTAATAAAAGAGGCGGGACACCAACGGATCCTTTGCTAAGGCCTGGCATTTCCGCTTTTAAGGAATCAATGTCAAATATGTAAACTGATGAACCAATCAGAATGCAGAGGTAGTTCTCAATCCCCGTGTTAACTAGTATTAGAGAAGACGAGTAGGCAGATTCGAGATGGGGTATTCTGCATGGTTGGGTAACCGGCCGCCGGTATCACGAAATAGAGTATCCGTCCTAGGACTATCCGGGGGGATGTATGAATTTATCTCCCCGGATGGAATAAACCGGTTTAGAGCATCCGGGGGATAAACCATTCTATCCCCTATCGGTATACGCATCACGATAGCCTCGGCGAAAATCCAGTCAAAATCACAAAAACGAGGTAAATTGATTTCAGGTCGACTTACAAGCTAAAGACACGCAATTTAAAAATGTTATGTGTACAATAAATCCAAACAGTACGACTGAATACACACTTAGAAACCGCCAAAAATGTAAATTAAACAGAATACTCCATTTCGCTAAGGGGATACTCATGTATGGGGGATACTCTATTTCGTGACAGCGGCACACCAGGTCTTGGATCCATAGATCAGCATAAGCTTAATTATTGTCACCGTACAGAGCTTTGTAAATGACGCCAACCATCCTTGACATGACAGCATCGTTAAATAAACGTTATCACGAGATAGGCAGTCGTAAACTGGGCAGATAGGGTGCAGGTGATACACGTAGCCATGGAGACTTTCGATTACGGCGAGTCTTAGCAGACAGTGCCAGACACTACTGTATTCGGATTAGGTAGACGATAAGTCTAGACGATAAGTTCGTGTGAAGCAGATGTTCTTCTTCAGGAAATAATGCAAGTTCTCTGGCATGAATTCGGAAAGTGAACATACGTTAAAGAGACATCCGTGAAGAGAATGACGATAGAAGATAAAGAAATACTGTTATTGTTTATTATTATTATTATTATTATTATTATTATTATTATTATTATTATTATTATTATTATTATTATTATTATCATCATCATCATCATCATCATCATCATCATCATCATCATCATCATCATCATCATCATCATCATCATCATCATCATCATCATGATCATCATCATCATCATCATCATCATCATCATCATCATCATTATTATTGTTATTATTATTATTGGTAGCAGCAGCAGCAGCAGCAGCAGCAGCAGTAGTTAAAGTAGTAGTAGTGGTAATGTTATTTTAGTTTTAGTGTTAGTATTAGTATTTTAGGCTACTTTTTATTTTATGACGAGACCAGACTTATAAGACGGTTAACTTACGTACCGATCCCATTCCAGAGTGCGCATGTCCGATTTTAACGACAACTGGAAACTGCGGAGTCACTGACTGAAAGTAAACGTATACGTGTTTCATAGTTATAACGGTATATAAGAAGGGATCCCTGATCTGGACATTGAAGTATTAAGGATCCCCTAAAAGGGTAGCCATGGCAGATGGACTTGGAGAGGCAACGTGGTGTTTCTGTACTTTGCGTTACAAGATTATGATTAAACACAAATCTGTCTTAAAACAATATAACGTGTGTTTAACACAACACTTCAATAGTCACCACCACCACCACTGCCGCCGACCTCTTTTCAAGAGGAGGCACAAGAGGAGGCAAAATGTACCCATGGAGCAAACAAGAGGAGGCAAAATTTATCCATGGAGCAATAGACGAAAATCGTAGACTTTTTTTTCCTGACGACCTTTTTTAGGGGTAGTATAATTCACAGCAATTACTTTTTAAGCATGTCTGAAACTAACAGTTGCTTTTTCAGCATGTCTGAAACTAACAGTTGCAAAGCTTCTGCCGCCATTATTTTAAGTATAGAGAACATCAGTATGTGAACGTAAAAATTTTACGAGCATGAAATTGTGAGAAGTTCACATAAGTTATGAGTTCAACTTGTCTTTCATTGCAGTAATTTTGACAAGTTCTGTATCTACTGACTATTAAAGATGTTAATTTTAGTACGTAACTTATGCTCGACTTGGAAGTTGGAAGTTATACACAGGGTAAGTAAGTAGCTCTTTTACTTGATGTGACAAACAGCACGCATAATCAACGGAATAGAGAAAAACAAGAATAGTTGCAGTACTTCAAATGTGAAACATTGAAAACGTGACGTAAAATTACAATGCTCAGTAATTTTAAAGACACCAGTTAAAAGAAGATTTTGTACAAATTAGTTTTACACTGTGGCAATATATTATTTATGAGCTCTATGAGAATGAAGTAAAATTACGACAGTAATTTAAAAACACCAGTTGATAAAGGAACCATAATCAGGGGCTTCTATCCCTATACACGGTGGGCTCAAGTTGAGCCCAGTGAAAAACAGGGGGAGTGTTTCTTTTACAAGTTACAGATCTCTTCACTCACAGTAGGGGGGAAGGAGAGGGATTGAGCCCGGTTGTTTAGGGGGGATAGAAGCCCCTTACAAAGTTACCATAATTACTATTTACTAATCCTAACGGTATGACGGTTAAACCCTAGTTTACGTTGCTAAATTATTTTACATTGTTGCTTTAAAATGGAAGCTGCAGGGATTGATGAGAATGATTTCTTGCCTAAATGGAAGTTTGATTAAATAGAAGCTGGATGATGGAAATAATTGTTTCCGTAAGTATATAAAGTTGGATTGATGAAACTAGGTCTTTTCTTCAAGAGAAGCTTCGTTACTAATTATAACTAATAACCATAGGCGTTATTACTAATAACCTGTCGTTACCTGTGTATTTCTTCGCTGGCTTTTGGCTGGCAAAAGATAGCACAATCTGTCGAAGTTTCTTATTTGGCGGCCCCGCAGACATAATAATGACTATTGACGAATTGACGAATGAGTCGGAATGACGATAATACACAATAATTCGATTAGTACAATTTACTTGAAAAATACTGAAGTTAGGCGTTTGTTACCGGAAACGAAAACTGTGTCTGTGTGTCAGGAAATAGTATACGCCGTACGGTACAACATTCGCTTGAACAGTGCAGTAAGTAAGTAAATTGCATGCAGATTTGTATGGCGATGGAGTTCGGGCAAGAGGAGGCAAATACGGGAAAATCCAAGAGGAGGCAACTGCCTCCTCCTGCCTTCATGTGGCTACGCCTATGGCCACCACCACCGTCACCCCACCACCACCGCCACCACCACCACTGCCGCCGCCACCATTATCATCATCGTCATCTGTGCATGGCATTGGTGTCCAATGTTCAATTGTCCGTCTAATCGTTTCGCTCACAGCGTCTCCTGCGCTTGATGCCAGAAGTCAATATTGCTGGCCTTTGCTTTGTCACCCACGTATTCGATGTCGTTGGTTTACTCTGTTGAAGATATTTATCTTCTCGTCCATAATTCCGATCTTCTCGCTTTTGATCTTTCTGTGGTAATTCATCTTGCACAGATGATCAAAGAGACCTAGTTTCCTTGAGATGATCACTTCTATCTTTTGTATTCTGTCCTATCGACATCCACCTTAGATTAACGTCCTTCTGTAGCAGTAGTTCCTCACATTTAGTATACTCCTTCTCATCTCCGAATTAGATCAGAAGTCTTACAGACAATATGGATTTCAAATTATTATTTTTATTAACTGTGTTAAATGTAATAAAACCGAACATTCATAGCTTATATATATCTTATGCAAGAATTTTAGTCTCACTATGGCGAATGCATTTTAAAACTGCAGATTATATTGCATAAAACTATATTGATTAGCCTATAACTATAGTTCAAGGACCAGAATATTCTTCAATTGTTAGATATTCCATGATTAATTAATGCCATAATTTATCGTAGCATGTACAACTACATACATTATTCTGATGTTCTCAAGGCATGCTGCAGCCACTCACAACAGTTACTGTAATACTTACTATAGCCTAATACATCTTTGATTAATTGCATTAATTAACTGCAAAAAATGACAGTTTGAAACAAAACCTGAGGCCCGTCGATCATTACAAAAGATCTCATTGACTGAGGCAGCAAGCGTCCCACTTTAGGCCTACCAAATGTACAGTAGCTCAATTATATTCGTTTACCTAGATTTTCCAACATATATTCGGCGAAAAATTTCAATTTTTGCTGACAGATATGTTCGAGCATCACTTCCATTCCAATTTCCGAAATGATGTTTTCCGCACCATGCGCATAGTTTCATTTTCAAACTCAACTTACGATTTATTTGTAGCTCGATCTGGATTTTCCAGTGGATTACGATTTTTAACTGCCGCTTCACTCAAAGCGATCACAATGTATTAGTAGGCATTACTGTTGTGCACTACTACAAAAAGAGCTATAGAGATCAATAGACTACATTAGACCCATACTTAGTGGTATGGACTATAGTAGGTTATGTGCTACACACAGGAAGTCCGAATTAAAAAAAATTACTGACCATCTGCCGATGACTAGGAAAGTAGGACTGTTCGATGAGTGGAAAACGCTCGCTGCCAAGTCTTCGCTGGATCTGAATCAACTGCGAGAACTGAAATAAACGTCGACATTCGAATATTTCTCATCATCTATCTTTGTCTATTGAACCCCTTCTTCCTAAGTCTGCTTCCATCTTCTTCCTAAATCTGCTTCCATCTTCTTCCTAAGTCTGCTTCCATCTTCTTCCTAAGTCTGCTTCCATCTTCTTCCTAAATCTGCTTCCATCTTCTTCCTAAGTCTGCTTCCATCTTCTTCCTAAGTCTGCTTCCATGCCTAAGAGTCTGAAAACTGCTTCCATCTTCTTCCTAAGTCTGCTTCCATCTTCTTCCTAAAGCTTCCATCTTCTTCCTAAGTCTGCTTCCATCTTCTTCCTAAGTCTGCTTCCATCTTCTGCCTAAGTCTGCTTCCATCCTAAGTCTGCTTCCATCTATTTCCTAAGTCTGCTTCCATCTATTTCCTAAGTCTGCTTCCATCTATTTCCTAAGTCTGCTTCCATCTTCTTCCTAAGTCTGCTTCCATCTTCTTCCTAAATCTGCTTCCATCTTCTTCCTAAGTCTGCTTCCATCTATTTCCTAAGTCTGCATCCATCTATTTCCTAAGTCTGCTTCCATCTATTTCCTAAGTCTGCTTCCATCTATTTCCTAAGTCTGCTTCCATCTTCTTCCTAAGTCTGCTTCCATCTTCTTCCTAAATCTGCTTCCATCTTCTTCCTAAGTCTGCTTCCATCTATTTCCTAAGTCTGCTTCCATCTATTTCCTAAGTCTGCTTCCATCTTCTTCCTAAGTCTGCTTCCATCTTCTTCCTAAGTCTGCTCCTTGCTTACTTGAAAGCGAGCGAGTCTGTCTCTCATCTACCATGTCTGCTTCCATCTTCTTCCTAAGTCTGCTTCCATCTTCTTCCTAAATCTGCTTCCATCTTCTTCCTAAGTCTGCTTCCATCTTCTTCCTAAGTCTGCTTCCATCTTCTTCCTAAGTCTGCTTCCATCTTCTTCCTAAGTCTGCTTCCATCTTCTTCCTAAGTCTGCTTCCATCTTCTTCCTAAGCTTCCATCTATTTCCTAAGTCTATTTCCATCTATTTCGTAAGTCTGCTTCCATCTTCTTCCTAAGTCTGCTACCATCTTCTTCCTAAGTCTGCTTCCATCTTCTTCCTAAGTCTGCTTCCATCTTCTTCCTAAGTCTGCTTCCATCTTCTTCCTAAGTCTGCTCCTTGCTTACTAAGTCTGTCTCTCATCTTTTATACCTTCTGCTTCCATCTTCTTCCTAAGTCTGTCTGCTTCCATCTTCTTCCTAAGTCTGCTTCCATCTTCTTCCTAAGTCTGCTTCCATCTTCTTCCTAAGTCTGCTTCCATCTTCTTCCTAAGTCTGCTTCCATCTTCTTCCTAAGTCTGCTTCCATCTTCTTCCTAAGTCTGCTTCCATCTTCTTCCTAAGTCTGCTTCCATCTTCTTCCTAAGTCTGCTTCCCATCTAAGTCTGCTTCCATCTATTTCGTAAGTCTGCTTCCATCTTCTTCCTAAGTCTGCTCCTTGCTTACTTGAAAGCGAGCGAGTCTGTCTCTCATCTTTTATTTTTACCATTTCTGCTTTAATGAATGCATGCTTCTTCTGCGTTAACACAGTAATGCAAACTAGCGTGCAGTTGTTCAACAATAAAGTGTGTGAATTTCTGAATGAAAAGTTAACTATCTATATATCGATGGAGGTCGAAGAAGTTTCAAAGCTCTGCATTAAAAATCCAATTATTATTCTCTTGCTGCTTCGTTCTTCAGTAATTCTTTATACAATACATGATTAGATCTATTATTATTGTTCTTTTCCTTATATAGACTATAGTTACATAAGTCACAGACAAAAGGCGTCGTAAGCGGTAAGCCTAATCTCCATATTCTGCTGTTCTGCTATGCAGTCCATTTATGCATGCATTTAGTACGGCATTATCTGTGGAGGAAAGGAATGTGGTTCAGAACCTTATCTCTTCTATACAACGGAGAACCTAATAATTGTCCTTACATGAGAAAGTTGCAAAGCAGTGCATCTTGATCTTCATCGTGATATATATATGGAAATGTAATCTACGTACATGTATACATGGCACAGCTCTAGTTGGTTACGATTTGTGGAGAAAGGATACTGGCTCAGACCATTCTCCCATTGGAATGAATTCACCCTGTTTTTAGGAGCCTTGATCAGATGTCTTTCCCCAGCTATACTTTCAACCACCTGCTATTATTCTAATGCACTTGTCGACTAAATTATATGCCAGGTCCATAGTGAGTTCATGCATTAAGCCTATCAATTTGCTATATTGACTTCCGCCGTCTGTTGCTACGCGGCTATATGACTCTTAACGCATTTTTTCAGTAAGACGACACGCATGTTTTGTTACATTACCATTAAGAGTAACACGACACGCACCACCCACGGTTTGTCGAGGAAACTGAAAATGGACGACAGTGAGTTGATGCTTGGAACGCCGCCGTAGTGAAGACCAATGACGATGTTTCTCCAATCCTCGTTGGCGTCGCTGACGAGCTGACGAATGACCGCAAAGTCCGGCTTAAAAGACCTGAACACAGACACACCATGCAGTCGATCACCAATTCTAAACTTATCTGCAAAATATTATGTTGAAAGATTTCAAATGTCCTCCGCCAAACTACAGGCTCAACAAAGTGGCATATAAATTTATCAGAGCGAATATTGTTACGGGGCCCTGCTCCGAGTTAAACATTTGCAAGGTTAATTTAAACTCTTGTTAACATTAATTTTGTCTCATTTCCTTGCATATGTTTTATGCAATGAAATTCTCTGTAAAGTTTACTCTCCAGTTACCA
The DNA here is from genome assembly GCA_020284085.1 of Aporrectodea caliginosa. Taxonomy (NCBI): domain Eukaryota; kingdom Metazoa; phylum Annelida; class Clitellata; order Crassiclitellata; family Lumbricidae; genus Aporrectodea; species Aporrectodea caliginosa. Next base: position 559,862 of record JACEVL010000777.1, read on the forward strand.
ACGCGTGTGTATGGTGCTTAGAAGGGTGCTTATGGATTCCAAAGTAAATTATCTTCACTGACGCCTTCGACTTAGAGAAAATCCCACTGCATAATATATACCCCGCTGGACTGTAAGAAATTGACGACGAATAAAAGGCGATGCAGAAGGATCTCTATAGTGAACGCCGAGATCGCGATAGCAACGAGACTATTAAGTAAGTGTTTGGATGGGGAGCAAGTTTATAATCAACTTTGCTGGTCAATTGACAAATGACAAGTTACATTTGGCAAACGTTCGTCAGAGTTTTCGCTCAGGGCAGAGGACGACGACGACGGGTCACATAAAATCTGATGCCATCCTCGTGTGATCTAATAATAGGACGTAACGTTATGTTATTTGATATTCCCTCACTATTGTATTGTATTGTATTGTATCTATCAATTTATATAGCGCCTCTCGCAGTGCTCACCAATCAGATGCGCTCCCAGTGCGAAAGACCCAGAGAAAAGAAAGAGGTCTTCAGACAACGAAAAGAGGCACTTGGCCCACCAGTTAATAAACAGGAACGAGTCAAAGGAGGAAGCTGGTTCCATAGTGCAGGGCCAATGAAGGCAAAGGTTCGCGTTTTAGCCATAGCAGTTCTCGCTCGCGGGACAAAGAGATCATGCCGATAGGCCTACAGCTCTTGAAAAGTCCCTTACTCAACCGATAGCCAAAACAAGGCTCAATGTTTGAGGTACTTCAATGCCTCACTCGCATATCAACTTCTTACAGGCTATTACAGCTACTATGTGCCATGGATATTCACATTCTTAATGGAGAAATACGGGCCTGACTATATTGGTATCGTTGCGGCATACAGCAGGGAGCTCCGTGTAACAGAATCGAGCATGCCGAGCCATGCATCGACCACCACTGCGATACGTAGTCCGTGGGGATATGCAGGGGAGTGGCTCTCCCAACTGGCCGCTCATAAATTCCAGCCGAACGTGCTTTCTCTGCTGATGTTCCGGACATAAATCGTCTGAAAACTGTATCATTCCAACGCATATACGTTCTGTTTCGCTTGACTTGCTCCCCATATATAGACTACATTGTCAGCCTGCCGCAAGGTGCACTTGTCTTACTTACTTATTTATTTACTTGGATAGATCAGTTAAATAGTTGGGCATGCAGAGCTTCTGACAGACTGCTATTATTAAAGGTCATATATATTTATATATATACACATATATAAAATTATTTACAGAATGGGAGTGGGCTTCCGGTGGCACTGCGTCTGACCTCAATAGGACACTCTGCTCAGTTCTTCTCTAGCCTTAAGACTGTCCTGTTTGACCGAGGTTGGGCTGGGAGCGCTCCTGGTAGACTGTCTTGAAGGGGCGCTATATAAAACTACTGTAATAACATAATTATTATACATATATAGGCCTACACGGTCTAAACACATACATAACATAACATAACAAGGGTTTTAAGTGGTTCAGAAGACGTTTAGTCTGTGTTAGAACCACTGCGAACCACCAATACATGTGGCATACATACATGCATACACATACATACATACCATAACCAACAATTTTATTCCTTCAAGTAGGCAACATCACAACATCACAAATATATTATAGAATAGCCAACAAAAAGCAAAGGGTGAGAAACCCTTAAGGGACCAGGGTCCCGCTAACAGAAAATTACCCATGTACATGGGAAATATCAGGTTATGCATGAGGGTACCAAAAATTGTAGAGCTTAACTAGTTAACTTAAATATATAAAAAATTACACACAATGAGTGTCTGCACCGAGCACAGTATGTACGAATTTGAGCATGTACGGCAGGTAATAGCAGAGGAAGCATGGTGGAAGTCAGGGATCCACAGTCAGTAAGTGATGACGGAGTTTCTTTTTAAATATTGAAATGCTAGGAGAGACACGAATGGCAACAGGGAGATTATTCCATGTCCTAGGGCCAGCACTTTTGATGGAGAATTTTCGTGTATTCGTTCTAGTGGCAATTCCTCTATAATTGGAAGAAGTCCGAACATTGTAAGGAATAGATTGGGATGTCAAGCTAAAGAAGTCAGTAAAAGCTCCAGGCAAAAGATTATTACATATATTTAAACATACACTCTGAGGTCTGTTTAATTCTAATCTGTTCTATATTACAAATGTTCAATTTCTGTAACATGTCCTGAGAAGACAAGGAGTTCAAGTTACCCAAGATAATTCTGGCCGCTCTTTTTTGTAATGAAGTTAACCTAACCAATCGAGAAGGGTAATTAGAGGCCCACTCTACATTACAATAAGAGAGAGATGAGGGTGGACTAAGGAGTAATATAAGCAAGTCTAATTCTAGTCGGTAGAATGATACATTACATACATACATACATACATACATACATACATACATACATACATACATACATACATACATACATACATACATACATACATACATACATACATACATACATACATACATGCATATATATAGCCAACACATGCATACACACATAGAAAGTACATACGCACGTAAACGTACGTACGTATGCGTTGTGGATACGTATATATATTATGTATAATTGTGTAGATCTCACACTGTGAACAACAGCAACAGAGAGACACACACAGGGATATAAAGACAGAGAGAGAGACATAGAGAGAGAGAGAGAGAGAGAGTAATAATATAGGGGTAGACTTCTGTGACACCAGATCATGGAAGTCTTGGAAGGCATGCACACAACTTGACAGAAGGTCAGAGGCTGACGACCAACGCAAGCATTCCAGACCACGACGATCCAGTTAGTCTGACGTCCGAGTCCACTACTGAACACTGACCGACTGACCAGCTTACCACGTGAACAGAGAGGCAGAAGCAGACAGACAAAGATATAGAGACAGACAGAGAGAGGGAGTAAACAAGGCAGCCATATGAGTAAGCCAGCATTGCTGACTACATTACCAAACTCAGCCTTGTTGACTGAATCGATTATAACCTATAGCTCAGCTAAGCTGAAGCGGTTGACTTATTTCTAAATATAGATCCTATGTAGCCGCTGATATTAATAGGTGGGTGGACAAGCAGTGCGACAGAACTGTCGAGTGGTCAGAGTTCGTTGTCACCATTGTTGTTTACTGTTTTGTGATTCTGTATGTATGTGTGTATATGCATGCATGTATGCGTGCATGCTTTATGTAGGCTATTGTTTGTATTACATAAATTTAATGAAGATAGACATAACAAACAAGAAGAAATATCAAGCCCAGGAAAGGAGGATGACAGCTTTACATTCCTTGAACTTCGGTCTCTGCTGCTGTATAATGATTTGTCGTCAATGCAGTGGATGGACTAGATGTGTGTGCACATAATTAAAGCCGTTGCTTAGCAGCGTATACTCTATAAGACACCTAACGACGTGTGACGTCGTGTGATCTTCTCACCTGACTACTCTGGTGCCATTTCTCATCACCTGAATGTCTGCGATGACGCCAGACTCCGAATACGACGCCAGATTGATCTCGGAAAACTCTGCCTGCGACGCACAGGAACCAGAATATCTCTCAGATAGACACTATTATAAACAGTTCATACATTGGTCAACCGTCTAAATTCCATATATATATATAAATATATATATATATATTGAGAGAGAGAGAGACAGACAGACAGACAGACAGACAGACAGACAGACAGATAGAGACAGATAGAGACAGAGAGAGAGAGAGAGACAGAGAGAGAGATAGAAACAGAGACAGACAGACAGACAGACAAAGAGATATCGGTATGTTAACTTTATAACCGCATAAACCATGGTCGAAGTTCGGAGAGGTCACGCTAAGCTTTTTACAAAGTAGGCTGTTTGTTGCGGACTCAAACCCATTCAGATGCTGAGAGCTGTTTATGTGATTTACAAATAGTAAGGCCCAATATATACTGGTCAACAGCGATTTTAGAACGCAAAAACAGAGGATTATGAAAATGCTATATCATGTACATGTATATTGATACAGATATGCTACATACATAATCTGCAGCATCTTCTGGAATACTTATAGAAATTTCTTCGTGTTAAATGAACAGTGTTTATAATTCCAAAGTCAGTTAGTTGATTTAGTAACTAATGGCTTTAAAATCGATGATTGACAATCTTAAAGTCAGGCATTAGGTGAAGGATCGTTGGAGGAGTTTCGACCGTCGACGACGAAGTGACCTTCGACCCACCTCCCGGTAGGTCGTAGAGCCACTGGGGTGGTGGGAGGGGGTGACAAATGCCTGTCCTGGACAGATCTGGCAATTCGATGGGTGTACAGACATCGCGTCTTTTCCATCTGAGAAGGATTGTTGGACGGTGAAACAACTGTGTTCCATCGGCGGCGGATATAACATTGCCTATCGTCGTCGTTCGTAATCTGTGACAGATGACAGCAGTTCAGGAACGCTGAACCTGCTGTCATGTATACATGTATGTACGTATCAGAGCACTTGCAATGTATAGCGCCCGTTAGTAACTCACAATTAGGGCGCTCGGGCATGGCTACATAGAAACAAATGAAGAATAAGACGAGCAGAAAACGTTTCATGAACTGTTAAAGATGCTAGTGAACGTATGTCTGGTGGCAGATTGTTCCACAGAGGAAGAGGCGTGCCCAGCTTGCGCCAAAGTGCATGAACTGGCCATGGGAAGCAGAAGGCACGGCGGCGACTGGGACAGCTTGAGACCGGTGTGAGAAGCTTTGAAATGTAGCTTGATGCCGAGCCAGCGATCGAAGCCCGGCCCATGAGGAGCAGTTTAAGTTGCATTCTGCTCTGAACGGGGAGCCAGCGCAAGGTTTCGCTCATATAGGCTCTGAATTACAACCTGACAGCGATCGAAATTTACCAAACAACCCGGTGTATGAGGCAGGTTGGACTCTAGGCACATTCATTACTCTAGAGTTCATGATACCTGTAGGCACTGTGGACTCCAGAGTACAGCATTCCCAAACACGGGAGTAGGAGGCAGAATTGACTGTAGCACTGTACTGGACTGTATACTCTTCAATGCGCCAGTTAGCGCGTACTTTAGAGTACATTGTGCCTAGATATGATGCACTCTGCAGTAGGCTACGTTGTGCCTAGGTACATCATATGTACCGTAGAGTACATCATACTTATAGGCACAATGTACTATAAAGTACGCGCTAACTGGGGTAGCATACACTATAAGAGTCTATAGTGTAGAGTCTATAGTGTATGCTACCCCAGTTAGCGCGTACTTTATAGTACATTGTGCCTATAAGTATGATGTACTCTACGGTACATATGATGTACCTAGGCACAACGTAGCCTACTGCAGAGTGCATCATATCTATGCTACCCAGTTAGCGCGTACTTTATAGTACATTGTGCCTATAAGTATGATGTACTCTACGGTACATATGATGTACCTAGGCACAACGTAGCCTACTGCAGAGTGCATCATATCTAGGCACAATGTACTCTAAAGTACGCGCTAACTGGCGCATTGAAGAGTATACAGTCCAGTACAGTGCTACAGTCAATTCTGCCTCCTACTCCCGTGTTTGGGAATGCTGTACTCTGGAGTCCACAGTGCCTACAGGTATCATGAACTCTAGAGTAATGAATGTGCCTAGAGTCCAACCTGCCTCATACACCGGGTTGTTTGGTAAATTTCGATCGCTGTCAGGTTGTAATTCAGAGCCTGTATGAGCGAAACCTTGCGCTGGCTCCCCGTTCAGAGCAGAATGCAACTTAAACTGCTCCTCATGGGCCGGGCTTCGATCGCTGGCTCGGCATCAAGCTACATTTCAAAGCTTCTCACACCGGTCTCAAGCTGTCCCAGTCGCCGCCGTGCCTTCTGCTTCCCATGGCCAGTTCATGCACTTTGGCGCAAGCTGGGCACGCCTCTTCCTCTGTGGAACAATCTGCCACCAGACATACGTTCACTAGCATCTTTAACAGTTCAGGAAACGTTTTCTGCTCGTCTTATTTGTTCATTTGTTTCTATGTAGCCATACCGGAGCGACCTAATTGTGAGTTACTAACGGGCGCTATACATTGCAAGTGCTCTGATACGTACATACATGTATACATGACAGCAGGTTCAGCGTTCCTGAACTGCTGTCATCTGTCACAGATTACGAACGACGACGATAGGCAATGTTATATCCGCCGCCGATGGAACACAGTTGTTTCACCGTCCAACAATCCTTCTCAGATGGAAAAGACGCAATGCCCGTACACCCGTCGAATTGCCAGATCTGTGGGGGGCAGGCATTTGTCCCCCTCCCCCCAGTGGCTCTACGACCTACCGGGAGGTGGGTCGCGGTCGAAACTCCTCCAACGATCCTTCACCTAATGCCTGACTTTAAGATTGTCAATCATCGATTTTAAAGCCATTATAGTTAGCCTACTAAATTAACTAACTGACTTTGAATTATAAACACTGTCCATTTAATACACAGAATTTCTGTAAGTATTCCAGAAGATGCTGCCGATTACTATGTATGGTTCTGTATCAATATACATGATAATTATAGCGTTTTCATAATCCTCTGTTTTTTGCGTTCTAAAATCACTGTTGACCAGTATAATTGGGCCTTACTATTTGTAAATCACATAAGCATCTCTCAATATCTGAATGGTGTTTGTATAGAGTACAGTATATATATACGAAATGCCTAGCACACATCCAGGCATTGCGTACTCTATGCAGATGATTTCTAGCCTACCATAGATTCCACACTACCTCAGGCATTGCGTACTAGCCTGAGCAACTCCTTAAGCGGTTAAGCCATAGAAATTAGTATTTTAAAATTAAAGACTTTAAAATGGTAGCGAAATTAACTGCAGCTGCTATATTTTTGATAATAAATATACAAAACAACAATCAAACACTTCATGAAAATGTTACAGTTTAATTTATCGGAGGTAAGGGAAATTATTCCTCTAATCCTACTGTACAGTTCTAGTTGTACACAATGTACTCTGAAGTACGCGCTAACTGGGGTAGCATGCACTCTGGAGTAGCCTACATCATATCTAGTTGTGCATTGCTGTACACCTAAGGCACGTATTGACATTACCGGCAAATAAGCCGGTCTCTCTAACACAGTTTTGCGTGTTTCTGAAAAACTTTGGAATATTTAAATTTATATTTGTGTTCAAAATAATGTTCCAAAGTAAGTGGTCTTTCTCAAGCCTGAACCTGAATCCAACCAGCTGCATTCTTTGATATAGCCTAGTAATTGAGAAGTGACTGACTGTTCGCGGTCACTCTCGCGTTGTTTCGACGGAGAAAGAAATTTGAAAATACTTCGAGACGTTGAGAGTGAGATGATGGGTGATAAATCACCGTTCTGACAGGCACCCAACTGCACCACAGAAAGCGACTAAAACTGACGCCCGCATAATTATTATGCCCGTCACTTAAACACCAACCAAGACCTCGGTAGGGCGCAGTAGATTATTCAAGAATACGTACGCAGGCAGGCAAGCAGACAGGCAGGCAAGCGGGCAAGCAAGCAAGTAGACAGGCTATAAAAAAGACATATGCATAGGTTATGTAGGTCGGTGTGGCATGTGCTTGCCGACTTCATAATGTCCGATGGCGCCGTTTGTTGGCGAAGACCCGGTCACCAGCGTTTCTGTAGATTCGTGTAGATATATATATAATTATATATATATATATATACATATATATAAACCCCAGAGATAATTGAATAAATGATGGCGCAGAATTTCGGCGTCAGGTTCTCAATTATTCCCGTCGGTCTTTTCCTTTAAAAGGCAACTGGAAGACACGTCCGTATAATACACCAAACCGAGATAAGTTAAAAATATAAATGCAGTCTGTAGTCTTAAAGTATATATAAAATATTATATATATATATATACACACACACATGCAAATCTAAATCCTAGAACGAAGACCTGACAAGAAGCATTGGTGCCGATATACCTTGCAAACCTGGAAGAGAAATCACAAACCAATGGCACAAATTTAAACCAATGACTCCACGCGAATTATCTATACAATATCGGATATCTATAGCCTAATCGATAGTCCGCACAGATGAGGTATTTGCATGTAAACAGCCTGCTTAAGTCTGTCATTCATTATTTGAGGTGTTTGCTGTGCGGCGGTTTCAATTGTCTACGGCGTGTCCTATTTTCCATCGTCTCATATACGACAAACGACACCGCAGCAACAGCAACAGCAGCGGGTTCGGTTCTATCATGAGGCTAGATTATTAATATAGGCTAGATTAAAGGGATTAAAGCATAAATATGGTAATGATAATAATGCATGAGTATATAGTTGTTGGGTTGGGCAACTAAGGCTAGAAGTGTGGGCTTGCATAGCACTGGTTAGGTATTTATCTCTGACAGGCAAAGTAGAGGTAACCTGGGCTGGGCTCCGTCTCTGATTGGACGGCTTCCCAGTTGCCTTCCAGGAAGCGCCCATAAAACCGGCTGCGCTTCTAGGAACGTTGCTTGTTCGGTGCCTGTTCGGGTTTCTAGTTATCGGGGTAATTTGGGTTAGTAACTGTTGGGGGTAATCTTTGGATTCGGGTTGGTGAAGCACTTCATTGTTTTATAAGTAAACTTATATTATTATTATTATCATTATTGTTGACACCGTAATTCATAGTCTGACTGTCGTCATTATTATTATAATAACTTTAATTATGTGTTAACGTCATTACCTGTATAACTGTTCTCTAATGTTTTATGTTTAATTAAATGTTTAATATTCATCATGATTTATCTCTGTAGGTCCTAGTTAGGTAGTAATTCCCCATTGTCCATTCCGTATCCGGAGTGACTACCAAGTACATGTTATCAGAGATCTCTATTAATAAATAATACACATTAGTAAACATAATATCATCAGACCAGACTAGTCTCCTATCATAGTTGGTGTAGACCGCGGTAGCGCTTTATAAGTTATATAGCGCATAGTTTAAGATTCCGTAACCTAAGCTCATACTTATGTCATACTCTGATTTTAGTCGTCACTCGGTTTTCTTTATTTTTCTTTAGTTCATCATTTTCTTTAATTTTTTTTAACTGTTTTTGATTCGACTGGAGTGTTCACCAACCGGGATCGCATTGATATAAAATTTTAATTGTTCTGATAATCTTGGTAAATTTTAAGTATAGTAATTAGCTACTCTTACCGAACAAGCCGCATTTCATGCTTTTCTCTTCTTAATTGTTTAATTGCATTGGATTTTCTATGCATCGCGTTAAGCCTATGCTAATTTTCTAAATTGTAAAATTTTAATTTGGGGGTCTTCTCTTATCTCAAATTTCTATTTTGATATTTGGACGATATTTAGTGTTGTGTAGTTTTGTTGAAGCTATTGGTTTCCTGCACAAAGAATTCTTGAGTCTAAAGTTCAAAAGGGACAACGTCTCTATAAAATTAAATGGGACGATCCAAAATGGCCCGCATCGTGGGAGCGTGATCGAGATGTATCTCAAGCTTTAAAAGATGTATTTCATTTGTCTTATACTTGTACGGGAAAGAAACGCAAGATGGGTTCCCGTAAGAACAAATTTTTAACTTATTCTTAGACTGATATGTCTTTAAGAAGTGAGGTAATCCTCATTAATTTTTTTAATGTAGAGTGAGCGCTCTTTGAAAATTTGCTTTTAATAATTATTTCAGTCAAAGGAACTTTATTTTGTGAAATGAATTGCGGCCGCAAATAATTCCAAGATATATTACATCTAGTTTCTTGACCGAATAAATTATTCAGTGAAATTTATCTACACAAGCTTTATTTATTTATCTACATAAGTGAAATTTAATTACACAAGTGAAAGTTATCTACACAAGTTATACAAGATTATATTTATATATTACGTCGATTGAAAATGAATCATAAACAGCTAACTTATAAGCTAGTTATCAAACATAACGTTATTAATTCGTTCTCCACAATGTTCCTTGTCTGGAGTTTCTTATATATAAGATTTTTAGTGGTATTTTTCGCTTTAAGCTTTCAGCTAAAGTTGGGTTTGACTTTGTCACAAGTCTCGTACTGATTTTCAGTCCTAGTTCTAGTATAAACGTTGCTATTTTGTCAAGTTTGCATTAATGTTAACCATGGTGTTAGTGACATCATGTTCAGTAATTACCAATTGTTATGGCGTGACAGCACGGCCTTATTAGTTTTACACGTATCATTACACTACGTTATACATTATTAAAGATGATCTTCGTTATTATATGTTACTTTGAGATGCCATTGTATCCAGTTTATCAAACGTGGATTTATTACAAAGGTATTAGTTATTACAGGTTACGTCATTTACAAGGATACTTGTATATCATACGTAGTTGTTTAAGCTTTATAGAGTTTTGTAGGTCTTTGCTTTGATGTTCAGCGTGAGTTTAAGTTGCTCATTATTTTTATGCTGCGTTACATTGTATTAGTCTATTATATAAGCAATAACTTGTTTCATTATTTACAGATTACATTGTTTCTGGATCTACCCTTAGCTCCCATATTGCGGTAGAAGGCTGGATTTCTCCTAAAGTTAACATCACCTGGGGGATATTCTCATAAAATATAAATATAATGACCGTCCTCTGACCTTACCATCCCATTACAAGATATCCATCATAAATCGTTTTAAATTAGGTTCTGTTTTTTCTAACAATTATGAATGTTTTTTGTTTTTTGCGCACGCTGGGAGAGGCAGCTATGTAACATTGACCAACGCTCAGCCGAGACAAGGTTGCGATCATATACATCCGCAACAGGGAGATGTCTAAACTCCTGGTCTCTTCGCAAACGTGATGATTATGCAACAAATTCAACTCAGTTCTGATCTTCACTGTTGCGTCAAATCTTGCGAGCGTTCAAATTAGTCTTTATCCAGCGTGTTGCTTCTCGTTACTAGTTATGATAGTTTTTGTCTTCTGTTATCAGTTTTCATTCTGGCCTAATTACTAAATACAGAAATATTTCAATATTGTCATCGTTCTTGAACATTCATTTATGTTGTTTTTAAATCAATATCTATTTCATCATAGTCAAACATAATGTTGTTCGAAACATCATCGTTATTGCCTAAGCATTTTTTTTTTGTCTAAAATAATGTATTAATGATTAATTGTTTTGTCTATGTATTAACATTGCTATATTAACTTAAATTTTGTTTATAATTATGTCATAGTTTGCTTTTGCTCATTATTCGTATTGTGGAGTTCAGTAGCGAAAATTTTTGCTACATCGCTATACATTTTTATTGTAAAGTGTTTCACCACATCTATTTAGGGGGGCTCTGTTATTTTTCTGGAATATATATTAGCAAAATCAGGAGATTTTTTGTTCTTGACGGCCGGGAGGAATATCATGAGGCTAGATTATTAATATAGGCTAGATTAAAGGGATTAAAGCATAAATATGGTAATGATAATAATGCATGAGTATATAGTTGTTGGGTTGGGCAACTAAGGCTAGAAGTGTGGGCTTGCATAGCATTGGTTAGGTATTTATCTCTGACAGGCAAAGTAGAGGTAACCTGGACTGGGCTCCGTCTCTGATTGGACGGCTTCCCAGTTGCCTTCCAGGAAGCGCCCATAAAACCGGCTGCGCTTCTAGGAACGTTGCTTGTTCGGTGCCTGTTCGGGTTTCTAGTTATCGGGGTAATTTGGGTTAGTAACTGTTGGGGGTAATCTTTGGATTCGGGTTGGTGAAGCACTTCATTGTTTTATAAGTAAACTTATATTATTATTATTATCATTATTGTTGACACCGTAATTCATAGTCTGACTGTCGTCATTATTATTATAATAACTTTAATTATGTGTTAACGTCATTACCTGTATAACTGTTCTCTAATGTTTTATGTTTAATTAAATGTTTAATATTCATCATGATTTATCTCTGTAGGTCCTAGTTAGGTAGTAATTCCCCATTGTCCATTCCGTATCCGGAGTGACTACCAAGTACATGTTATCAGAGATCTCTATTAATAAATAATACACATTAGTAAACATAATATCATCAGACCAGACTAGTCTCCTATCATAGTTCTGTGTATACAATCACTCTCAGAAAGGGAATCAATTACATTTGCACCGTCGTGGTGAGTATAGAGTGTGTTTATGTCCGTCCAAATGAAGCATTGGCTTAACGATCGCCTTCTCAAAGACGGATGCAATGCTCCATCTGAGCCGCACAAATGAATATGTAGCACCTGTGGCCAAGATTTAGATGACAGGACGAGGAGGAGGCGGCTGCTGCTGCTGCTGCTGTCGTTGCCATCTGCGGCTGCAACCGTTGACACATCGACGAAATCAATGCCTGTCTCTGTCTCTGTCTCTGTCTCTGTCTCTCTGTCTCTCTGTCTCTGTCTGTCTGTCTATCTGTCTCTCTGTCTGTCTCTCTCTGTCTGTCTCTCTCTCTGTCTCTCTGTCTGTCTCTGTCTCTGTCTCTCTGTCTCTCTCTGTCTCTCTCTCTGTCTCTGTCTCTCTGTCTCTGTGTCTCTGTCTCTGTCTCTCTGTCTCTCTGTCTCTCTCTCTCTCTCTGTCTCTCTGTCTCTCTGTCTCTCTGTCTCTCTGTCTCTCTGTCTCTCTGTCTCTCTGTCTCTCTCTCTCTCTCTCTCTCTCTCTCTCTCTCTCTCTCTCTCTCTCTCTCTCTCTCTCTCTCTCTCTCTCTCTTCTGTGAAAGCAGTCGACGATGCTGCAGCTGCAGAGACGCTTGACACGAGAGTCATCGGATTCCAGCGAAATGTGTTTCTCTGGCCTTGACCATTGTCAAAGAATATAAGACGTCAACGATAGTTACGATAGGCAAACGAGTCTGTAGGTTGTGTCCCTTTGCGGCCATCATTAGATGCAGAAGTAAAGACAGACAGACAGACACACAGAAGAAAAGAGTGACTGTGAGTGAACGTGCGAGAGAGACGGAAACGGAGAGAGACATTCAGTATCAGTACATTTTGACATATTATAATAAGATAGAAGGACACTGAAACAATCATATGACATCACAGGTTTGTCCTTTCTTTGCTATCTTGAGTGATACAGATCGAAGCAAGGTTTTGCCAGTTAACTGGTTCAATGCAGCCTACAGGGCGATGCTAGGTAGCTAGATTGGTAGACTTAAGAATAATTGTTCCATGCATGAGCCTCTGCGCGTGCGCTGGAATCCCGGTTCGCCTCCCGATGGTGGTTATTTCAGAGATTTAGGCCTACATCTCGGGCTAGCATGGTCAATACACGGGGACCTTAAATGGGGTGACACGAATTCAAACAGGAAGCGGTAGTGAAGGATCTCACCCCATCAATTCATTGAAAACTGAGCAGGGTTGAGGCCATATGGTCGCTATAGAAAAAAAAAACATGTATGGCCTACATTTGCGTTTATGCAAACAGGTGACTGTCCGAAATCAGAGACAACGCAGCTATAGTGCATCCGAACATAGGATGTGCGGATGCACTTGGTTTCCAAGGCCTACCCTGCTGTTAGTTGACTGTGAGGCGCCCTTGTAACGGCATGGCTGTGTTACGGCGCCATATAAATTGTCACTGTTATTATTATTATTATTATTATTATTATTATTTTTTTTTTTTTTTTTTTTTTAAATAGGGGTTGTCTGGAAATGACCCTACTCGTCGTTGTCCTGGCTGGCGAAGGTGCCCCGAAATGCGATGGAGTTGAAGCGTTGTATCGTTAATGATATTCGCTGAAAGAGGAAGGAAGTTTCTCGTTGGTCCCCCGTGATCATGCTTGTTTTTCGTCCCAGTTCGGATAGAAAGTCTCGACCTTCATCGTTTATCGGACCCATAGTCTCAAAAGCCAGAGGGATGAACACGTGCGTGGAAGAGAGCGGAAGGTATTTCTCGTGTTTGCGAGACGCTGCTCTTTCGGCCGCCGCTCCGACTGTCTGGGAGGTGTCTGGTAAGTAAGATGCGGCTAAGGTGTCAGTCACCGTAGCGTCCCAGACTAGGCATCGGCCCACCCGCCACGGGACTAGGGTGAGGCCATCAGGTCTTCTCCCGTCCGTTCTCGTCAAACCCGGGGGTTCCTTCGCTGAGGGGAAGCCTGCACGGACCAGCGCTCGATAGACCAGGTCGTTCAAAGATGCATGTCTAGGAAGTCTTCCCGGGCCCAAAGTGCACGAGAGCCCATGCAGGCCATCAGAGGCCACCAGAGCGCCGCATGGGCATCTGTGTGGTTCGCATAGGGGAGTCCCCAACCGAAGGCCAACCGCCACCCTGATTGCCTCGTCGTCCAGCTTCAGCCCGCAATTGGAGACGGGGAGGGCCAGCAGCCAGTCACCGGCGTGCGGGGCCATGGTCGCTCCGAGACGCGCCCTGTGTCCCGGGTCGGGGAGTCTAGACCGAAGATCCGCTATGATCCTGTCCAGCAGGGGCCTGTCCCATGCCGATTGTCTGTGGGCAAGGCCAGTTTCCGGGCGCTGCGACGACCCAATCTCCAGCCATCGGGCCAGTGCCATCTCCCATTGTGGGTCTGGGGAGGCCATGTTGCTCAGCATGGTTGACTGGAGCCGATCGGTGCCCGCGGCGGAAGCCAAAAAAGCGGGAAGTGCCAGCTGCGACACCGAACGAATACCCAGTCCGCCCACCTTGATTGGTAGCGTTGCCTGGAGCCATGCCTCTTCCGTGAGGTGCAGGTTGAGGATTCTGCTGAGACCCAAGCGCAGGACCGTGTCATAACGTTCCAGCCCCGGGTGTCCCGAACAGGGGCAGCACCGCAGAGTGTGGAGCAGCTTAGTAGCACCCAGCGAATATCTCAGAATGGTTAAGGCGTCATGTCTGGCAATATCTTGCATTTTCTTAAACGCATTTTCGAGTTCCGCCGTGCAGGTCCTAAGTGCATCTTCTAGTGCCTCTAGGTTAGAGAGAGGAGCTCCGAGCAGTGATGCCTTCCCGGGGCTGACCAGAGCGAAGCCGCCCCCAATGGTGTGTTCGGTCGCCAGTCCCGAGACGTGGGAGATTACCTCGCACTTGGTGCGGTTTAGTTGTAGGCCCAGAGCTTTGCATTTGGTCTCCAGGAGTGTCACGTCCTCCATCACAGTCTGCAATTTTCCCCCCAAGGAGACGTCATCCAAGTATCCCAGCACGAGCGTAGATGACAACTCGGCCAGTATGGGCTGAAGGGGGAGGCAGAATAGCAGTGGGCCCAGGGGATCGCCCTGTTGGGGACCCACCTGGGAGCTTAGAGTAAAGATGCCATATTTAAGATTGGAGGGTTCCGAATAGGACAAAGAGCAGAAAGGTGCCAGTTCAGGGAGTATTGTGAAAACCGAGTTTAGCATTTGGTCTCTGTAGAGGCTATTGAAGGCATTTGAGAAGTCTAATTTAACCAGGATAGATTCATCGTCTATTTTGTCCAGGAATCGCCTGGCGGCGTGCGCCGCGGCCTCACATCCTCCAGCCTCCCCTACTCCAACCTGTCTGGGGGTCAGATACGGAGCCACTCTGCTGATCGCGTAGGTGTTCGCGCATTTAGCTGCCAATCTGCGCCAGTAGTATCCAATGACTATTGGTCGCAACCCTCCCGAGCTTTTTCGTAAGGCGAAAAGGGTCCCTCCGAAGAAGGTGGCTCGGATCTGAGGAGGGCATTTGCCCGCGAGCAGTAGGTTGATGAGGGTCGTAATGGATGACAATAGTATGGGACAATAGTATGGGACCCACCCACCAGAAAAGGAAAGAGGATGAGAAAGAGAAAATGGGGAAAGACTCAGATGAACTTGTCAAAATTGTGAATATTAAGCTACTTACTTATTTACATTAAAGGAGAGAAGGGAAAAACATAAAGGAAAATTGGTATGAAAAGGATTTGATTATTATTATTATTATTATTATTATTATTATTATTATTATTATTATTATTATTATTATAGGAGCAAGCTACGACACTTGCCCCTCCTGGAAATCACATTTTGACCACCCATATCAGGCTGTGATGACGTGTCCCAGGTTCAAGTTGTGCCCCCTCAGGCAAATATTTCTGTGGGTGTCCATGATGCAACCCTGTGCATCGATTTGCTACATGTATATCCTAAGCAGAAACTCAGCCATTTGATGAACGACAGCAGACATCCTGTTATAGGCCGACTATAGAGATAAAGAGAAAGAAGAAAAGGAAAGAGGATGAGAAAGAGAAAATGGGGAAAGACTCAGATGAACTTGTCAAAATTGTGAATATTAAGCTACTTACTTATTTACATTAAAGGAGAGAAGGGAAAAACATAAAGGAAAATTGGTATGAAAAGGATTTGATTAAACTCAAGAAGAGGAATTAAGCAACGTCTAAACTCTAAAGTGACGTTAGGTCACTGTCAGCCGCCAATCGTCGATGAAAATTCCTTGATGGTTTGCGCCTGAAATGATCATTTAAGCCTAATGCTTAAATGTCTTCTGAGATAGAAGGAGCCGGGAGCGATTTGTGACTGGAAGTAATG
Source organism: Aporrectodea caliginosa (assembly GCA_020284085.1). Taxonomy (NCBI): domain Eukaryota; kingdom Metazoa; phylum Annelida; class Clitellata; order Crassiclitellata; family Lumbricidae; genus Aporrectodea; species Aporrectodea caliginosa. The sequence goes on from JACEVL010000777.1 coordinate 576,299, forward strand.
ACCTAGCAAATGGCTATCATGGCAGAAAACATTTATCTTCGACGAGAGATGGCTTGAACCAGAGGCAAGGAATATTGCTCCTTCACTTAGGCGTATACATCCTGGAGAAGGACGTGAACCAAAGGAACTGGAATAGATCAATTACCTCCCATCTTACTGTATATCAAACCAAAGTATGAAACATCGTCGACGTTAACGCTATAAGTAGGGTTAAAGCGTTATATGAACTTCATGTAATCAGATAAACTGTGACAGAGTTGTTCATTTATGGCAGGTAATTGACATGAGGTATATGCCTCTGCTCGAGGCATATACCTCATGTCAATTACATGAGGCTATGCCTATAAAACCTATACAGAGAGTATGTAAATGAAATAAGTGCAATACATCTGTAGCCTACATACCTGTTCCACCCGAATGTCCCAATCTCCAAGAACTTTACGATTTCTGAAATACTTGCTCCTTGAAACAACAAAGTGCTACGTGGTTTGGAAATTATTAAAATTATTCATCCCTCAAATAAAAACAACCTTCAGCAAAACAGAATGAATAAATGATAAGATACTGGTGATAATTCTGCAATCAACGTGCAGTCATATGGGGAAAACTACTTAAGAGAATATTTGAAGAACGACTGAAGAAACGAGCAGAGGAAATGATAGCGAGTGGCAAGAGAGAAACTACAAAGGATCACAATTAACCCTTTAACAACGAGTTGCATTTTAGTGCACACTCGTCGTTAAAGGGTTGAGAAAACGACAAAATATAAAAGTGGAAGAGAGGCTTCCCTTTCAGACTATAAGAGCAGAAGAAGAAGAATGAATGAATAGAAAAAGAAGAGGAAAATCAGAGCATGCAGAGAACAGGACAAAGAGGACGAGAAAGAAGAAGACACGAAGAAAGGCAGAAGTACATCCATGGGAGAAGAACAGAAAGGTTAGAGGGGAAGAACAGAAGAAGCGGGAAAGAAGAGCTTTGGAGAAGGAGGAAATAAGAACGATGGTCATTAAAAGAAGAAAAAGGGGAGGAAGTGAAAAGGAGAAAAACAGAAAATTAAGTGATGACGAAAACCAACGGCAAGAACAACCGTAAGTAAGTAAGTGTGTTCTTTATTAAGCGCTGGCAAACGCACGGCGCTGTAGCCTACATACAAAGTTATCAAATAGTAGCGAAAAAGTTAGTAAATAGTAAACTAAAAAACACTATATGGCTTAGCTGTACAACATCCTAGCCAGGAAACCACGCCTGGTGAGGGAATCAATGAAAAGTTAGAGTTTACAGATACAGTTGAGATATTATTACGAGTTTACTTCAGTGCTTTTTTCTAAAAAAGTTCCGGAACTGAACAAATTCAGAACAATTATGGAACGGTTCCGTGGACCATAAGGGCATATGTTATGCCAATATTTTATTTATATGTATCAATATCAATAAACACTGAAAACATTGAAATTAAATTAAAGTAATTAAATAATTTTCTATCAAAATAAAGAGCAAAATTATTTTGTAATAGCTGAAAAAGCACTGGTTGACTTTGTATGTAGTGCATATTGCCTGTTTGACAACGACATGCTGGCTCACTGGTTATAAGCGCCCTCTATATACTGCAGAGTGTAACTGGTTCGAACATCCCGGGTGACAGCCAGTGTATTAGGGACCTTCCTCCAGTTTTTTTAACGCTTAGCGCAAAGAATTGATTCCTTGTAATTGTAACTGTAACCGAGCATTTATATAGCGCCGCTCCAGTGTGATTCTCCTTACAGATTTTATTTTAGTTATAGTTACAGTTATAGTTAATGGTTTTTTTTTTATTTTAGTTATAGTTATAGTTATAGTTAGTATTATTTTTTAGTTATAGTCATAGTTATAGTTATAGTTAATGGACTTTTATTTTAGTTAATTTTAGTTACTACTTAGTTAAGGCTATAAGCAAAATTGTGCGTATTAACACGCTGTTTCACAATTTTCTCAGAGCCTTTGAAGCATGGGTGCATTCAGCTTCATGAATACACGAGTTTCCAAAGTAACTGACAAATTGCATAATATAAATGTCTCATTTTTCCTTCTCATTTATGTCGAATCGTCCATATTGCACTTCCTATTTTTATTTTTTGAATTAACGAAAATAAAGATGAATTTTCGTTAGTGTTATTTTCGTTATAGTTATAGTTATAGTTAATGATATTTTTAGTTATAGTTATAGTTATCGTTAACGAAATCATTTTATTTTCGTTAACGAACATTTTCGTTATCGTTATCGTTAACGAGAATCACACTGCAGCTCAAATCAGCAGCGCTCTCGACTTGCGTCAGTGCCTGCGTCAGCGAACAAGAAAGTCTTCAGGCGTCTCCGGAACTGGGAAGATGATAGGGCTAGAAACTGAAGGCGAAGAAACTGAAGAAGATAGGGTCATTATAGACAACGTCACAACGGCGCAATAAAATGGATATATCTACATGTAAATTAAGTAGCGGAATCATTCCCACATTGGGACTGGTGAAAAGACTTAAAATAAGAAATGGAAAAAGATAAAGTGAACGCCAAGGTAACACAGATATATATGAAACGACACAGAGGCCAATTAAGGAGAGGCATCTGGGACCAATACACACCCGTCGTTTACATGTAAAAGACAGTGATTGAATGTCTTATGCTGAGCAGTCAAAAAACATGTGGTTGTCTTACCAATCGACCACTGAGCTATCGATGATCAGCAGCGTTTTACATCGTTCCTTGTTATACGTTGGCTTCTGAGTTGAGTTCCCGGGTCCTGCGGCTGCTGCTGCCGACTGCGGAGGAACGCTGCCTCCCCTTGGCACAGGTCCCGGTTGACTGTTGTTCCTGGAGGGTGAAGTGGGGGCGCTGGCATGAGCCGAGCCTTTCTTCGGCGGAGGCAGATAGAAGCTGAAGCCAGCTGTATCCGAAGCGGCATCTTGAAAGTCTTCGTTCAGATCATCCGAACTTAACCTTCGTCGAAGGAAGTTCATTCCGGACGAAAAACCGTCGCGAAAGTTGGCCAACGAAGACATCGAGTCTCTCTCCTTGATGCAACGAATAATTGGAGATAAAAGCAGATGCAGAAGAAGATGACGGGTCACGATCTTCACACTCCTATAGCAATACAATAATAACATACGTCGTTTTGTAACTAGGCCTATAATTATTGTTTCGAGAGAAATTAACCAATTTCCTTACGAACGGTAAATGCGCAGGCCTAGTCTAGATTCTGCTTCCGTTCTTTTCTGATTATCAGTACTTAAGACGAAGTTGTTTATGTCGTGTGGTTTTAAGTTTTGTAGTTTTAAGTTTGAGAAGAGGATAGTCTACGCTCCCACAAATAGGCCTACGTCGTTGTGTTTTTAAAATAAATACAAGAGAATATCTCTTGCATCTAGACTTTTCGGCAGATCCACTGGCGGGTCAAGGTTTTGAGAAGTGGAGCAAATTTTACCGTGGTCGAGGTGTTGCTTCGCGAATTTTTTTTAGTCTTTCAGCCTTTTAGATCCGGTTTCAACGCATAGCGTTTCCCATAGGATATAGGCCTATCATCTTTCACCTCCTTTAGCAGTAGGCCTACAGGTAGGCTATTGTCGTAGTCATTTTATACGATGCAACTTCTGTGTGAAACCATGACTGACACTCGCTTTGACTTTTTGGGAACAACTCAGCGGTGTGGCTCTAAATAGCCTATCAAAAGGATATGTAAGTAAGTAAGTATATCCTTTATTTGGCCAATTGCTAACCGCATTTAGGCCAAATACCAATACCTAAATGAGCGGATTACTCTTTGAATCCGCCATTAGCTCAAAATGTCTTCACATATCTTAGTGAATATTTTGAATTTTTCAGAAACTTCGCTAAGCGCTGTACCAAAATGTAGACATACAAGAGAAGCTCGATATGGAATAGGAAAACTAGTCTTCGATTTTATGCTTTCAGAAAGGGTTTTGGAAGCAACTGCATTGAAACAATGGGTACCTATTACAATAGGCATAGCAGCAGAAATGTTATTATGTTTTTATGCTACTTCATGTAGCGGTGCTGAAACACACAATCATCTTCATTGATTGGATAAAATAATCAGAAAGTCCATGGAACAAAGGATTACGAAAACAATGCAGCCGCATAAGCTTATAATGTTGCAACCGGCGATCTTAGCAAATTCTAGACCGGTATAGGAGTCTTACACGATAAACCCTATATCAGCGACAAATATTTATAGAAATATAAATGCCAATATATATATATATATATATATATAATTATATATATATAATGACATTCGGATTCCGGTGTCACGATATAAAGTCTCCCCAGAGCACAGTCTCTCCCAGGCTGAAATAATGTCTTCCCCGTTTCTTTTCATTTTCCCTCGCAAATTTCATATCTTTATTGTAACATATTAAACATGTAGTTTCAAAATACTATATACGTTTACAATAAAGTTGTAAACTCCGCCTGCTTAAAATAATCATTAACTTTAAAACGAATCAGACTGTGTCTCTCAATGAACAGAGCCTCCCGGGACAGAGGTTTTTTCAACGATGGATGAAATATTTTCTCCCAGACTTGGTTTTAGTATAATAGTCTCCGAGGGCGAATTTATTCTAAGACGCAATCTGTTCCCAAATAGATTCTCCGGGGAGACATTATGATTGGGGGATTCTGTTTCGAGATAACGACGACCATAGCAACTGTAGACCGAGGTACGAGTCTTCGACGATAAACCTTATCAGTGATTGTCACATCACAGATCAGCTCAATTGTACCCGTGCCAATCTTTTGGAATACTTTCTGTTTTCTCTCACCTACACAATTCTGTGATACTTTAAAATCCCCATGATAAGTTTAATCAATTTATGATGGACCCTATAGAGATCATAGATATCTTTTCATAGGTTGGAGACAAACCAGTCAACTGCATGTGATGGAATAATCATTGCAAAGTGGAATGCTCTATTCTATTATAAATGTAGGCCTAGCTATTGGTGCAATGATCCACCATTGAGGACGGAGACTGCTCCAGTCGCACAACAGGCTATGTATTGTATTGTATTGTATTGTATTGTATCTATCAATTTATATAGCGCCTCTCGCAGTGCACACCAATCAGAGGCGCTCACAGTGCGAAAGACCCAGAGAAAAGAAAGAGGTCTTCAGACAACGAAAAGAGGCACTTGGCCCACCAGTTAATAAACGAGAACGTGTTAAAGGAGGCAGCAGGTTCCATAGTACAGGGACAATGAAGGCAAAGGCTCGCGTTTTAGCCATAGCAGTATAGAGTAGGCTATAATAGAGTAGGCTATGTGCTCTGAATCCTGTTTGTGAATTTCTGCATTTGGCTCCGCTGTACCTGTTATTTCGAGATGGGTTATTTTATTGTTTTATATTCGTCCTGCAGTTCCTGTTTAACGAAGATATGTCATAACGAAGTTGATTAGCGTCGCCCTTCTCCTTTATCCAGGCTTGAGACTGGCACTACACGAGTATGGCAGTAGTAACAGTTCGAGGGTTTAACGTCGTCCTGTGGCATCACATGTAGGCTGTTGACGACAGTTCTATATTTTTTTAATTTTTAGCATTACGATTATCTATGCATTTGCCCTTTGATTTTCCGACTGTATTCTCTCGTTGTTCGTCGATTCACTGTCTAGACAGGTTTTATTGTTTTCTTTGTTATTATGCAAAGGGCATCACCTTGTCGTTGCTGGTATGTACCAGCGTCACTGCTCTTGCTGTTGTACCGTCTGCGAACACGAGCCGTGTGTTGTTAACGTTGTTCTCAGTCATTCATATTGACTTTGGATATTCTGAAGTTTTCTGTGTCTCTCATCTTTATTTTTTATCGATTCTCTTTTGCAGTTTTATTTCGATTCATCCTCTACGTTTTGTAGTTCTTTGGGGAGAGAGTCCGAGAGACCCGATCGCCCACTTCAGCACCACGTACGAACTTTCCCTGTGTGCTCCAACTTCAACTCACGACCTGCTGGTGGGCATATAAGCATCCTTCCGCCAACCTTCAGTCAGCGCTAGGGAGGTCTTTGCCTTGTCGTTGCAGCCGACGACCGCCCTAGCGCTTCAACGGCCGAGCAATTGCTTCTGTCGTCTTCATTTTCACTTGTAGATTTATAGACGAGCAAAGTCCACCTCATTTGTTTTTTCTCGTATAATTATGAAGACCGTTCTATCGTCTGCTGTCTGGTGTAATTTTCGCGGCAATGATCTACTCTTTCACATTGGAAGACGCTTCCGAGCACATCTTTAGTCCTAAAATATGGTGATGTTTGTATATTGTCTCGAACGGACCCCTCCCCATTTCTGTTTACCTTTGCAGTCTCTGTTTTATCTCCATTGGTTTGTAATATCTATAGATATTACCCTTTAACCAATTTGTCCTCTTGCCTACTGTATCCTTAGCCCGATCAAGATCGATGAATTGTAGTTTATGACCAACCTGAGTCGCCATCCAACCAGGGCCACTGGAGACCTAAGGAAGACCTTTAAATCCTATTCCAACGTGTTGCGTAAGATTCCAGAATTTTGTTTCCTGGGTGCATTTGAGGAGCCAGACATCTGCGAAACTAATATCGGCTTATTAATGCACTCTTCCTTATTTAAGGTAGTTTTTCCAAACCCTCTGGAATTCATCCTTTGGCTTAAACAACTAATAATGTGCGGGCGAATGTTTAATATGCCTCTTGTGCTAGAATGCAGGCGCTATAGTTACTGATACGGAATTCTTAGTTCCAACGCAAGCATCATCTGCGAATTGATCTCCCTTGATGCATCAAGGACTACAGCTGGACACACTTGACCTTCACATGCAGCAGGGATCCTGCAGCAGCTGATGCTACTTTAGTTGCTTCAACTGACTCTGTCTCAGTGCTGCTGCTGCAGCTGCTGCTGGTCTGGCCATTGCTCTAGAGATGCATTGAAACCGTCATAGAACTAGGTATGAACGCCGCTGACGTTATCGAACCGATCGATACACCCCCATGTGAATAATAATATATAGACCTATATTTACATAATTACATACAAATTGCCTTAAAATATATATATATAGGCACAATGCATGCATATAATTTATAATACTATATAAGCATGCATTGTATATATAGTTTCTACATATATTTTTACTATATTTTAATACATTTTTGGTATCTACAATATGCGTACAGCAAGTATCAGAGTGTGACGTTCATAAAATTAATAATAGTTACATGTACGTTTATGTAAATTGAGCATAATTAAGCCTATTCACAGATGTGTGCAAATATAGGGAAATGAGAGACTGCAAATAAATATATTCATGACAGTCATAGTTTATGCCACAATTCTGGTTGGTTGGATTGCAGTATTCTGATATTCATAGCCTATATATATTCTGTTTTTCGGCTGTGTGTGTATACATATGATCAGTCGCTCTATATATACTTGGTTCTATATTTGTTCGTCTGGCAATCATCTCGCCGCAAACCTCTTGACGCTGCAGCTGAGAGGTTTTTGGAAAAGCATCTTTCATCATTCGGTCGCACGGTTATGGCACATTTGGACGCAAAAGCGGTTCCTCGGAGTGATGAACGGATAAGAAGAGTTCGCTCGCTGCTGCTGCTGTTGCTGCTGCTGTTGCGGCTGCTGACCATGATGATTGGATGATGATGATGACGATGATGATGATGGTGGTGGTGGTGGTTGTGGGTGGGTGGGTCGCATGTTGCTGAATTCATTCGCACTGCAATTCCGAGTGAAGAGGCGTGTAACATGGAACAGAGAAAGAGCAGAAGACAGAGAAGGACATTACGCGTACGCCGCAGGACGTGACTGAATAAAGCGGAGAAGAACGGAAGGGACATAATAGACTATGCAGTGAATGTCTGAGAGAGGAGAGGCCAGGCCAAGTCAGCACAGGAGAAAAGACAACACACGAGAGAGAGAGAGAGAGAGAGAGAGAGAGAGAGAGAGAGAGAGAGAGAGAGAGAGAGAGAGAGAGAGAGAGAGAGAGAGAGAGAGAGAGAGAGAGAGAGCGAGCAAGACTGATGAGAGTATTGCGTGATAATTAGGACAGACGAGGGGTGAGGCAGGCAGAATCAATCAATTTTTCAATTTCAATCAATTTTCGTTCATTAGGAGAATTAACAGTAGGCCTATAGAGCAAGAGAACCTGGGGCAGGAAGAAAAGCGACGTTCACGTTACAATCTAGAAGGATGTATGAGTTGAAGACGCTTCAAGCTTCAAGACATGTATGTCTAAAAACCCCAACATAAGACTTAATTAATAGCCTATCTAATATAAATGTCTGTGCTAATAACATCGTAACCGTTAGACTCAACATGAACCCATTATATGCTGCAGACTTCTATTATGCAGATTCTCGGTTTCTTCTCTCTATTTCTTCTGTCTGCGTTTCCCTTCTTTGTCTGCCTCGGTTTTTCTCTGCTTCTTTTTCTCTTACTCGTGTTATCCTCAGGAGAAATATTGTCGGACGACTGTCGCCTGGTCGGTCTTTGATTAGAGTTTCCTGAACACGCGTCCCTCTGTGTTCTGCGCGTTCGACTGAATTCCTGATGACATCCAGTGTAGGATTTATGGCAGTCAGCCGGCGCTAGAGACGCTTGCCTTGTGATCATATGATCGAGGATTCCAGTGTGATCTTTGGCACGCGTTGCAATTTGCCTCCGAGCTACGCTGTTCACGCCCAATTGCTTCCTCTGTGGAGCATGTGCCTTTCTTGAAAAATTACCGGTCTCTAGACGCGTGATACAGCGTCTTTGGTCAGAGGAGTAGTAGGCATATATAGTGTATACTCTAGTAATCCATGGATTAGGCATGGCTTTTCGGTTGCGGAAATCAGGTGACACGGAAATCCAACTGTGATTAAGTTGAATTCTTGGGATTACTTTCCGGGGACGGGGGTAAAATAAATGACGGTGGTCATGTAGACAGATGGAACTAGATAATGTATATATGATCGGGCCTACAGTTACTAATGATGTAATTAATTAGGAAGTGTAGCAGCTGATCAGTAATCTGGTAAGATCTCAATGAATCAATCAAATTCGTTTACTCGAAATCAAGTTGACAATATCGCAGCTTGTTACAGCAGTCTACCTGCTTCGACTAGCCTGCTGTTTCGACCGAAACCACGCCAACTCCGGCGCCGGTTTCAACACTGGACAAAAACTGCTGTTGTCGGTTTCTAATCGATGTGTGTGCGTATGTGCGTTTGAGCGTGTGTGACAGTGTGTGTGTCTATGATGGCCCTCTACAACCCTCTGATCTTCTGCTTGACTTTGACAAGTGCCGTTCTATGACAACCACGTTTTTGCGAGCCCTATTGGACCAGTCATTGGCTGCCAGTAACCACTAGTATGACAATTCGGGCCACCTATTTGGGGGGTGGGGGAGTTATCGTGGCTGTTTTCGTCTATCGGTTGATGCCTTGACATTCAACACCTGATCAATAGATTAAGTTACTATGTTCATTTACTAATAAGCATAAATACCAGATGGAAATAATTGCAAAATAATGAATAATGATTAGTAAAGCTTCTGAGATGACAGTTTTCCACCTGTGCGAATGTTATTAATGTTCGCTTGTAGCTAACTACAATTGAGAACTTGAGAGACGTCGAAGGAAGAAAAGGAGAAGACTTGCTGTCTCTGATTGAACAATAAATGCTTAGAGACGAACTTATGACAGTCGGTCGTTGGCTGAGACTTCAGGACACGACCATTGATATAGCGCCGTCAGTTGGCAATGTTTCAGTTGGCTAGAACTAGTCTGCTAAATATGATTTACATCTCTTAGAAATCTACAGATCACAGTTTCTGTTAGAATGATTGAAGTCTGTTATCAGATAAAATAATATCTGTAAGAGATACTTGACTTCTTTTGTCAATATCTTGTAGAGATGACAATTTTAGATGAATGGCATTAATAAGAGATGATTGATCTCTATTAGAGATGATAATATCCTTTACAGATAACGATATCCTTTACAGATGACAGTGTCTCTGAGAGATGATTGACGTACATTAGAAATAACATACCCTTTACAGGATAGACGTGCATTAGAGATGACAGTTTGTTGTCAAAGATGATTGGCGTCGTTTGGGTATACAGCAGCGTGTATGAAATGACTGGTGTATGTAATATGAGAGAGAGAGATTTGTGTTTATTAGATGCGACAGCAGGCGGGGTCTGTTTGGAATGGCGCTGTTTATGATCAGAGATGAAGAGGAGCAATCGGGTGATCAACAGGTGTTGGTCGGTCGGTGGTCGTATGGGATCAGACTGCTTACCGTCTACTTGGTCCTTCTCCTCTGACTCCTTAATCCGTTTCTTCAGGCGGCGCTCAAGCCGTCGTCGACCGCTGATGACGACGCGGAGACTGAAGAGCTCGTGCTGCCACTCCTGTCGAGAGGTGGTCTACAGAGGCAGCAGCAGCAGCTGAAGCAGCAGCGGCAGCAGCAGTCTCCTCATCTGCCATAGTGGCGATTGGGCGATTAGAGCAGGGCAGACGAAGTGAGGAATAAAGGAGGGGACACCGCTGCTGCTGCTGCTGGTGGTGGTGGTGGTGGTGGTGGTGGTGGTGGTGCAGAGGCCCCAGCGCATAGAGATCGATTGGATGAGAGAAGGGAGGGGCAAGGGGAGGGAGGACTGGCACCGCTCCTCTTCCGCATCCTCCTCGTTCACCCGTGCACGTTCCGCGTGCATGCATCGTCCGACCATGTCTATAGGCCCCGTCAGCTGTAGCAGCAGCAGCAGCAGCAGCTAGGCTGACTGCGGACGAGACTGCTGAAACAGCAGCAGCAGCTGCAGCAGTAACAACAGCAGCAGCAGCAGCAGCAGCAATGTCAACAGCAATGGCAACAGCAATGGCAACAGCAGCATCGGAAACGCAATGCATGATGCATGCGCCCGAGTTCGATCCTGCATCTATCTTCGGTCGAGAGGCAGAAGCTCTGTGGATGCGTTCATGTTTACGGCTTCTGCCGGAGAAGACAAAAGAGAAACCATCGAATGAAAGCGGAAGAAGAGGCAGATTGGAAACAAGAAAAGGAACAGAGGACAAAGAACGAAGGCACGTCGACACTTGAAGGAAGACAAGGCAGAGAGAGTCACAGGAGGAGGAGGAGAAAGAAGGCAAATAACAGAACGGAATAGATGAACAGGATACGAAGAACGAGTGGGCGGAATAATGGAGGAGGAGGAGGAGGAGGAGGAGGAGGAGGAGGAGGAGGAGGAAGAGGAAGAGGGGGAAAGGAGGAGGAGAACGAAGCAGCAACCAATTAATTTCAGATGGAAGAAGAAACGACGAGAACGTGAATAAGAGGATTAAAAGAAACAGCTGCTAGAAAATGGGGTGGATAATTGGATAGAGGAAGAGGAGTCAGAAGAATATGAATAAATAAAGAGAAAATGGAGGAGGAGGAGGCGGAGGAGGAGGAGGCGGAGGAAGAGGATGCGGAGGAGGAAGCTGCGGAGGTGGAGGGCGAGGAGGAAGAAGAGGAGAAGGAGGAGGAGAATTAACAGAAAAATTAACGGATGGCAGAGAAGGAACGGGAGGAGGATGAGGAATAAGAGGAAGAGGTGGATGTGGAGGAGAGCAGAGCTATGCATTAGAAACGCGTCCGTTCCTGTGCATCGTCTCCTATCCTGGCATATTTGCTGAAGCGCTGTGCTTTACAGCTGGACATTTCAGCCGAAGACGACGACCTGAGGGTTTTCTTCGTCTGTGCGCATACTTGCTTAGGCTGGAGGAGGGTGTTATGGGGGCGGGGAGACTGACTAAATCGAGTGGTCGTTATGGCTGTTCCCCGTGTGGTTGGCGTAAACTGGTAATAATTAATGGCCTGGCTGGTCTTATGTTGTCATGCTGTGTAAACTATTCTCCGGCGCAGTCAATGCGGCGCTGACGAATGCAGCGGATCGAGCCAGGAAGCCATCCCTGCTGCTCTGATGTACGTCAGCTGCACTGCCTGCCGACAGCCATAACGACCGATGACAGCAGCGGCGGCGACAGCCAGCACTCCCTCCTCACTCATGCAACCATACGCAGACATTGGTGACCGTCTAGAAGAATTGACCAGGCCTAACTAATGCGTGGGCTGCTAGATAATAATAATAATAATAGGCTATCTTTTCTTTAATAAGCGCCTGACAAACGCACTGCGCTGTACATTTACATGTTATGCAATTTAAATCTTAACTACTAACAGAACAGACAGCTTGCAATACAACGGCGCTAATAGCAGCCTACAAAGCATATCCGCCCAACGGGGGCTCGAACTCGGTACCTCTCGGTCTCTGTGCCAGATGTTTTCCAATGCGCCACGGGCCTATAATACATACATTAGTTGTTGTTGTTATTATTATTATTATTATTATTATTATTATTATTATTATTATTATTATTATTATTATTATTATTATTATTATTATTATTATTATTATTATTATTATTATTATTATTATTATTATTATTATTATTATTATTATTACTACTACTACTACTACTACTACTAGATGTTTGCCATAATGGGATACCGGGGTATAACGGGAAACTTGAATATAATCCATCTTACTCACTTTTAATTGCTGAAGACGTAGTCTAATCAATCGGAAGTAAAACATCTTTTAAGGTGAAGGGCAAAGGCAATCGCGATATCGACGCGTCTTGCTAATTTTATGACTATAAGAAGATTTTCAGGGTAGCCGAAGTAAGGTACGTTGATAATTCAAGGTTATTCTAGAAAAAGTGGAGCTATATTAAATTTAGCTTATACGTTGAATATGTAGCATAATATATAAAGTCACATATCCCCATAAGAAATTTTGTGCAAGTTCAGTATGTTTTGTCAAAATGGCGGGCTTACTATATTGTTCATTTGGGGCATAATGGGATACAGATATCCCATTTTGCCCCATGTTGTGATTCGCCAGCTGCTTATTTTTGTGAGACCCTATTTTGCAATAAAAATGTATTCTCTACTAATGCGTAGAAGAGTGACTCATATAGCCTAATAGGCCAAGTGATAGTTTTCCAAATTTCAGACGATTTGGATATTGAAAAGAAAGAAAAACAGTTGCTTCGTTCAGACAAAAATCGAAATGAAGTGCGCAGCCATTGATGAAGTACAGAGTGGAAGACTTGGGTAGCTCTCAGGAAGTAGAGAAGCACCCTCCTGGTCAACTTCAATTGAGCCTTCGGCCAATGAAGTCGATGCCACCAATATCTAACCACTCAAGGCACCGTATGGGCCCAGAAATAAGGTCATCAAACAAAATTGGAAAAACTTTGGTTATGACAACTGTATCAGAAAAGCTAACTGGGGAGTTTGGTCACCCAAACTGGACTAAGAAGCTATAAAGAAAGTTGTCAATCCCTTTTTAACAACGGCTTGACATCTAAAATGTCTGATGTATTCGATTACATGACAAAATAAAAATATCATGAAAAAACAAACAAAATTTTAATGATATTTTTTAGCTTAAACTTTACTGTTATGATGCTGTCATTAAATTGCTGTTCATGGTTCATGTTAAACAGTTAGTTGTAATAAGTTCAAAGTTACAGTTTGTCAAGCTATAAAGTTTTTATTCTGGCCTACATTCCCTCCTTTAGATGATATATATCATGGGGCATACTGGGAAAGTATATCCCATTTTACCCCTTATGGTGGGGCATAATGGGATTTTGGGACACACTAGTAGGAAATCATTATTTTCGGTCTGGGTGATGCTTAAGTGGATTAATCTAATCTACATGTATGTTGTACATTAGGTGTGCTGGCATAGCCTGAGTACAAGAAAACCCTTAATTTTTATTAACTACGTGGCGTAAATTTAAAAATGCCTTAAGTATCCCATTATGCCCCGGTCTCCCTACTACTACTACTACTACTACTACTACTACTACTACTACTACTACTACTACTACTACTACTACTACTACTACTACTACTACTACTACTACTACTACTACTACTACTACTACTACTACTATTATTATTATTATTATTATTATTATTATTATTATTATTATTATTATTATTTTTATAATTTTTTTTGCCCTGAGGTACTTCATTCCCCCAGGGACTTAGAAGTTATAAAAGCAATGTGTCTGGAACGGCTACTCAACATCCATGTCGGGCGTGGGTTTGATAAATGTGCCACTAAAATTATTATTATTATTATTATTATTATTATTATTATTATTATTATTATTATTATTATTATTATTATTATTATTATTATTATTATTATTATTATGCTCCGAGGTACAAATGATCTCTAAGGAACTAAAACATTAATCAAGAATAGAAGAAAAACGTCTGTAACGGCACCTATTCGTCGTTGAGGTCCATTATTATAAGTTAAACCATAGTTGTAAAAAACGTTTTTTCGTTTTTTATTTTTCCTCCCAAAACGTCGTTTTTTTCGTTTTTTATTTCTCGTCTCGTTTTTTTTCCGTTTTTTATTTTTTTATGTAACTTTATTTATTTATTAACTGTCTGTTACTATTTGTTTAATTTTATTTTTGTCTGATATCTCTTACGTTGTCTCCGTCCTTTCAAGGATTCATATAATTTACGTCACTATTTAGTGTCATCAGTTGAAATAAACAGCTACAGGAAATAAAATTTATAAAAGTTATTTGAATTTCTAAGTTATCCAAAATGCGAAATGTTGTCTTTGTACTCAATAATCTCTGATTGACTGATAAACTGACGGATATTACTCCATATCAAGTTCTTATTATAAGTGAGAATTGTAAGTAGACCTACTTTTTAATTAAGTAGGCTACACTCTATACTTGCAAAGTTTAGTTTTTAGTTGCCTATGTTTGCATGGATTGATATGGACTTATGCATACAATTTTAATTTGAAAAGATTTCAATATTTTTAATTTCTCGAATTCTTTTTAAACCAACTAAGTCTTATGAAAAAGAAAATAATTGTTGTAGATTACAGTTACTTGGTGATTACTAATAAAGTTATGTTATTTGCTAATTAAAATAAAATTGTGTTAACAAGGTTTTAATTTTAAAATGCAGTAAAAGATGTAGAAAAGTCAAATTATTTTCTTTTCCGTTTTTTCTCGTTTTTTTCCGTTTTTAATTTTTTCAATAAAACGACGTTTTTTTCGTTTTTATTTTGATTTGATCGTTTTTAACAACTATGAGTTAAACTGATAATAATCAACGGCCTGGCTAACTGGATAACTTATAATAACCCTGACGGGTTAGTATAAGTTATCCAGTCAAACGAATTTTAATTGTCATTGTGTATTTCCATTGAAAACTTTTTTAATGAAGGACTACAGCAAGAAGGTGGAGTAAGTAGGAAAACAGATACGTAAATGAGTGAGAAGGCTTAACTAGATTACTTCCAATAGCCAGACTGCAACAGAGACAGCCAGTATTTCTCAATTGCTGTCTTTCCGACTAACCTAACAGTAAATCAGACGTCGACCTAATAGGCCTACCATTCGTCCGTTCTTCCAGCTTCCAAACTCGAATTCCCGCAATAGATTAAGAACCACTCTGTGCAAGTTCATCAAGTTCAGTTGCATGTAGGCCTACTTAATTTAAGAAATAATATGCTATAGACCTATATTTCAGTTGTAGTACCTAATTGTCCTGCGTCTGATGTCGGCCTATTACTCGATCATTGCATCTGAGCAAATACTAATTTCTGTAAGATTGAATAATCGAACAGCAAATATCATTGTTCATAATTCTTATCACGTCCTGTCGTTCCGAACCTAGAATTGGAGGGGAAACATAATATGTTTCCCCTGAAGGACATATTATGTCCTTCGATCTGTTCTCCCCAACCGTCGTCACTCGCGCAGTGAGGCAGAACTGAAGTAGAATGTGATTATCATTTGTCAACTTCTAATCTCGAGCGAGACATCAGTGATTAGGAAGTGAGATATATAGTATCCCAGACGCTCATTAATCATCTACAGAGAAAGAGCGCCGATTGGAAACAAGATTTGTTCTAGCATCTGTAGTTCTGTACTCAGCTGTAGCAGGTCTGCTGACTCATAATCATAGCCTGGATATTAAATTTTGTCAAATCGGCTATTTGGATTTTTAAGGAGCTTTACTTACAGGGTTTAATGTGTTACCACAACACGACATAACTGAAACAATTATGCTCTTATGATGGAGTGAAATCGTCTTAGCTTCGGCATATGAGGGCGGGTGTCCTCCAGTCCTCTTCCTCGACGTTTGGTCTTCTCACCAACGATTCGCTAGATAGCGCAAGTGAAGCAGTAGTCTTAAAATCCAAGTATTTCTTCTGGCATGCAGGTATTAATACAAAATGCCCAACCTCTGAGGTGACAGTGCAGCGCAGTGTTATTTCAGTTATGGGCTTTCAGTTACAGTTTCAGTTACCTAATTTCTTATTTTTCAGTTTCAGTTATAGTTACAGTTAACTATCAATTCTATTCGGAATGTTATCGCCCGTGATGTCACCAAGACCCCAAACACCACCACATCACTCCTGTCCTGAAATCACTCCACTGGCTCAAAATTCCTGAACGAATAGAATATAAAGTCATATCACTCACCTACAAGGCTACAACACACTTCAGTCCTCCCAGCCCTCCTATCTCCGCCAGTTGTTCAATCACGATCCAACCTCTTCGTTCAACCCGTTCCTCTTCCATCGTCACACTGCTCCGCCTTTCTTTCACTTCATCACTTAAATTTGCAAATCGCTCCATAGCCATAGCTCAGCTGTACCGCCTCTTTGGAACAAACTCCCACCAGTGCTACGACAAATATCCGATCCATCCCACGAACTCACCAAAACCTATCCTCTTGCTATCTCTCCACAGGTCTTCCACTCAAAACTGAAAACACTGCTTTTTTACAAATCCGATCCCGATTCCTTCTCCACCCTTCACCTCCCTCGCCATTTCAACTCTAAACATCATCCACCTTATCCGTCAGACTGTTTACCTGTCTGACTCTGCATGGATCTTGACCCTCTGCCTATCGATTCTGTTTTGATTAAGCGCCTGTGAATAAGCTGGTTCCCGCGACTTCGCGTTTGTGGGCGCTCTAGAAATCTCGAGTTTACGATTACGATTAACTGGAATCAGATTTTCCAGTTTCAGTTAAAGTTAGTTATTTTTCAGTTATAGTTTCAGTTATTATTTTTGTCATGCTAATGACACACTGACCACAAGTATTCCAAACAGTTATATTTAGAAATATTTACGCAGTCTCCTTTTGAAGCTGATGGCAGTCCACGTCTTGACTCAAGAGCAGCACATGCTACGACTAAAGTTAATAAGTAAGGAAGCTGAAGCTGTAATCAGAAATCGAGGTTACGAGGTTAGTGTCAAATGCCTCAGTTGGCTGCTTTGCTCGCAAGGACATCACAGCTAACAAATGAAACATGTCAACATCTGAAGACCTTATACCACCAGATAACGACCTCCAACTCCAAGGCAGCCTGCGTGTAAGTTGGTGGAACAGAATTCCGAGAAAAATGATTATTATGAAGCTGGTTTGGCCATAATTATAGCCAATGTAGCTCAGTAATTACCAGCCAATATATATGAATTGAGTAAATTTAAAGTCTAAAGCGACACTGGTTAACACATTTACAGGTAGGTCATTTTTTGTGCCTGTATATAACTATATAACTATATAACTATATATGTTATTTTGAAACGCTACAACCGACTGGGAGCATGCATGACCTCTGTAACCGCCGTCAATGACCTATTCCCTAAACTGTGCCTATATTATGTTCGATGCAATAAATCTAGCAGAGATCCATCGATCACCACAACCGCAGTCAGCGTCCATCTGATTGGGATTCACGCTATTCTAGGTCTCCATACAGAGGCGACAATCTGTACATAACTTTGGGGGGCAGATTTGTTCGGGGGCCGGATTTTTGCATTTTTGGATGGGACAGATAGGCCCCAGTCTAAACTTTGGGGGGCAGTCCCCTCTGCTCCCCCCCCGTGATTTACGCCACTGTCTCCATGCAGGTAAGCAGTAAGCTCATAGTCTACGGACCGGGATATAGTCTACAGGTTTATAGGCCCCCATGCAATCCCTGAAACAGCCAATTGAATACGCGGAAAGGCGCCCTCACGCGCAGACCTGAGAGGCCGTGACCAATGCCGTGACACATACAATTAGGCCTACTTGTCTAGTCGATGAACTTAAGCAACGTATTTTGATCTGGTCGCCCACGCAACAATTAATGGACTGTGTATGTCTTGCGGCACAGACAGCGAAAATGCAGTAACACACACTCTTAATTTGTGAGTTACGAAATGTAGGCTACTGTTGTGTATAAATACCATATAAAAGGCTTTAAAAGGCTTTTACATCAACTTCAACGAGTGCAATACGGTGCAATCTCCACCATGCCCTCCCCGCCGCCAGATTTCAAAATATAGGGCCTACCATTATTAGAACTGTTGTGTAAAGTAATAATACTCTAATTAGGCTACCCATTTACTCAATTGAGCAATTGACTTAAGCATGTTCCTCATAGGCTAATGTTTATTTATCCAGAGTCGGAAGTTGTCACAAAAATTCACAATAATAGGCCTATGCTTCATGCGTTTAATTGCTGCTGAAGCTCCGCTCAGACCAATTTGAAAACTCATTCATAGCTCAGACCTTATATTTCAAGGCTTTGCCTGCGTGTTTCAGTTGATTGAAATGTGGTGACTGCATGTGTAGGCCTATACACACGGTGAGAATTGCAAAGGGGTTGGGAGGTTCAACCCCCTAGTCTTTCTGAGTAACCCATTATTAAGTCTTCATTGCACACCCCAATTAAACTTGGATCAAAGTCTGACCAGCGGAGGCGCCAGGATTTCAGGTTGGTGGGGTCTAAAGCTCCAAGCCCTTCCTTTTTTGTCCCCTGATTTGCAGTGATTTCCCACTTTTTGGGGGACTGAGCCGCAGTTAGGGGGGACTAAGCCCCCTATCCCCTCTGGCGCCGCCACTGAGTCTGACCCCAGTCTTTTTCTACAATTCTCATACTGGGCCTACATTAAAAATCATAAGACAAGCTACATTGGGCCTAATCCCAAGAGATGGTTGGTGTCATTTAACCACAGCTGACGTAACCTTTTCCGACGTCATATAACCATATCTTACATCATCACGATGCATAGACTCTAGAGGCCATCGTTATGTCAGTCTCGAGCTACCTCATTTTATGTTAAATATCGAATTCGTTAGATCTGTGGTGTAACTTGATCGCTGTTTTGCTGTAAACTTCATCAGCCGACGGACTTTCACATTTTGTAGAGGTATGCATACACTATTATAATAGGGACCTAATAGACCTACTAATCCGAAACTGCACTGTATTATAGACATCGCATATTAGGATCTGTGCAGCTGAGTCTGAGTCTGACATAGTAAGTAAGTAAGTAAGTCAAATGTGAGAGGGTAATGTGGCAAAATCGTTGTCAGTTGCAGACTCTGTATTAACCGTAAAGCAATGTTATGTAACAGGGCAATTGTTTAGTACTTTAGTGCATTTAACACAACCAAACATCATCTTTATTATTATTATTATTATTATTATTATTATTATTATTATTATTATTATTATTATTATTATTATTATTATTATTATTATTATTATAATACAACCAAATTTGTAACATGCACAGTGACACCGTGGAAAGCAAATTCGAGCTGTGATTAGTCAGAACCAGATGAAATGCAACTAGAAATTCTGATATTTAAATGCCAGTGAAAATAATGAGTCTTGAAAGCGTTTCTTTAAGGAAAGAATTCGAACATTTGGCGAACATTAATTGGAAGCCAGTTCCATTCTTGGAGGGCAGCAACATGGAATGCAAGAGAGCAGATGTGCAACAGTTCTGTATCGTGATGAACCAAAACACTCATCCAATGATCGCAGACTGTGGGAAGGGAAGTAAGGATAGACTAGTGATAAGTACCTTCTAGAAGTGCTCAATGCAAAGATTTTATAGGCCAACAGACCAATTTAAAGCTTATTCAGAATTCTACAAGAAAACAATACAGCTGACTGAGTTGGGTTATTAATTTGTATCAGGTTGGGGCACACTCCACCAAGCTATCTAGAAATTTGGATATGTTGAAACAATTGACCAAGTTCTGAGACACCTGCAAATGTCCGTAACTTATGTCAGTATTAACACTTCTGTTGCAGCGCCTCAGCTGCAGAATTTCTTTAATCTTTTGTGGCAGCAACTGTAGGTGACCCCGATGAACCTGAGAGTGATTTAAAAGTGTCCATGGCCGCTTTTGAATGTTTGTGCTTTCTTAGCCTTAAAATAGCATCTCGTGACCCATATGATTAAAATAACTTCAAGGTCGGCTTAAGGTTGAGGTGTAAGCAATCAAGATGAACTTCGGCCGCAATTTAACAATACCAGACGAAGTCCTGTCATCAGACTGGTGCAGTGTGTGGTAGGCCTATTGTGTTCTTGAATGCAGGCCGATGAAGGGAGGGGGTGGATGGTTGCTGAGCCCAACAGTTGGACCAACTGCAACCATCCGATAGGTCTTATCAGCTGTTGGAGTGTTGGTGATAATATTCCTCTGTAAATGATGCAATTTCTGCATCTTCTTGCTATGTTGCCAAGGACTACAAAGAGACTGATAACTTATCACATTGACATCAATCCATTGTTTACCTAAAATAAACCTTTAAATTTAAAGCATTTCTAACCCCGGAATGCATTTCAGTTTGGTTTTCTTGCTAAAGGCATCCAGGTAAGTGGTGTAGGCTAATTGTAAACTCTTAAATGAAAAATTGTACAGTTATACAGTCATAATGGATGTATGGTTCCACAGATGGATAGTTTGATGAATGCATCATTTAAATTTTAAGCATAAATCCATTGTGCATATTGCATAAATGAGCTTTTAATAGAATATCTTAGATGAAAAGAGCAGTTATTAGAGAGAGGTTAACAACCAATGACTCTTAGACTAGTGTGGGCATGTTGACATGAATGATTGAACTTACGTTTGTAAAAAGTAAGAGTCAGTGACTAAATCAGTGAGTAAACTGAAATCAGTTGCCTCTGTCGCAAAGCAGTACAACTGGCGAGTACCTGTAATCACCCATCTCTTGTTGTAACCAGGATTTCAGACTTCAATCCACTACCAAAGAAAATTCTCTGATATTTAGAACTGTAATTATTAGTCTGAGCTAAGTTGCATCCATGCTAGCATGGACCCCATGTAGTAGCCATATTCCAGTATGGGGCCCATGTAGAACCCGTAATCCCGTATGGGTCCCATCTTATGCCCAGAGCAGGGAGATTCCTTATAATCATGAGAGGAACCTCATAATGGACAGTTCAAGTTGACAGTTTTGACAGTAATTTTTGTTTTGTTCTTCCAAGTTAGTGTATTGTCGAAGAACCCACTTCGTCCCTTGCCAACTATGGTTTGGTCTATAAAGATACCTGCAAGCTGTCTTCAGATGGTAAAAATTCTTCTGAACAGCTTTCGCTGCTGTTTCACTAGTTCTGCAGATATGTCATCACAATCGGATGTACCTTCAACAAAGACTGTGCGCAAGAAAAAAAAAGAAACAGTTGTTGATGGAATGCGATGCAATGACATTCTCATTTCTGATCAAGCACAGGTCAGGCCCAATCAAACATGCAACTTTCAGGACTTACCATTCGATTGCAAACTCTGTGTTTTCTCATATCTCACTGTGCAGGAACGGGGCAGAGTTGGTTTGGTTTGCATGGAATGGAATTCCATTGCTAGTACTCCGAGTCTGTGGAGTGACGTTAATCTCACAAAGTTCCGCTACCTGTGTAACTGTTGCGAGCAATGCACTGGTAAAGCATGCTACAAGTCGTACAAGAATAGAATAGAGAAATATCTGGACCGTGTTATAAGTATAAGTCCTAACGTCAGACGACTGTGCTTTGCATTTGACATCGCAGATTCTCAGGACATGTGGCTATCGGTTCTGAATAGGTTTCTGTCTTCGGTTCGAATTCAAGATCTGAAAGTGGCAGAGTTGAACTGGAAGGAAACGCCTGCCAAGTCTTTTCCATGTGAAAGAGCCACCACGCGATCAGCGTACAGTTGCAATGATCTGAGGTATCACTGTCGCAGAAGACAGCGTCATTTTGCCACATTCTTTGACCACTTCACTGCATCAGCCACAAAGGTAACAAGCATTTCGCTGCCATTTGATTGGTCATCGCAATCAATCTGTGCTCTTGGACGACTCAGGTACTTAGAGACGCTAGAGTTGGATAGCTATTTCGTCCCTCAACCAAAATTCGAACAGAATTTGCTTGACAAAGTCTTAACATCTGTACCACAACTGAAACACCTCACCTTGGCAGTGTGCCTAGGAACTGGATCAGAAATATCTACATTTCGAATAGCCGCAAGAACTCTGGAGTATCTTAATCTAACTGGATGTGCCGGACTTTGCATAGTTGAAGTTAATTTGCCCAACCTAAAAGAGTTGTGTGTTAATCTGATATCTGGCCATATCCTTATTGCAAATGGTTTCTGCAACACAGCTATGCCTTGCCTTTACCAAATACTGTGTTTAGGTACCCCAAAACTCTGCTATATTAACGAACATAGTCTTCATAAAGACTGGCGCATAAACAGAAACGACGAACTTGAAAACATCCTAATGAGAACCTGCCCATGTGTTATTCACAAATCTATTTCAGTGGCCACTCTTCAGCATATATTATAGATGGTTTAGTTTCCATTCAGCATATTATGCTGGTCATCACATCTGTTTATCTGTATATCTTGCAGTACTTATGAGCCTATAATTTGAGTGAAGAATATTCTGCAAAGTTGAACTACAAATAATACTGAATATTTATGTAATAAATTCAATTCCACGATGATACGTATACAATGATCTGACCATAAAATGAAGGGCAACTGAACAAAACTATCAGGTTCTAAAACAAGGTTTTAGATAATAAAACTGGGACATCGAATCAGAAATGAAATCTAACAGTCGTCAAATTGATATGCAATGTGGTCTTTGGAAAAGATTATATGAGTTTGCAATGATAAACACAATCTTCAGTTTTTTCATTTTTCTACCAGTTTGCAATTTAAGTTTCTACGATTCTATCATTTACCAGCTGTGACTTTTAACATAAAGAAAAACAATGTGATTCACGTGATTTCTATTTTACAACAGCCAATTTTTAAGTAATCATGAACTCCTAGATTTTATTTGCTCTTGAATGGGTTGAATGGCCTAGTACAAATTAAAATAATAACCCTTCTGGTGCCTATACTCCTACAATTTTTGGATAAATATAGAGATACGATATGATCAAGTCGTGTCTGCTGTTGTCAATCATAATGTAGATTTCCATATTGTCGGTAGGCCCTACTACTGAGGATTTTAATTAATTATATTTCAGGCACAAACTGACAGGACAAGCATTGTACTTGACAGACAATGTTATTCATTTGCAGCCTCAATGCCTAATGACTGATGTCAGGAACCTATTATGACAAACCTATTGTGACGACAATGATGAAGCTGCTGCTAATGCCGATATATAGAACTGAGAAAAGAATGCAGGCCATATTATTTTAATTTAAGTTGAAATATGATAAAAAAAGTGATACTGAACTCAATTTTATTATGTTATTTAACAGCAATGGTCAACAATATCCAGATCTGTCAGTTTTGCATGTAAACAATTTGGCATGTCTGTCAAACATGGCTGGTTCGATTGTAGCTAGATAGAAGTGTTGATTCATAATTGCACTGTTGGTATCACTATGATAGCAAAATAGAATGTTTGGAGTCAATGTAATTATTCCGTATTGGATCTGTGAAATTTTGTGGACAAAATTAAGAATGTGAGGGGCTTCAATCAAGGATCCAGACTTGTACAGAAGAAGTCTGTTGATGAGGTTTCATGATTTTGAACTGTGCATTGTTCAATGTAGAGTTTTGACATGAGATATGATAATGGTATTGAACTTTGCTATGAGCCTGTAGGGTGGGGATGATAAAATTCATCACTTGGCCTACATTTTGAAAATGGTCAGAGGTGACTTTTGACCTGAGGGTCAAACCCCAAATACCACTGCAAATCCAACCTCTGACTTCATTAAATGAATGAGCGAAGGTAAATAGCACAGGAAGTTGACAGATGAGTTGTCATTATGTATTCTGTATTCTGAAATGGTTGATATCACAAGAGAAGTCTCTTGAAAGACCAATATATAAATTGACCTTTGATCCTCTACAGGATAGGATTGACATCTTCACAGTTCACACTGAACATTGCCAGTTCCTGACAACCATATTGCTAAGGATGTGCTAAAGGCAAAACAATACTACAATTTTCACAAACATCAAAGTGTTTAAGATATATTTTGCAGTCATAAAATTAATACATAAAAGATATCAAAAAAGTATGGCTTTGCTAAATACATTTAGCTGCCAGTAAATAAGTGCCTAACTTAAATGCATTGACATAAACATAACTGCATCAGCTGCACTACTTATTTCTAAAAGGAGCAAACAGGGTTTTCACCGTCATACAGTTATTGTTTGTCAAGATCGGATTAAACAGGAGTTATGCCAAATACACACAAATAGCTGACTATGAGAAAAAGGAACAAATTCTGCATGGAATATGTTAATACAATGTAATGCTTCTTTCAGACTTCACTCATGCCTGAGAAAAAAACAAGCAACTCAAAAATATCTTGTTTTACTCAAATATCACACAACTCAAACGAATATGCCTGATAAATAAAACTTATCACAAATGGTTAACGTGTTTACATTAGTGCTATCTCAAAATGATTACCATCAAAGTATAATGCACAATTTCGACTGTTTCTTCTCATGGTAAGACTGTTTTGGAGACGTTTGCCTTCCATTTCTCTGCGTCACTTCTACTGATTCCGCCAGCTGATTTTCCACTTCGTACTTACTTTTTTGTATTCGATGCAAAATTATGTTATAAGTTCCAGTTATGCTACTTCGAGATTGCTTTCCGTGAGCAGACCGCAGGTGATCCTCTGAAATTCCCATTTCTTCCAGTTTCCTACATGCCTCAAGTTCCTCGTCCCTTGGTTCACTTGTGTCGTTTGGAAGTACGTACGGTTCAACAGCTTCAGGAAATTGTTGACCCTCCAGCCACGATGAGTTAATGATCTCCTGAATTGTCAACCTATCTGCAGGAACTGGCCTAAGAATGTTGCGTATTAGAAACTGACATTGGTCCGACACATAATTTGGAACGTTGTAGGAACCGTCTAGAATGCATTTTTTCAGTTTTCCTACAGTCTCTGCTCGAAATGGAAGCACGCCAGTTACCATAAAGTAGAGCAGGATACCCAGAGCCCAGATGTCTACCACTGAGCCTGAGTAGCTGTCGTCTCGGAAGAGTTCTGGAGCCGCATATGGAGGTGAGCCGCAAAACGTGTTCAGCATCTCGTCCGGATTGCAGCATGTGCTGAATCCAAAGTCACCAATTTTCACCACATGAGCGCTCGCAAAAAAGATGTTTTCCGCTTTCAAGTCTCGGTGAATTATGTTCTTGTTGTGCTGAAAAGGAAGACAAAACAGACTTAGATGATAAAACTGCTTTGCCATGCCATCCAGTGTTTCCGTTAGAGTCCAAAAAGGGAACATATTTACGCCCTGACCTATAATTTTTTGGACGTAGCTCGTGCATTTTGGCTATACACCGAAAAATTTGGACGTTTTTTACATTTATATATAATATATTATATATATTTATTTATACAATTTTTGCACAATTTCCAGTCATATTTTATCCTCCTGTCAACAGATTTGCTTCCTACTGCTTCTAACTATAAATTACACTATGAATCATCATCATCAGTTCCTGACACCAGTCATTTGACGGCGATGGGTACGAATAAATGATCGCCATCATCCTCGGTCATTTGTCAAGTCCAATGCGCCCATTAGTGGGAGTCCAAGTGATGTTATGTTTTCTATCCAGCGTAGTCTTGGTCTGCCTTTGCTTCTTTATCCTTCAAATCTTGCATGCAGTGCATTGTGTGGCATCCTGTCAACTGGCATTCTCTCTACATGTCCAAACCACGGGAGTTTATGTTGAAAGACTTTTTTGTCTAGCAAAGTTGTTTTGATACCTAATGATTGTCTTATGTCATTGTTTCTAATTTTCTGTAGTCTTGAAATTCCTGCGATCTTCCAATCTTCCACAGCCAACTCATTTCTGCTGTATGAATTCTTTTCACAGTCTGAATAGTTGCCACTAATTGGTAATAATGAAACCACTGCTCTATAATAGCACCCATATCTAATGCACAAGGAATCAACAGATGACAGACAAAAACGAAACCATAATCAGGTAATATCAGTTCACTGAGACTGAGTCCACCAAGTCCAACGTTAAATTTGAGTCGGATTCATTTGGACAAGTTTGCTGCCACCCCTCCACCACCACCACCACCACCACCAACACCACCACCACCACCAGCTCCACCACCAACACCACCAACACTACCAACACCACCACACCACCATCACTAATGATACACCAACACCACCTGATTTATACTGATGATCTTTTGAGGTAATGTAGCAGAAAAATATCACGCGTTTCAAATATATACATTTCAGCACGTGACTGCTGCCGTTAGTTGTTTTCCTATCATCTGCATTTAATCAGTGCACTCAAGCGCTTCTCATTTGAGGCGATTCATCGATCGATCTCCTTGGTCGATTGTCTAGCAAAGGTCTGGCCGATCGATAAATCGATCGCGCTCGATGAGTTTGACTCCACGAGGAACCTGGAGCCAGACCATTATTTTATTTATCTAAGTTATATTACTTGTGAAAGTTAAGGCTAGGATCGATACAACATTGCATCGACAAGCAGAGGAGGCTTATCGACGGTTAATAAGTGTTGCATATACTCTAGCAGTTAATGGACAACCATGCAGCTATAAAAATACGATACACATAATAAGCGGTACACAAAAGGTTCCAAAGTCGACCGCGCATCGATCACTTACTCAATCTAGCGCGATCGGTTTTCAAATCACCTTCTGTTTTCATATGAGAAGCTCTGAGTGCACTTGCTTTTGTCAGTCTTTGTAGCAATTTCTATTGCTCAAAGATGCTACATGGCACCTTGGCCAAGGTTAACGTATAGGGTTTACAGAGTCCGGAACTGGTTTTATGCAGACCAAATGCCACTGACAATACCTTGACAAAACAAACTACAGTGGCTCTTTGGTATGTCAAACCAGGGTGCGACCGTACGTTGAGTCCCATAATAAAATACGCGTATCATACGTATTTTTATCCCCGAATGTAAAATACGCGTATTATACGTAAAAATACGTTGACTTAGAAACAATTTAATGTTCAATGGTGTGCCATACGAGAATTTGTTGATGTTTCAGAAGAATACGCGCAGTAGATACATGTAGGTGCTTACAGTAAACTTTGTTAAGTTTGTTTTTGGCAGCTATGCCTTTTAGTAACTTAGTTAACTATGTTGCAACGTTTCGTGTTCAATTTTACAATTATAGGGTACAACCTATTGTAACGTACGGCACGCAAAGTTTTACCGTACGCGTATTATACGTATTTTATCGTCCAAAATAAAATACGTATAATACGTACGGTCGCATCCTGTGTCAAACTTCAGTATTTTGAACTTCTGGTTATAACAAATAACAATCAATGGCCTGGCCACAACCAAAGCAAACACAATACTGTTTTTAATCAAACTAGCATATATAAAAAGTTCATTCATGGTTAGCAGATATATCGAAGTTACAGTGTTAGGCCTACTCTGTGATTTCCTATTATTGCACTGCCAGGTTGTATCTGGTAGAATAATCAACCAATGTTTTATTTTCTGATTTGCTGAAGGCTTGGAGTAAAGAATAATGCACATGTAGGTCTGGGTCACTGGAAGGGGTAAGTCACCTGAGGCTAGATGTGTACTCTAATTTCACTTTCATACTTTAGTCTCATTTACTTACCTAAACTTGCCTACCTCAGCTACCTCTGCAAGTCCTCTCTGCTCTTTAGACCGTCATGACCTTCTAGTACCATGGTCTCGGACTGCCACAGCACAGCATCGTGCCTATGCCTCTGTTGACCCTTGGCTGTGGAATGACCTTCCTGCTATAATTCATGCTGAGATCTCATCTGGGGGCACTACTGTTTCTACCTGTTCTCTTAAGACTTCTTTCTTTTGAGGGGCTCTTTGCACTATGAGCACCTCTGATTAGGTTGTACTGTGAGAAGCGTATAAGTCCGTAAATAGAATAGAATAGAATAGAATAGAATAGAATAGAATAGAATAAACCTAGAGCATCTGAAAGGCAAGTGTTTTGAAACCCCGCTTTCTAAGGACTGACCTTGCTACTGTCTGCATTATGGTCTTTGATACAAGAATGTGTGTATCTTTAAAAAATGGCATCACAAAGAGAAAGAAGCTGTCTGTGAATGCCAAATTAGATGCATTCCTATGCTTAGAACACGGCAAAAGGCCTACTAGTGTTGCTAAAATTTAGGGCACCAATCAACACTTTGTCAGCATGGATTAAAAAACATTGACGACCTGTGAGTCCAGCAACCTCAAACAAAAGTACCAGATAGCACAAGCTTTCAAGCTGTTCTAGAATGACTTAAGCAGGCTCAGACAACCAGCAGTCGTCCACTCCTCATGTAAACTCTACGCCACATTTTGGCTGCCATTCTATTGTTAGCAACTTTCTAGGAACTTCTGGTTCAGGCTTGTAATCATCAGCAAAGTTTCAGAGTTTGCTTTGAGGTTATGAATTAAATATACTTAAATTTTTTTATTTCTTTAATGCAGTCGCTATTATCACCATTTGAATGCATTTGCAGTACAAGTATGAAAAGTTCATGGACGAATTCAGTTCACGAGGAGTTTGATGTAAAAATCCTGCTTAATTGAACTTTGGATATGTCAAGCCATTGACAATGGTCTATTGGACTATGATGTAAAAAAATTTCACTGTACAAGTCTGAGGCCAACAGAATCTGAGTCTAAGCTAATTGCCATTACAGGTACACTTAACTGGTAACAGTAAGACAAGTCTGTTCATGTAACTGACAATTAAAACTAGGACCTCTATCCTGTAGGCATCTGTATCCTGTAGGGTCTAGTGATCTCTGGCAATTTCCATGAAGTATATATATATGGGTCATAGAACTGACTCTTTGCATGTGTTAGTGATGTGTTACATGATGATGATGATGATGATGATGATGATGATGATATGATGATGATGATGATGATGATGATGATGATGATGATGGTGATGATGATGATGATGATGGTGCTGGTGATGGTGATGATGATGATGGTGATGATGATATGATGATGATGATATGATTATGATGATGATGATGGTGGTGGTGGTGGTGGTGGTGATGATGATGATGATGATGATGATGATGATGATGATGATGATGATGATGATGATGATGATGATGATGATGATGATGATGATGATGATGATGATGATGATGATGATGACGATGATGATGATGATGGTCCACATACCATGTGATGGACGGCAGAAACTATTTGAGCAAAGAGCAGCCTGGCTTCGGTTTCTGGCAGACGACCTTCGACCGTGATACGTGTGAACAGCTCGCCATCACTGGCATACTCGAGGACAATGTAGAGCTTGGCAAGGGTCTCCACAACCTCATAGAGACGAATGATGTTCGGATGATGGAGCTGCTCCATGCTTGAGATTTCGCGTGATAGCAGCCTCTGTGTCTTCGCATCCAACTTCGTCTTATCCAGGATTTTCACTGCAACTTTTTCTACAGTCAAACAAAAGAAGTGCAATATTGAGCTATTTTGTGAATGCGCTTAAACTCCTCATGAGCTTTATTAGAAGTCAACTTGTAAATTCAATTTACTAATGTAAAAACTAAAAAGCATTTGTGCAGGAACAAAATCTGTTATTCCTTTTACTACCGTATATAGTTCAGAATGTTCAGTGGCACATGACTATGTTTTTATATATCAGGTAATTTTTGCACAATAACAAGTTCTCATTTGCGAAACAAAAGCTACCATTGTAATATAATTAGCGCAAAAACACACCTGTATTTTATGCATTATTATTTAGTTTACAAAGCGGACAAGTGTTTAACCTCTTGTAAGTATGTGAACACCGAGTTTGACTTGAGAGAAATTGCCGCTGCCAAGTTGTCCCCTGAGACGATAGAATCCGATTCTTTTTCCAAGCGTTATCTCCTTCTGGCATTTTCTGTCGTTGGCCAATTCGTAGGAGAGTCGTTCGTACATCGTAAGGTAGCGTTCTCGCTGTGGTTCCACAACCAATTTAGAGGTAGACTGAGTGGAAGCATCGTACCTCAGATCATCGGACAATGATTCTGCCTCATTGTCACCGTCGGTCTTCATAATTCACGGAGACGAACTGCCATAGCAACCAGCAAGGAACAGCTACAGAAATACAAAATGGAAGCACTTATTGAATCATGCAACAAAAGATATCATGTGTAGAAGAACTGCTGATCACTAATTATCACTTGTCACTAGAAACATACGGATAAGGGAACTGAGATTTAAGATTTTAGAGTCGAGCTTGAAACAAGTGTAAAATATCTAGCACCAGTTGACACCTATGCATATTTATATCTTTGAGATTTACACAAAAGGTGCTATATAAAGTAAACTGATACATACATACATACTAATAAAGAATGTTAAAATAAAAAAATAAATTTATAAAGTTGTTAAAGAATAAAAAATATAGTATAACAACACAATTATTCAGTCTGCCGCTAGCGTGATATAAGATGAATGGGTGACCCTACTAGTCGGGACTTGTTCCCTCTCGGGTTTTCTGTTCCCAATGTTTCTCAAACGTATGATTGTACAATGTACATATAAAATTTGTTCTAAATTTGTTGGAAACAATAAAATTTATGGTTATGGTTATGGCTAATAACCTCGAGTTACACTGAAGTCTGAGAGTCCGAATCAGCAAAGACTATCAGTTCCGTCAACAACTGCAGCTATCAAATTAGGAAATCGCTAAAAAAAGAACAGAAACTAATTTGTTTCTAATCTAATAATGCTATGCATATCAATACTAATAGTGTGAGAGTAATACCATCTCCAACCCCTCCACCACCAATGACAAAACTCTCCACCACCAATGACAAACCCTCCACCACCAATGACAAACCCTCCACCACCAATGACAAACCCTCCACCACCAATGACAAACCCTAAACCACCAATGACAAACCCTCCACCACCAATGACAAACCCTCCACCACCAATGACAAACCCTCCACCACCAATGACAAACCCTAAACCACCAATGACAAACCCTCCACCACCAATGACAAACCCTCCACCACCAATGACAAACCCTCCACCACCAATGACAAACCCTCCACCACCAATGACAAACCCTCCACCACCAATGACAAACCCTCCACCACCAATGACAAACCCTCCACCACCAATGACAAACCCTCCACCACCAATGACAAACCCTCCACCACCAATGACAAACCCTCCACCACCAATGACAAACCCTCCACCACCAATCTGACAAACCCTCCACCACCAATGACAAACCCTCCACCACCAATGACAAACCCTCCACCACCAATGACAAAACTCTCCACCACCAATGACAAACCCTCCACCACCAATGACAAACCCTCCACCACCAATGACAATCTGACAAACCCTCCACCACCAATGACAAACCCTCCACCACCAATGACAAACCCTCCACCACCAATGACAAACCCTCCACCACCAATGACAAACCCTCCACCACCAATGACAAACCCTCCACCACCAATGACAAACCCTCCACCACCAATGACAAACCCTCCACCACCAATGACAAACCCTCCACCACCAATGACAAACCCTCCACCACCAATGACAAACCCTCCACCACCAATGACAAACCCTCCACCACCAATGACAAACCCTCCACCACCAATGACAAACCCTCCACCACCAATGACAAACCCTCCACCACCAATGACAAACCCTCCACCACCAATGACAAACCCTCCACCACCAATGACAAACCCTCCACCACCAATGACAAACCCTCCACCACCAATGACAAACCCTCCACCACCAATGACAAACCCTCCACCACCAATGACAAACCCTCCACCACCAATGACAAACCCTCCACCACCAATGACAATCTGACAAACCCTCCACCACCAATGACAAACCCTCCACCACCAATGACAAACCCTCCACCACCAATGACAAACCCTCCACCACCAATGACAAACACACAACTGCAGAAATCAGTCTTTAGAGAGTATACAGGAAAAACCTTGTCAATATTTTGGCATGGAATGATTAAAAAAATGCACAAAACCAATCAGCTGACATTGGAACAGTAAGTCCAAATTGCTACTGTATAATTCTGTAAGCTCATGGGGCTTCAGACATTGCCACAACCTATGATGATTCTACCTACTCCTTTGCAGTGGTCTGTGTGTATCTGCATAATCTGCATATTTTATAGTGCCTTTGAAGAGAATCTCAAAGGCACCTGATACCAAGAACAACAGAGTCTTGAACATGCTCAGCTGCTGAAAACATCTTAAACATATATTGGAAAGTATTATGAACTGGTTGAACTTGATCGTTAGTGTCCCAGTTTTGGAATGCAGTCTTTTATTGATTTCTTTATTGATTCGTGGATCATTAAGAAGGCAGCAGTTCTTTAGCTCTGCAAGCACTTGTTGTCGAATGCATCAACTAAGTAAAATGTCTTTAAGTCTATTTGCTACACATCAACACTACATATGCAAATTCAATATAACTGTACTTTGATAACATGCCCTTTTTGCATAGTTCAGAAGTGCACATTGAAGCTCCCAGTAGAACTGTACAGACTGGAAGAGGTAAGTTTCCAGTTTAGAGTTCGACAGTCTCGGTAGGAGAGTTGTGAACATACGAGGTAGAGTTCCAGGTGAAGGGACAGAAAACAGTGAATGAACAGGCAAATACAAGACCTGTACCAGGAACAACATACATTCCAGCAGATGACTGATCAAACTAAACATATATTGAACATCGATTTGTTGTTATAACACCAGGGTATGCACGCATGATGGCAGTGCCATTTATATTGGTCTCCCTTTGGGATGCATTGGGCAGCTAGAATGCATGCTGTGTGCAGCTGTGTTAGGCTTGTTCGTGGCATATCAAAATTTGAACATGTCTCACATTATATGCATGATGTGCTCCATTGGATGCCTATTTCTAAGCGAAGTGAATTTAGGATTTTTGTCTGGGACCGGCAGTACCAGTTAGGGAATGCTTCTGACTACTTGCGGGAGGTCTGCTGTCCATCTCAGGTTTGGCCAATCATGGAAATCTTGTGTCTTGAATTGAACTTGTTGTTCCCTATACACACATTTCGAAGATACAACGTCGTGCCTTCTCAGTGGTTGGCCAAGCACATGGAATAAATAACCTTCCTTCAGATCTGCACATTCTTTTAACACTTTAAAGGGCATAAGCACCCAGCATACTTATACCAAATGTAAATACACAGTGAACACAAGGAAAGCAACCTGAAGTCAGAAACCTTGTTGTTATAAAAATGTAAAAAATATTTGTTGTGCCAAAAATGTGGCCACTGCCCAAACATTGCAAACTTTCTGTGGCCAAAATATGGCCACTGTCCGTAAGCAGTCAAATGTGGGCAACCAAATATTTCTACTGTTCACAACAGAACAGAAGATACAAAAATTAAATGCAGCAATGTGTGCTAATGAATCAAGGTCACTGTATGCCTGTAAACATTTACAGTTCTAAGATTTACAGTTCCCGGGGTCTGAGCTGTGCCTTACTTGGGAGTTGGTGAAACAATGTGTATTAGGGCCTGCAAAGAGAAAGCCCACAGAAGCTGTACTTTATTCTGGAGTGCTTGTTGTTCTCTCTGTTGGTGCAGAGTCGACAACGTTGAAAGGTGGACATGCATTCCGGCATATGCACACCAACAGACATCAGTCGAATTTCATTCAGCACACCAGTTGAGTTATGTTTTATGCCTTATGCTTTCGACTGTGTGTAAGATAGTCTGTGTGATATCCGGCAGTCACCACCAACTATTTCTAGATATGAAATTTGAAAGATACTCTACCCTGCCCATACCTGGTGAATAAAAACGAATTAAATATGTGGTAGAAATGTTTTATCTGCCCATTAGGGTGCCTATATGTTGGTGGCCATTATGCTGCCACTGCCCGTTAAAGGGTTAACTGGGAGCTCTGCATACTCATTTAACAAGCATTTGAAAACTGTTCTTTACTGTCACAGTAGGGCTGGGAGAGCCTCTGAATAGATATCTTGAAGGGCCGCTGTAAGTGCGCTGAATTAACAAATGAATGAAAAGCTGATTTCAGCTTTGTGTCCTGGTTTTGAAATCAAACTGAAAATTTCTTTTCAAGCTCAAAAACCTGTACAAATTTTTTGCTGCACAACAAAGAATCTCAAGAGGACAGGGACATCTGCTCTAGTTTCTATGTGCTGCACTTTGAGAGGTACTTAAAAGGTACTCTATTAAATGTCTTCTTATATACATACATGCATACATACATACATACATACATACATAGACAATTTGATACATAGATATCTACATACATACATAGATGTGTATATACATTTTTCATTCATTCATTTCAGAGATTTATATAGCGCCCCTTCAAGATTATCTACTCAGAAGCGCTTCCGACTCAACCCCGGCTAAAGTTGGAACAGTCTTCAGGTTAGAGAAGAATGTGGTCGCAAGGGCTCTATTCATTAGACGTAGATCCACATTGGAGCTCATTCCAGATTGCAGGGCCAGCAACAGAAAAGGCACGGCGCTGCATAATAGAGGTCCGTGACCGGGGAACAAGAAGCTCAACCTGCTTAGAGGAGCGAAGAGAACCACGGCGCTGGACGCTCAGGGTGGAGCAGCACAGCTTCAGTTGTAAGTAAACAGGGGCCACACCCGCGAGGCAGTTGCCAGACCAAGGCAGAGATCCGGTAAGACGTTGGTAAATGATCCGCTGCGGGAAAGGGAGCCAATGCAAGACATCCCGCATGTAATCTAACTAACATGGTAAGTAAGGAATCTTGCGATGCGGCCAATGAGTTTTTGTTTTTCAGTGCCGCCGCTCGCATGACCCGAACCAAGCACCCAACCCGAGCCAGTTACCGGAAGACCCACATAGAAGGCGCTGCAGTAATCAAGGCGAGAAACAATAAAAGAGTGGATAAGCGTTAAGGCAGCATTAGAGGTTAAAGAACGGAAGAACATACATGCATACACACACACTCACATACTTACACACATATATATATATATACATACTTACATACATACATAAATAGTGACTTACAATGTAGGCCCTTAAGGCCTGTACTGGAAGAGTGGTAAAAAATGCAAATGCACTCAGAAAATCCAAGAGCCTGCAGCAGTCAAATTCAAATGTGGTTCTGAGCAAATACCTTGAAGAAGACCTATATATATATACATGCATACAGATATATACATACATATAGAAATACATATGTATATATGCTCTAAGTAAAATGAAAGAAAAATGATAGAAAATAAAACATGTATTACATGCTGCTGCAAAAGTTATTCCTGGCAACATATTTGCAATGTTGCCTTTGCAAATTCATTCTTATTCTTTTATCAGTCTAACACATTTACAAGTGATGCATTTTATCCTTTTTTGCATGTCAAGCATCTTTCACGGTGCTTTATTATTCTTCAAAGCACTTATTATGTCCAAGTATCTACCATTCTACCTATTTTACTTACAGTAATAACTTTCAGCAAGTCTATTATGGAAGTATGAAGTGTGTAATAAGACTTTATAATCACTAGCCTCATGTCTACCAGCATACACCAAAACATTGGCCCAAAATTATTTTGTAAAGGAGCAGAATTATAGTTTCTGATAGTGCCTTTGAGCCACACAAGGATAAGGAGATGAGTCGCGTAGCTAAATCAATTAAGCTCCAAGCAATTGGTAACCGTTTTATCTTAAGTTAATTATCTGGCCTCGTCTAAGGCTGATTTCATTGCCTAAATCGGACGGATTTTATCTCATGCTGCCGAACGTTAAACCCACTGATTGCCGCATAAAAATTGTTAGGACTCGCGTGCAACGAAACTCAAATAGCCTACGGTACCTTGATTCTCTGCAACCCCTCGCTCTATCTCTCGAGATCTGTATCACGCAAGGGACATAGCGTGTCTGACGTACACCATGCCTTTTGGCTCAAAAGATTACATCGCTCAGTAAAGGCATTCCTTCAGCTGACCTAGTGCTATCTGTGTTGTATTTGAACTCGTGCAACAGACAGAAACTGTCAATACCTGTCTTCGGAGGAAATGTTCTTTGGGGCTTCGGCATTATTGAGTTGAACTTTTCTTTCTTACATATTGATCTTCTTAGTAAATTGCAATGTTATTATTTAGTTAAGAACATTATTGAGTTGAATCTTTTCTTTCTTTCAACTGACTAACCAACCAGTAGACCTGGGAGTCACTTCTTTGGTCAGCCAATCTGACCCCACGTGACCCCTAAAGTGACTTGAGGTCGACTTGAAGTCGACAACTTGGAGTCAAAACGACTTGACCCGACTTGGCAGAAAAACAACCAACTTCCGACTTAAAGTCGACTTCTGACATGGTAATTACGATTACGTACGGCTAATAATACAAAAAATGTCATGCCAATTTGCCTGGCAAGCATTAATTTCTTGTACTAATGAGTAATGAGATCTCAACACCTGATGAATAAAATTGCTTATTAGGCCTATTTTAAGCTGTTTGTGTTTGTTCTTGAACAATTTTGGAATGCTTTAATGGGTTAACAGAAGAATCTGCAGCGGACCGCGGACTGGTTGCACTGAATGGCGTGTTATAATGACACAGTTTAATTCTGTTGTCATGATTATTTGGCCACTAACTTCATTCAAATAGCAATGCATGCGTATCATCCCACAGTACTGTACTACCACTCACCGACAAATACGGCGACAATAAAGTCGATCATTGTCTAATACAACAATAAAGGTGTTCGTACCCCGTACAATTGCATTATTCAAATCAACTGTATAATCAGCAATTTCGAACCTTTCCCGCGCTATTAGTACGTGCTCAGTATACAAGCTATATTCAGTCAATGTTTACGTAAGACAAGCGGCGCTGACCGCCCGCTCAACTAGATCATGTTTATACATATATATTATACTGTATATAGCCTACAGGTGTATTGTCATGACACAACCCTAACACAGAATAGGTCTTAAAAACGCTTGTTCGCACTAAAAACACTATACAACTGCTTAAACGCCATCGTGGCCTCACGGTCATTAGTGTGGCGAGATAAATTTAGATTTGTTTGTGTTCCAAGTCGGTTTAAGTCGACTTGTGTAGAAAACAACTTGAGGTCACTTTTCTGTACAAATTCGACTTGGGGTCAGTTGCGCTAAGCAGAAACGACTCGACTCGACTTGGGATGCCCAAGTCGACTGGGGTCGACTTATTGGGGTCGACTCCCAGGTCTGACTAACCAGCCATAAATGATTATTGTTAAAAAGGGTGACCCTAATTAAGCGGGGCTTGTGCCCCTTTTGAGTCTCCTCTGTTCCCTAGCACCGATATGTAATAGTCAAGTTATAATTGTTGTTAATTGTTATATGCATTGTGCTTCTGGAAATAAAAGTTGTCAGTTGTCAGTTACTTTTATATAGAGGCCAACATGATAGACACATCTTACTATTGACAGTGTATTATTAATTATTCCAACGTTTAACGACATCTTACGATAACATTGGTCGTTGACGTCTTTAACGATAATAATTGTGTTTCAGTTCATTTTATAGCAGTCTCTTCCATCAATTTTCGTTTTCTCACAAATCGTTCGAAATGTCTGACTGCAGGTTGTTTGAGGTGACGAGTCACGATATTAAACGCGGTATCTTTATGCTGCTGTCGTATTTTACTTGGATAACGATTATGTTGGATAATGCATATATAGCCTACATGTGATAATTCTTCAATTTTACTTTGTCTTTCAACAGTAGTTTTCCTTCTCCAGTTGATTTGATTTGCTGTCAAGTTCGTACAAGCAATTAATTGGTCATTATATGCTGTTTTTCTGTATATATATATTATACAGTTTTTCCTGATATTTCTCTCAAGATTTACAAACAAAACCGTGTACGGCCAGTGTACTCAATATACCTGAGTTTGCTACAGAGCATGAAGAGGTGGGGTATAAAGGATCTGGCGTAGGCCTATCCAGCTTTCATGAAAGTATTATGTTTATACTATTGTGTTTGTGTTTGTGCGTATGTGTGTGTGTGTGTGTGTGTGTGTGTGCGTGCGTGCGTGCGTGTGTGTGTGTGCGTGCGTATGCGTGCGTGTGTGTGTGTGTGTGTGTGTGTGTGCGTGCGTGTGTGTGTGTGTGCGTGCGTGCGTGTGTGTGTGTGTGCATTGTGTGTGTGCGTGCGTGCGTGCGTGCGTGTGTGTGTGTGCGTGTGTGTGTGTGTGTGTGTGTGTGTGTGTGTGTGTGTAGGATTTGACTACTGTGGCCCCTGATCATCAAAGGAAGCTTGCACTCAGTGACACGGGTATAACATTGATTGAGACGAACACTCTTGACCACACAGACTGACACACCGACGTTAAAATTCCAGACCACGAAGGCGCCAGTCGGTCTGAAGTACGAGTTCAATGACCGACTGACCAGATGCCACGTAGACACAGATATACAGACGGACAAAGACGAATACAGACAGAGACAGAGAGGGGATTAACAGACGCAGATATGCGAGCAAGCGAGTAACCTAACCGACTGACTCGACTGTATAAATAGAGGCTGAGCCTAACATGTAACCAGCCTAACGTGTAACGAGCCTAACATGTAACGAGCTGGGAGTTGTCACGATGTAGAGAAGAAGTACGAGGTCGTTGTCTTATTTGGAACTTATGAACAAACACATCGACTATTGCTTAGTGTTTCGACCATCGGGAGGGAACCGAGCTGGTCGTCCAAGTCTGGTTTTTCTCTCTGATTGATGATTACAAAGATGCAGGAAAACCGGAAACGTCGGACTGGCGATCGCTCCAATCTCTTCGCGAATCCAGCGAACAAAATTGTGAACCCACGGACCATTGTAGTATGCCACATACCTTTCTACAGCTGTTTTAATACAACTTGGAGAAGACCCACCATAGGTCATTTTGGCAACCCATATCGTCCAAACGGCGCTCAGCTGAGTTCGACTTCAGCGACAGACGTTTCCACGGTGACCCCGATGTTTGCGAATAAAATTAAACAACTATGTTCAATAGCAGAACTATTAAAAGTGGGTTTACTATCAAAACCGCGCGCCCAAAACCGCGCGTCGTTAAATATTGCGCAAATAAAACCGCGCAGCTAAATATCGCACAAACAAAACCGCGCCGTTAAATATCGCACAAATAAAACCGCCGCGTTAAATATCGCGCACACAAAACCGCGCAGTAAAATATCGCGCGCACAAAACCGCGCCGTTAAATATCGCGTAAAACAAAACCGCGCCGTAAAATATCGCGTAAAACAAAACCGCGCCGTAAAATATCGCGTAAAACAAAACCGCGCCGTAAAATATTCGCGCAAACAAAACCGCGCCGTTAAATATCGCGCACCCAAAACCGCGCCGTCAAATATCGCGCAAACAAAACCGCGCCGTAAATATCGCGAAAACAAAACCGCGCCGTTAAATATTGCGCAAATAAAACCGCGCCGTTAAATATCGCGCAAACAAAACCGCGCCGTAAAATATCGCGCAAACAAAACCGCGCCGTAAAATATCGCGCAAACAAAACCGCGCCGTTAAATATTGCGCAAACAAAACCGCGCCGTTAAATATCGCGCACACAAAACCGCGCCGTAAAATATCGCGCAAACAAAACCGCGCCGTAAAATATCGCGTAAAACAAAACCGCGCCGCAAAATATCGCGCGCACAAACCCGCGCCGTAAAATATCGCGCGCACAAAACCGGGCCGTAAAATATCGCGCAAACAAAACCGCGCCGTTAAATATCGCGCACACAAAACCGCGCAGCTAAATATCGCACAAACAAAAACGCGCCGTTAAATATCGCGCAAACAAAATCGCGCCGTAAAATATCGCGCACACAAAAACGCGCCGTTAAATATCGCGCAAACAAAACCGCGCCGTTAAATATCGCGGAAACAAAACCGCGCCGTAAAATATCGCGAAAACAAAACCGCGCCGTAAAATATCGCGAAAACAAAACCGCGCCGTTAAATATCACGCACACAAAACCGCCCCGTAAAATATCGCGCACACAAAACCGCGCCGTTAAATATCGCGTAAAACAAAACCGCGCCGTTAAACATCGCGCAAACAAAACCGCGCCGTAAAAATCGCGCACACAAAAACGCGCCGTTAAATATCGCGCAAACAAAACCGCGCCATTAAATATCGCGCAAACAAAACCGCGCCGTAAAATATCGCGCACACAAAACCGCGCCGTTAAATATCGCGCACACAAAACCGCGCCGTAAAATATCGCGGAAACAAAACCGCGCCATTAAATATCGCGCAAACAAAACCGCGCCGTAAAATATCGCGTAAAACAAAACCGCGCCGTTAAATATTGCGCACACAAAACCGCCCCGTAAAATATCGCGCACACAAAACCGCGCCGTTAAATATCGCGCAAACAAAACCGCGCCGTTAAATATCGCGGAAACAAAACCGCGCCATTAAATATCGCGCAAACAAAACCGCGCCGTCAAATATCGCGTACACAAAACCGCGCCGTTAAAATATCGCGCACACAAAACCGCGCCGCTAAATATCGCGCAAACAAAACCGCGCCGTTAAATATCGCGCAAACAAAACCGCGCCGTAAAATATCGCGCAAACAAAACCGCGCCGTTAAATATCGCGTAAAACAAAACCGCGCCGTCAAATATCGCGCAAACAAAACCGCGCCGTAAATATCGCGTAAAACAAAACCGCGCCGTTAAATATTGCGCAAATAAAACCGCGCCGTTAAATATCGCGCAAAACAAAACCGCGCCGTAAAATATCGCGTAAAACAAAACCGCGCCGTAAAATATCGCGAAAACAAAACCGCGCCGTTAAATATCGCGCACAACAAAACCGCGCCGTTAAATATCGCGGAAACAAAACCGCGCCATTAAATATCGCACAAACAAAACCGCGCCGTCAAATATCGCGCACAACAAAACCGCGCCGTAAAATATCGCGCAAACAAAACCGCGCAGCTAAATATTGCGCACACAAAACCGCGCCGTTAAATATCGCGCAAACAAAACCGCGCCGTAAAAATATCGCGCAAACAAAACCGCGCCGTTAAATATCGCGCACACAAAACCGCGCCGTAAAATATCGCGCAAACAAAACCGCGCCGTAAAATATCGCGAAAACAAAACCGCGCCGTTAAATATTGCGCAAATAAAACCGCGCCGTTAAATATCGCGCACACAAAACCGCGCCGTAAAATATCGCGCAAACAAAACCGCGCCGTAAAATATCGCGTAAAACAAAACCGCGCCGTTAAATATCGCGTAAAACAAAACCCGCGCCGTTAAATATCGCGCGCACAAAACCGCGCCGTAAAATATCGCGCAAACAAAACCGCGCCGTTAAATATCGCGCACACAAAACCGCGCAGCTAAAATATCGCGCACACAAAACCGCGCCGTTAACAAAATCGCGTAAAACAAAACCGCGCCGTAAAATATCGCGCGCACAAAACCGCGCCGTTAAATATCGCGCAAACAAAACCGCGCCGTTAAATATCGCGTAAAACAAAACCGCGCCGTAAAATATCGCGAAAACAAAACCGCGCCGTAAAATATCGCGCAAACAAAACCGCGCCGTAAACATCGCGCAAACAAAACCGCGCCGTTAAAATCGCGCACACAAAACCGCGCCGTTAAATATCGCGCAAACAAAACCGCGCCGTAAAATATCGCGCAAACAAAACCGCGCCGTTAAATACCGCGCAAACAAAACCGCGCCGTTAAATATCGCGTAAAACAAAACCGCGCCGTAAAATATCGCGTAAAACAAAACCGCGCCGTAAAATATCGCGCAAAACCGCGCCGTTAAAACAAAACCGCGCCGTTAAATATCGCGCAAACAAAACCGCGCCGTTAAATATCGCGCAAACAAAAACAAAACGCGCGCCGTAAAATATCGCGTAAAACAAAACCGCGCCGTAAAATATCGCGTAAAACAAAACCGCGCCGTAAAAAATATATCGCGTAAAACAAAACCGCGCCGTAAAATATCGCGCAAACAAAACCGCGCCGTAAAAATATCGCGTAAAACAAAACCGCGCCGTAAAATATCGCGCAAACAAAACCGCGCCGTAAAATATCGCGCAAACAAAACCGCGCCGTAAAATATCGCGTAAAACAAAACCGCGCCGTAAAATATCGCGCAAACAAAACGGCGCCGTAAAATATCGCGTAAAACAAAACCGCGCCGTAAAATATCGCGTAAAACAAAACCGCGCCGTAAATATCGCGTAAAAAATACCCCGCGTAAAACAAAACCGCGCCGTAAAATATCGCGTAAAACAAAACCGCGCCGTAAAATATCGCGTAAAACAAAACCGCGCCGTAAAATATCGCGTAAAACAAAACCGCGCCGTAAAATATCGCGTAAAACAAAACCGCGCCGTAAAATATCGCGCGAACAAAACCGCGCCGTAAAATATCGCGTAAAACAAAACTGCGCCGTAAAATATCGCGTAAAACAAAACCGCGCCGTAAAATATCGCGCAAACAAAACCGCGCCGTAAAATATCGCGCAAACAAAACGGCGCCGTAAAATATCGCGCAAACAAAACGTCAAATATCGCGTAAAACCGCGCTGTTAAATATCGCGTAAAACAAAACCCCGCCCTAAAATATCGCGCAAACGAAACCGCGCCGTAAAATATCGCGTAAAACAAAACCGCGCCGCTAAATATCGCGCAAAGAAAACCGCACCGTAAAATATCGCGTAAAACATAACGGCGCCGTAAAATATCGCGCAAACAAAACCGCGCCGTAAAATATCGCGTAAAACAAAACCGCGCCGTAAAATATCGCGCAAACAAAACGGCGCCGTCAAATATCGCGTAAAACAAAACCGCGCCGTAAAATATCGCGTAAAACAAAACCGCGCCGTAAAATATCGCGCAAACAAAACCGCGCCGTAAAATATCGCGTAAAACAAAACCGCGCCGTAAAATATCGCGTAAAACAAAACCGCGCCGTAAAATATCGCGTAAAACAAAACCGCGCCGTAAAATATCGCGTAAAACAAAACCGCGCCGTAAAATATCGCGTAAAACAAAACCGCGCCGTAAAATATCGCGCAAACAAAACCGCGCCGTAAAATATCGCGCAAACAAAACCGCGC
The DNA here is from genome assembly GCA_020284085.1 of Aporrectodea caliginosa. Classification (NCBI taxonomy): domain Eukaryota; kingdom Metazoa; phylum Annelida; class Clitellata; order Crassiclitellata; family Lumbricidae; genus Aporrectodea; species Aporrectodea caliginosa. The sequence continues at coordinate 619,852 of JACEVL010000777.1, forward strand.
CGTAAAATATCGCGTAAAACAAAACCGCGCCGTAAAATATCGCGTAAAACAAAACCGCGCCGTAAAATATCGCGCAAACAAAACCGCAAACAAAACCGCGCCGTAAAATATCGCGTAAAACAAAACCGCGCCGTAAAATATCGCGTAAAACAAAACCGCGCCGTAAAATATCGCGTAAAACAAAACCGCGCCGTAAAATATCGCGTAAAACAAAACCGCGCCGTAAAATATCGCGTAAAACAAAACCGCGCCGTAAAATATCGCGTAAAACAAAACCGCGCCGTAAAATATCGCGCAAACAAAACCGCGCCGTAAAATATCGCGTAAAACAAAACCGCGCCGTTAATTACTGCGTGGTATTCATCATGTCGCCGATGAAAATCGCGACTGTAAACGCTTCTTGTAGTAGTAGTTTATTGTTCCCGATATGTACACAGATATCAATAAACTATACAACAAGCACATGCAGTAAAGTCACCGAAGTACAACATCTTCAATCAAATTACATCAGCAATGGGGAGCAATAGGCACTCCGAAAGGGACAAGTCCCGCTGGGCCGGGGCCTAATTACCGGAAAAGGACTATTTTATCAAGATGGTTGTTGTGGCGTCACCTGGGAGCGTAAGCTTAAAAGAAAAAAAAACTAGTACGGTTGGTTACAAACAGCAATATACAAAGCTAAACTCAAACAAAAGAAGAAAAGAAAAAGCCACATGCTAGTAGCGGCGAGAGCAATCATCATTTTAACCAATCACATATGCCAGTTTAACTAGTACAAGAAAGTGAGTGTGCATGAACCAACCAAATGCCTGAATTGAGAGAGAGAGAGAGAGAGAGAGAGAGAGAGAGAGAGAGAGAGAGAGAGAGAGAGAGAGAGAGAGAGAGAGAGAGAGAGAGAGAGAGAGAGAGAGAGAGAGAGAGAGAGAGAGAGAGAGAGAGAGAGAGAGAGAGAGAGAGAGAGAGAGAGAGAAAGAGACAGACAGACAGACAGACAGACAGACAGACAGACAGACAGAGACAGAGACAGAGACAGAGACAGAGACAGAGACAGAGACAGAGACAGAGAGGTGGCAAGGTGAATACTTTTAGGTAGGTTGTATAGCTAATTAAAAAATCCCTGTTCCCTCTTGTAGCCTTGTAGGTCTAGAATTTGCCATACTAGGAGGAAAGTAAGATGAGAAGGAGGAGGAGGAGGTTATTTGAGTATTGATACATAAACGTCCCAAGCTGAAGAAATCTGATTATTGTTTAATGTTAAGGAGTCCGTATTGAACAGATAGGTCTTGTGTGACAGAGTTTCGGTGACTTATTAATAATCCTAATAGCTTTCTTTTGTAAGATCACTAGGCCAGTGAGATGGATATCGTAGATATAGTTATGTACAGATTACGTCACAGCAGATAGGCTACTAAGACTCTAAATTAATGTAAAAATACAGGTCCTTTAGATCAAGAAGTTATTTATCGTAAAATTATTTTCGCAGGTAAAGAAAATTCCTTTGAAATTATATTTCAAAGCTACTGTACTCGAAATCACCGAACCGTTACCACCAGATACTAAAACGGATCAATATAAAAACATTCGATGATCTTCTCAACTCGACCTTCACCCAGGAAACGAAGAACTCGTTCGCGATCTCGTCAACTGTTTCAAAGATTGAAAGGCAGGTGTCCCAAGATATTCCATTCCCCCTAAAGCATATCCCCCGGATGGAATAAATCAGAGTTGTATTGTCTCGAGACACTGTCTCGGTCTCGAGACGTTTCGAGACAGGTTTTTTTAATGTCTCGGTCTCGGTCTCGGATCCCACTGTCTCGGTCTCGGTCTCGGTTTCGAGATCATTTCTTGACTTTTTGGAAACTGTCTCGAAACGAAAGTCTTGTCTTTTTGGAAACTGTCTCGAAACGAAAGTCTTGTTCTCTTGTGGAAGCGGTCTCCAAAGTTCTCGTACAAACTGTGTTTTGTTCGGAACTTCGTACAGTATTGCGCTGTAAAATTGTCTTGTGCCGAATGGATAACTGGTTAATCGGAAGTGCCAAAAGACAGGAAGTTTAAAAAGGCGGTGTTTCTTGTATTCAGATTTAAGAGTATTGAAAAAAGCACTCTTAAGTTTGCACTTTCAGTCCAAAATTTCCAAATATCTTAAAATGTCTCATAAAGAACATGAAATAGTGAAATTTGCATTCACGCAGTTTGAAATCAATGAAAAACAAAATAAATGGCATGCCGTTCGTCGTTTATGTAAAGCCAACATAAGCGAAACGCTTGGAACAACATCTAGTTTCTCAAGGTGAGTGATGTGACTTATGTCCTAAATCGCTAATAGGCCTATATAGGCCCTAGGGCCTATATGGAATTTTGTGGGTTTAGATTTTAGAATAATTTAATTAGAGGATTTCAGAATGGCTGAAATATTTAATTTCTTTATAGTTTATACAATTCAGGTGATCGGCTGATTTCAGTGACTTGACCTTTGTATTAGACTTCAAAAGTTGAGAAAAATTGTTTCGGGACTTGGGTCCAATGTGCATTTCACTCGTTTTGAACTGTCTCGAACTGTCTCGAACCTGGTGTCTCGTCTCGGTTTCGGTCTCGGACCACACTGTCTCGGTCTCGGTCTCGAGTTTTTGTCTCGTATACAAGTCTGGAATAAACCGGTTTAGAGTATCCGGGGGGATAAACCATTCTATCCCCCATCGTCATAAGCATCACGATACCATAGCCAAGGCGAAAATCCAGTCAAAATCACCAAAAACGAAGTAGGCCTAAATTAATTTCAGGTCGACGTAAAACTAAATATACGCAACTTAAAATATTTCATGTGTAGCCTACAATAAATCCAAACAGTACGACTGAATACACTCAGAAACCGCCAAAAATGCAAACTATGCCGAATACTCCATTTCGCTAAGGGGGATATTCGCGTATGGGGGGATACTCTATTTGTGACACCGGCAAGACGTCGACGTAGAAATGAACCAACATTTGGTCATTCATTGTGGAATTGTTAAGATGCTGTCCTCCATGATCTGCCAAAGACCAACAATGCAATCGAAGGATGGCACCGAGGTTTCAGTGAGCTTCTTGGTACCCATCATCCTTCCATTTGGAAACTCATCGAGGGCCTACAGAAAGAACAAAGCGTGATCGAAATGACAATTGAACAGTAGTATATCTCTGGTCAACAACCTCCTCCTTGCCGACGAATATTATTGGCTACAGAGACTCAACCGCCCGAATCAAAGCCATTGTCGCCAAATATACGGATCGTCCGTTTTTTAAATTATCTGCGTGGTCTTCGCACATCACTTAAATCTCAAAATCTAGTTGTTTAACATTTGTTGAACGTTTACAAGTTTAGTTCTCATTGTATAGAACATTTAAAACTATGTGATATTTTCCTAGTAGAACATTTATAGAACGCTTTGTAATCGCAATCGTATTCGTAGTCTCCAAACTTCTACAGCGCCACTCGAAAGCCAAGCGCAGGGCACCAGCTTATTCACGAGCGCGTGAAAATCTGTTTTTCATTTATAACATTTAAAACTTTGTCATTGTTTGTAGTAGAACATTTATTGAGCGTTTAGGCTACAAGTCTAGTTTTCATTCGAAATATTTAAATAAAACAATAACCTGCCAAAATAACGATTCCCTTTTTGTTAATGTTATTCTATCTTCCCTCCCAATAAACACACTAGAAGTGCTGACAGTCGCGGTTGTTGATCGGTGACGTAATGAATAGCACGCGGTATTTAACGGCGCGGTTTTGGGCGCTCTGTTTTGGTATAGACACCTTAAAAGTGTGCGTTTATAAACCAAGATTGCAAGAGTCATCGTGGTCGGATAGGATGACTCTTACATAATTATAATTAGGCCTAATCAGCTGTGACATAATTAATCAGCTGTGAGAAAATTAATCAGCAATTATTAGTTTTGGCATAATTAGTCAGCTGTGACATAACTAATCAGCTGTGCCGTACCCCCTCTTGATCGTCGCCATTTCCACAACTCGTTGCCAGTCTGTCTCTATATTCTGGGCAGTGGCGTAACGAAGGGGGAGCAGAGGGGGGCAGCCGCCCCCGGGCGCAGGGGCGCAAAATTAGCTTTCAGTGGTACACAGTACTATGAAAATAACGATTAAAAGTCAACAAAAAGATTTCAGACTCCAACGCTTGTGTCTATGTGGGGCGAGAGATACAACTAGTCTTTTCCAACCTCTTGAGGGTGAAGGCCGATCGGCGAATTGTATTTGTAATTGTAGCTGAGTAATAAAAAAGTTATTGTAATTGAATTGAATTTTTTATTAGGCCTATATGATTATAACGCTAGGCTTAGTAGGCTACACAGCACAATTCCAAAGCAGGTGCCATTGCGGGGGAAAATGCGAGGACTTACACTCTTTCCGACTACGCCAAATCCTGACGTATCGATCTTAGCGCATTCATGGCAGACAGTATACATAGCCCACATATATATGGTAGCGTATAGGGCTGTCACTCGAGCTCTCTTACGCATTGTAAGTATAGAGTCATTCTGTAGAATACTGTTGGCGCTTCTAGGCTATAATCAGTCTGTAGAAGCAGTTTAAAAGCCTACCAACTTTCAGCTGAACTTTTTGGCAATATTAAAACTGTATAACTTAATTAGTGGCGAGTATAGGGAAGTTTATGTTTTGGGGCAACCAGCTGTCTCTGAAAGCCAATGACCAGGCAGCTACGATCATTCGGATGATTGGGCCCATAGCGGCCCGCATTGTGCTACACTGGCATCTGGTGGCCCACTATTGGCACATTGTGGGTTCAACGAACTCTGTTGTCAGAGGACGGAGTCTTCTAGCGTTTCTGTTACTTCAGCCACCATATGTTTAAAAGAGGGGTAAACAGTCTAAATATAAACCAAACCATGACAGAGATATATTGAACTTGTAAATCGGCTTCGGAGAGCAAGTAGGGCTTACACCAGAAGACTTGTGGCTATTCATAGGCCTATAATAATGTATTACCTTCGCCTGTTGAAATAACATTTTATTGCTCACTGCGTGCTCACAGCTCGAGCACTGCTCCTCTGGTCTATTTTCATCTCCGGTTTCACAACGGAGGTCATTGTGTACACAAGTGAACACACAAAGTGACAGACACACATACACACACGACCTAATAATGACATTAACACGCATAACAGTATCGACCGCTGCGACAGCAAATAAATAGCCTATAGGACAACAGAAACCGTGCTGTGCTATGGAGATACACGTTCAAACCGATGTATCTAGACCACGGTCGCTTACTTGCATATATGAGCGCCGCAGGTCCTGCAACTGAACCCTATTTCCCTCTCAGGTAACACCATATTATAGTTGTTAAATTTGAGAAAGAACACGTGGCTGCAAGTTTACACGCATGAAGTCTTAGTTTAAAGACCAGAGAGCACACGTTTGAGCACGACTTGTGCAGTTCAGTTCAGTTTCAGTTCAGTAATTGCTCCCAAATGAATTGTAGGCAACATGAGATACATGAATAGATTTTAGCAACAAATGTAATATGCAACAAAAACAGATGACAGCAGGCATTTCTTGGAGTCAGTGGGTGCCCTGAAGGGAAAGGAGAATCCCGCTATAGGTAGGGTCCCTAAATACAAGATAATTAATAAAGATGATGGGAGATCGGAAAGTAATTGTTGGAAGTAGGCTATTAGACTACCGGGGCTAGGCTTATAAGAAGTACAAGTTCCTCAATTAGATGAGCACAAGGGTAAATGCTGCGTAGTTAGTGTTTTTCAAACAGTACTACAGTCTGTCATAACTTTGTAACTCAGATCTTGCTAGTGCCGAGACTATTAATCCAACAATGCACATAGAGCAGCTGGTATAGTCCCAATTCATGCGCAAAAATTCCAAGCGCAATAGTCTCCAATAGTGCACTGATCGAACATCACAAATGCAAGAAGAGTGAAAGAGACGACGAGACAGAAAAAAAGAAGAGAACATGAGAATGACATGGAACCTCCAGACAGACACAAAGACAAGACAGTCTAATGACACATCTCTGCGCCTGTCCACATGTAGCCTACTTAGACATCGGGCAACGCGTCTTTCCATTGTTACACATATTATTTTCGCAATTACGTTTGTAGGTCTACCAGACTCACGCATAATTATATTCTGTCGTAAATTTAGATTTTTTGATAAGTTCTCGTTTCCGATCTCTGTGTTGACCGTTCTCGACCAACACAGTTCATTAATTCTGCTTCTAAAGTTTCGGTTGGATCTCTGATATTCTCTGGTCGTACTTGAACAGTCATGTCGATCACAAACTCTGGACTGACTCACTCCCTGGTTCGGCATCAGTTTATCGGGTTTACTAATTCGATAATGGCTGTTTCGGACGTGTGTCCTCTCCCAATTTGGCAACACCTGTTTATTTTCTACTAACACGGATGCAGAAAGGATTAATACCGGTCATTGAATTGGACGACGGAAGGTTGAGATGTGATTCACCCGGAAACGTTCAATGGGCAGAGCAGAAAATGAAGGGTAAGTTGACTGTGCACTGTGTGCAGCTCTTCGTGCCCCTCTAACTAATGCTTTACCGTTCTGTGAGATCATACTATGCAGCCTACCTGTCGCAGTTGAACGATGTGAAGCGTCTATTAAGTTTATTCGCACAGTTGATCGTCTGATCAATTCTCTTAGCAGTCGTAACCGTATTGCTCGTAGATATACAAGGTATCATTGCGGATGACAAATACGGCAGTCTGGAGACCTTTGTTACTGAAGCACAGAAGTATTAGCATGGATTTAAATGGAATCCTATAAACAAATTGAGTGTCCGCGAGACTCTTCTGTTATTGGTTTCATACTGTAAAGCGTGATGCAGCGAGTGTCATTATTTGAAACAATAATTAGTGTGAAGGATGAGTCTGTTGTACACTTGATGACGTATAACTGCAGTGAGCCAGTGAGCCAACCAGTAACCCCGCTCTACTCGATCCTCCTCCTATCTGTGATGTTATGACGAGAGGGGGGGGTTAGGGCGATGGTAAACAATCTGGCATGAAAATCAGAAGATCAGCACGGACGCGGGATCGCTTCCCGCTACCCTCCCAAAGGTCGATCCAACCTTTCATTCGCCAGATGGCGTTGGTAAAATAAGCTGTAGGACGTCTTGGGCGCCTTGCATGGCTGCCAAACAGTTAAATTCGAGTCCTGTAATAACTTGTGATCATCCGTTCATACTATGAATTGTAATCATACTGCGGTGTGTCAGTTTGAAATAATAAACGATTATTATTTTTTTTATGCCCCGAGGTATTATTAACTTATTATTATTATTATTATTATTATTATTATTATTATTATTATTATTATTATTATTATTATTATTATTATTATTATTATTATTATTATTATTATTATTATTATTATTATTATTATTATTATTATTATTACTTCACTCTCTCCCGTCCCCTAGACACTATGCGCATCGAGTTCTCCAACCGTTCCATGTCCCACATTGCACCGGGGACTCTGGAACGCACTTCCCCTTGAATTCCCTATATTCTCAGTTACTCCAATAATACCTCCACTCACCCACCGTCATCTGTCTCAGGCTCCTCTACGTATCACTCCACATACTTTCCATTCCAAACTGAAGTCTTACCTCTTCAAGAATTCCTGTCGCGTTATATATATGTGTGCATGCAGTTGCATACGTATGTAACTATGTATGTATGCGTGTATGTATGTAAGTACGTATGTATGTATACGCCAGCGTTTGTATGTATATATATATATCAGTGCGTTTGCAGGAGCTTCAATAAAGCACGTAATTGCTTACATACTTACTTTACATGTATGTATGAATGTATGCATGCATACATGCATGTGACAGTGACGAACAGAAATACAGACATACAGACAGACCGATGCTGAGTGTAGTTAAGTATTAGTATTATTATTTCAAAGTTTAACAACAATAATTGTATTTTAGTTCAGTTTATACGAGTTTCTTTCATCGATATTCGTTTTTTTCACACATCGTTCGATAAATGTCTGGCCGCAGGTTGCTTGAGGTGAAGATATTAAACGCATCGTCCTTATGCTGTTTTCGTATTTTACTTGGATAACGATTATTTTAGATAATGCATAGTGTGCAGTTCTACATAAACGTGAAGTTCTAAATCAATTTTTGCACTGTAAAAGCATTTTTGTGCAGTTAAAAATAGCTAAAAAAAATTGATTGTCATCCCATTAGGAATAATTTACCATGGCTTTTTGAAAAAGAAAGAAGGGTTGTGCAGTTCTAAAAATTTCTTTAAAAAAGCCATGCCTAGCAGATGTGTTACACTTGGCTTTAAAGTTTGAAAACATTGATTAAAAGCACAATTAAATTCATGTTTTGTCTAAACACCAATACGAAATCCATAATTTTGATGACGATAACGACAACGACGACGATATATATATAACATACATATATATATATGACGATACGATGACGATGATGACGATGACGATGACGATGATGATGATGCTGATGCTGACGATGACGATGATGATGACGATGACGATGACGATGATGATGATGATGATGATGATGTGATGATGATGATGATGATGATGATGATGATGATGATGATGATGATGATGTTGATGACGATGATAAGATGAAGTAGAAATAACAAATCTAAGTAAGGTGAATAAGCTTGTGTCTTGCGCTTAGTTTCATAATAAAGCTCTAGATATGTATGATATAGGCCTAGGCCTATATATATCATATATCATTAGGTATAGAAACATATCTATGGTGGGTGAATAATAATCGTTCATGTAGAATGGTTAGCGAATTTGAAAAATCCTCTTAGCGATTATAAAGTTCATATTGTAACAACCAATCAAACTGAGTGAACATGGCTGCTGTCAGATTTAGAAAGAGCTAACGACTTACGCTTAAGACAGCTGATAAAAAAAACAAATTGGCAAACATAGGCCTAATTAGACTGATTAAATATTTTATTAGCTGCGTTTATTACGATATAAGCCTATAGGCCGCCATATGGTTCTTCATCGGCGGTGCGTGAGTTTTATGGAGTAGGCTATCGAACCAAATGATGCATCAAAATATCCTGCAAATCTTTTTGCCAAGAATAGCCTACGCATACGCAGCCATACATGTTACGTCTGTGGTTATTTGGCAAGGACTTCCAATTTGCGACAGGTCATAAAGCCGTACATATAGGTCTATATTCGGCATGCAAACCTAAATGTCTCTTTACCGGACACTGTGTAAACGAGTTGTCGCTGGACAAACAATACATACAAGCATTATCGCGCTGCTCTTACGTCGTATTTAATTAGCGGGTGTCAATAACATTTATACACGGCATGCTTCACTATTGATATGCTATCCTGATCGCCGATAGAATTCCGATGGAGTTTTTCTGCGTGGTTCAGAGCAGTTCTGTTATATAATAAAGCCCAGCGATAAAAGCTAATCGAGTCCTAGACGACGGGCAATATAACACTGCTCGTCGGCAACACCTGAACTATCGGCCAACACTGTGGACGGCAGGCCACCCACCGGAGTCCAGTCAATACTCGCCCGGTCAGTCCGCAGGTGCGTTAAGTCAATCATCAGCAGTAGCATCCGCCTCTGTGGCAGTACAATGCACGACAGCTGCTACTGCTGCTGCTGCTGGTTCTCCTCTGTAGCGGCCTTGATGATGGATTGCTTGCATATGAGCTCCGTCCTTGCAGAAATACAATCACCGCACTGCCTCCTCGGTGGCCTCTGCGCACCTGAGCCAATCGACGATTGATAGAAGCCGAGAAGAATTGGCTCAGACAGCAGCATCCTGAACGCCAGCCGTAAATGCTGCCTTTACAATATGGAGATCGTATAAACTGCAATCCGATGGTTTAGATTGCCCTCGTGTTTGTGTTCTGCCCTTCGCAAGACAGTCATACGGTGGCTGTTTGGTAGAGGGTTTTTGTGAAAGGAATTATCTAGGCCTACACTATAGGCCTGTGGAATGCACATCATCCATGTTTTTATTCAGAACTGTTAAACTCTCACGGCCTTCAAGTCTGCACGCAGACTAATTGAAATGCTGAACAAAGAAGATTTAGCAGGATAAAGGTACCGATGGTTGCCATCTCAGGATAAGCCGTAAACTCATCCTGAAAGGCAACCATCTGTTAGCTACTTGACTTTTTAGGCCTCAGCATACGAAGATCATTCGAGATCTCTCTGTCTCTGTCTGTCTGTCTGTCTGTCTGTCTGTCTGTCTGTCTGTCTGTCTCCGCGTGATCCTCTCATCGACTATGTACAGATTTACTCATTTTGTATAGTTGAGTTTTCCAAAGAGCTCTGGCTGAACAGAAACTTTGCAACTTGTTCCATCTGGCAAGGATTGAACCTCAACCTGAGACCTTTGCTTTGAGAGTCTTATAGACTAGCCACAAGACTATCCTAAGCAAAACAACAGCGCAACCAAAAATTTGACAGTCAATAATACCAAAGTTGATTCTTCCACTGCGTTTACTGTTGCTCTAAAGTTAGCGTCATTTTGCCTGAGAAAGGCCTTTTGAAAGACTATCCATATATACTGACTGGATAGAAAAACGTCTGAATAAAAGGATCAACGCCGTTTATTTAGCCATATGATAGGCTATATGAAGATTTGAGTGAAGCTTTGCGCAGAAAAGCGAAAGCCTTATACTGCAGGCTGGAATCATATAATTATAAGCTGCAGTCTATGTGGGTTCGGCGGTTTCGGCGGTTTCGGCACAAATGATGTATGACTGATATTTATTACAAAACGAAGCAGTATATAATTGATATTTTGAACCTTTTTTGGGGTTGTGTGATGTGCTGTTTAGCTAACATGCCTCGATGTCGGCAGCAATCTTTTATTCAGTACATATTTCAATGATATTTGCGTTAATTTTCGAAATCATATTCTTTGGAGGAAACTTAATATTTCTATATAGGCCTACACAGGTTGTACATAAAATCCATAAATATTACACTGCATAAGCAATAGGCCCTATACAGATTATACTAAAAAAAAGATACGTAAGACAACATATAACTTATATATATTACTCTATTCATATTTATGCGTGTAGCAACCATAGGCGTAGACTCTGCCGGGGCAGCCGGGGCACGTGCCCCCCCAATAATTGAGATGGTGGGGCATTGCCCCACCAATAAATCCAGAGGAGAATTTCTTAAAATATTAAAAACTTCGTCAGAAACAGAGACAAAGAACTTAAATACTATAAGAAATTCCATAATGAAAACCAAGATTTATTTATATCTTCAATGTCTTCAAGGCTTCAATATGAAACAAATTTACATGTAAGCAAAAAGCAACCATTTCAGACTGAAACTGTTCTCGTTCTCGTCTCTACGCTGGATAACATCTTCTCGTCTATTGACAATGGAAATTCCTGCCTCTCACTATGCCTTGACCTCAGTGCAGCTGCAGCCTTCGATACCATAATTAAACCACCAGCTACTGCTTTCAAAACTCACCAAAAGGTTCTGTGTCTCCTGGGACTGCCTTAAACTGCATGGTTAGCTTCTTACGTAGATGACCGTATCAGCAGGTTGGCATCGGAACCGCAGCACCGCTCGATCTTAGCCCGCTGTTTACACTGCTGGAATGCCACAGGGGTCTGCCCTCGGTCCTTATTATTTAGATTCTCTACTTCCCAATCAGTCGTACAGCTAATCACTTTGGAGTCCAATTACAGCAGTAACCGGATGATACTCAGCTCCATCTTGCTCTGTCACACACCGATCAGCCTGGTAAACAGAAAAATTTGCATGGCTCTGTTTCAGTGGTTTGACCATAAACCCAGACAACTCTGAGGCAATTCTGTTCGGTTCGCGCCAACGACTGCGTTCTCTTCGTAATTCAAATTCACTTCCTTCCTTCAAAAAGCGGCTCACAACTAGAGCTCTGCGCCGACTTCATAGTGTCGGCGGCGGCGCGCCGGACATTTTTTGTCGGCGGCGGCGGCGGCGCGCCGCCGACCAACAAAAATCAGCGGCGGCGGCGGCGCGGCGCTGCGTGGTCGGCGCCAGTGACGGATCCAAAAGTCTATGAGGGGTCAAATGAGCGTCCGAACCTTTGAAATAGTTAGAATTTCCACACTGTAATTCTAGCATTTAAGCTCTCATCTGAACAAATTGCTTTATTATTTCAGTGCTGATAGGAATCAGCTGTCACTATGTAAATAGAATACTAGCAAACCAGACATTTATTGAAATTAATGTAAAAAACTAGAAAATAGGGCCTACGTTCAATTTCCACGAACGCTATAAGCCTTTAGTAAACGAATTGCTGTCTATAAGACACAATATTATAAATATAATAATCTTCGTTTATTATTTCAAACTGACACGCCGCAGTATGATTATTATTACAATTCACAGTATGATCAGATTATCACAAGTTATTAAATAAATAGAATTTAACTGTTTGGCAGCCATGAACGGCGCCCATCACGTCCTACTGCTAATTTTACGAACGCCATATGGCGAATGAAAGGCTTAGTCGAACTTTGAAGGGTAGTGGGAATTGATCCCGCGTCCATGCTGATCTTCTACTCTTCGTGCCAAAGTGTTACCATTTACCATAAACCCCTCCACGGCGTATCACAAGTAATTAATTTTAATTATTTTCAAATTGCTAATATTTTAGTCAACTTAGCAGGAAGAGTGCTTCTACTTAGTGCCTCTACTTATAGATTAAGGAGTCCTGGTGCCATCTGTTTAGTATCAAAAACTACTTTTCCGCGAGTTTGTTTTTAGTAGCTTCAGCCATACTATTTATAATTACATCCAGTTTATCACAATTAAAGTTAGCGTTATTTATTTAAAGAACGTGAATTGATTTTATAAATACCAAATAGTCTTTGTTTCATAGCAGTTTAATCCATAGCAGTTTAAAACCCAGATCGCCAATCCCAAGGCCACTAGTAGGCTACTTAGGAATTTGCAATTTCTTAAAATGCATACCTATCCAAAACGCTGTATGACTTGGGTTTACATGCACTAGAAATTTGATATAATTATATTAAACTGTTGGAGCATGAGCTGCATGTGCTAATTTGATGATGGATATGCACAAGCCTGCAAGATGATCAGATGGGGTATCATATCAAGGATGACTCATTCACTGTGTATGCGTTTTGTGAACGTATGACTCTTGCACTTTGGATCTTTAGCCTAAATCCTGAGAGAGGACACTTTGTTCACTCTGAAAATGAGGGTCAATTTATGGTCATGCCAATCTTCCGTGGCATGTCGATGTTACCTGTCTTCCCCTCCGGCCCCTCCCTACTTAGCCTACATACCTTAACATAGACAGAACAGCAATACTTGGGGAATCACATTATTTGGGTTAAGAAAATAACTACACCTCGCTTATGCCAAGCCTGCGGCGCGTTATAGCAGCGCACCGTGACGGGCGGGTCTGGTCGTGAGGGGCGCCTGCATACAACCAGGAGGGGTACGAGGGCGGTTCGCCCCAGGCCTATAACTTAATACTGCCGATATTGTATAGATTATAGTAAGGTATTCTTTAGGCTACATGTGCGTACGTTCACTGAAAGCTGCACTGAGGGGTTAACTTAACCACACAGGTAATTTCATAGAATTATCTGAAGGGTTTGGCCATTAATTCGGGGGTTGAACACTCCCAACCCCCGACAATTCAATCACCGTATGTATAATTGTATATATATTCTCTGTCTTACATATATATGTAGTATGCATGTAAGACAGAGGACCTTTTCGATCTTCTCTCATTCCTATCCGTCTATTCAATCTATCTATCAGTCATTCAATCCAACCATCCATCCATTCATCCGTCCATCCATCCCACCAAACCATCCATCTATCTATCCATCCATCCAATCATCTGTCTGCCCTCTGCCTGTCTGTGTCTCTCTGTCTCTGTATGTCTGTCTGTCTCTGTCTGGCTGTCTTTGGCTGTCTGGCTGTATGTCTGTCTGTTACTACTTCTATTACCCACTGAAGCAACAATTTATCGTGAAATCATGTAAAACATGAAATATGCAACAAAATAATTAAACAACTCAGCGTGGCATCGGCGGCGCGCCGAGGAATTATCGGCGGCGGCGGCGTCGGCGCGCCGATCCACAAAAATCGGCGGCGGCGGCGTCAAAAAAATGTCGGCGGCGCGGCCGGCGCAGGGCTCTACTCACAACTAACCATTTCTCATTTGATTTCAAGCACTTGGATATATAACTGCATCTTCTCCTAGCGGTTGACGATCAGCGTCGTAGATTCACATTTCGGGATAATTAATAATAATAATAATAATAATAATAATAATAATAATAATAATAATAATAATAATAATAATAATAATAATAATAATAATAATAATAATAATAATAATAATAATAATAATAATACATTAATGTAATACCGGAAGCGCTTATGATGCGACCAGTTTTCACGTTCTGATCGTCCAGACCCCATGCCCCACCAATATTTTGGACAAGTTTACGCCAGTGGTAGCAACGTCAAGCTATGTTCAGTTCGGTTAGTAGGACTTGAATGAGTGGCCTTCCGTGGAATAAAACGCCATGCAACTATACCACCAACTCAACCTTGAACACTCCGTCCTTTTGTGGTGTGTAAAGTAGTATGAACACAGGTAGAGAGGTTTAAACATGTAGGCCTACCATGTTACTATGTGGCAATGTATTTGCCTTTGCTGGAAAATCCTTCGAACTTAAGAAGACGCTTATTATATGAAGAGTTTCAACAAAGACGTGCAAAATAGTGCGCCACCTCGACCTTTGAGCAATTTGTTGTCATTTTAACTGAACAATTATATAGCGCCACTAAAAGAGCAAGACCAATGGCAATCAGAGGCGCTCTTTGCGCTAACCTGTATGCTGTTAAATGTCATTATACTATTACTAAAAAAAGTCGATCCTTGAAGAGTAAAAAGGCAATGCCCTTTACAAGATCTGGCAGACGCAGAGGTTACAGAGCCATAAACTATATGCCTGCCTATGTTAATTTTATCGTCTGCTGAAGTCCACTAAGACTGCTTTCCAGGAACAGGCCTTCATTGTGATTCCAGACCACTTGATGTTACCGTCCGCATTCATTCTGTTACAGAAAACACTAAACAAGATCTGGCAGAGGCAACAGAGACATAAACTATACCTGCCTATATACATCTCCTCCTTAGAATCTAGAGAATTTCTAAAGCCCCTCTCCGCCCCTCGAAGCCAGTCCAATGGCAGAGACCCGACGTTCACTATATTTACCTCGCATGCATGCAGCATAGCTCCTGACCTTTCCAACAGTGACGAAGTGAAGGCTGCGTGACGTCAGTAAGAAGATGCTCAAATGGCTGCTGCTGCTGCTGCTGCTGCTGCGGGTGATAACTGCGATGCAGGCCACGCCTCGATCCATCAGCCGTGAGATACACATACTTGGCTGGATCTCCTCCATTTATTTCAGCCAGGTTCAATCAGCTATACAAGGTCGAGTGAGGGCATTAGCCAGCAGTGGCAAATCGAAGGCCTTCTGGAGTTTACTGGCAACTGTTGCCATTACCAACCAATCCAATTACTGAAAAATTTACGTATAGGCCTAATTGACCAAATCCACCGCAAAAAAATGCATCATTACAGATTAATATGTGTACATGCATGTATGGGACTAAATGTATCAGGAATATGAGTCCATTGCAGCAACGGTAATGAAGGAAAGACGCTGTTTAAAGACACTGCTGGCCAAGTGCTCTAGAAGGACAACAAGATTTTAGTCAAGTAAAAGTTCAAATCGTAAAGATCATCAAATAACCTAACTACACACAAATATATGTATATATATACGCAGTGCTTTTTTTCAGCCGGAACGGTCCGGAACGCCGTTCCGGGACCTTTTTTCAGCTATTAGAAAATAATTTAGCTAATTTAAATTTTTCATTTTAAATTTTCGTAAATTATTTAGATATCTTTATTTAATCTAAGTGCTTTCAGTGTTTATTGATATTGATATATTATGAAATAGAAATATTACCATAAAATATGCCACTATATAATTGTTCTGAATTTGTTGAGTTCCGGAACCTTTTTTCCTAGAAAAAAAGCACTGTATATACGCCACATCAAGTATAACCTGTCTTATAATGTCGTTACATTTCTATAGTTTAACTATTATAGGCCTACACGAGTCGCGATAGATTTTGACACAAGTTGAAGACCGTAAGTCGTAGCAATAAATTCTCAGGACAGAAAAGAAGTCGTAGGACCTACCTAATGGTGGTTATGCTGTACAACGCACTGAACCACTAGCGTTCAGTAGTTTGAGTCAGCCAGCAGCCATTTGAGCACCTTTTTTACTATGAAACAGTTTCATTTAGGCAACGCATCAAGTCTATAAATTGAACATAATTTCAGAAGTACAGCTACATGCTGGTGAATTGGAAACCGAAGCAGCTGTGCCTTATCGGCCAATGTCCAGTCAGTTAAATAGACACAATTATACATTATATTATACTCCTTTATTGACATTTTAAGTTGACTAACCGCAACCAACTAAGCACAAAAGAAAAGAAAATATGTCTTATAGGCTAATTATCTTCTACGTCCGATCTATAGTGTAATATGGTGTCTGATGGTATACTGTCTAATTCGTCTGCCAATTAAGAGAAGACTTGTAAGTTTTAGGGGTGAATTTATCTATTTGTCAAAATTCAAGTAACATATAGCCTATCATGATATAATGGAATTTCACAAAGCGCAAGTTAATGTAACTATAGCTCTAGACATATCGCGAACGCGCTAGTGTTAACCCGGCTAAGTCAGATGACGTGACCAGGCAAGTCTTTAATTTCGTCCTGAAGCTTTCAATAGAAAGTTCCTGAAAACGGAGTTTGACTGGCAGCGCATTCCAGACCGTTGGACCAGATGCCAGTTAATGTAACTATAGACCTAAATATAGGCCTGCTGCAAATGTCAGACGACGTGAACAGGCAAGTCTTTAACCTCTTCCTGACGCTTGACGCATTCCAGACCGTTGGACCGACCAGATGTTCTGAATGCTCTTCTACTCGTATACGTGTATACCCTAACGGTAACCTTACCCATCCCGCATTTGGAATAAATTTCCACCTCTTGTCCGGTTTTTTAGGGAAAAGGATGACCCCTCTCTTCTCCTCTTTTGGACGCCGTTACTAGGCGACACTTAAACCCACATTGGGGTTTGACCGGTTCTGCCTTCGTATACTCTTAGCGATAGCATAGCATAGCAATGCATTACATTACAGTGGTTTCAAGTTGGTCAGAATACATGCAATCTGTGGTAGAAACACTGCAAGTTGACCATTTCAAGCTAACCTGATTAGTAACCCATCCTTCCTATACCTTTTTCTTAAAAGCTATGATTGTGTCCACTTTGGGTGGTTTTTTCATCCAGTTGTTTTTGTCATGTTTTAGATAGCCTAGATGTAATATTCCAACTGTGACCTCACCAGTGATTTCTAAAACTTCAGTTTGTATCTTTGTCCTCTGTTGACAATTTTCCCCTTGATCACGTGCGGTTGCCTCTTTTGCTGCCTCAGCACATTGCCTTGAAGATTTTGTATTCTAATGCATTATTCCCTCATTACAATCACGTTATTTATTATGTGGTATAATAATTATCTTTCAAAGAGCAAGGAAGACAAACCACACCATGAGACCAATAATTATTGTTGACAACTAGAGAAAAACAAGAGCATACCCATACCGACAGCTATATTAAAAACATTGATGTGTGTGCACATTGCCCAACTCTCTCGATCTTAACCCTCTGCCTATATCGATGTTGTTTTGATTAAACGCCTGTGATAAGCTGGTTTGGCGACTTAACTTTTTGGGCGCTGTAGAAATTTCGAGTTTACGACTTACCATTTCTTACGATTTACAAACTCAGCTTGTAAAAGTAATGACGTGTTTATGATAAGAGTAGTGGGATTGTTACACAAGCCATAAAAATAGCTAGAGTAGTAGGCCACCAATACTTTAAAAAGGCGAAAATGATAATGTAACCAATTACATACCTATTTGAGGCTATTTCTATTATCTTTACTTCTCGAAGTTTTATGAAAAGATCATGTATATCCGCCTTTATGGATATATAAATAACTCGACAATTATCTACCAATCTCAGCCTGAATTTCAACCAGGTTATTCCTCTACATGGAGTGGCTGAATATGCAGGACATGTTTTGTAAGGCCATCGAAAAATGAATAGTCAGTGGGATTTTTCTTCGATCTTGCTAAGAGGCTTGATACGGTCGATCACAACATCATGGGATTAGAGGGAACGCAGCTCAATGATTCGCCAACTTCTTTGAGAACCGTGCACAGAGCGTCCTCTGTAATGCTATACTTGCTATAGTATATACAGTATATAATTATACTCTCTCTTAATGCTATAGTATATACTCTCTCTGATCCGGGATGGATTAAATATGGAGTTCCATAAGGCTCCTATCTTGGATATTAGCCTTATGAACCACTCCTATTCCTGCTCTACGTTAACGACTTGGCCAGTATCTCCCCCCTACAATGTTTTTCATACTATTTGCTAATGACACCAACATTTTTTTACTCCAATGAATCCTGGCAGGCGCTGATTTAAACTGTCGGCGTTGAGTTATCTAGTACAGATGTTTGTTCCATGCAAATAAACTCACCCTTAATTTAGGAAAAAACAATTTATTGAATTTAAATCCCACAGGAAAATTAACCCCAGTGGTACTCTACCTTTATTTATTAGGCCTAATGGTACTGCAATCACTCAAGTTGAATCCAAAAACATTCTAGGTGTACCGTACATATAGATCAGCACATGATCTGGAAGGTAGATATTAATCAAATTGCAGCTAAAATCGCTAAGAATGTGGGTATTCTAACCTGTATCGCACATAATTATAGGCTTACTGCCAAAGGCAATTAGAATACACGTATACCTTATACCCTCGTCTACCCCCACCTCATTTATTACAACGTGATTTGGACATCGACGTACGAATCCAGGCTGCCTAAACTAGTTATCTTACAGAGGAGGGCACAATAATTGCAGGTAACCAAAAATGGGAACACACTGGCCCATCCTTTAGCGATCTTACAATCTTGAGCATAGACCAGGTTAAAGATCTCCAAGTTGGGGGATTTTTTTATACATGTAGAACATGGCCTCCTCCTACCTGTATTTGGGGATTTCCTTCCATGCACATGCCTTCGACATTCATACACACTTCACCAGGGATTCAACAGCATATCGCCCTGTTAAACCCCATTCTAACACTCAACGCTTTACCATCAAGTCATACGGCACTGCAGTATTGAATGCACTGCCAAAAGAAATCCGTTTCTCCAGTAATCTGCTTGTTATTAAAAAGAGATTACGTACATTTCTTCAAATCAAATAAAAATCATCAATTTATTAGAATCGATTCCATGAACAGCAAACACAATGTACACGTATGAATACAATCATTAACAGTACTGTTTTCATTTCGTAAGTGCCATTAGTAGGTAACAGAAATTGAAGATAGTCTAACAGGTTAAGTAGTAAAAATCGATTCGTGGGGAGAAGAAGCCCATGGGGCTTATCTAGTCGTCCCCTTCTCTCATCAGTCTAAACAGCTAGACCTACTGTCACTGGAATTGCATATTTTGACCGAGCGTATTTCAGGTCCTAGTTAAGTTTGTAGTTAAGATCGTCTTATCACTTGTTTCTAGACAATTTAATTCTTGTTGCGCCCAGTCACCAACTGGTTCTATTTTTATTTTTTGTTGCCTAACTTCGTAATTTTCCTGTGGAAATTTCTATAAATGAGTGACCCTCCTTATCAAGATCTCCATCCCTTTTGTGCCTCCCTTTCTCGCCAATGTATTTTGTTATTTCACATTCTCTGCGTTACTGAAATAACTTGGTTGCATAAAACAATTTGAATTGAATTGAAAGAAGAGATAGCCTACGTTCTTAAGGATGATCCGACCTGCAGTACCTATCCACAACTATGTCATTTAATTCTCTGTAGGTCAGTGTATCGTTGCCATCCTTCATTTTCTTTGCTAGCCTATACGTAATGCACAGAAAATCGTTATTAAAGGTTAGTTACTGAGTTAAAGAGTTACTGAGAGGAAAAATGAGCAAAACCTTAAAGGAGAAAATGAGTAAGACTGATTTCGAGCGTGGTGTTATATGGATCCGAAACGTGGACCATGAGAATAGAGGACATCAAGCGATTGGAGGCCTTCGAAATGTGGATTTGGCGAAGGATGGAAAAAATTACTTGGATGAAACGCATAAGAAACGATGAGGTGCTGAAAAGGGCAGGTGGTGAAGAACGCTCTATGATACCTACACTAAGGGAGCGACAGAAAAAATGGGTCATATCCTGAGAGGAGATTGACTCTTGATTATCGTCACTGAAGGCCGAGTAGCGGGAAAGAGGACAAGAGGAACGGTCTTCCTGCACCTACATGTATTCAGGAAACCAAAGGTTTCTCTGTCTTAAAAACCCCGGTTAAATGTGCTTGTTACATAACTCCGAGCATTGGCATTTGCGCTAACAGTAGACAGTATGTATAAAGCGTCCTAGAAGAAGTATCTGCACCGAGAGGAGTTTCAGCATCGGACGTTTGAATCTGCCTCAGGGCATTGAACCTGAGGAAGAGGAGGACGAGGACGAGGACGAGCAGAAGGAGGAGGACGAGGAAGAAGAAGTTGAAGAAGAGGAAGGAGGAGGAGGAGGAGGAGGAAGAAGAAGAAGAAGAAGAATAATGACTATGATGATGCTACTGCTGGCTTATAAGCAACGCGGCTGCGCTGCCTTGTATCCTTGGAGCAATCTCGGCTAGGAATATGATAACCATCCTTGCTTATCTGTGTATATATAATGTATATACATGTATATATATCAGAGAGAGAGACAGGGACAGAGACAGAGACAGACAGACAGAAAGACAGAAGAGACAGACAGAGAGGACAGACAGAAAGAGAGACAGACAGACAGACAGAGACAGACAGACAGAGACGGAGAGACAGAGAGACAGACAGACAGAGAGACAGAGACAGACAGACAGACAGACAGGCAGAGACAGACAGACAGACAGGCAGAGACAGACAGACAGAGACAGACAGAGAGAGACAGACAGACAGACAGACAGACAGACAGAGAGAGAGACAGACAGACAGACAGAGACAGACAGAGAGGCAGACAGACACACAGACAGAGACAGAGACAGACAGACAGACAGAGACACAGAGACAGAGAGACAGAGACAGAGACAGACAGACAGACAGACAGACAGACAGAGGAGACACAGACACAGACACAGACACACAGACAGACACACAGACAGACAGACAGACAGAAAGATTTGAGAGAAGAGAGAGAAACATACAGAGAGACCGTTTAAAGCTATGTAGGTCTATGTCAGAAACTCTTAAACCAACTACTGAATTCAGTGTGATACGTGAAATATTAGCCTATAGCAGTAGAGGTAGCTGCAGCCAGTTGAAGGGGCATTGTCCCGTACAGTTCCTCTGGTTGAGAGTCGCCCAGCAAAAATCTGGAAATTTCAAATTACATGATTTCAACACGCTATATCTTTGTTGTCTTTTTTCTCCTGTTCATCTACAGCTCGGTCGCAATCTTTCATTTGCAGTAAGGTTGTGACAGCCTGAGGCTTAATCAAAATGATCAAGTGAAACCTATAATAGTCGATCAATCAAGAAACTGCAACCATTGGCGAAGTTCGCACTGAGGACGGTCGGAGGTGACAAGGACAAACGGGACATCGACCTGTTTCATAGGACTCGCTTGTTTCAAGGTTGCCAGAAAGAGACCGATCAGAAAAAGAATATCTCCAGGAATCTTCTTCCACTATCATGGCCATCCGTTATAGCCGCCCTGACATTTTGCATGGCTCTTTGTACACGTCGTGTGTTAGAAGAGATAGCCTAGTACTAGTAGTGGTTCATCGGCCGCAGGTGCATTGGGTTCTACATCAGCCATGACGACGCCTGCTAGTGGTCGGTCGGTCGGTTGGCTGGCTCCGCCGAGTACCGCAGCAGGCAGGCAGGCAGGCCGACTCTCAACCACAGGAAACTGCATGGGGCTATGCCGCCTTCAACTGGCTGGAGTTACTCCTAATGCTAGCGCCGCAGCTTACAGCGTTATATCTCTTCGGACAGATTTAGCCTCTGGTGTAGCTGATGCAGCAGGCGTTCCTCTCTCCGTGGGTCCACTGGGCCATAAGTTTTGGCGCCATTCGCTCTGGCCGCGAACTGCCAACAGACCGCGGGCCTGAAGTGAAGAGAGAGGGAGGTACGGAGGAGGCGCTGTTGCCGCGATATTTGACCAGCCGTCGGAGCTCCACCGATAAAAACTGCAACTGATCTCAGTTACCATTAGAGCGTTGTTCAGTCGTTCTCTGGCACTGATCAGCACAGTATCATCGTCGTCGTCGTCATCACTTGAGACTGCAGCCATGGGAAAGTTCAAGCGCGTCATCGTTCTCGAAGTTGAGATCGCCAAAGACAAGAATCCGGAGACGCCCGGAGGAAAGTACCGTCGCGACACGCCATGGCTCGTCGAAGCCTTCAAGAAGAAGGGAGTCGAATCGGAGATCCTGTTCATCACGAACAAGGACACAGCCCAGAATCTGAAGGAGCGATACCCTGACACGGCCTTCCTCGGCCGGGTCAATCCGATGGACTATTCGACGATATCGCTCGACGAGTACGTCAAAGTCCTCAAGGATCTCAAGAAAGATGGTCTGCTGCTCGGTCCGGAGGCCGACCACATGGATCGTCTCGGCAGCAAGATGATCCTGTACGAGCTGAGAGACACCGGGATGGGTGTCGACGGGGTCCTGCTCCATCATTTCGCTGACCTGAAGAAGAACGAGGGCGAGATCGACCGCATCCTGCCGGCTGGTGGACCACCACGCGTCCTCAAGATGATGCGCGGCTCCACTGGACTCGGAGTCTGGAAGCTGGAGAACAAGGGAGACAAGATCCTAATGACGGATGCCTACACCCAGACGACGGAGGAGATCGGCCGGAAGGAAGTCATCCCCAAGTTCCTTTCGCTGTGCCAAGAGGACGCCATCAGCATGCCTTTCCTGCCTCTCATCAAGGACGGTGAGTTCCGCTTCCTCTTGTCCAAGCACCAGATCCTCGAGGTCGTCCACAAGCGCCCAGTCGACGAGTCAGCCTTCACGGCAACGCTTCGTTCCGGCGCCGTCTACACGATCCTTGACCTGGCCGAGCACAAGAGCATGGTCGACACCGTCGTCCAATGGTCAAACGATCTGAAGAAGGTTCTGAACCTGGACGACGTGCCCTACTGGTGGTCAGTCGACTGCATCGAGGAGGAGGTGAAGGGTCCATTCAAGACCGGAGAGATCCCGAGCAGCAACGCAGGGCGTCGTCTCGTCCTCTCCGAGATCAACTGCTCCTGCCTCGGTCTGGTCGCTGATACGTCAGCCGAGGCCAAGCTGAAGGGTCTCAAATTCGCCGACATGATTGCCGACATCGTCTTGGCATAGAAGCATCAACAGCTGCAGCAGCAGCTGCTGCTGCTCATGATGCTGAAGCAAACGATCGCTAAAAGGCTCTGCTGTCTTTCTCTGCACATGCACCTCATCAATTCGACCATCGACTCTTCCTCTGGTGCTAACTGCCATCAGAGGCAGAGGACAAACCATTGCCGCCATAACGCAGCAGATAAATTGCATTGCAATAATCTTTAAGCAGATTTACAGGTAAACATTCTGCTAGTCGATACACATACATAACTTATGTATTTATATCGTATATTATAATATGTATGACGCATACATATCTCTTGCTTGTATTATGTTTTACTTATGAAATAGTCACAAACCATGCAACGTAATTTACAATAATTTATTCTGTTGAAGCAATAAAGAGGCTATTTGCACATCTCGAACTACCTTTTGAAGACGAAAAAGTAGGCAATTGTAGTAATTTATTAATTTAATCGAATGTTAATGTCTCGTCATTTTCTAGGATTCTTCAGTCAGCTATGTTCGTCAAGTGTTGGGATGTGGAATAAAAATTATAAGAATGTTTATAAGTTCTTCGTTTTGCATGTCTTGCAAGCCCTTGCAGGACATTCTAGAGCTGGCTTCTTTTTCGAAATGCATTAATTGTCTATAGTGACGTCATTCATTATTCCCAGCCACTTTTCATTATTACAGATTCAATTATTCGCATTCACAATTAGGCCTACCTTTGCAAAGCGTTTGGTATTCTATCAAAATAATAATAGGCTCACTTCCATTGCGTTGACACATTTTTAGATTTTTCTTTTCCCTTCAGCTGTTCTCGTTATTGCTGTTCGTGTTGTGCTAATTGTTGCTCTTACTACTATTCCTGTTGTTGCTGTTGCCTGGAGGCAGGGTGAGAATTGGCTGAGGGTTCAACCCTCTAGTCTGTCTTAGTAGTAGTACCCCATTGTTATCATTGCACACCAAAACTCCACACGGATCAAAGTCTGACCCCAGTTTTTTTCCTACAATTCTCATACTGCCTGGAGGTTTATTGTTGTTGCTCTAATTTCTGATGCAATTGCCGTTGTTCTTGTTGCTCTGTTGGCCCTTTGCCCTGGGGTCAGGTCATTCCATGTGACGAGTGGGTGAGAATGTTCCCAGCCAGGATGCCCGTGTGTAACACGTGTTCACCGATGGAACTCACACAGGGCCCATTTTTGGGTCGAACCGACTGTTTATGGGCACGGATAGGACAAAGGCGTCTTGTCTGGGGCGCACGCGTGACATATTTATATGAGCCTAAGACACGTACCTTTCACAAAGTCCGTCTGTGTGAAAGATAGCCTGTACACAGGCAGCGATCGACGCACTGTAACACACTCGCAATATACACGATAATTCCATCATCTGGTACTGCAGCAGCTGCAGCAGCAGCAATGGTTGCAGCCCGAAGAGCAAGAGATGATGAGTTGGAAACTAAGTGTGCATCATCCCTCAGGAGGCTGCATGTTTCCGGACTGTTGCCCGCAAGGCTCGCATTGCTCTACTTCTGAAGAGTCCGCGTACACTGAACAGTTATATAAAACACCATTCCTGCAGACATACACAATTATGCTGCATACGACTCAGTGTGTATGTGTGTTGGCTATACCTAAATATCACTGTTGAAATATCATTTATTGGAATGTCATGAAGATAAGAACAAACATGCTGGCACGTCTACCGGTAGCCTACGAAGATTGAGAACGGTAAATTACTCCTATCGACACACGATAGGACTATTCATGCCTATGCATCGCGTGTTAAGCTTAAGATGCTGTCATCTTTTTATAACTTATTTCCTGACACTAGAAACAAAAGCAACGGACCATTCGTAGCATGCCCTATACCAGTATTTATGCCTAAGGACTAAGTTGGTTCACAGATGTAAAGGATGGTCGATCTTAGGTAGGTCTACTCTATTTCAGCGACGAAGCAACGGCTTGCAACTTGTCTGTCTATAGCCAAACTCGTTACTTTTAGACATTATCTGTCTGTGTGTCTGTCACTCTGTATGTCTCTCTCTCTCTTTTACTTTCTCTCTCTTTCTGTCTTTCTCTTTCTGTCTCTGTCTTTGTCTGACTGTCTGTCTGTCTCTCTCTCACTGTCTGTCTCTGTCTCTGTCTCTCTCTGTCTCTCTGTCTCTCTCACTCTCTCGTATATGTATGTAGGTATCCATGTCTTTTTTATCGGCTGGTGTATTGCTAGACTCTGCATTCAACTTTTTGCTACTGGCAGCAACATCCGCAGCATCGGCAACGGCAGATACAACAGCAGCATTAACAGAACACCTGCTTTTTTAATGTCTGCTCTGTGACTCTGCTGGAGGTCTAAACATCGCTGGCTCCTGAGTCCTGAGAGACCCTATAGGATCCTGAGTGGCCGAGTGGGTTGGTGCCCGCTCGCCGCGCCGGCGCCCCGGGTTCGCTTCCCGGTCGGGTCGGATTATCAGAGATTAATTTCTCGGATCTTTACTGCGGGTGGCTCGGTCGCATTATAAACGTGGAGTACAATACAACACACAATACAACACATCACAATACAACTGGGGCGCGGTGGTGTAGGGGTATGTTCGGTGCCTTGCAGCTGGTGGGTTGCGGGTTCAGATCCACCTCAAAGTCGCCGCGTAGGGACCCTGGGCAAGTCCTTCACTTGCAATTGCTCATGCGCTCGGCACTCCGATTCAGCTTCAGTCGCATTATAAACGTGGAGTACAATACAACACACAATACAACACATCACAATTGGGGCGCGGTGGTGTAGGGGTATGTTCGGTGCCTTGCAGCTGGTGGGTTGCGGGTTCGATCCACCTCAAAGTCGCCGCGTAGGGACCCTGGGCAAGCTCCGATTCAGCGTTCGCGGTCGCATTATAAACGTGGAGTACAATACAACACACAATACAACACATCACAATACAACTGGGGCGCGGTGGTGTAGGGGTTCGGTGCCTTGCAGCTGGTGGGTTGCGGGTTCGGATCCACCTCAAAGTCGCCGCGTAGGGACCCTGGGCAAGTCCTTCACTTGCAATTGCTCATGCGCTTCGGCGTGAAACTCCGATTCAGCGTTCTGCAGTAGTCGGGAGCGCCTCTGGTTGGGGCGCTATAACAAGTGTTCAAATACAATACAATACAATACAATAGCCGCTTGCTGCTACTGCTGCTGCTGCAGTAACCACGCCTCCCTCCATCATCAATCCTCTGCATGTAATTCTACTCAAATATATCAGGTTGTCGTTAATGCAACGCATTGCGTCGCTTTATACTACACTGTATAGGCCTAATTTGTAGAACCATGGATCGCTGCGAATTATAATTAAAGCTTTAATTAATATAAAAATATGGTGGGCCACATTCATGACGAAAGCTCGCACAATCCCAGTCACCCGCATTTGCCATGCAGTTGTAAATCCAATGAGAACGTAGCTTTAGCCTTAGGCTATACTGTGAACTTGTGAGATCTTCCGTTAGAATCTATAGCCTGTTTCGTCGATCACTAATGGCATCTGTTATAGCGGAACTCTTTCAGTTCAATAAATAATCGTAGACTACTCGTAGTCTCAAGATTTTTACAGTGCACAACAGTTTGCCAACTTGCCAAGTCGTGGGAACGAGCTTATATTCACAGGCGCTCAGTCAAAACAAACGTGGTAGGTAAGGTCAGGTTCGTTCCTGGTCGGGTCATGCGCAGGTATAGACCTAAGTCAGTCGGTCTAGACTCTAGACAGTCGCATATGGTTACGGTGGACCGTGGACGGTGTTAGAATTTTGATTTCCTGGGGTTTATTGAAATATTAGCCTACACAATACAGTTACGCAGCAGAAAAAGTGATAAATGTTACTGCATAATTATGATACATTCCAAACAACGTGGATGATGAATACTGACGCACTACTCACAGTTTAAAATCACAGTTTTATTCTACATGCTCTGAAAATGCTAGGTCATGCAATGAGGTAATATGAGATCTACTAACACGTCTACATGTATGTTACTTAGCAAGGGCCGCATTAAGGGGGTGCTAATGAATGAAATCTGCAGCACCCAGGCCCGCAGTTTGAGGGGCCTCGCATTTCATCGTAACCGGAAGTGAAGAAATTTGTTAATATGCTTGTTATTAACTTACGTCTCTAGGCCTACTGTTAAATCTAGCGAAAATGCTGCTACATAAATAGGCTAAATACGAGGTAATAATTAATTTAATTATTTATAGTTATTCGACATAAATAAGTATACGAAGTCACAATTAATTTAATTAGGCCTACTTATAGTTGTTTACCTGACACTAATCATTGCGTGTCCAGTAATCGGCTTGTCAACGTTAATTGTGCATAGTGTCTTTAGGCAGTTAACTACACACTAGCAAGCATGTTACAAATATGTGCGTGGTGAACCGGTAGAGGGGGCCTTTGGAAGGTAATCACAATATCACAGCACCCGGGCCCGCACTCAGCCTTAATGCGGCCCTGATGTTACGTATAGTTTATATAGTTGCACTATCTTCAAACGTAATTTCCAAGAATTTGCCGATATTATGCAGTCGAAACCCGTGAATTAGCTCGTTGATTATATGTAGAGCTGCATTTAATTGGTTCCCAGTCACGTTTAGTACACGCTCGATCGTCGTTAAAGTGTTAAACAAGTATTCGTTCATTATTAGTTCAGTGTCTCCACATTGAGAAGGTTCTTTGAACTTTTGGAATTTAGGAAATGTAATAGTATACCGATCAAGTCATATTCGAAACAAGCAATAGAGCGTGACACATTGTATGATTTATTTCTAACGATTTCTTCCTACGACTAAACCACAGAATCTATAGTAGGCTATAAAGTCTACTTCTAGGCTTATGGGATTTTACGCCACGCCAGATCGAGGCCACCATGGCTATACGACTAACCACACATCATCGACCTATATTGAGATGAACCACACAACACAATTACAAACAAGAGGTACATAGAAGAGAGGAAGGTAGGTAGACTGGCAGAGGGAGGTAGGCCTACCGTGTCTGCAAATACGGCGAATTCGCACTCACTGTCGCTCACGGTCGCTCAACTCAGTCGAATCGTCGCACTTGCAGTAAGTTAAACAAGCCCGTAAAATTTACGGACTTGTTTAACTGCAAGTGCGACGTAAATTGCATTACAACATGTCAAGACAGCAGATTAAGCCTACTCTTTTGGTGCGCAATATAGTCTGGTGAATATAATTGTTGAAGACTGCCAATCGACAGGACGTACGAGGGTTCAAATCTAACCAGGGCAGCCCGTATTTAGTCAGTGGGATGATCAGGCGGCGAAGGAGAGGGATGCAGGTAAGCTGACCTCATAATGTCGAGCCTCGGAAAATGAACAGTCGCTAACACTTCGTACTCATGACTGTCTCTCGGTGCTAGCATAAGGAATTGTTCACAGTTAAGCTGATCTCCTTTCGGCTATATATATATATAGGCCTATTGAAGTGTCGGGGATCACACACGTAAGGATCTCAACTACAGTAGATTACGCTTCTCCAATACGCTTTTGTTTAGCATTTAGAAATCGCCCGATACCGTGTGCCTTAGCCTATAAGATAACGGCAGGCCTATCAGAAAATAGTTTCCAGTCTAGATTTAGACCTTTTCATCTATAATTCTATATCGACCTAGCGATCTAGTAAAGTCCTCCTCCGAACTAACAACACTCTCGCTTTGGTATGATAAAATATAGACTATTATGATAAAAGAATAATGTACAACAAACATAGGCCTAGTGGCCTACATTTCGAAAAGAAAACAGGCTAACATTCGACAACATCTTTCAAGAACAGCAGTCGAACGTTAGTTCAACTAACCGCCGCTTTACCGAAGAAGCAATTAACTCTGTCGGTCGCAAAGGACTCCAGACAAAGGGCAACTGACGTATTTGAAACTCACGTGACGGTGACTAATATAGTTGTGTAACCTTACTGTTTACATGTTCCGAAATTTGTGTTTATAGCCTTTCTTACAGGCTATAGGCACCATAGGACACCTAAAAATTTATTGTACTGTTAACAGCCTGTTGGCCTACCGTACTGTTTAGTGAATTAGCCTACTTAATTGGTCTACAGGCTATTTATTACAAAACCGGAGAAAACAAAAAACAAATGATGGCAAATAGTATACATTTAGGCCTAGGCCAAATGCATATGCAGTTCATTGCTGAAACGAAATCGGTGACGTTCGGACGTTTTATAGCAATAACGTTTCTCGGTTCTCCTTTATAAAAGCTCTAACAAGTACGGAGCTTGTTTTATAGGAATAACCTCACTCGGTTCTCCTTTACAAAAGCTCTAACGTGGAGTTTGTTTCATAGGAATAACCTCACTCGGTTCTCCTTTACAAAAGCTCTAACACGGAGCTTGTTTTATAGGAATAACCTCACTCGGTTCTCCTTTACAAAAGCTCTAACACGGAGCTTGTTTCGCAGGAATAACCTCACTCGGTTCTCCTTTACAAAGCTCTAACACAAGGCTTGTTTTATAGGAATAACCTCATTCGGTTCTCTTTTACAAAAGCTCTAACAAGGAGCTTGTTTTATAGGAATAACCTCACTTGGTTCTGCTTTACAACAGCTCTAACACGGAGCTTGTTTCATAGGAATAATAACCTCACTCGGTTCTCCTTTACAAAACTCTAACAAGGAGCTTATTTCATAGGAATAACCTGACTCGGTTATCCTTAACAAAATCTCTAGCCGGAGCTTGTTTTATAGGAATAACCTCACTCGGAGAAGTTGTTCCAAGAGAAATTCGCAAGTCTGGATTAAGTATGAGTCCACGATGCAGCTGCTAATACCACAAAGGTTACAATTAGGCCTACTATTAATAATAATTATTAATAATACTGCTGCTGCTACTACAACTACAATAACAACAACTACTACTACTACTGCTGCTGCTGCTGTTGCTATTACTACTGCTACTACTAGGGCCTACTACTAAAATAATAATAATAATTATAGGCCTAATTATAGTTATAGCATAAATATTAATAATACTGCTAGGCTACACCAGTCTTGTTGGTGCAAATATGACATAGCTCTTTTCAAGGCCAAATTTCGCAGATTCGTTCAGAGACGCGCGCAATTATTATAATTACCGTATCCTCGTAACCAATACTTCGCCGTAGGTAATCGCCGCCATCATTATTTAATGATGGCCAACGACATTGACTACCTCAATTAATTAAAAATTCTATAAGATATATATATCAATGTTTACATGTCTTAGGCGACATTTCCGGTAGCCTACCAATGACAATTTGTCAATGACGACGTCATAATTATGTTGCCATGGTGATTTCGCAGCCTTTGCTGTGCTGGTCACGTGATTCTTCCTCCGATAGATTCTTAGAGCGAGCGTACGTGGTTTTGAGATTTATAGAGTATAATCAGATTGCCTTTTACACTATTTTCCTTATATAATTCTTATAGTTAATTCGTTCTAATAGTTCCAATAGTTCCTATAGTTATCTTAAGTAGTTATTTATCGTTCCAATTTTCCGTACTTTTTAAGACTGTTGCTTGTGTGACTTTGTGTCACGGATTAGTTCACGTAAGTGGATAGGATTCCGAACGATGTTTCTTCGGAAGCTGTTTCGTCGTCGCTCTGTGCGAATAGCTCCGGGAGTTGTTCCGCAGAATGAGCCTGCAGGCGAGGTAGGCCATTCTGCTGCGAGAGTTCCACCGTCTGTCCCTCTTGTCTCTACTAAGAGTGGAAGACTGGAGGATAAGGGAAAGATAGGAAGGGTCGGAGGTTGCGGCGCCCTGTTCCGACGGAGGCCGCGGAAGGGGATCATTCTGACTGGCCAACCTCAGAGCCCTACAGCGTCTGCCCGAACCCCGAAGGATCCCAACAACCTGACACCGATTCTTCGCTACTCGCTTAAAGAGTCCCTGGCATGTATTGACCTTAGCCGCCTCGTGGACGACAAACGCCGCCAAGATCTGCTTTCGTCTGCAGATGAAGAGGTGACGGAGGCCGATCGATCCACCACGGCTCCATTGGAAGCAGAACAGTCCGAGGAAGAAGGGCCTGACAGTGCCAGAGACGAAGACTACGGCCGTCAGAGAGGAGACAACGATCCACCTGATGCGGTCGTCTACATCACGAAACATTTCGATCGAGAAAGATAAGAATCCGAGGGAGGAAGGTGGATGTTTAAATTGGAACAGCTTGAAGACGAAGACGAGCCCTTGAGAGCGCCATCTCCTCGAATCGCGTGGGCAGAAGTCGATGACATCTGCTACATTCCGCCAAGGGAGAAAAAAGTCAGCCAAGCAGTCCCACCACCGCCGCCGCCGACACCAGAAATGAAATCGATTCCTACTTAAAGATGGAAGCTCTACATAAAGAACCAAACCCAACTGGAATATCGAAGTATGTAGCTATGCGTGCACTTACCTAACTATCTATTCTAATTTAATTTAATTTAATTTAATCTAATCTAATAGACTGACTTATATAGTGCCATTATCATAACGGCCAAGAGATAAGTCGACGGTCGATTACCTATGTGACTGTCTGTAAAACTGATTTCTTGTCTGCCTGCCTTGCCTGTCTGTCTGTGTTATTTCCCGGTTGATGATTGCATATAGGTCTTAAAAGAGCAGCTGAGAATGTGACGCCACTCGGTGGTTCTCAACTGAATCGTGATGTCATGATCATCTGGATGCACGGGGGTGCCTTTGTGATGATGGACTAACAGTGTTAATTGTTATTGGTGGCGAAGGTGTAACGAGAAATAAGGCAATCAGGACATGTTAAAAGCAGTTTCGAAGTTAAACGTAAAATGTGTTTTCCTTCTCTATTATAGTTTCCAGGTGTCACGCTGCTGTGCTCTGACAGTTTTCCAGCCATGTGACGTGTTCATCGAGACGTCACTGTCCGAGTTACAGTGTTTCTTATCTTACTTTAATTTTAGGCCTAATCACACTTGAGCTTCAAATTCTGTGTCGCCTAACTACAACATTGTGAACGAATCTTCGTCAGGTGTTGGTGATCTGTCATCTACCAGCCACATTCCGAAAAGCAGTCAGTAATTCGTGCACCACAACTTCGGGAATTTCCCATTCGTCTTTCTGCTGAGGACACGCCGGAAAAGGTAGGGATATGATCGTGTAGGTTTAATCAGCAAAGAAATGGCCTGCCTGTCCGAGGCTTAGACGTATACGGCCTATACTGCTTTGATGCTTCTGGCGTAGGGTTCGAATCCACGTCTCTGAGGACTGTTGTTGATAATATTATGTAATAAAATAAATATTAGTTACTTCCTCAGCTATAACAAATTTACTGAGCGTAAACTGTCAGTGGGAAGATCAGACGGCGAGAGAAAGGAATGACTACCGGAACTCGTATGATTCCTGAAATTTACGCCCGGCAACCAGTCGAAGAGGCGCTGGACTATGACCGCCCTCAAGCAAGCACTGCTTCAAATTCCCGGTCCCTACAAGAAAGAAACACAATTGCTTAATACATATTGAATAAATTTTTTACACTAAAAATGCAATCTCGAATTTAAAAATATATGAGTTTAGTTTATTACCAGCTTTTTATTAGTATTAAACACTAGATGTTTGCCCGTCCTAAGACGGTTAAAAACAGTTTTAAAATGTCAAGAGATGCGTCTTCTCGTGCTATGATTGACATAAGTCTTCTCCCTCTCCCTCCCTACCTCCGTCCGTCCCTCCGTCCGTCCGTCGCACCCTCCCACTCTTCCTCCCCTTCCACTTTCCCTCCTGCATTAACAGGTTCTAACCACCGGAGTATATAACTGATCTTCCCTCCCTCCCCTCCCCAATACTCCCCTCCCTTCCCTCTTCCCTCCCTCCCACAAACTCCCTCCTTCCCTCCCCTCCCTCCCTCTGTCCCCTCCTCCCACAAACTCCTCCTTCCTTACCCTCCCCTTCCTCTGTCCCTCCTCCCACAAACTCCCCTCCTTCCCTTACCCTCCCCTTCCCTCTGTCCCCTCCATCCCTCGCCTCCTCTCCGCCTCCCTCTCCCTCCTCTCCCCTCCCCTCATTTCCCTCCCTCCCCTCCAAAAAACTCCCCTCCTTCCCTTACCCTCCCCTTCCCTCTGTCCCCTCCTTCCCTTCCTTCCCATAAAGTCCCCTCCTTCCTGACCCTCCTTCCCTCTGTCCCTCCATTCCCTCCCTCCCTCTTCCCCTCCCTCCCCTCCCCTCCCTCCCTCCCTCCCTCCCCTCCCCCCTCCCCCTCCCCCCTCCCCTCCCCTCCCTCAGCGACCCTACCGACGTGTCTGGTTGACGCGGTTGCTTGTCCGCTCCGTGTGGCAATAATTGAAAGCGAAGTTATATGTGTGACGTCACAATAATATTGTGACGTCACGCAAAGATGATATCTTGCGAAACAGCGTTACACGACAGATGGACGCACGCAGGGAGATTTCTTATTATTATTATTATTAGACTGTTATTTATAGCGCGCCTAAACAAAATTGGAATCTTGCACAAAGGCGCGTAACAGAAAAATCAATCATAGTAAATCTTAAACAGATGTGTTTTAAGGTTAGTTTTAAAAATCGATAAAGTTGGGGATTTGCGGATAAAGACAGGGAGTTTGTTCCATTCAGCCGGGCCGGCTAGCGCAAATGCTCTGTTACCAAGTTTTTTGAGTGATCTTGTCACAACAAAATCACCTTGAGACGATGAACGTAGCCCTCGTCTGGATTGGAGAGAGGAACAGGGTGTAACAAGTGAAGAAAGGTATGCAGGAGAACAGTTTGTGTAGATTCTGTACATTAGAAGACAGATTTTGAAATTGATGCGAGCTTGTATGGGAAGCCAGTGTAGTTCACGGAGGGTCGGTGTGACATGATCCCGAGGATTTTGGTTCTTGATAAGCTTAGCAGCGTAATGAAGAACAGCTGTAAGAGGTTGAAGGGTAGATGCAGGAAGACCACAAAGGACTGAGTTGCAGTAGTCAATTCTAGAAATGACAAGGGCCTGTACTAGGGTACGAACACATTTCTCGTTAAGACTTTTCTTGACTTGCCGAATGCGTCTGAGATGGAAAAAACAGGATTTGGTTATATTGGAGATATGAGTTTTCATAGACAGCGAGTTATCAAGAAGGACACCAAGGTCTCGGACAACATCAGCTGGTTTGATGGAGCAATCTGGGCTAAGATTGAGTACAGTGTGGAATAATTGTGAGTTAGGTAATGGGTTGCGGTAAAACCAGATCAGTTCTGTCTTGGAGGCATTCAGTTTAAGGCGCATGGATGCACACCATGATTGGATTTCAGTGAAACAAGTTATTAAGCGAAACATTGCATTATCAAAGTCTTTGGCAGCAAGTTTAATATAGAGCTGTGTGTCGTCAGCATAAAGGTGTATAAGGATGCCGTGTTTGAAGGCAATGTGAACAATGTTAGATGTATAGAGGATGAACAAGAGGGGGCCAAGTATAGAACCTTGAGGTACACCAAAGAGGATATTGAAGTACCTAGAAGTGTTAGAACCAAGTCGCACAGAGTGTGATCGGTTTGTCAAGAAATTAGCAATCCAGAGAAGAGCAGAGGCCATGATGCCAAATTGAGATTCAAGCACTTGAATGAGAATGGAATGGTCAACACAATCAAAGGCAGAGCTGAAATCTAGTAACAGAAGGGCAGTTATGAAACCAGAGTCAAGTGCCATGATTATATCATTATAAACTTTAAGGACAGCAGTTTCAGTGGAGTGGAGGCGGCGGAAACCAGACTGAACAAAAGGTAGCAAGGAGTTGGATTCAACATAGTTAGAAAGCTGACGGTGGACGGCACGCTCAACAAGTTTGGAGATGAAAGATAGGTTAGAGATTGGGCGGTAATTACCAGGATCGGAAGGGTCAAGGCCTGATTTTTTAATGCGAGGACGGATAATGGCACGCTTGTGGGAAGCAGGTAAGGTAGCAGTGATAAGTGAGCAGTTTATGAGTAGGATCAAAATGGGGGCAAAAATATGTCGAAGGGATTTAATAATCCAGACTGGGCAGGAATCAAGCTCACATTGCTTGGAGGAGGAGTTACTGAGAAGCTTATCAACTTCCGGTAAAGTGATCTCATCAAAAGCACAAAGACCAGGAAAATTTAGGTGGTTAGGGTTCAAGTCAGGTAAGGGGGCGTCTTTGGTGGAATGGCGAATAGCTTCAGTTTTGTTTGCAAAGTGATCAAGAAGTTCATCAGGTGAGAGTGGGCATTCAATAGAGGATTGCGGGGATAAAATAGAGTTTAATGATTTCCAGAGAGCCTTGCCATCCTTCTCCGCTTCTTCAATGTTGTGTCGTAAGTAGATTGAGCGTTTGTGCTGAAAACATTTTCTTTGTTTCTGTGCTTGTACTTTCAGCAGATTGAGTAAACGAGTGTCTTTTGGCGAGCGTTTACACTTTCGTTCAATGCAGCGTGTTTTCCGTTTTAAAGTGGCACATTCCGAGTCGAACCAAGGACAGTCAGGCTTCTTACGGATGGTGATTTTACGAAGAGGAGCATGAGTGTTTAGAAGCTCTTCCATCGTACGGTCGTAGAGGGTGAACAGAGATTCTGCAGTCACTGGCGGCTTCGGTTGAAGTGTTATTTTGTAAAGTTCAGATTCATGAAGATCTTTTTCAAATGATGATAAATCAAAATTAGCAAATGATCTCCTTTCAGTTTTCTGGTAGACTCTAGGTGGAGGTTGAGTGGTAATTGTGAAGTGGATCATAGAGTGATCTGAGTGTCCTGGTGGAGAGATGTCGATATTTCCAATTAGCGACGGTAATCGTGATATGAGAACATCAAGAGTATGGCCAAGGTTGTGAGTAGGTTCCAAAATGTGTTGAGTGAGGTTATGCGACGACAGCAAACGAACCATGTGCTTGGTGTTTACGTTGTCAGGTTGATCAAATTTAATGTTCATATCTCCCAATATTAGGAGGTAACAGTTGAATTTTGACAGCGTTGCGAGTAGAGATGAAAATTCTTCGAAGAAGGCT
Organism: Aporrectodea caliginosa; assembly: GCA_020284085.1. Lineage (NCBI taxonomy): Eukaryota > Metazoa > Annelida > Clitellata > Crassiclitellata > Lumbricidae > Aporrectodea > Aporrectodea caliginosa. The sequence goes on from JACEVL010000777.1 coordinate 656,463, forward strand.
GTTGTAATAGGTGACGAACCAGGACGGTAAACTACGGTGACGAGTAGATGTAGATCTCTGAAGGTGAAGTAGGATGAGAGATGTTCGAAAGTAGTGAAAAAACCTGTGTCTTTTGGAGATGTTCGTAGATGATTTTTATAAAAGATGCATATTCCACCTCCTCTAGGACCGCGTAGATTGGAGACATCTTGTCCAGGTAGAAGAGGTCTAGCTTTATCCAAAAAACTGTAGCCTGACGGGGAGGAAGCGATAAGTGACGGAGAGTTTGTGGCTTCGTGGGATGTTTCGACAACAGCAAATATGTCAAGATCTGTTGTTACAATATGATTCTCGACTAATGCTGATTTGTTGTTTATCGAGCAAGCATTCCACGAACCAATTTTACATGGAGTCGGTGTCCTGTTGTTGACTGGCGTAATTTGTATCGGTCGAAGCTGTCTAGGAGGAAAAGGCGAACGTGTAGAAGTAGGTCTGAAGTGGTGTGTGGTAACGGTGGTGATGGCTCTTGGATGATCAGGATTCCATAAGTTAAAATGAAACAGTTTTTTCCGAGTTGAGCGAAGTGGTGGTGTAGACGGATATCTGAATAGAAATAGTTCTGCGGAGGAGTATTGTAATAGTACCATGACGAATAGTTCATTTCTGAAATCCGTTTATATTATTTATTAAGCACTTTATACATTTTTAGCGTTACTTAATGTTTTCGCTACCATTTTGAAGGGTCTGTTGATTCATTGGAAAAAATTTGTTGACGTCAAATTGTACCGAACCCCTACCCCTTGTCAACAACTGTCAAACTTTTTCAAACCCTCCCCTATTTTGTTGACATAATAATTATTAATGGACGAGACCTTTACTGATGCTGTCCGTAGTCGACGTTTAATGCGTGAACTTATTACGTGTTGTCACAGATGTCGGTAAACAGACAAACAGAACAATTACCTGATGCCACAGTTGTCGAGGAGCAGACAGACGGAATCATGACCTGACGCTGCAACCTTAGGTAACAGACATCACTGAATCGCTGTACTACCCAGGCATCCTTGAAATGAGTACCCATCCGCCGTAATGCCTTTCGAAGTGTCACATGCTCAAGTAAACTTGCGTCTGCAGAAATGAAGAGTCGCGTCCTGAAAAGGTTACAGGGATGAGGTAAGAAGCGTCTGATGATGTCCTTTTCCTTTCAGCGCTTTACTTACCATACCTTACCTTACATCATTTGATCTTTCTTTCCTTTATGCTACATTACCTATATTCTGAATTGTCTCATTTTAGCTTATCTTATCTTACCATATTTCGCGTTAATTAGCCTTACCTGGACATGCGTCACTTTGCCTATCTGAACTAACCTTGCCTTTTGACTGGATAGATGGACGGGTGAGTGGACGGACGGATGGTTGGATGGATGGATAATTGAATAAATGGATAGATTAAAGAACGGATGGATAGATGGATGGACGAATGGATGGATGATTGGTTGGATGGATGAGTGAATGGATGGACGGATGAATGGATAAATAGATGTATCAATAGATGTATAAATGAATAGATGGATCAAGAGATGGACGGACGGATTGATGGATGGTCACATCCAATCCGATCTAATCTAATCTAATGACTTCTATAGCGCAGTGTGATTTTCCTTACAGATTTTATTTTAGTTATAGTTATAGTTATAGTTAATGATTTTTTATTTTAGTTATAGTTATAGTTATAGTTAGTATTATTTTTTAGTTATAGTTATAGTTATAGTTAATGGATTTTTATTTTAGTTAATTTTAGTTACTACTTAGTTACAATAATTAAGTCTATTAGCAAAATTGTGCGTATTAATACGCTGTTTCACAATTTACTCAGAGCTATGAAAACCTTTGAAGCATGGGTACATTCAGCTTCATCAATACACGAGTTTCCAAAGTAACTGACAAATTTCACAATAAAAATATCGCATTTTTCGTTCTCATTTATGTCGAATCGTCCATATTGCACTTCCTATTTTTATTTTTTGTATTAACGAAAATAAAGACGAATTTTCGTTAGTGTTATTTTCGTTATAGTTATAGTTATAGTTAATGATATTTTTAGTTATAGTTATAGTTATCGTTAACGAAATCATTTTATTTTCGTTAACGAACATTTTCGTTATCGTTATCGTTAACTAAAATCACACTGCTATAGCGCCATTATCCTAATGGCCAAGACATCAGTCGATGGTCGATTACCTTTATGCCTGTCATCTTGCCTGCCAGCATGCCTCCCTTTCTGGCTGCCTGTCTGTCTGTCTGTGTTATTTCCCGGTTGATGACTGTAGGCTTAACTGAGCAGCTGAGAATCTGATACCAGTCGATGGTTCTAAACTGGATCGTTTTGATAACATATTGCCCAATCACATAATTTATGATTTAAAGTTGATAGAGGCCCATCTTATCAGTCTCTCTGCTCTATGTTAATCTGATCAGTGATCAGTGATGATCATCTGCGTGGGTAACTGGTGCCTTTGTGCAGATTAACTAAGTGTTGTTATTGGTGGCAAAGGTGTAGCAACTAATAAGGCAATTAGGAATGTGAAAAGCAGTTTCGAAACCTGTTCAATGAAACCGAGATATTCAAAGTTAAACGTAAAATGTGTTCAAATTAGTGTTTTCCTTCTCTATAGTTTCCAGGTGTTACGCTGCTGTGCTGTAACAGTTTTCCAGCCATGTGATATGTTCATTGAGACGCTACAGTTACAGTGTTTCTTACCTTTCTTTAATTTTAGCCTACTCACACTTCAGCTTCACATTTTCCGTCGCATTCTGCCGAAACTTCGTCAGTTGGTGGGTGATCTGTCATCTACGAACCCAGTCCGATAAGCAGTCAGTTCGTGTAGTGCAACGTCGGGGAGTTTTCGTTCAGTTTTTGGGCTCAGGACACGTCGAGGAAGGTAGGATATGATCGTGTAATCAGCAAAGAAATGGCATAGGCCTACCTGTCTGAGACTTCGATGGACACTGTTTTTGCTCTTCTGGCGTAGGGTTAGAATCCACGTCTCTGAGGGCTGTTCTTAATAGATATGTCTAATATAATCTATAGTTATTTCCTCAGCTATAGCCTATAATAAATTTACTGACCGTAAACTGTCAGTGGAAAGAACAGACGGCGAGAGAAAGGAGTGACCCACGAACATGTCTCAGTGGCGGACAGTCGGCTTTTCATTTCGCTTGTGATGACGTTTGTAATAAGGCTTGGCGTTGTAATTGTAAATGTGACTGAACATTTATATAGCGCCGCTAACAGAGCGAAACATGAGGGACGCTCTTTACGCTAGCCTATGTGATGATAGATGTCATTAAGACCTACACTTTTACATAAGTTAAATAGCAGAACAATTGTATTGTATCGTGTTTATAAATTTATAAAGCGCCTCTCACAGTGAACACCAATCAGAGGCGCTCCCAGTGCGAAAGACACCGAGCGAAGCACAGTAACACGAACAATGCACAGTAAAGTAGAAGGGTCACCAGTGGCAATCCGATGCGCACAAGTGGAATCAACCAACGGATTCTCATCAACAATACACTAGATTACACTATGTGTCGCTTAACATAGCGCCTTTTGAGTCTGCTACCTCACATGACTATTTAGCTCGTCTAATGGGGACTCTGTAAAAATGGCTGCTATAGGTGGCGCCAGGATGGGATACAGTTTGGCTACTCTAGGTAAAATGTGTGCTCTGTTGTGCGGTAGGTTTATTTCATAGACATCTTACATTTAATATATGATGTCTATGGTTTATTTACGCTAAAGTTGTCTAAAGTTTGACCACATCACATACTGGCGACGCCTATCGCCCTTACATGAACTATTTAGCTCGTCTAATTGTTTAAGTCCGTTTTAAGATAATTTGAAAGTGTTTGCTGAAGAGAATTAAATGCAACAGCACGTACATACAGCGGAAGAGTGTTTCAAGAGGAAGATCCGAGACATGAGATGACACAGTCGGCTCAAGTTGATGGACGGAAGCGCTGCACCTGCATGGCTTCACGAGCAGCTGAGCGCAACGATCGCTGACCTGCTTGACCTTACATGTATGTAGGCTATGTCAGGGCGTGCCGACAAAGCCTTAATAGTGCACTAGTGCATCTATTATATGTAGCTTAACCCATTTTATAATGACAAGCTGTAATAAATATCGCTAGGTGACGGTAACGTAAAGTGTCCATTTATATTGCATGAATATTAAAAAATCAATCAACGTCCTTGCGACAAAAGGAAACCAAACAAGGCTCCATCGCAGGGGAATCTTGTACTTTATTCTTTTCTGTAATGATACTGCAATCTGTCATAACGTGTAATAATATTAATCTTCGTTGGTTTCCTGTGTTTCTTTAGGTACCGGTGCAGCGACTGAGGTGAAATGGGATGGGTGTGACGAGATTGAGGCGAGAAGGTATGGGTGTGACGAGATTGAGGCGAGAAGGTATGGGTGTGACGAGATTGAGGCGAGAAGGGATGGGTGTGACGAGACTGAGGCGAGATTGTGATGGGTGTGGTGGGTGCCCTATGGCTCTGTCGTGTGTTTTGTTATGTATTAGGGGTTTATTTGTTGTAGTCCTGGCGGGCCGCTGGCGTGGTGTTAAAACCCGTAAGCTCATTATGGCAGGAGGGCCACTGGCGTGGCATTAAACCCCGCAAGCCCCGTATTATTACTTTTGAATTTGTTTTTTTATTTTCTTAATTTTGTATTGTCTTGTCGATGAGCCATAGGGATGAGAATGAGGATGAGAGGGAAGAGGGTAGGAGAAGAAAGAAGGGGCAGAGGGATGAGAATGAGGATGAGAGGGACTGGGTTAGATGAAAGAAGGGGCAGAGGGATGAGAATGAGGATGAGAGGGACTAGGTTAGAAGAAAGAAGAGGCAGAGGTTGAATCGAGGCAGGGCAACTACAGTAGAATCCGAAAGAAATTCTACTTAAAGACGATAAAGATCACCCAGAAGGTACAGTATATCGGAAGTTTAATGTATGCAAGAGCTGATGAGATCAAATGCTAATTATTTTATTATTCTATTCTTATATCGTTATGTTACATAGAAGTCAACGAGTGCTTTCTAGTCCGTGTATATTGAGCGACTGAGCTGTGAAGCCCATCGCAGCTGCCTGTACGTGGGCGTCGCCGTCCTAAGTGTCAATCATTCTAGTCATCACGGCACACGCCCTTTTAAACAAAGAAATAAGCCTAAACTATGGGTAACTAAGTATACGTATATAATGTATTTAAATGTATCTGAATCTAACGAAGTTCAGCTGAAGCTGGAGCTACTTAATCTACGATAATGAAGTCCGGAAAGTCGCCTAAGTTCAGTTTCCGCTGAGCGTCTGTACGCCTTCTTCAGTCCATGTAGCGGGGTGGGGGCTTCACAACCCGACCCGAACGCGTGATTACTGGTTTTCGTTCGCCATCCTTGGGCCCTGGGCCTGGAGTAGGTGGGGGCGGTGGAGGGGGCGATGACAGGTGGTCGTTTCCTGCGGTGGTGCCGTCTGGCGGATCCGCGCTGTCGTCACCCAGAATGATGGGGGGTTCGGAACTGAATGCCACATGGCGTGACGTCCGCCTCCGCGTGGTTCCATCCTCAAAGCGAACAGCGTATGATCTGTGAGGCAGGACGTCAGCGATTTCCCCCCTCCTCCATTCCGGGCGGTCATCATATTTCACCCGGACTGTCTGGCCGACTGCGAGCGGAGGTCGGGGTTTTGCACTGCGATTGTAATAATGGGCCTGTCGGGCCTTGGCTTCTGATAAAGCTACATTAGCAGCGTGTGATGTTGCAGTATGGAGTAGCCGGTTAGCGACCGGAAGACTGGTGTTTGTCCTACGACCGAATAATAGTTGGACTGCGGACAATCCAAGCTGTTCAGAAGGCATATTCCTCCATTCTAATATAGCGAGTAAGGGATCGGAGTTGGCCTCTTTTGCTTTCGTCATTAGTCGCTTCGCTGTTTTTACCGCGTTTTCAGCTCGACCATTAGACTGTGGATACCGAGGCGAACTTGTAACGTGTTGGAACTCGTACTTGTCGGCAAATCGCTTGAATTCTTGGGAACCGAATGGACTGTTATCTGTCATGACTTCACTTGGTAGGCCATGCCTAGCGAAGTGCTGTCGAAGGCAGTACGTTATGTCCGCCACCTTTTTTGATGGCAGCCGATCGATTTCGAAGAAACCAGACAGATAGTCAACAGTAATAAGATAGTCCGTGTCAGAGAACGTGAAAATGTCCACCCCGACTTTTTGCCAAGGTCGACTAGGTGCAGGGTGGGAGAGCAACGGTTCCTTCTGAATGGACTGCTGATAACGGGCGCAGATGTCACAGGTATCGGACACTCTTTTGATGTCCCCCGCAAGGCCCGGCCAGAAGACCGTCTCTCTCGCCCGGCGTATGATCCCGTTGACCCCCGAGTGAGCACTGTGTAGTCGCTCTAAGATGTGGGGGCGCATGCGTGGGGGGATAATTACCCGATCGCCTTTGTAGGCGAGACCACAGCTGACAGTTAGTTCATCTGCGAAGGTATGATATGGTCGTNGTAGATCTAATGCACTCCCTGATTGAGCGAGCTACAAAGCATCTCAAAATTTATACAACTCGTGATTGGGAAGTGGCGATAGCCGGTGCACGAAAGAAAGCTCCTCCATTTATCGTTCAGCGAATGATGCACACAGACTTCAGTGACTTGAAGATGCTGGCTTCTACTCTTCTACTAAATCGCAGCAAGAATATGGAGGGGGATACGGTGAATTGGCTACGTGTTAAGTGGCTGCGCTTCAGTAAACTTCACCCATTTGTCATTGAGTACAAATACCAGATTAGTGATGAGAATTTCCTTCGCCTCAACATATCCAGCAAACGCGGCAGGCCAAACACACTGATAGGGGACCTTACACCAGCCTATCTCTCTCGAATCCCAATCTCGACGGCCAAAAAAGCTGACCTCCTTGCGCTACTGAAGAGCAGAGTAATTCCGGCAGAGCATGCGGTTTTCTACAATGACTTGCCTTCAAATGCTAGAGCTCGAGACTGTCTTCCGGAGCCCTGTGCTGACGAGGAAGAAGACTGAATTCAAACTTAATGTTATTCTTTTCTTATCTGAAACTAATGGCTTGAATGCAGAGCATTATTTTATAATTACTGTTGCATTTTATTGTTTTACTTCTTCAACGTGTGAAATGTGGATAAATTATGGAGGAAGATGCATTTTGGTGCTTCTTGATTTTCATTATAATATTTTTTTCTTAAATCTTTATTGGATGTTAATTATAATGATAAGTATGACAGCTATGATTATCACATTAATTTGAAGGAAAACTCGGCGTAAGAGTCGCTCATACTTGAATTAAATTATTTTTGGTTATTTTCCTGATATTATTAGGAGTTTTTTTGCTTAAAAGACATTTTAAAATTAAATAATATAATCATGTGGTGCTTAATAAATTAACAAATGCTTAAAGGCTAGTTAGAACAGTATTTATTAAGGGTCTTCTAAAACAATTGTCAAAACAGTTGACATGAATTAGTATTTCAGGTGTCCCAGCATCAGCGCACAAAAGTCCTAAGTGCATATATTTCCTTACAGTAATTTTACAAAGTCATTTTTTTTTTACAAACAGAATTATTTGTGCAAAAATAAAAATACTTGTAACACTGCAATAAGCTCTTCTTTTGGAAAAGTCATTGCAAATCGAATTATTTTGAATAATGAATTTTAGCAACACATAACAAAACTTCAACTTCAGTTTTCTTAGAATTAAGAAAAGTGCGCTTAGCACCTTTGTGCTTCCAGCCATCGATGTGTAACTTGCATATATAGAGTCAGTCGTGCTTGTTTGACGGCGTGTTTCGATCTTTAGAAGCTGCATGAGCAACGTCGAACTCGATAGGCAAACAATATGCTGCCAACAATGCATCGGGTTTTCGATCAATATCGACCGCTATAGGCCTACAATTGTTATCGACGTCATCACAATTTCCGATGCTATAGTATATAGGTCTCGTATGATTACAGTTTCTCAGATCACTGTAGTCGTTGGAGCATTGCAAGCAATTGAAGGTTGACGATCTTAACCCTGATGGGAGATAATTATGGGTCGTCGCTTTGGTTACTATATCCGGTAGTCTGGACTTGCCGATGATCACCCATGCTGATTTACACATGAATGCCAAGACTTGTACTAACTTTGCGAGATTATAATCATGATCATTACCTGCAACGTCACCTTCAGCTGTTAAGGTGAAGTTCTGTAAACTGCAGTAGGCAAGTATAAAAGCATTTACTTAGCGCCAATTTAAAACGTATCGTATATACGCGCTGTGACATTGTTATATTGCACATTATTGTGACATTAATATTGGTAAGATTCTTGTCGGATGAAGTGCTAAGTGCTAACAAGACAACATTTCAACAAACAATTAGTTTTCTGTCTACCAAAATCATCTATATAATATATAGGCATATATATTCGTTTAATAGTGAAACACTAGGTTGACACACCGCAACCCATTAGGCCTACAGATAGTCATATTGCCAGATAAAAAGAAGAATGGAAATAATTAATAGTTTTTAAATATCTCTAGTATACCCGACAAATAATCACGACTTACACAGAGTTTCTGCCACAAAATCGTTGTCTTTTAGTCCCACCCTTGGACTCTTGGACCACTGACTAAGCCTGTGCGCTTGTGAATAAGCTGGTTCCCGCGACTTCGCTTTTGTGAGCGCTCTAGGAATCTCGAGTTTACTATTACGATTACGATTAGTAAGTCGCATTCGCCTGCGGAACAGAGGAGGCCCCCGAAAGTTCTCCTGGCATTCAATTGTTTTATTCTGACTTTGTGAAGGACGTTGTTGTGATACTAATCAACCACGAGTCCACGACCTCTGAAGGTAGCTATTCAGCGGACATGATACCATTGATACATCTTCAACAGAAGCGTCAGCTGAATAAGACGTTGTCTCGTTGGATGGAAATTCATTAATTCATTAATTCATTTCAGGAATTTATATGACGCCCCTTCAATAAGCTAGGATACTCAGAGGCGCTCCCAGTCCAACCACGGATATATTCGCCTAACTAAAGGATCCGTGTATTTTCCTGTTCGGGAATCGTGGTCTCGGATTCCTGGAAAGTCGGAATGCAGGCAGTGTTTCCGTTAGAGTGCAAAAAGAGGACGTATATTTACGCCCTGACTTAGAATTTTTTGGACGTAGCTCATTTCTTTTTGCTATCACACCAAAAATTTGGACGTTTTGGACGTGTTTCACGGACGTAAACGGCCATTTGGGCGTTAACGGAAACACTGAATGCAGGCCTTGCTGACGACGGCGTCTCTATAGGCTCCAGAGCCTCATTGGTACATCTGGAGATGATAAGGTCTTGGAATTTGACATTTGCTCGACCATTGGCCCTTTAAGGTTAATCTAGGGTCCGGGTAAAAAAAAACTCATTTATATTCAATAGTACGACGTGGATTCGTTTCGAAGCGTCAAAAGAATGAAGTCTCACGTGTTCTGACAACGGCGCCATGACTCTCAGCATTAGACTTATAAATTAGTAGATGTATTGTGTTATATATTGCACTGAAGTAGACTAGATTAGGCTATAGACCAGATTAGACATCACAATAGAACAGGTTAGAGCAGACCAGACTAGAATAAGAAAGAACAGTTCAGCTTTATTATATTATACTAGATCAGATGAGATCATAATGGACTATATAGTAGGTCGGACTAGACTGGACCAGATTAGACTAGACTTGACCATGCTAGACTATAGACTAAACTAGACCAGAGTATATTTAACAAGATTACACTCGACCCAGACTGTAGCCTCGACTAGAATAGAGGTGTTAAAAGACTTTTTCTCCTTTATCCAGTAGGCTATACATAATAGGCCTACATAGCCTATAAAACGTCAATACTTAGCTCACAGAGTCTACTATTATAATATAGGCCTACAATGGCAGAGATGAGCGATAGTCTGGTGGCTAGTGTGCTGGACTTTCAACCATGCATGGTATAGAGGTCAGAAGTTAAACAAATCCATCTAAATGTGGAAGTTTCTCTGGTACTCATCGCTAACTCAGATGTAACTTGAGTACGATGAGAGTACACTTTCGGTGAGAATATTAGGCGAAGATGGAGATAGATGGATATAAGGGTGGATGGATGAATTGATTGATAGATAAATAGCTAGACAGATAGGCAGGCAGACAGGCAGACAGACAGACAGATAGAGGTATGAGGCAGTGGCGTAACCAGGTCTTCCATAAAATTACGCAGTTTTGAAGAACTCTGAGGGGAGGGGTCTGGGGAGGGGGCTGTGCCCTCTCCCCAGGGTAAGAAAAATTTTCATTTAGGGGTTTGTAATGGTGCATTTGGAGACCAACTTTTGATTCAAAGTAATAACATTTTACATAAGTTCTTTGGAAAATTATAATTATAATTTCATAATTTGATTTTTTAAATGGGTTCAGCTGCAAAGTCCCAGCAACCAACGTAGACTAGAAACAGACAGACTCATCAAAGCAATTAACTAAAGCATAAGAAAATAAATTTATTTGTTGGTTTGTAATGGTCCATTTTGGAGACAATCTTTTTGGTTAAAAGTAATAACATTTTACATCAGCTCTTTGGCAAATTATGATTCATTCATTCATTACAGAGATTTACATAGCGCCTCTTCAAGATTATCTACTTAGGACCGCACCCGACCCAACTCCGAAGTCCGAACAGTCTTGAAGTTAGAATAGAACGTGATCTGAAGGGCTCTCGGCATTAGGCGTAGTGCCAAAGGAAGCCCATTCCAGATTGCAGGCCAGCAACAGAAAAAGCACGGCGCTGCAGAATAGAAGTCCGCGACCGGGAGACAAGAACCTCAGCCTGCCTAGAAGAGCGAGGAGAACCACGGTGCTGGATGCTGAGGGTGGTGCTCCTGTAGATAAGCAGAGACCACATCAGCGCCAGACCAAGGAAGACATCCGGTAAGCGATCCACTGTGGGAAAGGAAGCCAATGCAAGACATCCCGCATATAGTCAGTAACATGGCGGAATCTTGGGATGCAACCAATATAGCGTGCCGCCGAGCGTAAGACCCGAACCAAGCACCCAACCCGAGTCGCCGGAAAACCCACGCAGAGGGCGCTGCCATAATCAAGACGGGAAACAACAAAGAAGTGGATAAGCATTAAGGCAGCATTAAAGGTTAAGGAACGGAAGACCTCTCTAAGCTGACGCAGCTGCCAGCTGGTATACACAATCGCGGCATAGCAGGCTGATATGCCACGTGAACGTTAGTTCTTGGTCTAATGTGACACCAAGGTCCCGGACAAAGGATGAGAAAGCAATGGCGTACGGAGCTGAAATTCCGCCCGGGGCGACGGCCCAAAATGCTGCTCTTGGCCACTTAATTTTGGATATGTTATTTTCTCTAAGAGATTGCAGTTTTCATGACGATCGTCGATCTCATTACATACACGCCTATAATTTTATTTTATAAAGTTGATAGCCTGCCTGGATTTATCAATTAATTAATTTCTTTGCCCCTGTGAGAAAGTAATCTGCGGAACTCCTGGGCAAGGGCCTCCAAATCAATTTTGGCGAGCTGCTGGCGCGTGCCAAGCCAAATGAACTGGGTCTTAGATGAGTTTAGCCGCAGGCGATTGGAGGACATCCAGGCCTCGAGAGCCTCCATTGCCCGGTTCATGGCCCGGGCTTCGGTAATGGCTGCTGACGCAGGACAGTGCAAAAACGCCTGCAGGTCACCAGCATAAGATTGGTTCAGCACAGAGCAAGGCTCAGCAAGAGGCCAGGAGAGGACCAGTATCAGCAGTATAAATAATATAATTAGAGAAGAGGGCCCAGCACAGATTCCTGGGGCAGGCCAAACGGGACAGGAACACATGGAGTCCTAGTAGACACGTAGACCGCAGAGAAGGAACGGTGATGGAGGTAGGAAACAATCCAGTCAAGAAAGTTACCAGAAAGGCCAAACGAGGTAGATAGGCGCCTAAGAATGATATCGTGATCGACGGTGTCAAACGCCGTGCTGACAGCAAATAATGCTAAGAGGATGACCTGTGACCTATCAATAGCCCCATAGATATCAGACAGGAGGCGAACTAACAGGGTCTCCGTGGAGTGGCCCTTACGAAAACCAGATTGAAAAGTCGGCAGCAAATTGTCCTTATCAAGATACCTTAACATATACAGAACCCAACTTCATAAAGCTGCTGCTTTACGAGTGTCGCAATAGTTTCGCCAGTGGTGTCAAGCGTTGGGAAAACTTGGGATGACAGTTAGGCCCTATAAATTGTTCTTTTGCCACATGCTGAGAACCGGGTTGTTCACGCTATCAACATATCGTATAAGCTGACCGATATCTGTTCTGTGCTCGCATCAAACAATAAAGTGTACAACCTAGCCGCACGACATTCTGCCACAATAATGTCTCGAACTCACAGGCCACACAGGTGGATCAGCTGATTTTTGAATCAACGGACTTATGTACTGGGTTTTGCGTGGACCAGATGACATTAGCTTACGATGATTTAATCTATAGTGTCGGTCTGTGATAGAAATTTCAGAAGTGCCACGAAATTTGCAGAGTCTTCACTATGTCGGCGAAGGGAAATGTTTTACTGACTGTACAGTAATAAAGTCTGCACACTAGAAATTCAACGAATAATAGTAATCTAGAATGTCAAAAAGTAATCTAAACGGTTAAAAATTTTGAGAGCTGCTAAAATCTTTACGCAGTTGCGTAATTGCGTAATGCTAGTTACGCGCCTGGACTATGAGGGCTAGGCACCTGTTCTCATATGACGCGGTTAAGAAAATGAAGTATAGCTAACACTTTATCCCATGTCTGCCTCAATTGGTTTGGCTGTAGGGGCTGCTCTTACTATTCTCTTTTTTCGCTGCAAGAAACACAATATAAGCTTAGTTAGACATCTACATTTTTGTCAATTTATGTGCATTATAGGCTTTATAAATCGTGTACATATATAAACAACTATATATTAAATATTAATATGTATATAATATTATTTAGGCCAATAAGGGCCTACATATACAAGCAGCAAGACAGGCAGACATACAGACACCCAGACGGGCGGCAGAACTGCAAGCAGACGGATCAACCAAACCTCTAAACATAATTATATACATAAAAAGACAAGAACATGCACAGGAAATGCATTTTAGGCTGTAGGCATAATATGATGATATATAGATAGCGCATGCTATACTAAGCCAGAGATTACATTCATGACGCTCTAAGGCATGTCTAAGTGTAGAGTGCTGATTGATAAGCTCGCCAGAAAACGCGCAATGGCGGCTTACAACGACGTTTGGCCCAATTGAATTACGCCTTGGCTCTCGGCGCACGAGGCAGGGACAGAGGCAGAGTGACAGAGACACAGACAGCGTCAAGATTGTAGGTCTATCGTAGGCGTGTCTTGTATTCTACTCGAGGAAGAAATGATTGCTGAATAGCTCTTGCAATGCCTGTCTTAAATATTTACACACAATTAAAGGGATACTGACGAAGGCAGCGAGAATCACAGAAGAAGAGTGATAGTCTATAATACAGAAAGAGAGCGAGAGAAAGAAAACGAGATTCAGTGAGATATAATTTATGTACCGCAATTGGTTACTGAACATAGCGTCGATGTTTGCGAAACAGAAAGTATATACCATGCACTGCTAAACTCCAGAAATCAGTTTAGTCTCATTCCAGCTAATCAGTCGAATATACAGCGACAAGGAAGCAGCTAACATTAATCAATACAACGCCCGTCGAACATACCAGAGCAGAGCAATGGCCATGGCGTCTGATTCTAAGGATATCCTGAATGTGTGATGGTAGATTGCTGTGTATATACGATTAACGTGTTCGTCGAACGATTGGCCAAAATCGAATACAAACAACCAGATTATCAACAGAACGCTATAACAGCGTTGCTGAGCTAAATTTACTGACATCAGCTGCTGTTAAAATTCCTCTGCTGCTGCTGCTGCTGCTGCTGCTGCTGCATCAGCAATGCTGACAGCAGCGCAATTTGGTCTTGTGTCGAGAAGTCTGTTATAACCATTTCGTCTGCCATAACTAAGCCGCACCTTGCCGATGAATGTCGAAACCTGCTGCAGAGACATAGACAGACAGACAGACAGACAAACAGACGGACGGACAGAGATAAACAGAGAGAGAGACAGAGAGCGAAAGAAGGAATGAGTAAGAGAGCGAGAGGAAGTAGAGAGGAGGGAGAGAGCTAGTTAGAGGATGAACAACCACGTGAGAAATGCCATATACATTTTGCGTGGCATCTGTGTTCATGTGGAAACTAGGCTTTCTCAGAGGTCAAGACCGGAAATACAGAGACTGAAGTTTCAAAGAGAGAAGATTTGGGTTTAGTACTAAACCAAAAGGTCATCGCATTCTGTCAATAAAAGAAAAGCCGCCGCTAGGTCTACCTGTAACACCTGCATCTCTTGATAATGCTATCGTGTTATGATTGATTAAGCGGTGGGCGTTTGATCCCAATCTGTATCGACTCTCATCAGGTCGATTTTGGTCATATAGCACGAACCAGTGTTTAATCTAGACGTCTCTTGGGGGGGGGGAAGTTCCCCCCAGGATCGAGTTTTTCCCCTCCAGAAAAATTAAAGAGATGAAATTTTGTACAGAAAGTGTGAAATTTAGGGGTAATTCCCCCCAGGATTTATCGTCTACCCCGTGTGAGGGAAAATTGTAGGTTGAAAACTCTCGTTACTACTCCCCTCGAAAATTCTTGGGAAATTATCGTTACTACCCCTCTGTTATCAAGTTGTTGTTGGATACCGGAACAATTCTTGCTTTAGAAAATACTTCTGACTACCCCCTCCCCGGTCGTCAACTTTTCAAATATGTTGGATACCCCCAGAACCCTAGATTCCCCCGACAGCAAGGGGAGTAGATTAAACATTGAGCACGAACAGTAATCAACTTCATTGTTCATTAAGGTTTAGTCTTCAGTGACCTATTTTTTTTATCAAGGTATGTTTTACTGAGTGGCCTATACCTAATAGTTTCTGCCATAACATTAACGCACAGGGCACACAGCTTTCTCTGCGTCTAAATCGGTTCTCATTCGGACGGCTTAGAACAATTTGAACAAACGTTTCCTCCGAATTCATCCATTTATGAATTCTGCTGCTTAATAGAACATCGCAGAACATGAATGATGCAAATGCCACAGTAGCAGATTTGGTCATAGGCCCAGGATGGGCGGTTCGCCCCAAGCGCCCCTCTTGGTTATACGACGGCGCCCCAGGACCAGACACGTTATGGTGGGCTGCCAGAGCGGGCCTGTCATGGTTAAGGTTTAGTTAAACCCATACCCATAGTCATCATTTTTGGACTGATGTACTGTTTCCCACTTTTCCTAACCCAAATAAACAATGCACATCTTTATTCATTCGGTCATAGTAGTGTTGTTTTAGTTTTGCCTTGAGTTTTAGTTTTAGCCTAGTTATTATTAGTTTTACATGCTAGGTGTTTTAGTTATTATTAGTTTTAGTTATTTTGCCAAGTTTTAGTTTTAGTTATTATTAGTTTCACATGCTAGGGGTTTTAATTATTATTAGTTTTAGTTATTTCTCCGAGTCTGGCAATATTTTTCCCGCATACAGCTTTTAGCACCAAAAAGGATTCACTCGCTCCAATCTGTTTCTAATCGATACTTAAAACAGTCCCATACACCACTAGTTTTAGGTCTACCACCTAAATTTAGTTCGGACATCTTATAAAATTCCAAAGATCGGAAGATCACCGAACGAAGTGCTGATTATAAAACGCGTATATCCAAAAACATTGAATATCCTATACGCTAGGTTTTCGTTATGTGTTTTCGTTAGTTTTCGTTATGTGTTTTCGTTATTATTAGTTTCGACTGACTTAGTTTTAGTTATTATTTCGTTATCGTTTTTCCTCTAGTTTTCGTTTTAGTTTTAGTTAACTAAAACCTTTTGTTTTCGTTAACGAAGGTTTTCGTTTTAGTTATCGTTAACGAAAACAACACTAGGTCATAGACTCATAGGTCTACAAAATGAGAGGCCGTCAGACAGCCACGTACAGTTAATCGGAGAGACCGACCGAACGACCGACCGACCGACTGGCAGGATGTGGAAGATATAGCAGGACCCTGAATTGACCCTCACTCTCCGCGATCCAAGTGTCTCAGGATGTAGGCTAATGCACAAACGTTGTTCCAAAGTGCAACAGGGTCATCCACATAAGGTGCAGTCATCCTTGATATGAGCCTCTGGCCTCCTTCCATCATCGCCAGCTGTGCACTTATCCATCTTCAAACTAGCACATGTGCACCTTCGGGCTGTCATGGTTTGTAGTATATCAATTTTCTAGTGCAGTCTACCTCTACACCCAAATCACAGGGAGAAACATTTTAGGGATTTTGATTTTTTTACAAATTGCAATTCTCTACAAGTCGGTTTCGGATTGACGATCCACATATTGAATGAAACCACGTCGAAACGAAGAATAAGTAGGCCTATATGATCAGGGGCGTCCATCCCCTTACGCCTATGAAGCATTCCCCCCTCATGTCATCAGATTTCCCCCCGACGACCGCCCCAGGCGATTGAAAGAGAAAATTTCGAATTGTTGAATTCCTTATTGCATTCTTTAACTTTTAGTTCCCTAATCAAGCAACATTAGGCTATGCATTATAAAATATGAAGGCTTGTACACAGACAGAGGCATACCACCAAAGCGGCCAGACAGTACTAACATAAGTACTAAAATTACAATAGGTGCTCCTCCAAGCGATCAACAATTTCGTCCAGTAGTAGGCCTAATGATAGCGTACTATTAGAGTAGCGTCTCCTGCACTGGCTAATACTGTCAGAGGTGCAGTGTTTCCGTTAGAGTCCAAAAAGAGGACGTAAACGCCCTGACCTAGACTTTTTTTGGACGTAGCTCATGTATTTCGGCTATGACACCGAAAAATTTGGACGTTTTAGACGTTGTTTACGGGCGTAAACACGGCCATTTGGGCGTTAATGGAAACACTGCAGAGATGCAAACCAGTCACCAACCATGGTTGATCTCGGTCGATTTTTCACAATGCGGAATGCGGATGCGACTCATACCTCAGTGCCCTCACTCAGCATGCAGAGCAGCTGGTCACCACAAGGTAGACCAAGATTTTGGTAAGATTGTCGAGTTGCTGCGCGCCTCGATGATCTTCCTTCGGACGCCCATTTGCCCCCTCATAAACCAGGCGCGGATTTAGAGGGGGCGGAGCCGGCGTACGCCCCCCTAAACCTGCAGCAAATGTTCTCAAGCTAAACTGACCTAAAACTAATATAACTGCAATTTGGGAATAGGATGTTTGAAGTAGCTGTACCGGCAGAATGGAGCTCTCTTACCGTTGTAGTGTAAGAGAAATCCATGCAATGCTGGACATCGTTACACAGCTGGGGATTTTCTTCAAGTATTCGCCAAAGCGCAGCCGACGTCTAGAAGAGGCAGTACTTGATGCAAACCAAAGCAAATGCAGTGAGAATGAAAAAATTGTTAAACGAAAGGTCGGAATTTTCTGTGAGACGAGATGGATTGAAAAGCACACAACTCTGTCAAATTTCATGGAGCTGTACGAACCGATTGTTGCCTGCTTAGACGCAATCGGATCCATTGAAGCAGATTGGGACAGTAAGACGAGCACTGCTGCTTACGGACTTTTGAAGAGCATTACAGATCATGCATTTATCGTAAGCTTTCATATCGTTCGCCATTTCTTTGGCTA
Organism: Aporrectodea caliginosa; assembly: GCA_020284085.1. NCBI lineage: Eukaryota > Metazoa > Annelida > Clitellata > Crassiclitellata > Lumbricidae > Aporrectodea > Aporrectodea caliginosa. The sequence goes on from JACEVL010000777.1 coordinate 674,298, forward strand.
CGTCAAAGGACTCAGTGCAAAGTTGCAAGGCTCAACTTTAGACGTGATCCAAGGATATGAAATGGTGACGAGTGTTAGAGCAGCACTAAACAATGCCCGACAGGATGACAGCGATTGGGAGCATGTTTTCCAGAAAGCTACTAAAATGGCAGAGACAGCTGGCGCTGGACCAATTACTGCACCAAGAATATGCTCAAAACAGATTCACCGAAGCAACACACCCGCTGCAACGCCAGATGAACATTTCAAACGAAACATTTATCTTCCATTTCTGGACAGTCTACTTCAGCAGTTTAGCCTACGATTTGGAGATCTTGCGAAACAAGCAATTCGTGGTCTAAGTCTCATTCCATCTAATGTTTCAAACATCGAGGCACTCACTGCTGATGGTATACTTCATTACTATCATGATGACCTGCCTTCGCCGGATTCGTTTCATCAAGAGTTAAAGCTTTGGCAGCAGATGTGGAGAAACGCTGACAGCACGTACCAACAGCCCTGTGGAGAAACGCTGACAGCACACCAAGCACCCTGTCGGACACCCTCGCTGACAGCCGCTCCTGTCGTATTATGTATCCAAATATTACCACAATAATTCACATTTTGCTGCTCACTTCTGTCACGGCTTGCAGTGTTGAACGAGCAAATTCTAGTCTGCGATTTGTGAAGTCGTGTTTCCGAAGTACAATGAACGAGGACAGATTTAATGCACTCATTTTATTGTTTGTCCACAAGGACATCAAGTTAGACATTGATGACATTATCAATGCCTACGCCAGAAAGCATCCAATGAGAATGACACTGCTTAATCCACTGGCATGTGACACTTAATTATTTTCTTTTTGGATCAAGGGTTGCATGATCAAAACCGATAACTGATTTATAATCGTTTCACTGTTAACCTTCAGTGGAGACCAGTTGTTTTATATGAGAAACTATATTTTTTTTAAAGTTCCATAACATTTTCTATAAAAAGGATCATTATAGTTTTGCGTGATCTAATTTCATATATATATATATATATATATATATATATATATATATATATTTACGGGATTGGATTGGTAGTATTTACGCCCCCCCTAACCAGAAATCCTGGATCCGCCCCTGTAAACCGTATCCATTGTTGTATAGTAAACACCAATAAGATGTCTGTGCTAACTGAGGACCACATTTACTGTCCTTTTCTCAGTTTTCTCGTCATTATGCCTGGGTGGTCGTCTTGCTCGATGAACCGGAAAGTTTACATCAACATCGTAGACCGTTGCAAATCGTTGTGCTTCTGTAACTATAGACTGCCATGAATGTTCATTTACTCTGAGCAGTTTCAGATTCTGACTGCAATGACGCATCAGCTGAGCAGCAACTGCCATGTCAGCAGAGGTTGATAGCAAGATTCTTGAAAGGGACCAGTAAACTAAAACATTTTCTGTAAGGTAGGCCTATGCAAGCCTACAATCACCTCGAAGTCTAATCGCTTGAGTAGGTGCATGTACGATACGCCAAAATTATGAAATTGAAGACTAATTGTGAGCTCGGTCCGAGAACAGCTCAATGATTTTATTATTTTTTAAACAAAGAAAAGCACTTTTCAAATGAAAAACACATCGATTAATTTCTGAAACGAAAAAAACTGAGTAGACGTTTAATGTAAAAAAATTTCTTTTCCCCCTGAAAAGCCAATGAAGATCTCTGCTTCATTCCCCCCATAGGATGGACGCCCCTGTAGGCCTATATGATATCAGTAGGCCTATTGATGATGACATTGCCGTTGTGGAGGTTAGCTCATCCTCTTTTCATCAGCTTAAAGCATAGACAGTATGTAGGCCTAGATCTTGTGGTGTAGTTCTGAAAGTGAGTAAGAAGACGACGAAGAGCAGTCCCTTAGTCCAGCTCGAGAGGCCGCCATGGGTATAAAGTGTAAGCGACTTCATTTTCTCAGCCTCGGCACATGATGGCGGGTGACCAGTCCTCTTCCTTGTCGCTTATTAGACCTATCTACCCAACGACCTTGTACCTCAGTGTAGGCCTACTCATTACACCTGAGTTGGCTGAGGTGCAGATGGAGCAGAAATCTCAAACAAATGTAGGATAGTTGAACTCCCGACCTCTCGGTTGATAGTCCACCATGTTAACCAGTGTTTAATCTAGACGTCTCTAGGGGGGTAAAGTTCTCCTCCCCCCAGGATCGAGTTTTCCCCCAGAAAAATTAAAGAGATGAAATTTTTTGCCTGAAGAAAAATTAAAGACATGTAATTTTGTAGAATATTGTCTTGGAAAACTCTCGATAGTACCCCCTCGAAAATTCTTCTTGAAAAGTCTTGTTACTACCCCCTCGAAAATTCGTGGAAAATTTTTTGAACTCTTGTTCTTGGTAACACTCGTCACACCCCCGGTCGTCAACTTTTATAATAAGCTGGATACCCCCCCAGAACCCTAAATTCCCCCCGACAGCAAGGGGACTAGATTAAACACTGCATGTTAACCACTAGAGTGACTAGACTATCGCTCACCCCGAAAGTTAGAAAACCCTCGTTCAAATCCATCGAGCAAATTTCCCATGTTAGTTCAACCTTTTTTGGTCTGGTCTCGTTCTTCCTGTATAGTGAGGAGGATAAGGTCCAAAAGGCAGTGCATTGTTCATCTTGTGGATAAAAGCAACAAACTTTTTTGTATTCAAGAAAAACATATTTTAAAACTTTTCAGCGAGAGGCATCACTTAATTCATTTGGGAACATAACTTAAAAAATTATTGAAAATGTGCCGTAAACGCGGTACTTTTTCTATTAGTTCGACCATTTGTGCGGGTTTTTTGGGCTATAAACGGACATGTTTAGGCGATAGCTAGCATTTCTTGTCAATAATCTTCATTATCGCCGATGTATTTCACTTTAAATTGTGCAAAAGCGTCTATTTTTTATAATTTTTACAACGTATTTCTATTTTGTATCACTTGTAATTTAATGTCCGTTATGCTGTCAGTTATTTCTACCAATGTGGTGGTTTTTCTGTTTAACGACTAGCTGTGTGGTAACAAAGACCATTAGCGTCGTCCTCCTTTATCCAGGCTTGGGACTGGCAATGCCAGAAAGCGAGCAGTGGCGGAGTTAAAAATTAATGTGTTGTAATGTTTCTCTGTGAA